>OW026366.1:26918083-28160112 GCA_932273885.2 Leucozona laternaria | reverse complement strand
AATGGTTAAAATCATTTGACATTCAAAACTAAGCAATGATCATACCAAAACCAGTCTTTTCGGTACGTCCTTAACCATACAAAACAAACAAGAAATCATATCAATCTGTCACTGTTA
This sequence comes from Leucozona laternaria, assembly GCA_932273885.2. Classification (NCBI taxonomy): domain Eukaryota; kingdom Metazoa; phylum Arthropoda; class Insecta; order Diptera; family Syrphidae; genus Leucozona; species Leucozona laternaria. Next base: position 28,159,995 of record OW026366.1, on the reverse strand, counting down.
AAGTTAAAACGTGCTGCCATAAATGAATGAAGTCATATAAATCAATGTTGAACAAAGAAAATTTTCGAATTGCTTCTTTAAGAAATTGAGATTATTCATATCCAGCATTTATAGCTCAACACAATTAAAATCATTGAAATAAATTATAAATGAAAAAAAACAACAATTAAATAATTACTCGCATAAAATCGGTTTCAATTTATTTTGTTTTTTTTTTTTTTTTCAACATCACACATATCATTACGTTCATTTACATTTAGTAGCTATAGGAAGTAATTCCAAATCCTAGCTTGTTCATTTCATCGTCAATCCAGGATCGTGCCAGTGCAACACTAGCATAAGCAGCAGGAATTGGATCGTTGCAGCCTAAGCCCCATGCAACGATACCACTCTGGTAGTATCTGTTCTGAGAAGTGTCAGCAGAACATACCAAGGGGCCACCTCCGTCGCCGGTGCAGGTGTCTACACCTTGTTGACCACCAGCACACATGAAAGATGGATCCAGTATAAAGTATTTGCCAAGCCGAGATGCGCGGAACACAGACTGACATTGGTCGAAGGCTACCACTGGGAGGGGAACTCGTTTCATAATCACGCTGTATTTTCCAGCGCTTCCAAATTTGTCACGACCCCACCCGCTGGACAAGCAAGTTTCTCCCGTGGCAGGTACGACATTAGGCGCCGGAAGGCAAACAACGTTGATATGATCCGCCAAAACGAAAGGTTTAGTCAAAACAACCAAAGCGAAGTCATATGCCACATTTTGTGGATTGAAACTTTGGTGCATAATTATTTGCTGGGCATTAAGCTCCTGGAATGGAAGTCGTTCCCTGGTCGTTTGAGAATCCCACTCACCAGCACGGGCCTTAAATTGATTTGGTCCGTATTTCCTTACACAATGTGCAGCGGTCAGCACCACTTGTGGGTGTATTAAAGAACCTGCACAGAAATACTCCTCATTGTCGGTCGTCAAAAGTGCAACGGTCCATGGCAGCTCGCCAAAATTCGCTTCGTTATCGTTGTTTCCGGTTATCTCAAAATCAACATTTGTATTACGAATGCCACATCCGGTGGGTTGATTAGGCCGATTTACAACCGGTGTTGGGTTAATCGGTTCTGACACTGTGCGATTGTCAATACAACAAATGTCCAAATAGTGTTGACAACTGTAGGGATCAAAACGTATATCAATTTTACCGAAACCGTCAATTTCTCCGTCATCTCGGAGAGTGTTATCGCCCGGCCGACAAAGATAGTATGGTACACAAGTACATTTCATTCCATCGTCTGTCTTAAGTATTTGGGGCTCGGAAGTTGCAGTAATAGGCTCAGACGTCACAATGTCACCGATTCCTGGACGCCGAGTTGCGATCGGTCGTTGAGTTGTTGTTGTAGTTGTGTTTGGGTTGAAAATATCCGCAATCACTCCGGCGATGTTTGGGGGAAGATCTTGTGCAAAGGCAGTACTGCAACAGAGCACCGTCATTATAAAATAGATTGTTATTAACATTTTGACAATCTGTAAAAACAAATTATACCAAAATAAAACAGCGTATCAACTAATAATTATTTTTCTTAAATCACATATATGTAAACAAAGTCGACATTCAACGTTTAGCAAAATAAACTCACACTGATCGATGCCAATGTTTGTATAGGCAATTATTATGTATATCAATAATTCAGTCGTTCGTGTTTTAGATTAAAAAAAAAAACCCTAAGCTGGGAAATTTCGTATGACGAGATCGATTTTTAATAACCCCTGGCACACATTTAGTCACAGATTCGGAATGTATTTACTTTATAAAACCGCACAATCGATGTCTTTATACAGCGGACAGTGAAATATAACTAGATTGGGATTAGTTGCGGAAGATAATCGACTTAAGCCTGATCTTGTCAATGGTTGCTAAACGAATGAGTAAGAGTGTATCAAATCAAGGCTATCAGCAAAGGTCCAAAGTGGTATGGTTGCCATTAGAAGGAAAATGTCTCTCAACTAATAATTTACAAAACATATCTTTAAAGGTAAAATGTAGGTTTGCTTTTAATAAGATTATGTTTGAAAGATTATGCTTGAAAACCACCATACCTATGTCAGTACAAAAAAAAAATAAACACAAAAAATAAAAAATTTTAATACCAACATAAAAAAATAGAAGGAAAATGAGAAAAAACCTTCTTTCAAACAAAAAAAAAAAAAAAGAATTTTAATTAAGTTTAACTTAAAAAGTTAATAATATAAATAATATTAAAATATTTAATAAGGAAATTAATCAAAAAAGGCTCAAAAGAAATTACGTATCTATTAATGAATAATTGCAAAACAAAAAAACATAGTTAAATAAATTAATTAATAAATAAATAATAAAATAAATTAATAAATATATAAATAAATGAATAAATAAATAGGTAAATAATCAATACAAAAAAAAATTCAAAATAATAAATGCATAAACAAAAGGAAACAACGTATAGTAAAGATAATAAATAAAAAAAACAAACTTATTACAAACAATTATAACAGATTCGTATTTAGCTGGGTAATGAGAGAATTCTCAGAACTATCACAGCTGATGTTAAAATTAGTTTAAAGTTTTCGAATCCTTTCGAAAATCAATTCAACATTCGCCTTTCTGTTCAGATTCAAGGTTGAATAAGGCCAAAGAAGATCTAGCATCATCTTCAAAACTTTGTTTTGTGATACCTGCAACTTCTTGGCATCTAGCAGCGTTACTCCATACTGGGATGCCATATAATAATATTGCTTGGAAAATAACTCTTTGAATAATAAACTTATTTTCAATCGTCAGTGCAGATTTTCGATTTATAAAGGGGTAAAGCATCTTAATTGCAATATTCATTTTTTAAGAGGGCTTTTTAATATGTTGGTTAAAGGTAAGTTTAGTATCAAGATAAACTCCAAGATACTTAACGGTTTGCTGCTATGTTATTGTGGTACCACCTATTTGGAGCTGACTGCTAGGAAGATAAAAAGCTTTTCTTTTCGTTGTAAAAAAGATCACTTGCATCTTCTCAACATTCAGCTTAATTTTTCATTTGGTATTGTATTTTTCTAGTATTTCGATGGCATGTTTTAGATTTATATCAATGTTGAGAGAAAATTCATGCGAAGAAAATATTGCAGTGTCATAAGGCTATGGACCAAGTACTAAGCCTTGAAGTTCGCCAGAATGAAAAAAATAGCACGCTAGAAAAACCACAATTAACATGAATTGAAAACATCTAAAGGAAAAGCAACTCTGGATGATTTTACACAAATACAAGGGAAAGTCAAATTTTTTCATTTTATGTATTATTCCATTGTGCAACACAGAATCAAAAGGCTTTTTCAATGTCTAACAATATCATGCCCGTTGATTGTCCCCGTAAACGTTAGAGATTTGTTTATTTTCTTGAAACAATGGCGCAAAATATTAAACAGAGTGATGTTAAGGTATTAACAAGATACTTCTTAACGATTTTCCTTACTTTACTTTACTAAACTTGAATCATACTTAAAATTTATTTTCTTAAGAAACAACAGCTAAACACGCCCAAAACAGTGACAGTAGGTCATACAAAAAGGTTAGCAAACATACCTTTTTCACAATTGTATTTGTCAAAGTGACATATGGAGAATTATACTAAAATATAAAACAAGTTTTGGATAAGTATCGTCTAAAATTTTGCGTAAACGTTTTTAAGGCTTAACTACATAAGCCAAAAAGTACTTTTGTACAAAAGTAAAAATATTTTTTTCCCGCTAGCGCAGTTGTTTTGTGAAAAAGAATATACATTTTTTTTTTTAAACCAAAATTTAATCTTTCTGCATCAAACTATTCCAAAATGAGTTTGAAAAATTTCACTTTTGTACTTTTTCACTTTTTGGGCTTATGTAGTTAAGCCTTTAAAGGTTTTAAACATTAACTTGGTTAGGTTATTTGTTTTTTTTTTAACATCTAATTTTAAGCTTCTGCTATTTGAAAAGCTTACCTACTTGTCAACAATCTTCAAACCTAATATTAAGCCCTTGAAGCTTTTTTTCATTCTAAAACATATTCGAAGACTTCAATATCCTGTTTTTTTCTAGAAATCCAAGAATTTTGGAAAAACCAGTTGAGTTATCTGCAGGTACAAGAGCTATGTTTTTTGCTGTATCTCGCATTTAACTGAAGCTACATAGATGTTTTTAGCCATCTAAATTACGTTAAGTATACCAGATTTTCGATCATCATAAATTGATAAATTGCTCAAAGAAGATCATTTTAGAGGGTTAAGAATTTTAAATTTCACACCAATTTGTCAGTGCAAATTAAAAATGTGGTGGAAGTTTTGAAATTGATTTTCCTTCGAGCAAATTTTTCTTTCCACTACGCTTTGCATAAATTTTAAAACCTTATTACTTTTGTATTTATTTTATTTTTGACTGCACTGGCATAGTTGAGTGCAGCTTGTGCCTGTGTTGCCACAACAGTAATAGCGAATTCCTTTCAAAAAAGAAATCGAATTTTTTCTAAACAGACTCGAATTTTTTCTGTCAATTGAAAGGAATTCGTATTTCGTAAAAGAATCGATTTTTTTGGTGTGATTATGTTTGTGTTACTTTATAGCTGCAATTGACGCAAAACGTCAAGAAATTATTCACAAAACTATTAAGGTTGTTTGTTTTTGTGGTGAGATGTTTAACCAATAGAATTAATTAATAAATAAAAGATATTAGCCAGCTTATACGGTGCAATTTGTTGGTGCATTTTATTTGTTTGAACTTCTATTTGCACATATATTTTTAAAGAAAATTGTTATTGAAAAGTTTTCACTTGGACTGAAAGTTTTTAACAAGTCTTTCACTCTCGAAAACTATTTTTTTTTGTCAATTTTGCGTTTGATAATGAACAACGCACAATAAATTATTTTTATATCTGTATTGACTGAGTAGGTATATTGTTGAATATTTTGTTAGATTATGTAGAATTCGTTGCAACCAAAAAATAAACAACTCGCCTTCCAAAAATTCCGCGACTTTCAATTTGAAGTATTAGAAATGTCAAGTCTTCATAGTGTGTGCAATCAGTGTGAAATCTTGCTAAAAACGCAAGATTTGTTTTGACAGAAAAGAATCGATTTTGTTTAGAAAAAACTCGATTCTGTTTAGAAAAAATTCGATTTCTTTGTTGTAAGGAATTCGCCATAACTTGTACATGTGTCGCACAGTGAGCAGAACACGTATATTTGGCGCTCAAAATCAAATGTTAGATGTTTTCAAAATAAACACGCCATCAGAAACATATTATAAGGTAATATGTACCTTATTAAAAAACAAAAAATAATATATAATTTCTACAACTATTTCAACAAAGAGAAAGAGTATTTATAGTGCTTTAAGATTTCTATTTTTGTCATGAATTTTCTTCCATCAAATTTGTTTTATTTTGTTATAATTATTATCAAGGATTTTTAGAGATTTTGGCTAAAACAAATTATATTGGGGATTCTTAATGGGATCTTATGCGAATCACCATGCATATTCAACCAAATTATTGCATTTTCTTAGTACGAATTTTTCTATGTGTTTGTCACTTTTTTGCATAGGAAAAGCAGAATGGCGATGAGGAACATTAAAATTTTTGAAATCCTTTTTTTAGAGCCTTTTTTAAAAAAGAGGCAAGTAACCAACTCTTCATTGCTTCAAGAAAATCGAACCAAGTTCATTTATTTTGACCCACCCGATAAAGTGTATACTTACATAACACATTTTGAGATCCATTCATACGCTTGCTTGAACTCATGTTTAAATACACGTTGATTTCAAACGAAATGAACTAGTGAAAACAACTCTTAAATAATTTTGTTTGTTTGGCAAGAATTAATAACTAAGCAGAGTACCTTCTTTCTAAATTTAGAATTTTCTCAAAAACTAAAACACTTAAAAATTAGGTATCTGTTTCTAAGCATTCGACTGAAAATATAGCAAAAATTAGTATATAAAATTAAGAAAATAGTTACTTGCATACATAGGTTAGGTAAACTTAATATGTAACTATCTAAACTATTATTGTTCAACTGTTGTTCTTAATTATTTATAGTTTGAAAATAATTATATTAAAAACTGATCATGGAAACAACTTTATTTGAAAAAAAAGAAATAATGGATGATTTGCCGTTTTTTGTTTAAATATGAAATTCATTCAATTTGTAAAGAATTTGTAAACAATTCACAATGATAGTGTCTCACTGCTTGTGATACTTTGTTTGCTAACTGTTTTAAGTTAATAAAAAGTAAAATTTCTGCATGCACCGAAATTGGAGGATCGGGGCTAGAGTGAGAGCATAGATCTGCCTTTAGTTTCAATCAACTTTAGTTCCATAAGAAAAGGAAACAAGTTCTTTTTTCTCTATTTCATTCTTATATGATTGTTACCCCTGAATTTCCATAAAAAAATGATTGAACAATATGCAATAATATGTGAATACATATATAAATTTAATTTTTTGTTATTAGTTTTTTTGTTTAGTTAAATATTATAATAATTATAATGTTCTTTTTTATAAAAAAAAGAATGACTAAAGTAGCTAAACATGAAGTCTGAGATATTTTTTTTGTACTTAGTTTTTTTTTTGTTAAATAAAACCAAGATTTCTTATAAAACCATATAGATATACACATGTAGAAATTAAGTTAAAAATAATGTTTGTTTTTGCTGTTTAATTTATTTAAAAAGTGTTATTAATTAATATATTGAAATATATATGTAAATATGAAGTCAAAAAGAATATTAATTTCTTGTATTCGATTTTTCTGAATCTACTTCAATTTTTTCTTTTCTTCAAATCTATTTCGAGTTTTTTCCGGAAGTGGTAACGCTATATTGTTTAATTTATCTTAGGCCTGGCACCCGCTAGGCAACTTATGTTCGTTTTCACAAATATTTAACAGGCTTTTAAATTTTTAAATGACGTATTTTGTATGAAACAAACTTCATTTTAAGATTTAAAAGCGTCCTTAATCAAGTGGAGTAAAGACTGCAGCGAGATGGTACTTTTATTACTATTTACTCGCACAAAGTTAACTTTTTATTAAAAATCACAGCGCTTAAAAGATACAAAAGAGAAACCGAGCTTAAAAAACTCTCACTTGTTAAGGTAGTCTTATGTGGTTTTCGTTTCGACCAAAAAAATCGATTATTTTTTATTTTTTTGATTTGTGACAAGTTTTTCCTTTCGACCAAAACAATCGAATTTTTGTCGATCTGAAGTCGATTTTGCAGATTTCCATTTTTATCAAGATTTACACTGATTTTCACACGCACTTGCACACACATCAAAGAAAAGTGACTGTTACCAGTGCACTCATACAATTATAAAACAAAATAAAATCACGTTTTGTGTTCGTTTTGCCAGTAAGATTTAAGATCTGACACCCAAATCTGAATTGGTTGAAACGAAAACCACATTAGTTGACCGTAACTTGTTGTTGCCAGCAACTCCGAGCAACTAAAGTTGCTTGCCCTCGCTCACACGATAACTTTCGGGCAGCTTTTAAGAATTTTTTTTTATTTAGTTTTCTACAAAAAAACGTGCTACACCTATACCTATCTCACTCTTGACCTGTCTTATATGCAAAATCAATGTAACATTTCAATGGAATAAAATCAGAAACTTCTAATTTTCAAAAGTTGCTTTAAGTTGCTCGGAAAATGCTTAGTGGGCAGGGGCCACCAACTTAATGTTGCCAGCAACTTAGTTCCGTGAGCAAATCCAAGAAACTTAAAGTTGCCTAGTGGACGCTTTACCATATAAGCCAATGTAATTGAATCTGGAGCAACTAAAAGTTGTTGGGTGAGCAACTAAAAGTTGCCTAGTGGGCGGCAGCCTTAAAAGTTCTTTTTAAAGTCATGAGTTGATTTGAAAGTGTCAAATTTTGGAGATTCACTTTCGGCTTGAACTTGATGATACTAATATAGACAGATAAGCGAGCGATAATTTAAACTTTAAAGGCTGTCCCAAACCAACGCGAAACATTTGCGCGAATAATGTTCGAAGATTCGCATCGCGCCAGTGTGGGTGCTCCCATTTATCTCCATGTAAATAAATTAAGACAGGCGGAAGTTTCGTTGTCGCGCCGAATGTTTCGCGTTGGTTTGGGAGAGCCTTAACGTTAACTAAAGACTTCTGCTTTGTTTACTGCAAAAATGGGCAGAAAGCCTTGCTTTTATATTATTTTGAAAATTTCTCAGCAAGAAGTCAAAAGCAATCTCCCTCTCTTTTTTATAAATTGATCAACTGCGATACAAAATAATTGAGCAAGCGAATCCAAAAAATATCATTCTCAGCTTTTTAAAAGCGAAAATGAGGAATCTCAATGAAGAATAACGTTCAGATATATTTCTGAATTTTATGAGACCTCTTAGATCTTGAGAAACCTAATAACATACATACATACCTATTATTCTGACAGGTCACAATCACATATAGTCTTTTCAATGGGATAGTTTATGTCGAACTCCTTTCAAATATGAAATCAATTTTTTTCTAAACCGAATCGACTTGTTTCTTTCAATTGAAAGGAATTCGTAAAAGAAAAGATTTTTTTGTGTGATTGTGTGTGTGTTACATGACACTTGAAACTAATTATTTTTATAGCTATATTGACTGAAAATATTATTGAATTTTTTTTTTAGTTGCTGTGGAATTCCTTGCAACCAAAAGCAACAATTTTTCTTCCCGAAATTCCGCGACTTTCAATTTGACGTATTAGAAATGTCAAATGTTTATAGATAGTGTGTGTGTAAATCGCTATGAAATCTTGCTAAAAATCCAACATTTGTTTTGAAAGAATAGAATTGATTTTGTTTAGAAAAAAATCGGAACTAAATAGATTCTTTTGTTGAAAGGAATTCGTAAGATACTAACTAATTTAAAAAGATGTTATTGACTGTTTATAATTACCTAATTTGTTTTTAGCAAGGTAAAAATAGAATGAAAGTAAAACGCTTTGTGGTAAATATAATATCCACTTTCAATTCAAGTATTTTATTTAGTAAATCATAAATTTGTTCCCTTTTAAAAGCTTTCATTTGAGGTAGATATAATATGAACAAGGGTGTTTCGATTGTTCATTTAGCCCAAATAGTTTAGTTATATACTCTACAGCCCTATAAACTCTATTTCACCCAATTTTCTCATTTTTTCTGGAAAAAATCTAGTGTACCTACATACCTAAATGTAAAAACTAGAAATCTACGAATTTTTAACTTTCGTTTTTAATAGTTTAAACATAGCTATATTTAGCTCATTTATATAATTTTTTTATAACGTACAATTATACCCCGTTTGACCCTACTCGTACTTCTGTTTTGGATACATTATGTGAAGGTGTTAACAAAAAGTTTCATTGTAAGGCAGATGTGTTAGCAAGGCTGCCAGCTAGGGGCGCTTGTCAACCATTATCCTATACAAAAAAACTTTCATGAAAGCTAAGTCTATTTTAGTAAAATTGTTTATTGCTTATGAGGTGAGAATAGAAGAGCATTATTGAACTTGGGTCCAGTTTTTCAGTGCGAGATTAAGTTAAACCCCAGTTAACTCATCAAATTTGGTGAGTTAACTCAGGATTAACTGAACAGATGCTTTTGATGTTTTATCCACCGAGTTTGTTAAGTCCTTCCCCATGCCATGCATTCCCCACCAAAAAACTGCTTCCTCAGTTTACTGTGGTTTAATTTACTTCTAGAATTAGCTAACTCTAGTTAAGCTCACCACTGTAAAACTGGGCCTTAGTTCCCGCCGAATTGTTTCACTATACCTTCAATTCTTTACTAACTGTTGGAGTGCCATATAATTTTGGCCTTTTATTTCTTTTTCTTTTTTTTTCGTGATTGAACATTAAATGCAGTAATTTTATTACAGGCGCTATCTGGATTTGGTAATTACTGGATTTTTTTACCAACCGATATCTTGTTTAAAAAATTAAATTAAATGTGAGTTTGGCCCCGCCCAAGCTAAATCCTGAGTATACGCCCTAACTGTAAGGTACACTCCCTCAAGTCTACCTCTATATAAAGGAAGTGACTCTAGACATGCCAATTATAACAATTTTGGTTTATAAAAATACTGTTTATGCGGCCCCGCAGGGCCAGGGCCCACCGCCGGTGGGCATACTTCAGGCACCAAGTCGCGCGAAGCGCGTTAACGCCCACCCACTTTTACTGGCGAACAACTGTTATAACTGTTATAAGTTGGCATGTCTGGAGTCTCGTCCCTATACAAAATCTTAAAAATTGTTATACTGTCGATTTTTGAAAGCAGGAAGGGTTGGCAACCATGATTTTTAATTTTAACTTGTACCTACCGATGTAGAAATGTCTAATTTACTGCCCGAGAGAAAAAAATGTGTAATATGATTCTCTTGACCGTGAAGGAGGAGACATGTTGTGTGTAAAATTAAAATCTGAAACGATGACACACCAGACACGCAAATTGGTATTTAAATGTGTTTTTACTCTCGACAAGTTTCTTGTGTTATTTTTTAAAATTCGCCGCTTTTGATGGTTGTTTATAGTGAAAAATGATGTATGTGTGTGTGAATAAGAAGATTAAATAATTATCGAATAAAAAAAATTAATAATGAACAGTAAGTTATCATCTACTACTTATAGAAGATACAAGTTTGTGATGATGATTCCGATAAATGAACTGGTCCAATTCGACAACCAGAACCCCTTTGCTGGAATTTGCAAGAAAACCGGTACCTATTTTCTACAGTTTTTGTATTGCTAAATTTTTTACTCAAATAAAATATATACATATGTATGTATATGTATATGTATATGCACAAACACTGCGAGTCACTTGTTTGAGGCCACTGTTTTAACAGTCTTTTTCGCGAGGAGCTAGGTACCTACCTGATGAAAACGGTAGTACCTGAGATTAAGTACCTAGATATATTCCAAAACCAAAAATATTCAAATGAAGAATTAGGAAAATCTTGGTATCGAAAATAATATAGGTAAAAAATTCAAAAAAAAAAATATGTTTTCGAACAAAATTATGAAAAAACAATATGATTGTAGGTACATATATAGCAGCTACCCGTTGTAGATGACCTGAAACAAAAATTTTAATTTTTTTTTAAGTAATCACATGAGAATACTCTGTATACCATATTTGAAGCACATTGGTCCACCCGCTGATGCTCTAGCTATATTTATAGTGGTCACCAGTTGAACCAGGGGTGTCAAGACTGTCAAGTCCAAAGGGAATTAGAAAAAATAAGATGAAGTTGGGGCTAAATAATTTATAAATTTAATTTTTCTGCGGGCTAAGCTTAGCCTAAGCCTAAGAACTTTTAGCTCCAAAGGCAATATAGGACGTTCGAATGAGGCCGTTGTGAATTGGACACATAATCGAGGTCGAGAATAAACGATTCCATACAAATACTCAAGTATTTGTTTAAACAAGATTTCACATCGATTTGCACACCCACTAGGTATAAAGATTTAACATTTCTAATACGTCAAATTGGGTCGGGGAATTTTCGGAAGCTAAATTGTTCTTATTTGGTTGCAATGGATTCTACATAATAAAACAATATATTCAACAATTTTCAGTCAGCTGTAAACAAAATTAATTTCAGCTGCCAAGTTACACATACACAATGAGGAAAAAAATTCAATTCTTTTACGATTTCCTTTCAATTGGCAGAAACAAATCGACGCGATTTAGAAAAAGTCGATTCGGTGTAGAAAAAAATTCGATTTCTCTGTTGAAAGGAATACGACATAAATATTCATACATGCATCATAAATGAAGCCCCCCTCCGCCCAAAGAACTAGACATTTTTATATTGGTTTACTGTTAATCAGCCTATTTTATAATACGATCATTTTTTCACTTTTCGAGCAATCTTTGTTAAGCCGCTAGTTTAAAGTGACCATTCGTCCCACATTACGTGGGACAGTCCCACATTTACACAAACTGTCCCACTTCGTAAATTGTCCCACAAACGTCCCACAAAATTATAAGATGTCCCACGCTGTCCCACAAAATCAAAATTGAATTTTTCGATCGTTTATTTTATAATTTATCATAATAAATTAACTGGAGGTCATTCCGTAATTCGATTATCGCCACACGATATCGTTTTGACGACAGCTTTGCATCACGTAAAAACAATAATCACTATCGACTGAAAGATATCGTCTTGACGATCGAAAATTTGCTTTCTCAAAAATCGTCAAAACGTGATCGTTAAATCGTCAGCATTTGAACGATACCTATTAATCTATCGTTTTGTGTGATTTTGTAAGCAATTGATGCATTTTATCATATGAAGCAACGAAATGTAGGGTTTCAATAAGGCGGGTAGATGTTTTCGGTTGATCCTGGGTTTCGTTGACGCAAAGGCGTTGGCTGATTGTCCACTGAATTGGTCAACTCAAATTTGGGCACCAAACTTTGGATAATCGGCTTGGAAGAACAACCATGTAACGGGCGCAACGCACGTATCGTTGCCTAAAAGATCTTATATTAAAGTCTTATCATTTGGACGTGTTGTTTAATCGTGTCACTTGACATGGTAATTTGACATCAGTAACTGAATAATAACAACAGATTTGGATTTGGGGTAGGTGCAAGGTTGGTTATATGCAGTTTTCTTAAAAAACCCTCACTGTGTATTTATATACCTCACTGTTTAGGTGTGAGAACTAATTTCGCATACGCGAAACTACGTGCCTTTAGACAGTTTCTAATTAATTCTATGTAGCTTTGGATAGATGCATAACCGATTTGGTTAAAGGTGACATCAAGTTTTGGCTTCACATTCTTTTCACTTCTTAATAAAAATTGACATTTTTTGGGCGGTACTGACCTACATATAGGTTAAACCATTGTTTAATGTATTTTTTTTAATATTTCACAAATAAATATTGGATAAAAAACTTACATTTTTGTTTTTTTCATTGGTCCAAACATAAAACAACACAAAAATAAATTACTGAATTGTCATTAATGACAATGATTGCCAAGTCAATCCTTCTCAAACTGTAATTAAGTGATTGTTTTACGTGAAGCAAATTGATGACGATAACGTGCACGATTATCGTTTAGACGATTATCGTTTTAAAAATTACGGAATGACCCCCCTGAATGCTACCAACATTACAAAAAATTAGATGCATAAACATAACGACTGAATGCAACTGCTTATAAATTACAAAACTGGAATGATAAAAAAATATCAGCTTATATAAGATGGGTGGAAATTTTCTCACATTTAAAAAACTGCAATTTTCCTTACCAAAACTCGAGATCGAGCTATTCAAGCTGCGAAAATTTCATAGAGGAAGTGTCAAAAAATAATAATTTATTGAACAAAATTCATTCATCATAGATATATGGCTGGATAATTTATTAATTCATACACACAAAATACATAATAGAATATATTTTTTGCTTTTTTTTCTGCAAATCTCAAAAATCAAATCTTTTACTTTGATGTGCGTTTTAAGAATCATTAATTGCGATAAATTAAATCTGCAAATATGTGTGTGCACTCCCCAAAGTTTCACAATGAAATGAAGTGGAAAATTTTTTGAAATTAATTTTCTTAGATTAAAAGAATGTGTTATAATTTTACACTCCATTGCTGAATTTTTGATAACATTTCATTAGGCTGTTTTGAAACTTTATGGGCGTCCCACCCCAAAAGACAAGAGAACTCACACACATTGCTTGCAGATTTAAGCTTAGAGCATTATAAGTCAAGTGGAATTAAAAAAAATAATTTTTGGAGTGCGTAAAACCTAGTATTTTTTTTTTTAACTGAATTTATTGAATAATTTCGGTTTTTAATAGTTATTAGGTAAGATTCTGTTCCTCTTTTTTCGTAGAAAATAAGTGTTTTTTTTTATGTTCTGCATCCTACTTTAATAAAATTGAAATTGTCCCACATTTAAAAAAAAAAATATATAATATGTGTATTATTTTCGGGTGAATTTCTTCACTTTGTCCCACATTTTGTCTTTTTGGATCTGGTCACTTTACGCTTGTTTCACCTGACCCTATTTTTTTAAAAATGCAAGTTAAAATAAAATAAACTTCCGATAACCTCAATGTCATGAAAACCTCAACTGAAGATTCCGTATAAAATCGCTATTATGTAGGTAATAATGTAAAAATTAATCGATTTGAAATATTTACTTGGTCCCGAAAAGAGTTTCGTCACATCACCGTTAGCCTGTAAGTCTGTGCAACCGTGTGTCCAGAGCTAGGACCTTGGACTGATTTGCTTCAAAGTTTTGAATAATTCACTATCAATTGGCGTGGCAGTCTTTTTTTTGTGAACGGAATCGAAATTCTGATGAAAGAATAAATTAAAATTTTCTTAATAGTTTTGATGCAGTGATATGTAGCATTGAAAAGCGTTCCAAAAAATACTTTTTTTCTTTACCGCTTAAAAAAAAGTTGGCTGCAGTAATTGAGTTGATTTTGAATAAAATAAAAGATTTTAGCCAAATTTATACATATATCTACATACACATAGATTTACGATTCAGTCAGAGGATTCCGACTATCCTATTTCTCTTTAGGCTTTGATAAAAAGTAATGTTTCCGCCCGGGATCGAACCGGGGGCCTTCCGCGTGTTAGGCGGATGTGATAACCACTACACCACGGAAACATATGAGCACCACTTGTTAAGTGTTGCCAGTTCAAAGTTCCGAGTCTAGTTGAATCTACATACATTTTGAATGGATTTGTCTTTTCCTGTTGCATAATTTCTTTATTTAAAATCGCAAAAAATGGAATACAAACATTTTTCTTGGCCTACCGTTTCATCACTTATTATGCTTTTATTATTACTATTATTATTATTTTAAGCTCTTTTTACCAATTAAATTATATTCCATAAAAATAAAATTATATACATAATATCTTAATATGTATTTAACAAAAAAATTTGTCAATTTAGAATTATTATCCGACATAAGCCTCCCACATTGCTGCCCATGTTTCTGCACTTGGAATCGTTATACTAATTTTGATTGAATTATCTCGCCAAAAAGTTCTTCGGTTCATTAAACTCAGACCACTCACAAAAAGATTCAGTTCCAATGACTCCCGGCGTGTTGTAGTAACCGGTCTTGGGGCAGTGACACCACTTTTGGAAGGTCATCATCCCATCTTTTTCTGGTCATCCTTTTTGTCTTTTTTTGTCTAAGGGTATCCATTTGGTCACTAGCTTTGTCCATTTTTGGTCCTCTATTCTTGATACTGTAAAGTTCTACCTAGGTTCGATCCTCACTAGTATGCAATCTAAAATTCACTTCCGGATACACTTTTACTTCTTACTTTACGTTATCACATTCAAAATTAAACTGTGTCTACTCGCTCGAAAACCTCTCCTTATATAGGGAAGTAAATAGTTCTAGTCTTCACTAGTATCCACTGGAATATTCCAGAATATCTCCTTCTGGAAGTTTCCTTTCCAGTCGCTGACAGATGGAACATTGGAATTGATACTCAGCTGAATCACAAGATGGCACTGTGAACGGTTGAAGGTTTGATGTTTAGTTTTCCCGAGAGATGGCGCTGCAAACAGTTAGAGGATTTTCTCTTGTTTCAAATTCAAAGTAGTTGGGTAATTATTAAATCGTTACATTGCCCCCCTCTTAGGATTGATCGTCCCGAACAATTCCATCACTACTTTCACCATTATAACGATATAAACGGTCACAATGAACTACTTTTAATTTGCCTCTCACCCCTCTCCGTATACGGTAAACCACATCATTAATTCTTTTCACAACAGTGTAAGGGCCTTCCCAGTTTTGTTGAAGTTTTGGTGACAGCCCCTTTTGTCGATGGGGATTATAAAACCACACAAGGTCTCCTTCTTGAAATCCTGTCGATGTTGCTCGTGCGTCATATCGTGTTTTCATCCGGTCACTGCATGTTTTTATGCTTGTCCTTGTTCTTTGGTGAATGTCATTAAGTCTTTCTTTAAGGTTATCCACATATTCCTCTGTTCTTTGCGGCTCAATTGTGCGGCATCCAAATTTCACTTCACTTGGAAGCCGTATTGTTGTTCCGAACAGGATCTCCGATGGTGTATGTCCTGTTGAGCTATGTGCCGCACTTCGATAAGCCATCAGGAATAATGGAATATGTCGGTCCCAGTCTTGTTGATAGTCGTCGACGACCTTAGACAGATGTTCTTTAAGCGTCCTGTTGAATCGTTCAACCATCCCATCAGATTGCGGATGAAGCGGTGTTGACTTGTCTTTTTAATGCCAAGGAGTGTGCAAACTTCCTGAAAGATGTTAGATTCGAAGTTTCTCCCTTGGTCAGAATGCAGTTCCATAGGTACACCGAACCTGCTCACCCAATTGAAGACAATCTGGTCCACTACTGTTTTGGTTTCCTGGTTTGGGATGGCGTATGCCTCAGGCCACTTGCTGAAGTAATCCATTACGACTAGGATATATCGGTTTCCGCTATTTGTTTCAGGAAAAGGGCCTGCGACGTCTACTGGAATCCTTTCGAAAGGTGTGCCTACATTGTATTGATGCATTTTACTTTGAATCTTTCTACCTGGCCCCTTGCTAGCTGCACAAGTATCACATTTTCGGCACCACTTTTCGACGTCATCTCTTGCATGTAGCCAGTAGAACCGTTGTCGTACCTTTTCCAGCGTCTTATTGACTCCTAAATGACCTCCAGAAGCTCCATCATGCATCTCTCGCAGAACCTCATTTACCTTTGACCGAGGAACGATAAGCTGCATCACATAAGACTTACCATCTGTGGATTCCCATTTACGCTTTAGTACCCTTTCTTGCACATGAAGCGAGTCGCATTGGGCCCAATAAGCTTTGAGAGCAGGGCTTCTGTCTGAAATGTCACTCCATTCAGGTTTTTCTTGGTGTTCCTTCCATGCAAGAATGGGTTCGATATCCGAGTCTTCTTGTTGGGCAACCCTGAGTTCTTCATTGCTCCAACCGTAAATGGGATTGGCTCTTATACGTTGTACGGCAATCACCTCCTTTTCTTCTTGCCGCGTGCAATGTTTGCGGTCTTGTTTGCACGGTCGCCGAGATAATGCGTCTGCGTTTGAATGCAGCTTTCCTCTTCGATGTTGAATCTGATAGTCGTAGGTCTGTAGTCTCTCAATCCACCTTGCTACTTGACCTTCAGGATTTTTGAAGTTCAAAAGCCAATTTAGCGCACCATGGTCCGTTCGAAGAAGGAACTTCTGTCAATAGATGTATTTATGGAAGTGCTTTGTTGCCAAAACCAGAGCAAGAAGTTCTCTTCTGGTAACACAATAATTACGCTCTGGCTTTGAGAGTACCTTGCTGTAGTAGGCGACAACTTTTTCTTCTCCATCATGGACTTGTGAGAGTACAGCGCCAATTCCAACGTTACTTGCATCAGCGTCGATGATAAAAGGTTTTCCTGGAGTCGGATAGGTCAGCACAGGAGCGTTACATAAGCGCAGCTTTAGTTCCTGAAAGCTTTTCTCGCACTCACCTGACCATTTGAACGGCTTCCCTTTTTCAGTGAGCTGATGCAAGCTTTTGGCGATTCCAGCAAAATCCTTCACGAAACGCCGATAATATGTGGCTAAACCAAGAAAGCTTCGGAGTTGATGTTTGTCCTGTGGTGTTGGCCAATTCTTGACGGTGTCAACTTTCTCAGGATCAGTCTTTACTCCTTGAGACGAGATGATATGTCCCAAGTATTTAACTTCGGTCTTAAAAACCGCACATTTGTCTGGATTCAACTTTAGGTGTGCTTTTCGAAGTCTCTGGAATACAGCTTTAAGGTTGCCACAATGTTCCTCAAATGTTTTGCCATATACGATGACATCGTCCAAATAAACTAAGCAAGATTTCCAAGTAAGTCCATGTAGAACACATTCCATCAAACGCTCGAATGTTGCCGGAGCGTTACATAGTCCAAACGGCATCACTTTAAATTCCCACAGACCATTTCCTGTGGAGGAAGCCGTCTTTTCTCGATCTTCTGGATGTATTTCTACCTGCCAATAGCCACTCTTCAAGTCCAAAGTTGAAAACCATTGGGCTCCTTCCATTGCATCTAAAGTGTCGCTGATTCTGGGTAGAGGGTAGCTGTCTTTCTTTGTCACATCGTTAAGCCTTCTGTAGTCCACACAAAATCGAGTGCTTCCATCCTTCTTTTTGACAAGAACCACCGGGGATGCCCAAGGGCTTTTGGAATTTTCGATTAGCCCATCTTTCTTCATGGTGGATATCATCTCTTCAACTTCGGCTTGTTTGGCCAAAGGAAGACGTCTTGCTGGTTGACGAATCGGTCTTGCATCTCCTGTGTCGATTCGATGCTGCACCAGTTGTGTTCGACCATATTGCCCACTGGGTGAAGAGAAAATATCAGCATACTCGTGAAGAAGGCTTCTAGCAACATTTAGCTGATGTTGACTAAGATTGGATGACTTTAGAATCTCGGATTTTAATTTTTCGGAGTTCACAGATTTCTGTGTATCCACTTCGTTGATCTTGGTTATCGCAGATACAGCTTCACATTGCCCAACTATTTCTCCTTTTCTGAGCTTAACGCCGTACGGTTTGATGTTCAGTATCCGTACAGGCACCATGTTGTTCTTTGGCGCCACTAGAGTTTTCCCTACGATAATGTTTTGGGAACATTGCTCAGTGGCTGGTTCCACCATGAGGTACCGATGACTACCCAAATCACCCTTTATTTTTGTCCAAATGAACATTTCTGAAGAAGGAGGCAAGCTTATGTCTTCTTTGATGACAGTTCTTAGAGATGGCGATTTTTCGTCACCATAAACCATTGGAATCTCTTCATTTTTGTACTTAAGAACCTGCTTACCGATATCCAGGATTACTCCATGTTCTTTCATGAAGTCCATTCCGATGATGCATTCATCACATATGTCTGCTACCAGAAACACATGTGTAAACTCCAGCTCTGCCAAACGGATCGGAAAACGAACTTCTCCGTACACTTTTGCTGCTTCTCCTGTTGCCGTTTTCAGACGATAGCTATTGGTGTTATGTAGCCATGTCATCTTGACCAAGTCCCTTCGTAGAATAGAGGCTGTCGCACCGGTGTCAATTGTAGCCACGTGTTTCTTGTTGTTTAAAGTTGCCTCCACTGTCAGACTTTTGTTGTCTCGTTTAGTCTGTGAGACTTGGATGGTGGTTCTGGGCCCATCGATACCAGAAACCAGCTTCTGCCCCTCGAAGTCGGTTCTTACTCGTTTCCCGACTGCGAAACAAGTCGATCAGGAGTGTTGGTGTTATTGCTTCTTTGTTCTGGAGTATTATTTCTGCTTCCACAATGTTGACATGCAGCTCTTCTCGGTGGCAGTTTGCACTGGCGCTGGAGGTGTCCGGTCTTGTTACAGTTCCAGCAACGAGCAGGTCCATCTCTCTGGTTTCTTTGGAATGCGACTCTTTGACATGAGCATTCTTCAACTTCCACTTCTCTTACTCGATGAACTCCTTGAGAAGCCTGTTCTGCTGCTTCCATAGTCAAAGCGAATGCTAATGCCTCCGGAAGCGTCCGTTTTCCAGCAGTTCGAATTGCTCGCTGTAGGTTGATGTCGGATACAGCACGGACAAAGGCTTCTGTTGCTAATTGACTTGTAATTTCGTCTCCTGCAGTTGGATATGCCAAATGGGCAAGCCTTTCGATATCTGCTTGCAATTGCTGCAGACTCTCTCCTCTTTTCTGAACTCTAGTATTGAGTTGGTCGCGGAAGATTTCTTGCATATGGCCATCTCCAAAACGTTTGTCGATAGCCTGAACAAGAGCACTGAAGTTGCCATTCTTGTCTGCTGGTATGGTTTGCAATAGTTCAGCAGCAGATCCTCTAAGGGCAAGCGTCAGAGCTATATATTTGTCTTCGTCATCCCAGCCATTTGTTGCTGCGGCTGCCTCAAACTGCTTCTTGTAGATCGACCAAGAAGTTTGTCCATCAAAGGTTGGTGGATGCATTTCCTTCCGCTTTGGAAAGTCCGAAGAACTTTCCAGAAACTTCATTTTTCTTACTTTATCCAATTCATTTGTAATGCTCTGAATTTGGTCTTCGAACTTTTCTTGAACTTTCTCGAGCTTTGCGTCTACTGTTAGAAATTGTTTTTCGACACGTTCGTCAAGAGCAATAAATTTGTTCTGGAATGCATCTAGCTTACCTTCCAGGAGATTTTTCTGTTCTTGGAATCTTTCCAGCATTTTGTTTTCTTGTTTTTCGAGAAGATTCTTTTGTTCATTGCGTTGTTCATTAAGTCGTTCTAGAAGGTTCTTTTGTTAATTCTTTTGCTCGTGGCGTTGTTCTTCGAACAAATTCTTTTGTTCTTTTCTTTGCTCTTCGAACTGAGCAAGCAACAAATTCATCATATTGCTCATGTCTAAGCTAGGACTTACTTGTTCTTCGGGCATTTCAATCTCAAAGAGAAACGTGTCTGGGTTTTCTCCGTGTTGTCTTAACTCTGCTTGCAGACGAATAATGAGGTCATTTTTCGTTCCAGCAGTAGGAAGGCCTCTTTTGTTCAGTTCTGCTTTTAGTTTAACACAATTCAATTCATTCACTATCTTATCTTACCCATAGTCTCTTTTTGCACAAAACACTTCGTAATAATAGGAAAACACTATCACTGTTTTTATTATTATTTTTCAAACACTTTTCACCATAAATATCTGAATGCACAGATGAAATAAGTTTTATTCCACTTTTCTGACACCAATGTAAAGTTCTACCTAGGTTCGATAATAAAACTTATTTCCTTTAAATAATAACTTCCACGTATTTACTATTCAGAATAAACACACTTTATTTCAGTTCAAATCGTTTTTAATATTCTTCAATCTCACTAGTATGCAATCTAAAATTCACTTCCGGATACACTTTTACTTCTTACTTTACGTTATCACTAGGGCTAGGATTTTCATGCACTTTAAAATGCAAAATATGCGCTTAAAATATGCTCTTAAAAATGTAAAATATGCACCTAAAATATGCATTTAAAACAATATCCCTTGTGAACCATTTGTATGGAAAAAAAACTTAGTATTAAGGTTTATGTAACAAATTCGGTCTTTATTATCGGGGAACATAAAATTATATCAATAAAAACAGAAAAATAAATTCGGATTATTGTGCTTGCTAAGCGGAATATCAGCTGCAACAAATGGCTCACATAAATCCATATTTAAATTGTTTTGTGTTCTCAACGAAAGGAGTTGTGATGTGACTGCGATTTTGCAGAACTACTAGATTGTTTCCCTAGTGCCGTATGTTTAATAGATTTCAGGTGTTGGCCAATTTGAAATTTTTTTCTCGGAGGAGAAAACTTTGATACACAATTTTACAAAAATTAATTGTTGCATCGGTTGTTAAAGTGTGCGAGTTGTTCGAAACATATTTTTTTCAGATTTGCATTTACAGACGGCTTCGCTTTCGGCATTGTTTTTGAATTAACTACAGATCTCAAATTAATCGCTTGATTAAATAATTGAATTGCTTACAATTTCACTTTAAAGCAAATCCTAAATCCAATACAATCTTTTATCTAAAAAAAAAATACAAAAATTAACAAAAGATCATCGACATGAAAGTAAATCCAGAAACTTTAGAATAGAACAAAGAAAACTCAAATCATAAATAGACCACAAAATAACATAATATGTGAATACAAATGTGAACAAAAACAATTGCTGTCATATATACACAACTAAAACTAAGTCCGCATTTACATTGCCCGATTTTTCCAATGCCGATTTTTCTTTGTTGTTGTAATCGTGTGAGATTTCGAGGGACAGCCAACATGTTCCACAAGATTTTTCCATTCTCTCTCACACGATTACAACAATAACAAAAAATCGGCATTGGAAAAACCTTTCAATGTAAATGCCGACTAACTCGTATGCATGTGTAAAATGGAATACTGGAATATAAACGAAAGCTGTCTTGGAAGTTGTCCACATAAACTGATTAAAGTATAAATTTAAAGGCACGTGTGCATTTTTTACTTCAGGATTATTTTGTTTTTAGAAAATATGCACAAATATGCATTTATTATTGAAAATATGCAATTAAAAGTAAAATATGCATTTATAATAAAATATGCAAAAATATGCACTAACGATTAAATGCCATTTTAAAGCAAATTGATTGATTCGTGTTTGTATTTTATTCCTGTGTTTCTAAAGTTTCTCAAAAAAAATATGCATTTGCATGAAAATCCTAGCCCTAGTTATCACATTCAAAATTAAACTGTGTCTACTCGCTCGAAAACCTCTCCTTATATAGGGAAGTAAATAGTTCTAGTCTTCACTAGCATCCACTGGAATATTCCAGAATATCTCCTTCTGGAAGTTTCCTTTCCAGTCGCTGACAGATGGAACATTGGAATTGATACTCAGCTGAATCACAAGATGGCACTGTGAACGGTTGAAGGTTTGATGTTTAGTTTTCCCGAGAGATGGCACTGCAAACAGTTAGAGGATTTTCTCTTGTTTCAAATTCAAAGTAGTTGGGTAATTATTAAATCGTTACAATACATATCCAGCCCAGTTCCATTTTAAGGTTTTGTTTTTTTTTTTATCACGTCGACGATTCTCGTTCTTTTTCTTATGTCTTCCTTTCCTTTTTTTGTATTTTTCTTACATAATGTTTAGCAATTTTTTTTTTTTTTTTGATATATCCTCAGTTTTCATTAGAGATTGATGTAGTCCTGGGCCGAATTACCGCATCAGTTACCGAGTAATACGTGACTGAATTATGTGAGTTTGGCATTCCCGCTCACGTTATGGAGTCATCATCCCCATAGGTTTTACTAGTTCATTCGATCACTGATGGCACTCACTCGATCAGTCACTGATAGTGATGCGGTTATTTGGCCCCAGATGTTTCTAGCACGTATGTGTTATTACTTGCAGAATTGTGGAGTGTTTTTTTCAATTTAAAGTTTTTTACGACCTTTAGGCTTTAGTCCTTCATCCTTAAGTATAGTTTCATGTCTTCGCTTAGCTTTGAGTTTAAGGGCCAATTTCACAATCAGAAAAGTGACACTTAAGTGGGGAATGTGAAAGATTAATTCCCAATATCACAGTGCACTGTTACCTGAATAAGTGGCACTTAAGTCTCCGATGTTGTTGACTTAAGTTCCACTTACGCTGGCTATGAAATTTAGCTTAAATTGCTAATATGGGAAACTTAAGTGCCAATTTTTCCGGTAAGTGCCGACTGTGAAACTGGCCCTAAAATTTCTCGAACACTTCAGTATTGTTTCCATGTGTTGCCTATTCGTCTGTTTATTTCTTTATTTCTTTTTAGCCCTGGCTTACAACGGATTTCAATTGACCTAGATATATTTATTCTTTAACATAGTCCAATTCGGTGTCATTTGTCTATTTGAAATGGTTTGTTACAATCTTTGTTTTGGCAGATTTAAGCATATAGTCCATAATGTTTACCTACTACCGACAGCAAGCTAAGCTATCATTGATTGTATGTGGTCGGGGTGAACCAGATATTAGAACTACGTCATCTGAAATCTAAGATTATTAAGTTTTTGTCCCCAAATATTAAGTCCATGTTTGTTGTTATAGTTAAGGTGTTTAAAAATGTCTTCAAGCACTGCAGAGAATAGTGGTGGCGATTTTGGAACTCCTCTTCACAGATTAGCCATATGACGATGAGAATGTTTCGTACGTTTCACCCTCCAAAAACCATTTGTTTACATTGTTGTATTTGTAATTTCTTCCCGCGTCGATGAATAGATGTGAATTGCAACAACAATTTAACCAGTGTCTGAAGATCCCTCTACTGTCTATGTGTGAGGTTTTTATACACACATTCTCATTTTTTATCTGATATCTGACAGCTCAAGCTTGTAGGCAAATTAAAATGGCTGCCGGGGGTTCTCATCTTCATGTGGCTAATCTGTGCTCCTCTTGGCCAACTCTTCCTTTGATATGAAATTCCTTTTCACTTTAAGTTTTTTTTATTTTAACTATTGTGAATAGGTACAAAGAATTTAAGCACAACCATGACTGCTTTTAAACCATGCAATTTCTTCTTGCGATTTTTAAGCACGTGGGCGAGGGACGTATGTGGTGGCCGGGGTAGACGAAATTGCTGAGGTTGAACAAATTGCAGAGTTATCGCTCATTGTTCTTTGTGCTTTTCCTTATTGTTCGAATGTGTTTTATTTTCATTCGTCGTCCACTCAGATAACTTCGCTTAATCAAGTGGAGTAAAGAGTGCAGTGAGATGATACTTCTTCACTTGCACAAACTAAACTTTTCATTAAAAATCGCTGTCGTGTAAAAGGTATTTGCAATTAGAAGGAAACCAAAGGAGAAACGAAGATTAAAAATCGCTGTAATGTAAAAGCAGTCCATCAGCATAGTCCAAAACAAAATTGAATTTGAAATATAATGGCGAATTCCTTTCAACAGAGAAATCGAATTTTTTCTAAACAGAATCGAATTTTTTCTGTCAATTGAAAGGAATTCGTATTTCGTAAAAGAATCGATTTTTTTTTGTGTGATTTGGAACATCCACCAGACTTCAGTGCCAAACAAGTAAAAAAAAAAATCAATAGTTTGACAGAAAAATATGTAGGGAAAACAAAAACATATGATTGTGATTGGTCGATTGTTTGTTTTCCCTACATATTTTTATGTCAAAATTAGAAAGAGAAAAGACAAAGATAGTTTCTGGAAAAGCCTAATTGTGTTTGTGTTACTTTATAGCTGCAATCGACGCATGAAATGGCTGCCATTTTAATTTGCCTACAAGCTTGAACTGGCAGTTATCAGATAAAAAATGAGAATGTGTGTATAAAAATCTCACACATAGACAGTAGGGATCTTCACACACCTGGTTAACTTGTTGTTGCAATTCACATCTATTCATCGGGAAAAAATTACAATTACAACAATGTAAACAAATGGGTTTTGGAGGGTGAAACGTACGAAACATTCTCATCTTCATATGGCTAATCTGTGACTTGCCGACTTCAACGCACATCTGAATATTCAGAATTCTGAATTTTTGAAGCTCTTGATTGGCCAGCTGTCAGAAGTCATCTGAATTTTCAGAACTTTTTCTGACAGCTGGCCAATCAAGAGCTTCAAAACTTCAGAATTCAGATGTGCGTTGAACTCGACTGCTTCTTGACGCTGAGCATGTTAGTAAATAATTTCTATGTAATGCGAATAGAAAAACAGATTTATATCTGTTATACATGGTGGTAAGCGGTGATGGCGTTTTTTTGTGCAATTTTATTTTAATCAAAGAATTGCGTACAAAAATCACCTATGAGGTGTTCCATCTACTGGCTTTGACAATGATTTGTTATCACTTACATATGTGTTTCCGTGGTGTAGTGGTTATCACATCCGCCTAACACGCGGAAGGCCCCCGGTTCGATCCCGGGCGGAAACAGTTCAATTTTTTTCAAATTTATTGTTTTATGTCCGTCTCAGCTAAACTAACGCCTGATTTCTTGACTAAGTTTTAATCCAGGTAAACGTAATCAACCCAATGATGAATTCCATCGTAATCGGAAACTTGTTACGAATCACGAAAAAAAGTATCACAAAATCCATCGTATCGGGAAATCTCATACAAAGTTCCATTACGAACGGATTATGTGATAGTTTTTTTTCGGGTATCATACCTACAACGTGATTCGGATATGATGCGTCTAAAAGCTATAGCGTGTGGGTCGAGACAAGACAAAATAGTAGATATTCGTATCTATTTCCCCCCTTTAGACGGGAGGGGCAACTTTCTAAAACACTGCCTTAAAATCAAACAAAATTATTTCAAAAACATCCCAAGCACTAACAATATAATTCTACAGTTTTTTTAAAGCCAGAATTCCATTATTTCATTCTTTTTATATTATGTGTTTTAAATAATTTTTTTGAAAACCTAAATTTTCAAGCTTAAAATTTTGAAAATAGAAACACCCATTCAATATTTTTCTTGTCTCGACCCAGCCCACACGCACTAGCTTCTTTTGCGAGTCGACCTGTATATTTCGTTAAAAACTTAAAAATAAATGATTGTTGGAAACGTTGCCGCCCTTACGAGAGGATTTCTCCAATTTTGTTGGTGTTCGGTTTGAGGAACAATAAAATATATAACTTAGTATGTGACAACTTTCTACCATCTAACATCCTAGTACTACTAAGGAATCGGTGGTAAAAATTATAAAAAAAATATTATAAAAGACCTGTGAATTTAAAATACCGCGTTTAGGTTCTATTAATCCGTCTTTAATTATATCTTGATTCCATTTTTTAATTTTCTAAAAGTATACACAAATAAAAGGGGTCTTCTAACTGCACACCAGACCAAGGTAATCGTCCATTAATGTTCCGATAGCGAACTTGAATTAAAAATAATCAAAAAATTGAAATTGTACGCCTAAAAGAAAAAATCTTACAATTCCAGTGGCATCAACACGTGTACCCACAATTTTCAGACGAATTTTATCCTCGCCCGAAATTACAACATCTTCATCTTTTGATTTGTAACAAGGTGGATTGCTGTTCGGACAGAATTGCATATCCGCCGGAATGGACTGCAAGAAATAGGAAACTTCTGTTATAAGTTGGTCTTGCTTTTAGTTGAGTTTCAAACTTACATGATGCGAAATGAAGCAAGAGAGTGGACCGATTTCCGCAAACATACCAACCTGTTTTTTATGGAAATTTTGATTGTTTTTTTTTCTGTTACAAAAGGAACAATTATCAAGTACTTACCTTGTTGATTTGTTTAACGACCGCATCGAGGACTTCTCCTTTAAACGGACGGAACACTATGGCTTTGTATTTTACCGGGTACACTACAAATCCTTGGCCAGGTTGAATGACACCAGAACCGATTTGATCGATTGTCGTCACTGCAATGACGAAGCCATATTTGCCTGTGCATGTACCCTCGACTTCGGTGTATAATTTTTGTTTGACTGTTTCCAGAAGTTGTGGTCCAAAGTAGCGCGGATGCAAGAGAATTTCGTGTTCCAATGATATCTAAAGATTTGAGTGTTATTCATGTAGACAGACATACATAGGAATTTTATGTTACTTACATGATAGAACATTTTGTGGATTAATTATAATTGAAATCAAGATGAATTTAGAATTAATTCTCCTTGCATTTAGTTTAATAAACAGAAGTTATGGAATAAATAAATATTTTTTTTAAGAATGCGCGTATTTTTATTTTCCGGCTGTCAAATGCTGTTTTGAGCTGAGGGTATGTTCATGTGCTGAACAATTTTTATAAATGCTAGATCACAATAAAGTCTGCTATTACACGACGACTTTTGCTTCGTGATAGTGACTTTACCACTAATTCATTTTTAAAACTTCATACTATGAGTCCCACATTTTAAGTCCACTTTAAAACTAATAAACAAGTTGCTGGAGATTCTTTGACGATTTTTTTATTTCTTTTAAAAAATATTGTAGTTTCCTTATAAAGTCCCCTGGTTGAACGCAGAGACAAAGTAAAGACTATCCCAAACCAACGCGAATACTTCGGAAAGACAACGAAACTTTCACCTGCCTAAATTTATTTATATTGTAATTAATGCGAGAATACCTTTTTTACACATTTTCACTCCAACTACTCAAGAAGCCTTCGATTAGCTATTCTGAGTAACGTTTTCGGTATGTTTTTCAGTTAATGGAGTACACGAGGAACACATATACATATATATAAAGTTTTTCTTTTATTCACAGATTACCATATAAAGATGAGAATGTTTCGTACGTTTCCCCCCCAAAACCCATTTGATTACATTGTTGTATTTGTAATTTTTCCCGCGTCGATGAATAATCTGTGTTCTGATTACTTGTCAAAATGGCTTATGATTGAAGAAGCCATTTTGTAAAATGGTAACCTTTGGTAGTGTGTGTATAAACTTAGAAAAATATTCATGAATTTTTGAGTTTTTGTGCAAATTCGCAAGAAATTTTACTTTACCAAAAAAGACCTTTTATATTTATGTGTCGATATGACAGAATTTTTAAATCGCATTTTATTTTTCACATAGGAACTATAAACTAGGCTTTAACCTTAGAGGATATATAATATGGAGTGCTCGTTTCCATCCTTAATGCATTGTAGTGCCTGGGGCCATGATAGGGGACACAGATACATTAAATTTTGGTTTTTAAGAAAAAGTGTATATTCTTTTTCACAAAAAACTGCGCTAGCGGGAAAAAAAATTTTTACTTTTGTACTTTTATAAAGGGTGATTTTTAAGCTGGTTTGGTTTTGGCAACACTGGTTTTGACAGCTGACGTGTGTTTAGTACCTTGTGTCACTGTCAAACAGCTTCAGTTTGGTTTGCAATTTAACCATGGATCGTCTTACAAATGAACAACGCTTGCAAATTATTGAATTTTACTATCAAAATTCGTGCTCGGTTCGAAATGTTCATCGCGTGCTGCTTGTGTTCAGCGATGAGGCTCATTTTTGGTTGAATGGGTACGTAAATAAGCAAAATTGCCGCATTTGGAGTGAAGATCAGCCAGAAGCATTGCAACAGCTACCAATGCATCCCGAAAAAGCCACTGTTTGGTGCGGTTTATGGGCCGGCGGCATTATTGGGCCTATTTCTTCAAAGATGATGCGAATCGCAGCGTTACTGTCAATGGTGAACGCTACCGAGCGATGATAACAAACTTTTTTTTGCCCGAAATGGAAGCTCTTGACTTGCATGATATGTGGTTTCAACAAGACGGTGCCACATGCCACACAGCACGCGAAACAATGGCGCAATTGCGAGGCGAGTTTGGTGAACAGTTAATTTCACGTTTCGGGCCGGTCAATTGGCCGCCTAGATCGTGCGATTGGACACCATTAGATTATTTTTTGTGGGCTAATGTCTATAAGGACAAGCCCGCTTCGATTGACGCACTGGAAGCCAACATCCATGCATTCATTCGTGAGATACCGGCCGATATGTGTGAAAGAGTATGCCAAAATTGGACTCAGCGGATGGGCTACCTGAGACGCAGCCGCGGTCAACATTTGCATGAAATTATCTTTAAACATTAAATTGCAAGGTTCAACCTATCGATTCAAATAAATATTTCATTCATTTTTTCGAATTTTTTGTGTTTTTTTTTAAAAAAAAGTTCTAAACCTCTTAAAAAATCACCCATTACTTATGTAGTTAAGCTTTTTGTTTATTATTTTAAAGATTTCAATATCTTCTTTTTTAGTTTTTTTCTCCAATGTGCAGAAAACTCAGTCACCGAAACTTGAACAGTGACCCTTATGAAAGGTTCGCATTTTAATAAAAACAAGCACTCCATATATATATATCATCAAAGGCTTTAAAGCGGGATATACATTGTTCAAATGCTTGTTATGCATAGAGAGTGTATTAGTAAAAATGAAACACGTATACTTTGTGTGTATGCTTGAAGCAAAATCAAAAAGTTTCGATTTTTGTTCAATCAGACAGCCAGAATTGAAATAATGTACATATATTTGAGAATGATTGCATGATCAAGCACAGGCACATTTTAGAATAGAAATTTAATTAAAAATAAATGATTGAAGACTCATCCATGAAGTGTGTATGTGCAACGTCAAAAAAAATTAATAATACACTCTCATACTACGTTTTCACCAAGAGATAATCCGGGATTTAAGGTAGGAGATTTAAAATTAATCTTGAAGTGTTTTCACCACAAAAAAGGAGATTAAATTGACGTTTTCAGTCTGAATTGCCATTCAATTGTCAACTCAATTTGACGAGAGTAAAACAAATATAATCGGCAAACGTATAGCGAACGGAAAAAACAATTTTTGAGCAATAAAACAATTAATTTTGAATAAACTATTTATTAAAAATGAGTCTAGTAACCTAAATCTATTGTTATCACACTATTTTATTCTTCAAAATAACATTAGAGTATAGGACAATCCATAATTACAGAAATAAAAACACAATTTTTCGGCGCACTCTTCAATGAGAAGCTCCCCATCCTCCAGTGTCTAGGTTGTCCGTTGTTTTTTGTGTGTTTTGGTTGTTGCATTATCTGGAATTTGTATTGTTTAGCAAAATATTATTATAAATATATGAAATACATTGTAAATACTTGCATTTTTATTCCTACAGCCAACGCGCAAAAATATTTTATAATTTTTTTTTTATTTCAATGGAAAAACTGACGTTTAAAAGGGTGCGTTCTACAAAATTAGGATTGTTTGATTTGACAATCTCCTTCTTGCAAGAAGATTTCAATGAGATATATTTTAAATCTTCTTTTGAGGAGATTTCAATTTGTATGGTAAATCTTGGAGATTTGAAGAGGATTTATGCTAAATCCACTTAAATCGCGATTTAGTGCTCAGTGAAAACGTAGTATCACATGCATGGCAAGCATTTGAACAATGTATATCCCGCTTAACATAGGACAACTTGTGAGATGTCAGTAACGTGAACTAGACAAATTATTGTGATCTACCGACAAAATATATTTTTTGACATATGGAAAAAAAGAAGCTGATTTTTAAAAAAAGCGACGGTATTTGTTGATAAAAAAGCATGGATCTCTGCCACCAAATGTCAGAAGTGTCAGTGTGAAATTAAAAAAAATAAAAAAAAACAATCTGACAGCACTCCCTGTTTGGAAAACAAAACCAATTGCCGAAGGCGAGCCAAAAAAGTCGGGTGTTTAATAATAGTGATTAATATGTAATAAAATTAGTTTTTTTGTATCAAACACTTGAAAAAATGTTCACTAAAATGTTTAAACACTAATTAATAGGTAATTCGATCGCAAATTTAAGTTTTCAGTTCCAAATAACACTGCCAAGAGCATGTAAATATTTTCCAACCAGGGACTTTTTTTTGTTGTTGTTTTTAGATGTCAAATTAGAAAGAGAAAAGACAAAGACAAATCTTGGAAGACCTCTATACAATTTTCTAACAATTTAATTGTACAAATAATGTCGACTAAAAAGTGTTCCTACAAGGGCTGTGGCAGCTTCACCAATAGTACACGTCCAACAACAGAAACATTTTATTCATTTCCTAAAAATCCGGAACGCCTCAAGCTATGGATGAAACTAGGCGGTTGTCTTAATGAAGAGGAACTACCATACGTTTCGAGGTATTTCTGTTCAAAACATTTCGATGAAACTAAATACGTTGCAAGTAATCCGAGACGCAAGCAGCTCCTGAGCACAGCTGTTCCTTATCCATGTATGGAAACTCCGCACCAAAATGATTTGGCTATTGCCGATGACGGTGAATATCAATGCGTTGTATCCAGCGTGCATCCTATTGAAGACGAGTATGACGCCAACGAGGACATAAAGCTACATGTCCATGAAATTTCTGAAGAGGCCTCGAATGAAATTAACTGCATTTCTGATAACGTTGAAAGTAAGGAATATTGTTCATTAGTCTTATCATTTAAGTTTAACTTGTTTTTTTTTTATAACTAAGCACTGGAAAACTATGACGAAGACTTCCAAAACGAAGTCAATTGCCCAACTGATTTTGAAGAGCATATTGATGTTCAAAAGAGACCACTCAAACGCAAGCTTGAGCATTCAATCATTAAACAGCCAGCATTGCAAACCGGACCATCAAAGCGAAGCGTCGCTATCATTTCCAATCTTCCAACTTCCACCATAAATATGTTTCAGCATCAGCAAATAGAAGAAAAAGAATTTGATGAGGAATGTGATTTGCACAACACTCTAGCGGAGCCCAATAATGTTACAACGTTTATATTCAAGGGGGAAGAGTACGTTCAAATGCCAAAGGAGCAATATAACCGAGAAAAGATGACTTTGATAAATAAGATTAGAAGCTATGAGGAAGTTTTAAAATCAGTCAAGCATTTGATGGACAATGTTAAGATTTAAAATTAAGATTTACTTTAGAGTTTTTATCTTAGTAATAAATTAAATTACACAAAACTTTCGTGACTATTTTTATACACGTACGATCTTTCAGGGGGGAAACATTTTGATTTTCGTTTTTTAAAACGCAAAAGTTGAAAAATTTCAGTATTTTGAAAAAAAAAGTTGCCACAATTTGAGCGATCAACAAAACGTCATTTATGATGTTTTGACCACAAAAAAGTAATTTAACTTAACTTTCGAAAAAGGCGATAAAGATGCTTTAAATTATAATTTATTTATTTCTCAAAAAAATCGATTATTGTTGAAAAACGTAAAGGTCTATAGGCCTTATTACAGGCCCCTTTGTAATAGATTCGTACTACGAATACCAAAAAATAGAACCTGCCGTCGCAACAGAAATATTGTCACACATTTTCTGAGCTCATCGAAAGTTATGTCGATAAGCCCCAATTTTGTGTCAATATTTTTCTTATGGCGGGAATCATGATGCTTTTTTCAAGATTCGTAGTACGAATCTATTACGAAGGGACCTGTGATAAGGCTGTATATATTCTAAGCGCCTTAGTATTAACACAAACTATCCAGCTAGTTTATATCGTCTGATGGAATAAAGCCGCGCATTCTAATTTAATTTTCAATCGCGGACCCAGTCTATTTCGCCAGATATAAAAGAAAGGGTAAAGTTAATTTTTTTGAGATATTTCTCCGACACGATTTTTTTCAAATTAAAAATAACCGCCAATGGAGGTGAGAATTCAAGCTAAAACGGCCTACTCTTACTTGTTGCTTTTGGTCCAGTTTTCGTTCACCTCAAGACTTGTACGAAAAAATGCAATTGCAATCATTTATTCGCCCTTAAAACCATTTATTTCTTAGATTTTTTTGCCTAAAGTCAAAAATTAAACACATAAATCGGATCTATTGCAGTCAAAGCCATCAAACTAAATGAAAACCTTAAAGATTCAAGAAAAATTATTATGTGTTAATCAAAATCTTCATTTTGAAAAAGCCAAAAGTAAAATATTAATTTGCTGTAGTTAAGTGTATAGATATACATTTATATATATTTTATTATCATGTTAATTATTTATATACTTTAACGTTATGTAAGAAGGAATTGTACATAATTTTGATTTGGTTTAATAATAAATAGCAATACATTTATAAATATTTTTTTTTATTTCTTTAACATAAAATAAGGTGTAGGTATACATAGGTACATAATGTTTTGTAATTAATTTAATTAAATTTAAAATTTATAATAATTTATTATTGTAAAGCATAAATGCGAAGAATTAACAAAGAAGGCACACAAAACTTCTATTTTATTTTCCGAAGGAAAATGAAAACTATTTGATATTTTAATACACTAAAAAAAAATAAGAACAAATTAGACCAGATTCAAATTATATGACGAAAGATAAGCCGTTTACAACGAAGAAAAACCAGGAATGCTGGATGAGGTGTTAGTTTTGACCGCACTTGATGGGATATACTCTAGAGGCTTAGTAATTAGCACAAACATATTTTTAGTAAGGTTAAACTCTGGACTACTTTTAAGTAAAAACTTAATAATAAATTAACACTTAAGTTGCCCGTGAAAGTACGCTGGGAAACCAGAAGCAGAAGAATTATTTTAATAGAAAACTTTTTCCGTCAACTGGGAACTGGGATGGAACTTAGAACCAAGGTCATTAAAATCCTCTTCTTTATATCGTTCTACTTAGTTTTGAACATGTTAAACGCAAATTTGCCGTGGGATAGGTATACGGTAAAAAATGCTACCGGCAGTTGCTTTATTATGAACACAGCAACTTGTTATCAGGTCAGTTGAGATATATGTATTTGTATGTATTGTATCTTTATGTCACCTCTCTGACTATCCAGAACAAATAAATGTAATCCAGAATAATTAATTAATTATTATAAGTATGTGATTAAAATATTGTGTCATACTCACAAATACCAGGTAAGATCTGGCACATGCCGGTAGGCAAACTTCGGGCACCTAGACTTTGTTTTTTTCAAGTCACGCGAAGCCCGCCACTTTTAATGGCAAAAAGCTTTTATAACTTTTATAAACTGACATTTCTTAAGTTTCGTCCATCTGTATAAACAGGACTGTTATAAATTGGCATGCCTTTAGTCATTTTTTTATTTATAATTATTAACAAAATAACCGGATTGGTAAATCGATAGGAAAGCATTGATTAAGGCAGTTGTTTAAGAAAGTCAAGCATTATAGTTTTTAGTACATCATTTTCATAAGATCTCTTCACGTGAGTTTAAAGTTAAGTAAGTAAGTAGAAAATAAGTTAATTAAAAGCAAACACAAATTAAAATAAAAAGTAAAATTATATTTTATTGCATTTTGGTTTTGTTTAAATAAATATTAAAACTCTAAAATCGTAAAACCAATACGACAAATATATATTTTTCTAGATTAATAAATAATAAGCGAGTAAAAATACTTTTCGGAGCTTGTTGAATAAGCCTACTTATAAGAGAAATAAAATTCTAGTTCGTCCAACTTCAAACAAATTTCGGATGACCGGCATCGAAAACTGGAAGCAGTATGCCTATCTATTGATAATATAACATGGAATTGGACTGAAAAATGTATTTATCTAGCTGCTCAAAAACCAGCAGAAAATCTGAAATGCTCTTTATGGAGGTAAAAATTAGTTCACATTATGGCGGTGACATTAATATTTTTTTTATTCTTTGAATTAGAAGATAAGAGTATTTGAACATTTAAAACTTATCGAAGAGTCGAAATACGCTCAGTGTCGAATACAATTAATTATCTGTTACGAGTATCGTTTCCAAACTTTTCCTATTTCCTAAGCTGAAGTCATTGAGGCACATACCCGTCTAAGCTTGGAAAATCTTGTCACAGAAGCGAAACTGCTCAAATACAATAACAAAAACAAATCAATTTGAAAGCGTATTCCATTTACCAGGAAAAAAAATCAATTTTCAAAATTGAAATCTGAAATTACCAATGGAAAACCCTTTTCTTGCTTTAAAAAGAAAAAGTAAATATGGGTCCAGGAGCAGAAAGAGTTCCTTAGGAGTTTTTTTCTAGAATTCCTCTGGCCTTTTTCAAAGTTGAATCAATTTTTAAATAATAGAACGTTACATCAACGTATCCGTGAGTTGTGACAATTATATTTCCGCTATTTAAGAAACGGTCGTCTTACGAATATTTTCACGGGTTCAAAACAAAGCCCAAGTTAAGCGGGCCAAGAAAAAAAAACGTTATCCTTCATGTATAGACTTTAAAATGGCATTCGATACCGCCAATAGATATACATATTTTGTTTTATAATACCAAGAATATTTGCGTTTTAAACAAATTTCAAGAAAGAATATACTCGTTCCATAAGCAATTCTAAATGCATTTGGATTTTTTTCCAATATTTTAAATAATTGAGATTTGTGAGTTTTGCAGAAGTGTTTGGTTTTATTAAACTAGCAATTAGAGAAAAGAAAAAGGTACATACATATGTACATATGTATAATTATAACAACTACGTGTTTAAATAATAAAAATATAATGGATTTTTGGCTTAAAAAAAATAGATATGCCTTAACTCTTAAAGTTGCATTCAAAGGTACAAAACTCGTAACAGTAATCGGCTTAGATGGTACTTTGACCAAGAATCATAAAAGTATTATTACTGCAGATTCAGAAGAAAACACAATTTAGAATGAGTAATATTTCAAAACATTTGGCAAAAACGAAACCAACATTGGACTATTATGAGAAGATACGAAAAGATTTAGAAATCAGATTGACATTATTATTGCCCGACAACGCAAAACTCTAATTTGTAGTTAACGATTCCTCAGCTCGAATTATCAGAAAAAGAAAACATCTATAATAGAACGAGGTAGAATAAAAAAAGGAACTTATATAGGAATGTAAGAAATTTAAATTAAAAATTTGATATTTACCTATATAATAAGTTATAATAAGCAAGAAACTCTATTTTAATTTTAGGTATAATGAAACAAACGGGCACAGGGATTAAAAGTTACGAATCAAAAACACATACACACAAGTTATGAATAAAATTTGTTTCGTTAATTTTTGTTTCCTTTTAATACAGGAATGGTATTGAAAAGAAAAAAAAAGCTATCACCTGCTATCGACTTGTTGCTAATCTATTGCTGTGTATCCCCTCATAGATCCCATGAGAAGAGGTGATGCTTAACAAGCATATCCCTTACTCCGTCTTTAAGTGGTTGGCTTTCCTTTCCTCGTTTTGGTGGAAGCTCCCAATCGGGATTTAAGTTGAAAGCAAATTGCGATAGAATTCTCAATTCGCATTTGATTTGTACCCAACCAGGAGAATAAACAAAACTCCATGTGTGATACCATTTTTGGACGATTTCAACACACGAACATAGCACTTCTAGCCATAGATGCAAAACCTGTTCGTTGAGACCCAAACAAATGAGACTACGCAACTTAACGTCCATCTGAGCATGGGCATCATCATGACTTTGGTTGACAGCTTGAACACACCGATACAGCAGTTCTTCGGGTGTGAGGACCTTACCGTCCTCATCTAGACGATACGTTTTACATAGCACTAATCGGCTGTAGACTGAGTCAAAATCTTTTTCCACCTCACGGGTAGCGGCTTCTTCAATAAATAACCACGGATGACAAGGTCCGCCGAGGAAAGTTGGCCTCTTCATGCCGTGTTCGAGAACTTGCTTAATTGCCGGCGCTAAAGTTCCCCGTACCAGGTCTGTGACAGTCTCTGAGATGGCATCATCCCCCGCCGAGGTATACTGTTTGCTTCGCTCATCAAGCAGTTCCACAAATTTAGCCGGAAACCATCCACGCAGGCCGTTCAACTCACCCACCCAACAGTGCTCGTCCTTCTGACTAATGATGGTAATGATATCGTTCTTACGGAATCCCAACTCATCATCGTCATGCCTTTCAAAGTCATGCAGAGCTTTAGCTCGCCGTTTGCGGGTTCGTGCAACATTTATAAAATTCTCATGATCCTTGGCATGGCTATCGCTGTTGTATTCGGCAGTGAGGCGAATATGCGCCTGAAGTTTGGGTTCGATGGTAAGAAAGTGGCGAGCCACCTTTAAAATCGCTTCACGAAGATCGACTAGTATCTCCGTCTGGCGAATATTTTTGTTCTTGAGCTCATCCGGTTCACTGTCTTCGCCACCTCGGAAGAGCAAGGTCTGCAGAACGGACTTATTTCGTTTAACCTGACGTCTTGCAAGCTGCTGTTTTGGTAGATTTGGAACCGCCTCTGGATTGCCAACCAGACCACCCTGGTCAGCCATAAGGTAGGCTAAATGCCGCCGACGATGGGTATCGATGACGGTCTGGCTTAGAGATCCCCCAACTTCGAGGGCATTGCGAAACAGCACCTCAACATCGTCCACTTCACCTGGAATGTCTGACAATGAGTTGAAGATCTGTGCTGAATTTTCCAAGCGCTGTAAATCCTCAGTTTTTATTCGCAGCATTCCCAGAGTCAGTTGGAATAGAACAATCGAACCTTCATAGAAGAACCAATCCCAGATACGGACGAGGATTTTCATATGCACTACATTGGCGAACAGGGTCAGGAACCAGTGAAGTGTTATCAGTGAAAGTTCAATGTCATGTTTCTTGAGGGTTTCATCGACGGATGCCAGATAGTTTGCAATGAGTGTTTGCATGACACGCTGATCGGCTTGAATCCCCAAAAGAGTAGACGAATAGTACGATGCAGGAAGCAGGTCCTCTACAATCGTAGCCATCATCCAGAAAGCATTTTCTTCCTCCATGAACAGCAGCAGGCAGGCGGCAATAACTCCGGTTCCTTGACAATAGCCAATATCGGGAAAGAGCCAGGCAATGCCACGTAAGATTCTCCGCAGTCGAGGAATTCCAGTTCCATGGGGATTGCTGAAACACGCATTCGTGGGAAGTATCCGCAGTAAATCCTTCTCAATCTGTTTCGATGTCATGAGTGCGTCGTTGCCCGAGGCTTTTATGATTTCCTGATACGATGTTTCAGTTTTTATTTTTTTCTGCAGGGCTCCGGAGAGCCTCATCCACATCTGCGGACGTAAAGAATGGGGAATTCCATCGCGCACCATCTGTCGCAACTTTTCCGTTCGTGGCAGGAGTACATCGACGTTTTCCCACGTCAACTCGCAAGCCTCTTTGTTGTGGGAGAATTCCAAGTGGGCAATCCATTGCTTCCTTTGATCCGTATTCTCGACAAACGGAATACCTAGCAATTTCTTCGAACTTTGTTCGGGCCCATCCTCCTCCTCCACTCTGAATCCGAACTCGTCAAACCGATAGTCAGGCTGCTCATTCGGATCTGCCTCGCATTCCGGCTGTCCCAGCTTGGCTAGAATCTCTTGTGGCCACATCGAAGGTGTGAGTGCAGAAAAGGGTCCTCCAGGATTCGGCCGCAAACCATCCACAACACTTAACT
The DNA here is from genome assembly GCA_932273885.2 of Leucozona laternaria. NCBI lineage: Eukaryota > Metazoa > Arthropoda > Insecta > Diptera > Syrphidae > Leucozona > Leucozona laternaria. The sequence goes on along the minus strand of OW026366.1, from coordinate 28,121,582 downwards.
CATCAATTAAGTCAGGTAAGTCGTTGTCTTCCTCGGAATAATTGAATTGGAGTTTTTTCTGCAGACAGAAAGTGTAGGTGTGTGAAAAAAGTGTACCATATTTTAGGTCACAGGCAAAGAAAAACTTACAGCATGCTCCTCCCGACCAACATAGCCCTCATGGTCCCGCGAACCAAAAATCGATTTTGCCATTTCCATTTTAACGATTTTAAAAAGAGATTTTAAACTGAGAAACTTTTATTTTAACATTTGATTTTAAAGAATTTGTTTTTACAATAAACAAATAAAAATTTTACGTTATCATTTTTTCTTGCTATGACATATGCGATAAAAGTCAAAAGTCAAATTTCGTCGACGTCAACTTGTTGTTGGATTTTTTCCGAAAAGTGAATTTTGTTTAGGATTTCAAGCGGGTGTGTTCAAAAAGTATGATTGTTAGGCTGGGGCCTGATTTCACAAGGCTCTCTCAAACCGGAGCGAATATGCTCAAAGATTCGCAACGCGTGTGTGTGTACTCGCTAGCGAGCAACTCTACTCGCTTCTCAACTGGCTACGAAAAAGGCAAGCCAGTTGAAGAGCGAGTAGCTAGCGAGTTCCTTAAGTTTCTGTGTATGTATATGTAAACAAATTTGAGTGTATTGTAACTTGCTAGAGAATACTCGCTCGTGTGGCTTCAGGGTTAAGGCTCTCCCAAACCAACGCGAATATTTCAGAACGACGACGAAACTTTCGCCTGTCTTAATTTAATTACATGGAGATTAAAGGCTCTCCCAAACCAACGCGAAACATTCGGTGCGACAACGAAACTTCCGCCTGTCTTAATTTATTTACATGGAGATTAATGGGAGCACCCACACTGGCGCGATGCGAATCTTCGAACATTAAGGCTCTCCCAAACCAACGCGAAACATTCGGTGCGACAACGAAACTTCCGCCTGTCTTAATTTATTTACATGGAGATTAATGGGAGCACCCACACTGGCGCGATGCGAATCTTCGAACATTATTCAGTCGTCGCATATTCGCGCGAATGTTTCGCGTTGGTTTGGGGCAGCCTTTATTCAGTCGTCGCATATTCGCGCGAATGTTTCGCGTTGGTTTGGGACAGCCTTAATTCTGTTCGAAAAGAGTGGAAAATTCTCCAAATAATCTGCTGCAAAAATGAAAGCAGAAGGAAATAAGGTAATGATTTCGTTGTAACATTTTTGTATGATGTTTTTCTTTTTACGTCAGAAACGTAAAGGCTTAACTACATAAGCCAAAAAGTACTTTTGTACAAAAGTAAAAATATTTTTTTTCCCGCTAGCGCAGTTGTTTTGTGAAAAAGAATATACAAATTTTTTTTTAAACCAAAATTTAAGCTTTCTGCATCATTTTTATAAGTTTTCCAGTGGGAAAAACTATTCCAAAATGAGTTTGAAAATTTTCACTTTTGTACTTTTTCACTTTTTGGGCTTATGTAGTTAAGCCTTAAGTGTTACAGCTGCTGATGCGAGGTGAAATAGAATGTGGTAGTACATTGATCTTGTTTTTTGTATGTGCAGGTGTTGGTGTAGTTGTAGACAATTGCCGTGTTCCTTTGGAGGTGGTGAACTACTCATGAGTAGATCCAAACTATAATGTAGAACTAACATCTACTCGTGCTTTCATGGCGAGTAAATGAGATTTGCAGGCAAATTAATTCTGTGCGTTCCATTGAAAATGGCTAGCAAAGTACTCGTGAGTTCTTCGCCACCTCCAAAGGAACACGGCTAATTAAAAAAATACAAAAAAACGTTTTGTAATACTACGTTTTCACCAAGAGATAATCCGGGATTTAAGGTAGGAGATTTAAAATTAATCTTGAAGTGTTTTCACCACAAAAAAGGAGATTAAATTGACGTTTTCAGTCTGAATTGCCATTCAATTGTCAACTCAATTTGACAAGAGTAAAACAAATATAATCAGCAAAAGTATAGCGAACGGAAAAAAACAATTTTTGATTAATAAAACAATTAATTTTGAATAAACTATATTTATTAAAAATGAGTCTAGTAACCTAAATCTATTGTTATCACACCATTTTATTCTTCAAAATAACATTAGAGTATAGGAGAATCCATAATTACAGAAAAAAACACAATTTTTCGGCCCACTCTTCAATGAGAAGCTCCCCATCCTCCAGTGTCTAGGTTGTCCGTTGTTTTTTGTGTGTTTTGGTTGTTGCATTATCTGGAATTTGTGTTGTTTACCAAAATATTATTATAAATATATGAAATACATTGTAAATTCTTGCATTTTTATTCCTACAGCCAACACGCAAAAATATTTTATAATTTTTTTTTATTTCAATGGAAAAACTGACGTTTAAAAGGGTGCGTTCTACAAAAATTAGGATTGTTTGATTTGAAAATCTCCTTCTTGCAAGAAGATTTCAATGAGATTTATTTTAAATCTTCTTTTGAGGAGATTTCAATTTGTATGGTAAATCTTGGAGATTTGAAGAGGATTTATGCTAAATCCACTTAAATGGCGATTTAGTGCTCAGTGAAAACGTAGTAGGGGTATTCATGCAATGAGATATATTTACTAACTTCGTATTTGCGTAAATGTATGCTTCACTTTGCATGAACGCACCTATAAAGCAATCTCAGCCAAATTAATAAAAGTGGAATAGCGAAGGCTTAAGCCTTATTCCGTGGACTAAGTGCAAAATGTTATTTAAAAAATAAAATATCAATTAAGTGACGTTTACTAAGCTAAACCACCGAAGAAGGTGGTTTAGCGAAGGAATAAGAACCAGATGTGTCAAATTTATTCTGCATTTAAAAAATATAAGTGAAGATTGCAAATTGAATTTTCGATAAAAATAATAATGTCGATTTGTCGAGTTCTTAAACCATTTGGAATTATTGGACAATCAGCCATCAAGGACAAGAAGAAGAAAAATATACAAAACCAGATACGATCCACTGCAAGTGCTTAGTGAGGAGGATTTCAGGAAGAAATATAGAATATATATATATAAATATACAGCCAGGCTTCAGGAATGACATGAGTTACTCTTTTTGCGGAAAAATCCAACCTACCTACAAATTTTCTCTTCTTTTTGTATTTTTATCTATCTATCTATCTATCTATCTATCTATCTATCTATCTATCTATCTATCTATCTCTATGTCTATCTATCTATCCCTCCATTTAATACGAATAGAATTTCCAACAAACAAAAAAAGAAATTACATCTTCTCTTATGTCAACGAACACACCAACATCCAAACACAATTCATGAAAATCTGTTGTACCCACCTAAATAATAAAATAAAATATATAAAATAAAAAACAATTTTGACAGCAAATAATCAAAACAACGTAATTGTTAGGTGTGTTTCGTAACGTGAGGTTTATTTTTTTTTTCTTCAAATTTTCTGTCAAAACCCATACAAAAAAAAACCAAGTTTACGAAACTTGGTGAAAACTTCAAGTTACCAAACAGGCATCTTACTTATTGTAGTAGATTTTCTTAAGGGATTTTTTGTAAACGTCACTTTACTATTCCACTAACAATTTGTTTTTATTAATGTAAAATTTTAATCCGTAGCTTTACCCTTATTCCATGGTTTAGTAAGGTCGTGGAATAAAGGTAGAATAAGCGTTTTTTATTAATTTGGCTGTCTGTGTATATCCTTATTACGTTGCTCGCGTATATAATTTTCCATACAAATTTTGACATTTGATTTACGAGGTGATAAACTTATGCAGTTTACTTGGTTTACGAGGCAAAATCATCGCGCAAACTTAGCAGCCCTGCGTATATAATTTTCCATACAAATTTTGACAGTTGATTTACGAGGTGATAAACTTATGCAGTTTACGAGGTTTACTAGGCAAATACGACATTGCATGAATACCCCTAGTGTATAATACTATTTCAAAACGAACAGATCTAGACAAGTTATATGTTGGGATATTTTTCTTCCTTCAAGATCAGCTGAATTTGACAGTAATGATAAGTGGGTCAAAAAAATATTTTGGTTTAATTTGTAGGGTGTAGAAAAGATACGCCTCAAGATAAAAAACAAATTAATTTAATTAACTACAAGCAAAAATAAGCTTGTCTGATGAATATTAAACCTATTATTACCTGTAAGCTAACGTGTTTTAATTTCTTAATAATAGTCCTCAACATTTTTTATGTATCCTTCAGATTCAGGGGCAGGACCTCTTTTTCGTTCATTAGAAAACAATATCGTATCCACGATACCTAACGACACCTGCGAATGGAGACGAGCTTATCACCTTCCAGCCAAACAGGTGCGCTTAGAAGCCACAGTCCAGCCTCTCAATTACGAAGCCTTAGAAAAATATAAAAAAGGCAATTGGAGTATCCTTGAACATCCCATTTTGCACATTTTTACAACTGAGTGTGGGGTAAGTCTGAGTATTTATGGAGTGCAATTAATTCCACCCGATTCAATAAAATTTCTCTTTTCAGGACCTGGATGCTTATAAATCAACAACTCGCGAAGAAATCGATACATGGCTCAAGAAACTCTCCTCCTATGGCGTCTCCGATTGGATGATCCTATTGGTTGAAACATTTGACGCGAAGAAAACCAAAAACATACTCCCCCGAACTACAGTTTTGGATAAAATCCGTTTGGACTTTTGTTCGAAAAATGACGATCGATGTATTTCTGTTTTGAATCCTGCTAAACAAAAATCAACTGAGTCCTTTCGATGTCTCGTCCAAAGGATAAGGTAATTTACTTCATACCTACTTCGATACAGAGTCAATTTATCTTTCCACAGATACCTAATGCTTGCGAGCTACACTCGAAACATTACCAAGTATGAAGAGCTCATCCGCGTCAGCAGAGAAAAACGCAATCAAGATGGCTGGGATTTCCGCAAATATTTCTTTCTACAGGAAGATCTGGCTTTAATTTTCGAAAAACTCGAACTCTATTCTGATGCTCTGGTGCAATATGATGAGTTGGATGCAATATTCTCCCAATTTATAACGAATTCTGGCTTCGGTGAGAAACAAAAATGGTTGGAGCATTTTAAGCAACCACTTAGCTCATTTCATGGAATCTGTCTGTCGCGGAAGAATAAATTCGAAATGCGAGAACGAATACGAGAGTCAGCGGTGTCTATTCTTGAGTTTCGTAATTATCTCTTCGAACGTCAGTCTCACTTGCTGCAGATTTCAAATCTTACACCCGAAATAGCAGAACGCCTGTTGAATTTTCTCTTTTCCACGTTACGAGAAATCGAAGTTATCAAAGTCGACTGCCAGGAAGGTGCTCTGCAGTGTTGGGAGTTTGTGTGTGCACGAGAGGTGCTGCAGATATGCGATCAGGCCATGGAACCCGATGAAGTTATCTGCTTTCAACATTGTGCCCCGATTTGGAATCTTGCTAAAGATAAACTCTACGAGCTCGGAAAGTTGTGTGGGTTGCTACCAGGGTTCAACCCCACTTCGGAGCAATTGCACATTGTTGTCAATCTTTCAGCTGGTATTGGGGACAACCCACTCGAGCAGGAGTTCCTCAATCCGACCCCGCAGATTGACACCAGATCACACTCTCCCAATCGAAAGCCCAAGGAGTGCCCAACAGAGCAGTTGAAAAAAGCTCTAGGTTCAAATCAAGCATTTCAGAAATTGTACTTAGAGTTGAGTGAATTGGCCATAAGCACCTATAAGCATGTTTCCCGTCTGCGTTCGGCCCGATTGGCCGGTTTAGATTTGGGTAACTTCTACTGCGCCCTCAACGAACCACACAAAGCCGTCGTCTTCTTCACAGATTTGCTTCGCGAATTGAAGGCAGAAAATTGGAACTATTTGGCGAGTCAAACGCTTCTTGAGTTAGCCAGTTGCTATCGTAAAATGGACGATCATCTTTCCTACACAAAGACATGCAGTGCTATATCCTGCTGCCAGGATCTCGAGATGCTAGTGCGAACATTCTACTTTGACGAGTTTTTGAAGTGCTTACGAACTCTGAAGGCAAACCTAACAGTGCAATCCATGGAAAATACAGCTAATCTTTGTGTTCTCGAAGATCATTTCAAAATCTGTGAGATTATCGTGGAAAATGTGAACCCAATTATTCAAGATGACATTGTTCAGGTTCACGTTAAAGTTGAGAGTTTTTTTCCACGTGAGGTTTTCGTGGAAAATGTGTCCCTATCGTTCGAATTGAATTCATCGGATGAAGACGCACAAGTGGAAATTGCTCTACCAAATGCGCAGCGAAAGCTGAAAGTATCTTTAAATTTGAGTTATAAGCAGGATAACACTTTGGAGAGTGCTTCAGTTGCATATGAAAAAGTAAAGAAAACGCAACCGGTAAGGAGGACAAGTAGTACCAAGAGAAAATTATCGCCTGCTGTGCAATCAGATTTTCAAAATTTTGTCGTCGCAGAAGGAGTCGCATTTCATCCGGGAATGAATGTCATCGAAATGAAAACCAAGGCAACAAGGGTTGGAATATGGATTTTTAAACAAGTGAGTAGCCAGCATTATAAGAAGATTTTTTTGATTGAACTCGAGATTTTGGTCAAACTCGATATTACGATGATGGAAAAGACGAAGAAAGTGGGTCTTGCAATTCTTCGTCTGTCTGTCAGCTCTATAGATTTTTTTTAAACTCGCGATTCTAAATTGTATAAAAGGTATCATGCCATAACTATAGCCTATATACGTTGAACTAATACATGAAAAATGTATTAGTATGTACATGAAAAATAATGGAGACCAGACGCGGGACTCGAATGTCGCATCCAATCATGCAATGGGACGATTCCCCCGAGGCAGAACATCAAAATTAGGAGCTATTTCGTGCTGAAACCTTAACATTAGGCTGTTAAAAACATTGCACCAAAAGAAATTATTTACTATAAAGTATTGTATAAGGTAAAGTTCATAAATCTTGTCGTTTCAGATGTCAATTCGGCTGAATCAACTGCAATTTTTATCAGATAAGATTCCCTTCAAGGTTACACCATTTGAAATCACAACAAAACCAGCAACAGCAGTTTTAAGCTTTAAGAACCTCATCGCAGGAATTATACAACCTGTTCGTCTCATTGTCTCCGGTGGGAGTTTTATATTCCCTTCTGAGGCTAAAATCAACTTGAGTTGTTCGAAAAATATGCGCCTGCGTTTCGGCAACGAACCTCAAGCTGACTTTGAAAGCACTCTCAGTGTTCCTTTAGTGAATTTCAAATCGTTCGAAGAACGTGAGATTCCTCTCGAAGTGATAACAAAACTACCTGGCAGTAATGTAGCCAAACACTCCGAGCACCGCATTACACTTGGTTGTCCGTGGTCACGAAATGAACTAAGCATCCCATTAGATTTTGTACCAGCCATGACGGCTTCATATCGTCTGCACACCTGTGGTACTCAAAAATTTGTACAAGTGCACCTCAAAGGTGTTAACGCAGAACTTGCTCTATCGGACGCCCAAGTGAAATGCGAAGTGCCCGGTGTTTATTTGGCCGACTTGAATCCAACCACTCAAAAGGAGATTGTAAGGATTTTGATGATTGTTATAAAAAAATGGACACTTATAAAGCATCTTGCAGCACATTTGTAAAAATCTAACGGTTTCTTATATATGGGGCATTCAAATGGATTGGAATGCTGACATTGGTGCGAATATCAAAATTGAATTCAAAGTCAAGTATTCAGATTGTGCGAGGCCAGGCGAGTTGAGGGACTACTCATATTCGTTTGATCTGAGTGATTATACAACCCTGTTTAAGTTGCAAGCTCAACTTGTTCCAAACGAATTGTGCCGTCTGCGCTCTGTGTGCAATATGAATTTGAAAATAACCAAGCTTCGGGACAACAAGTTCGCTGACTTAATGTATGAAGTGCTTACCGATCACATGTGGGCCGTTTGTGGACAGTCAGCTGGTTAGTTATATTGCCATACAAATTAATTTGGATAATCAAAATATAATTTCGTTTTACATTATAGGTGTCGTGTCAATGAAGGACGTCGAGAGCCATTCCATATTACTTGATGTTATGCCGTTGAGCACAGGTTTCCTGCCAATGCCGAGCATTCGTCTATCACAATACAAAACGGCCCATTCTAAAGTGGTTCCATTCGCAGTCGGTCAAGTTTATAATTCTACAAAAAGCATGCAAATTCATGTGATGGCCAGTAACAATGGCGAGTAGTAAACTTATTTTAATAAATTCAACTAATATAATCAACAATGTTTTTATTCATCCCATTTACAAAAATATACATAATATTTCAGAGGTTGCCATTAAAAATTGTTGTTTTATTTTTTATTAGTCTCCAAGTTTATTTAGGGCATCTTCTTCTAAGCGATACAAATGCCATCCTTCAGCTGTTAAATTTTGTGCACCAATTTTTTCGTAGAACTTTCGTGCAGGATTCCAGCCGAGCACATGGAAATCAACACGTTTACAACCAAATGTTTTGGCGTTTGCTATTACTTCTTTCAAAAGCATCGAACCAACTCCCATATTGCGAAATTCATGTTTTACATAGAGATCTTCCATGAAATATGACTTTGTTTGCCACATAGAATAAGAGAAGAAGCAAATTGAATATCCGATAGCCTTCCTGAAATTAAAGACAAATTAAGTTTAAAAGTCAATTCTTGTGCTCCGACATTTCTGCCTACAATTTTTAAATATATATATATATATGCAGATCCGTTTGCTGATAAAAAAAATTTAAGTTCAACTTTAATGCTTATGCTCTACTTTTTTTCCCGCTCGTAAAATAATAAAGTTTCGATTCAGCTAACGGGCATCATTAGTTTAATCTGCACATTCAAAAATGTGAATAGGAAATTTGCAGAAAAACGGAATTTTTTATTGGCTAGGATTTAATATCTTGTTATTGTATTATTATCTATAAGTGCCGTTGATTTGTACTTATAAAGAATCTTATTGCTAGACCACTATAATGTAGGTACCTACATCTATGTAAAATAGATTTAGCCTTACCACAACCACAACAATAGCAAAATTGTTCCGAATATTCACCCTTATTACGGTTGTCGTTTTACCAAAACGACTCGGCTCTAGAAGCTCCAATTGGCTTTGTAAAATAAAAACATTGTTTAAATAGCGTGAAGGGTGAAGAGCCGTGAGAACGCTGAAGTTTTAATTTTATTTTATCGTCATTTGTACCTTCTAGAGCCCTGTAGCTTCACTGTCGTTTTAGTAAAACGACAACCATAATAAGGGTGAATATTTGAACATACGACTCATATCGCACGAACTAGCTTGGAAATACCTGTTTATAAAATTCCCTTAGTAGATCGCTTTTGTTGCACCTGCCGAACATATGGATTATATGCCTGACTTATGTAGGTTTATGGGTTTTGGACTAAAACAGAATATCTATGGTTGCTACGTTAAAAGGACGAAATTTTTTTGCCCTTTCGAATAAGATATCAATCACGTCGGTGGAACTTGTAATTTCGAAGCAATGGGCCCGAAAGAATTTAATTCAACAAACTGAACTGAAATTTGTCTCAAAAGCGGATGACTGCAACAATAGGCATGTTTTGTTGAGCCTGTTAATATGCTAAATTTTCACATGCAAATTTTACCAGCATAAGCTTACAGTACAATTGCCATTCAAAGAATATATGGTTTAATGTGGAATATTGAGGCACAATAACAAGGTCAACTATGGCTATAATGCGCGGGCAATCTAGTTCGGTCGATCGTTATATATGTACTTGTGGTCTGGAACTGAGTGGAGTGGCTGGATGGTCGGGGTACATGTTTTTGTGACGGCGAGTTTTCATTTCCATCTAACGGTGCGACATATGAGGAGTGATTTTTTAAAAGGTAAGAACACAGTTTCTATGCTAAATTTTGCATTTTCGATTTTCTGATGAATGTCTAAAAGCGCGGTTATCCCCTTTTGAAAAGTAACTACTCATACGTGTTATCAATCAAAAACCGAAACACCCTTATTATTTATAGACAAGACTAGAGAAATTCCAATTAAAACAGTTATAACAGTTCTTTTATAAAGAAAACTGTTATAAATTCGCATATTTAGAGTCACTTCCATTATTTATTTATTTTGCACTGCTTTGAAGGGACAGACACACAGTTGGTCAGATTATCAACTTCGCCACTTAGTTCTGCGCCGTACATTTTCAATGCCGTTTAGTCACATATAGCTTATAAGATTTCCAACAAATACAATTTTGATGCGACTTAAAGTTCCGTTGCCGTTTAGTTCCGATGAAGTGCAACTCCGCCAAGTACGTTCTTTCCTAAAAAAGTATTTTCACAATTGCCTAATTAAGACACAGCAAGCACCTACTTCATAGCCATTAATACCGAAAGTGAAAATTTATATCAACGTGAATAGCCCCTCTACAAAAAATAAATGTTACCTTATTTAAAGAAAATTTGAATTAAAAAAAAAAAAAAAAATAGGTATGTATGTACATAGGTATATATGTATTTGTTTTATTTTTTTGATTGAATTTTATAGAACTTCAGTTGTTAAATCATTGTAAAGGCATGAATTGATTGTATGTAGGTATGAATTATTTTACAAATTTAATCGGTATAACTGCCAACCTTCTAGCTCTGTTAAATTTTTTGCCCCCATATGTTGGTAAAACTTTCGAGCAGGATTCCAGTCTAGCACATGGAAATTAATACGTTTACATCCAAATGTTTTAGCATTTTTTTCTATTTCCATAAAAAGCTTTTTACCAAAACCGTTTTTTCTATATTGTTCTTTTATGTAGAAACTTTGCAAGTCATACGACTTTCCTTGCCAGGTTGAGAAGGAAAAGTAACAGATTGCATATCCGATTGGTTCCCTAGAAATAAAGAAATACGTAGATTTGAAGTTTTTGTTATTTTAATCAAAATAGGTAAGTGTTATGATGATACATAAATAAAGAGAAAATAATGTTAAAAATAACGACTCGTGGTTGTGGAGTTCAATTTTGAGCTTAAGCGAAGAAGTGCGTATACAAAAAACATGCCTAATATTGACTTGGTATAGTTTAAAACCTTAAAAAAAACAACCTTCTCAATTAGATAAAAATCTTCATCTTGAAACCTCATCCATATTAAAACCTCAATAAGGACAAGAATCTCTTATTATCCCGCAAAATATGTCACCTCTGTTCTGCCTGCGTTCTTGTTTCGATGTGTTTTTCTGGTCAAAAAGACAGATACCTATTTACATAGTGAAATGATAACAATCCAATTCGACATGATCAGATCATTCCTACCTAACCTTACAATCGATAAATTTAAATAAACAAGTTTTCTAGTGAAGAAGGTGTTTTTTTCTGCAAGCAAATATTTGCTGATAGTTGCTTGTTGTTCGTTCGATGATTTTGTTGAATTTATTTTGTCCCACGATAATCACAAATAAACCTAAGGAAATAACAAAACAGAATTAGAAGCGAGACGACATGAACTACCGTCAACAGACAAGTATTTTGAATGTTTAGAAAAGAAATGAAATTCATCTAAAACTAGGTATCAACACAAATACGAGTACTATAAATGTGATGTGATTTGATCAGTCTCCTATATAATTTTTTAACTGATAAACAGTATGCGCGTTTTAGGGATTATAGGTCACATAAAATTGTTTTTGTTTTTGGTATAAGTATTTATTGAACACATACTAGGTACATACTTACACTTTCAAAGTAGACCCATCCATTTGTGCTGTTTCTGCTATATAACAATGGAATATTTCCCTGCCACCATCAAGCCCTGCATCTCGGATTAAATCTGAAAATATCAAAATCTGTTTAATTTATTGTTTTGAAATTTTATTCTTATTAAAAGTTAAAAAAATTTGTTTGGGTTAGGGGTCAACTAGCGGACTAAATTCCGAAAGCATGATAATTTCGCAGCTATTGATCATTTGGCACTTTATTTATTCGGGTTTTTTTTTTTCAAGCATCTTCATATTGCAATATAATGTTGGCAAATAGCGAGGTATCCCTCGCGTCGGAACGTAAAAATCTCCAATTTCATTCGAATCGGAGGATTTTTGCTTCAGGAATTCTTCCGAACAGCAAAAATCCTACGATTGGTATGAAATAGTGCTTCAAATCAGATCCGAATTCTCAAACTATCAAACTATGGTCGAAAAAAACGACGTCCTGTCCTGAAATTTATGTTAAATGCAACAACAACTAATCCCCTTCGGGTTTAGCTAAGCGCGGAGAATTCTCGGGGCTTAACCTAAGCACGAAGAAAAACTGTGTTACCGGCGTGAATTGCATACTTGGATGGGGAGCGGTTGAGGTGAGAGATTATAACACTGAAAGACTTACTTTGGCATAATTTCTAAACATATGGAACATGATTTTAAGGTAATTTTCAATGCTGAATCTAATTAAAACTATTTCAAGATGATACGATCATCGTTAAAAATGTTATAGTCCTTTTTAAATTAGAATGATAGTTTAAAGATTTCTTAAAAAGCGTAAGTAATAAGAACGTGCTAAAATTACAAATTAAAAGGACACTGCCCGAAATTCGAAGCAAAGACAGACGTATCTTATAGACGCCATAGCCATTTTTTATAGATCATTAAAAAAAAGGCATTACAACATCAACATGAGATCTTGCTCTCTATTGGGATCACGTTTCATGCACCAAACATTTAGTTTTAGCGTTTGCTACTCAGCTTTGCAAATGGTAAGCAAGTTTTAACTCTAGTAAAAAGGAAAAATATAACGAATATATGAAAAATAAAAAAAGAAAAAAGGTATAGGCACACAACACACTTGTCAGTAAGATGCGAATTGTTTTATTTTCATGAGATGATCTATATAGATCATCGGCCATAACAAATTGCGGCTAAAATAATGAAACCATGGCTTAGGAGCTATCCGTTCTAGATGAAATAAAACAAAAACTAAAATTTCTACTTTGGCGAATCAGATAAAAGTACTAAACATATTACAAAGTTGAAGCAAATCGGTTCACCCCCCAATGTTAATCTGTACGCACAGACAAATAATCCGACGGGAGGAAGATGTAAATATGACAAAAACCACTTTTTTGTACTTCTTGATCATAGATTTTTAATTTAACCTGTTCTATGGAAAAAAAACAATCATCTTAATTTAAAAAGGACTATAACATTTTTTACGATGATCGGATCATCTTGAAATAGTTCTAATTAGATTCAGCACTGAAAGTTACTTTAAAATCATGGGCCGTATGTTTAGAAATTATACCAAAATGAGTCTTTCAGTTTTATAATCACTTACCTCAACCGCTACTAACCGAAGCACTATTTCATACCGATGGGAGGATTTTTGCTGTTCGGAAGAATTCCTGAAGCAAAAATCCTCCGATTCGAATGAAATTGGAGATTTTTACGTTCCGGCGCGAGGGATACCTCGCTATTTGCCAACATTATATTGCAATATGAAGATGCTTGAAAAAAAAACCGAATAAATAAAGTGCCAAATGATCAATAGCTGCGAAATTATCATGCTTTCGGAATTTAGTCCGCTAGTTGACCCCTAACCGGATAGTTCGGATATCTAATAAAGGATACGGATCCGCTTCAGATATCCGGATCCGTTTCGGATATCCGAAATATCCGGATACTTTGAAGCTCTAGTATGAAATCGGAGAATTTTCTGCTCCGACGGATACTTCGCTATGGCCAAATAATAATATTTTTCAAGGGATGCCAGGGCTTTTTAAAACAGAAACTTTATTTTTCTCAATCGAAGCCCGAGTTTTTAATAATCGATCTGATGAGAATATGGCCAAGGCGATATGTCTAATACCTAGATTGTACCAAAATAATTTCGTTCAGTCCACCCAAGCTTTTGGCGTTAGCGATTCTTTGACTATCATTTGACAAAAAAAAAAACAACTTTCTACTGGTAAATTAAACGTTTTTCCCAAGTTTCATGAGATTTTTGTAATATGTCTGTTTGATAACTTGAAATTTTCACCAAATTTACCAAAACTAGGTTTTTTTTTTTCTAAGGGTTTTGACAGCAAATTCCGAAAATTTGTGAAAAATTTCACGTTACCGAAGAGACCTTATCTCTCTTTTGCCGCCTACATACGAATACCGGATTTTGCAGTTCACAAAATAATGGGTATAATCCCATGTAGGTACTGCTAACTTAATTGTGGTGTTAGCATTACATGCTGTTTTTTCAACAACCCCGCAAGCTAGTAACTTGCAGTCAGGGTTCCAAATTTTAAGTTCTTTTTGTAGTTCCAGAAAAAAATTACCAAAAATTTTGAAGTCCTCATTTGAAAAAAAAATCATACTGTACAGCTAACTTCACATAGTGAAGTGCCAGGAATTTGCAATATAGAGTATTTTTAATAATTTTGTCATGTTTTTTACTCGAAAGGTACCTAGGCCTACTCGATTTTTTGGCCTAAAATCTGTTACAATTAATGATAAATAAGTACCTTACAACAGTTTATGTGTATATATTACGTTTTTAGAAGTATCTGATGGGTACAAACCTTGAACGGAGAGTTCAGGTCCAGAACTCATTTTTTCGAAATCAGCAAGTTCCTTAAATGAAAATTTAAATTAAATTAATAAATTTAAATTATTCCCTTCTTTGTGATCATTTGTTTAAAAAAAGTTTGATATTCTTATTGTTAACATATTTATATTATTAGTTTTATAGTAGGGCGTGCCAAAATTTTGATGGTTGAGTGCTCAATGAATAGATTTTTTTCATCAAAACCACCTCTTACTATCAACTCCTAACCTCACCTCAATTGAAAAGTTGTTGCAGCAAACGAGAGAGAGGGAGGAGTGTTTCTACTAAGGACTTTTGCTCACTCGTCATAGAAGCGTACTTCGGTTTTTTATAGCTTTTGTGCAGCTTGTGTGTAGCTCACGTTTTTTTGCAATATCGACAACCACACGCGAGTAATTAGCTGAACCTTTTCGTCACTGAAACAAAAGTGACAAATCGCCGGGCGTACAGTTTGAAGTATTGACTGAACATTCTGGTGAATTGTTGGATACCTACATGAAAAAAATGTGTGAAATTGGTTGGCACTAAAGGTAAGACCGCACTCGACAGAACTGCACTGCAGCGGAACTGCACAGCAACAGAACTGCACAGCAACAGAACTGCACGACGCGGCAAAAGATTATTTGTGTGAAATTGCATGAGCTACGAACTGCACGGCCGGCGCGGCCCGAAGCAGCAAAGTTGATAATCTGGGCAACAATGTCGCGTAGCGCCGCGCAGTGCAGTTACGGTGCGGCAAGTGCGGTTTAGCAAGCGTCGAGAGTCGGTTGAAATGTTACAAAATTTTAGCCGAACCTTGCATTTTGTACAGGAGGAAATTTTGTTTGTTTAATATGTAGGGTGGGTAAGTGTGAGTATATCATTTGGTTTTCGGGGTTGAAAGCCCCCCCATTTGGCCGCCATCTTGCAAAAGGTGGTGTAAAATGCTTTTTCGCGATATCTTGAGAACCATAGGTTTCACAGAAATTCAAATCATTACAGTTCCATTCTAATTTAAAAGCAGTGTCTGCCGCACTCTTTACTTCGTATATAGTTAGGTTAGTAAGGTATATAATGTTTTTTATCTGTTGGAAAGAAGAAGGGAGAAAAGACATAGTTTGTGGAGAAAGAAGATATTTTCCGATTGGTTCATGTGTTTTTTTTTTTTGATAAATGACACCTATAAAGGAACACGGATGTTATCAAACATACGTCTGTCTTAAGCAAAATACTTTCAATACAAAATAGCTAGCAACAAATTTGATAATAAATCGTACTAACCTGTATCATCTGGCGCACATGTTGCATATCATTTGCTTCTGCTCTACGAACTTTGAAGGATTTTGTTGAAATTTGCTCCATAGTTTTTTTTTTTAAACAAAATGTAATCTACGAGGGTATAATCCGAGCACCGGTCAATTCTAAACTGAAATGAGGAACACTGAAGTTTAAAATTAATCTCTATAATTTTTTGTTTACGTAATATGTGTTTGATAATAATTGAAAAGATAAGATTGTAACTAGTAAGTATCTTATCTTTCCATGTGAATTACCGTTATTGTTTAAAATTCTACATAAAATAATGGATACTTTTCTTAAAGTTAATTTACAATCGTTCCCATGCTAGTTCTTTAAAGCTTTTCGTTATTAATCTGTATACACTAGGGTGTTCCTAAAATTGAAAAACAATTTCCCGATTAATTTCAGATTTTTACCGCCTTCGTCACCCTAGTTTCACTTTAAATTAATGAATAATATGTAAAGGGTTGTTCTTATAAATATATCGCATATGTAGTCGCCGCGGCTGTTTTAAATGTATATACCTAGTGCAATCTGAAAGTCTAGTAATCTATTTTGACCACTTTATCAAGCAGCTGATGCAGTATATCGGCGATTGAAACATGCAAGCGTTGTTCTAGTATTAGTCTAGTCATGGGGAAATGGAAACATAATTACTGAATACTGAGTAAAAATCTTTTATTAGCTGTCAAATTTAGAAATGGCCTTTTCGATTGATATCAGAATGACAGTTCTTCTTCTAAAAATACGAAAAATTTGCTTCTGGATGTGTTTCCAGAATCGCTCCAGAAGCGTTCACACTTTTCAAATTGATCTTCGGGATAACCATTCATGACCAGTTCAAGCTTGAATAAAAAGAACAAATTTTATTTAATGTCGTTTTCGAGTGAACGTTCGGAGCTACTCTTTTTTTACTCCTTTTACTCCAAATTTCCCAATAGGAATGGAACAGTTCCAAAATGTAAACGAAAACGACATAAAGTCGCGTCCAGATCAATAAAAAATTACGTTGTGCACCGTGCGCCTTGAATTTTCTATTCGCCGCAAATATTTCCGCCGAAAATTTAAACTTATTTCGGAATTAATTTTTGCTTAAAAGTGCAATGCTTCAGCGTTCAGTTTGAGCGGAAAATAATTTTAATAAACTGATGAATCAATTTGTCCACATCAAAACACCTTTGCGCCGCAAATATTTTCGTGTGCGCCGAAAATCCATCGGCATCGGATAGCGTGCGTTGAATTTGACACATACATTTTTGTGCGCCCGGACGTCCACATTGACGTATTTTTTTGCATCTACACAATTATTTGCGCCGAACACGGCGCACAACGCAAATTTTTATTGATCTGGACGCGGCTTAAGATATCCTGTGCCAATAGGTTCTGCAACTCTCGCATCCATAGAATTTCGACACGGATCAAAAATATAAACCTTAAATTTTATTAGCTACATTAAAGACGTTTGTAATGGTTTAATAATCATGCCGATTATGAAATTCGCAACTCACAGTGCAGTGCACAAGTTCCTCTTTACTCATTTGCTATGAAAAGAATGAGAATATTTTTTACACTACTAAAGTTAAGTATAGAGGATTAAAACAGATGTCGTTTAGGTAGTTAAAATAGTCGCAAGTGCTACATTTTGTTCCATTTGTAATTATATTTTAAAATATTTCTCTCTTCTTTGTAGGTTGGTACTCAAATTGACGAACTAATCTTTTAATTTGTTTGGTAAAGCCTTCCAATTCCAACGTATCCACCAATTTTCATAAACAAACATTTCTGCCAACCGTGTTAACTGACAAGTTTCAACCTAACAACGTTGTCAGAAAATTCATTAGATCTGTTTGGTAACGCCAAATTGCTCACATGCTTGGTAACTTAAATGTTCACAAAGTTTTGCAAAACTGGGTTTGTCCCTCTGGGTTTTGTCATCAAATCATAAAAAAATTGTGAAAATTTATTTAAATTTTCACGTTACCAAACAGACCTATAGGTATAACGTGTCGAAAATCGTATGCAGTAGGTAAGTTTAACACGAATACTTAATGATACTGATTCTTCCTATAGTGAATTTGACGCTTAGTCGTGAGAGGGAGGTACATTTACGTATGTCAAATGATGGACGGATCTCTCAATTTTGAAAGCAGCGAAAGTACACTGAACCAAAAAGGTACGTTATATTAATAAAAAAGTACATTAATAACGTGTTTTATACATTAATTCTCAGCCGATGTAAAAGTACATTGTTTCAACGTATGCTACTTCATTACTTAATACCGTCGTGTATTAAATAACGTTTTGTTCATGAATTAATGAATTTGAACGTTAAAAGCTATGTATTTATATACATGCGATATTAGTATATAATACGTCATTTAATGATTTTAAACGTTAATTAATGATACAGATCATTAAAAAACACATAAAATTCATTATTTAATGTAAAATGTTCATTGATTGTATGTCATCCGGATATTCAAACAATGTAACTTGTTCGTTAAACTACGTACAAAGTTCGTCATCTAATGTACAATATTCATTAATTTTATGTAATCTGTACATTAAAACAATGTATCTCGTTCATTAAATTATGTATAAAGATCGTTCTTTAATGTATAATATTCATTCTTTAATGTCACCAATACATTAAATCAATGTATTTCGTTCATTGAATAATGTACAAAATTCGTTATTTAATGTAAAATGTTCATTAATTTTATGTCAATTATACATTGAACCAATGTAACTTGTTCGTTAAACTACGTACGAAATTCGTCATTTAATGTACAATATTGATTAATTTTATGTAATCTGTACATTAAAACAATGTATCTCGTTCATTAAATTATGTATAAAGATCGTTCTTTAATGTATAATATTCATTCTTTAATGTCACCAATACATTAAATCAATGTATTTCGTTCATTGAATAACGTACAAAATTCGTTATTTAATGTAAAATGTTCATTAATTTTATGTCAATTATACATTGAACCAATGTAACTTGTTCGTTAAACTACGTACAAAATTCGTCATTTAATGTACAATATTCATTAATTTTATGTAATCTGTACATTAAAACAATGTATCTCGTTCATTAAATTATGTATAAAGATCGTTCTTTAATGTATAATATTCATTCTTTAATGTCACCAATACATTAAATCAATGTATTTCGTTCATTGAATAACGTACAAAATTCGTTATTTAATGTAAAATGTTCATTAATTTTATGTCAATTATACATTGAACCAATGTAACTTGTTCGTTAAACTACGTACAAAATTCGTCATTTAATGTACAATATTCATTAATTTTATGTAATCTGTACATTAAAACAATGTATCTCGTTCATTAAATTATGTATAAAGATCGTTCTTTAATGTATAATATTCATTCTTTAATGTCACCAAAACATTAAATCAATGTATTTCGTTCATTGAATAACGTACAAAAGTCATTATTTAATGTATTATATTGATTCTTTAATGTCCCCCATACATTAAACCAATGCATCTTGTTCATTAAATAACGTATTCAATTCGTTATTTAATGTATAATATTCATTGCTTTAATGTCACCCGTACATTAAACCAATGCATCTGTTTCATTAAATAACGTATTAAAATCGTTATTTAATGTTTTATATGCATTGCTTTGATGTCGCCTATACATTGAACCAATGTATTCTATTTATTGATCCAACCTGTGTGATCAACTGATGCATATCTGCGAAACAATTCTGAAAAAAACAAATTCTATTAATTGGCCTCTGAAAATGTTTGTAGGTAATATAGTTTAAATGATTAATCAATGTAAAATGTTAATTAAATAAAGCCAATCAATAAAATTATTTTTTTTTAGTAGGTTTCAAAGCTTACCTAAGTTTTCTTTTGAGAAAATTTTGGAATAATTCAAAGAAATGTGAAAAAAACTAGAGAAAAACCTGAAATTAAAAGTTTGTCCAAAAAACAGATAGTTTAAATGAAAAAAAAATGTTTTTATCTTGTTATGGGTTTTTATTTATGCATTTAAATTGTTTCGAGTTTAAAGAAGTAGAAATTCAAGTAGTTTGAGAAGAGATACAAGTAATTTGAAAAGTCAAGTTAATATTTGAAAATTAAAAAAAAAATTTATTTGAAATGAAGAAGAAAATATTATAACTGATAACATATTATTATTATCTTCAATGGCTGAAACTTTTGAACATTTTGTACTACATTTTAATTTTAAGAAAATAGTTTGTATAAATGCCCAAATAGTTGAACAGGCTACAGGATATTTAAGGTTAAAAAGATGATAAATTTTAAAGCAAACTTAGAAATCTTGAAGGTTATTTTTTGATTGTCCAACAGCTATAACAAAAGGCTGCACGTTTATTGGTCTTTTCTGAAGATGCTGCAAATGACTGGATGGACGTTCCGATTAAAATGAACGCTTCTTGGGAATCTGTTCTTTTCTATTGTATGCACTTTTTGGGTAGGCACCAAAGACGCATTTCAATGAAGACAGCTGAGGAAAATCGCATTCCTGCTATCTGAAAATATCATAATAATTGCATTTATTAGAAAAGAATAAAAAATTAATATAAATTAAGAAAATAAACTTATAACAAATCTAAGGAATTATTTTTAAAACTGACAAATATATGGTCATCGTTTTGTATCCTTTTATCAAAATATCTTTTAATTGCAACTTTATAAATCCTAAGTGTTGGAGTTAAAATTATTAAATTCGTATTACTTTAAAATTGGACTAGAAAATGCCCTTGCTATGTATAACACGTTGATATATGTAAAATGAAAAGTATTTGCAAGCCACGGTTGAGGTTAAAATGCTATGAGATTCCATAAGTGTTCTATAAGTGTTGCTTAAGTTCTTTTAAGTTCAATTACAGAAACTTACTCAATAACTTGGGTTAGTTCGACTTGGACAAAAACTGTGACCAACTAAAATGAAAATCGCAGCTAATTTATTATTATTGTTATTTTCAAGAAAATTCAATAAATGTTGATGTTTTATGGTAAACCGAACCCTTTAAAACTAGTCAAAACTATGGTTACTACAAATAACACCTATATCAAAATAGTGTGTATGAATCTTTTGTAGATTTTACTAACTAATTTAAAATTTCAATAACGAACAATACCTTTTTACTTCGAATATTTTGTAATAATAATGTATCGAATGGTACGAAATTAAAATTTTTAACCACTTACTTTCAGAAAGGTTGTTGTCATTTATGGATTGTTGAAGTTTCTCTGTCCTTAACGTGGTGCTTCGATGTCAAAAAATGTATATCTTCGCAAAATGGCCTTCACAGTTTTCGAAGGGGAAATAGGAGGTGTTAAACAACGCTTTGAAGTCCATATCAACCTAGTGCCAATATCTATCGAATTCCTCTGAAGTTAAGTTGTCAAATTTTATGTAATTTCAGCATTTGAACCAAAAATATCTGTTAAGAAAACGAAATATCAATGTTATCTGTGTCATTAAAGATAAGTTTTATAATGTTTTTTTTGAGTTACAGTTAACTGTCATTACGACAAAACTAGAGAAAAACGTGAAATTAAAAGATAATAATATATTCTTGTTATGGTGTTTATTTTTGCATTTAAATTGTTTAGAGTTATAAGTAGTAGAGTTACTTAAATAGTTTCAAAGGAGAAAAGACACAAGTTATTTAAAAAGTCAAGTTAACATTTAAGAATTTAAACAAAAATTGAAGTTTCAAATAAAGAAACAAATATATCAAAGGGATATTACACAGTATCATCTTGCATGGCTGAAACTAATATTTGCACTTTTGAAAACTTTGAATTACATTTTAATTTAAAGAAAAAAGTTTGAATAAATGCCCAGAAAGTTGAGCAGGCTACAGGATACTCAAGGTTAAAAATATGAAAAATTTTAAAGCATATGTCTACAGCCCGAATGCAGCTTTTAAAAGAAAACTTAACCCCATCAAAATAAACGTAGAAATCTTTAAGGTTAGTGTTTGACTCTCCAACAGCAATAATGAAAGGCTGCACGCACTCTGATCTTTGCTGAAGATGCTGTAAATGATCTTCTGCCTCCTGAATGGACGTTGCGATAAAGATGAAAGCTTCTTGCGAATCTTTTATTGTGTACTTAAGGAAACTTTTCCTACCGCTTTTTTCCTTGGTAAGCACTTTTTGGGTAGGCACCAAGTATGCATGGAGACAGGTGAGGACAATCGCATTTCTGCTATCTAAAAATATGATAACAATGGCATAAATTAGAAAGGAATAAATAGTTACTATAAACTATGTAAATGAAATTAAAACAAATCTAAGAAGTTATTTTTAAAACGGACATAAATATGGTAGCCGTTTTGTGTGCTTTTATCAAAAAGTCTTTGAATTGAAACTTTATAAATCCTTAGTGCTATGGTAAAAAATATTAAATTCATATAAATTTAAAATTCGACCAGAAATTGCCTTTGCTATAACACGGTGATGTAAGTTATATGAAAAGAATTTGCAAACCACTATTAAGGTATGAAGGCTATGAGATTCCATAGGTGTTATTAGTTAGTCCTGTGAAGTTAGCAAAAGAATTGTTTAAAATTCAATAAAATTTGAGAGTTCCCGGTAGCAAACAAAGAGTTCTAAAGTTCCTCATACTTTTTTTCAATAGTTTTTTGGTTCTAAGTCAATGGGCACCTAAATTTGCGAATAAGTTTTGACAAATAAGTGTTAGAAAAAAAAGTTGTTAGGAAAATGTTCAGAACTCTTTGTTTGCTATCGGGAACTCTAATCAGAACTCCTTTTTTTTGATTTTTGGATTTTGAAAATTTTTGGTTCTAAGTCAATGGGCATCCAAATTTGCGAATAAGTTTTGAAAAATTAGTGTTAAAAAAAAAAGTTATTAGGACAATGTTCAGAACTCTTTGTTATCTATCGGGAACTCTAATCAGAACTCCTTTTTTTTTGATTTTTGGATTTTGAAAATTTTTGGTTCTAAGTCAATGGGCACCTAAATTTGCGAATAAGTTTTGAAAAATTAGTGTTAGAAAAAAAAGTTGTTAGGAAAATGTTCAGAACTCTTTGTTTGCTATCGGGAACTCTAATCAGAACTCCTTTTTTTGATTTTTGGATTTTGAAAATTTTTGGTTCTAAGTCAATGGGCACCTAAATTTGCGAATAACTTTTGAAAAATTAGTGAAAAAAAAGTTATTAGCAAAATGTTGAGAACTCTTTGTTTGCTATCGGGAACTCTAATCAGAACTCCTTTTTTTTGATTTTTGGATTTTGAAAATTTTTGGTTCTAAGTCAATGGGCACCTAAATTTGCAAATAAGTTTTGAAAAATTAGTGGTAGAAAAAAAAGTTGTTAGGAAAATGTTCAGAACTCTTTGTTTGCTATCGGGAACTCTAATCAGAACTCCTTTTTTTTGATTTTTGGATTTTGAAAATTTTTGGTTCTAAGCCAATGGGCACCCAAATTTGCGAATAAGTTTTGAAAAATTAGTGTTAGAAAAAAAAGTTGTTAGGAAAATGTTCAGAACTCTTTGTTTGCTATCGGGAACTCTAATCAGAACTCCTTTTTTTGATTTTTGGATTTTGAAAATTTTTGGTTCTAAGTCAATGGGCACCCAAATTTGCGAATAAGTTTTGAAAAATTAGTGTTAGAAAAAAAAGTTATTAGGAAAATGTTCAGAACTCTTTGTTTGCTACCGGGAACTCTCAAATTTTATTGAATTTTAAACAATTCTTTTGCTAACTTCACAGGAATTTATTAGTTTTACAATGGTTCAGTTGCTTCAGTTCATTTAAGTTCAATTACAGAAACTAACTCAGTAACTTGGTTAAGTACGAGCTCAGAAGCAAGTATGCTTATCATGGATTTTGAACCTACGATTCGACAAAAACTAAAACCAATTAAAGCCAAAATCTCAGTTAATCGAAAAATTATTTTTCTAGAAAATTCTATAAATGTTGATGATTTATGGTTAACCGATTTCTATTAAAGTTAGAACTAGTCAAACCATGGTTTTGACTAGTTCTAGTAGTAACTAGTAACCCCAGTATTAAAATAAGTGTTTGACTTTTTTTCTACAATATTTTTTCTCTTCGATAATTTTAATAATATTTTTATAAAAATTCTTTTTAAACGAAATTTCAGCTAAAAATTCGTTTTTGAATAGGCTAAGTATATGGGATAGGATGAAATTAAAGATTTTAACCACTTACTTTCATTAATGTTGTTGTCATTTAAGGATTGGAGAAGTTTAAGAGTTTCTCTGTCCTTTACGTGGTGCTCCGTAGTCAAAAAGTTGTATATCTTCGCATAATAGTCGTTCCAGTTTTCAAGGACGGAATATGTGGTGTTAAACAACGCTTTGAAGTCCATATCAACCTAGTGATCAATATATTTTATTATTATAGCAAATTTTTAAATATCTGTTCTAAGGAACGTTTAAAGTGATAGGAGAACGTATATTGATAGGATAAAGATAAACTGGTCATCCCAAAAATAAATAATAAACCAAATAATAAAATCAACAGCTTTTTAAACTAGTTACGTAAGTTTATTTAATTCTATTAATCTTACCAATCTATGACCTTGGGGCATTTTATAATACGGCCATTTTTCTAACGTTTCCTGCGTTGAACTGGAGGTTCGCAATTCGCTTAATCGATATTTTGTGCAGGCCTGCCAATATCTATCGAATTCTTCCGAAGTTAAGTTGTCAAATTTCAAGGATTTTATGCACTCTTCAGCATTTGCTTCTGGAACTGAAAATATTTGATGTTCAAGCGAAATAACAATGGGATCTGTGTCACTAAATATAAGTTTCATAATGTTTTGTTTAATGGTTGTAATGCTATAATGTATAGCTTAAAAGAGACACAAGTGGTTCGAAAAGTGAAGTTAACATTTAAAACCTTAAAAAAAATTTGTAGTTTGAAACGATGGAGACAATATTTAAACAGGTTTATTATTATTATTTTGAATTTTGAAAACTTACATTTGATCTTTTGAAAATCTTGTAATAAATTTAATTAAGAGAAAAAAGTTTGAGTAAATGCTCAGAAAGTTGATCAAGTTAAGGGATATTCAAGGTTAAAAAGCTGAAAAATGTTCAAGCAAATGTCTATTGCCCAAATACAGCATTTAAAAGAAAACTTAACCCCATCAAAATAAATGCAAAGATCTTTAAAGTTAGTTTTTGACTCCCCAATAGCAATAATGAAAGGCTGCACGCACTCTGACCTTTGCTGAAGATGTTGCAAATGATCTTATGCGATATGTAGTTGTTTCGAAAAATTATTGTTTGTATCTGTGTTTGTATGTTCAACTGAACCACATCCAGTTTTTTACTTTGTTGAAAACACAACTCAAATTATTAATTTAAGTGTATAGTTCTGTAGTTATAATAAAAAAAGAAAGCCTAAAATAAATTGGACTTACTAAGTACATTCTCCTTAGACTTTTCGTTTAATTCTGAACTCAATGGGCTAGGGCTTGATGCAGTTGTTCTTAAACAGGTTTTAAGGTTGCTGAATTTATTGTAAATTTTTCCCCTCTTGCATGTTCTATAGTATTCCTATCAAGCAGCATGGATAATATAACATTTTTGGTATTATTCAAACTAAATAATTTAAAGTCTTGAAATAAAGAAGTTAAATAGAAAAGAACGATTTTAGTTCAAAGAACTGAATTAAGAGAACCAACCCTATTTATATTTATAATTAAGGTTGCGGGATGTGGGCGCACAATTAAAGTTTTATTTTTTTTATCTGACTTAAAAGTAGGTACCTACTTTTGTCTAACAAACTTAACTTAAATGCTCTAAAAAGTTTTCGATTTGTAAAAATAAATTAACTTTAATCGTTCTTTTCTTGTTCGCTCCCAAATTATATGAGTCGTTGTTTGAAAGGGGAATAAGTCCATTTTTATATATTTAAGAGTTTTCATTTGAATAAGTTTAAAAATACTGTAAAACTTCAGAGGACGCTTTTAAGTCTATAGACATGTTAAATTATGTATGTAATAATTAAAATTGCCGAAGAAAATGAATTGTCTTTTAGCCCTAAAAGATGAAACATACTGCATACAGGAAATGAATTTTCAGTGTAAAATGTATCTAATAATATTAATTGTATAAAGTATTAAAACAAATATCTATAATGATTTCTTTCAAAATATTACATACCTACATACATACATGCATATAGTGTACTATTTAAGTTTAATATTCAAATGTTTAAATCCCGATGGTGTTCTATATTTTTAGTGTTTTAGAAAATTTAAGATTTCAATTGTGTTAAATTTTATAAAAAAAATTATTGGACTCATTTCACTTTCTAAAAAACCGCTTATATGAAGGATAAAATATTTTTTTTTTCTAAAATAAAAAAAAAAGTTCTATTGCTTTACCAGCATTTCCGTTGGAAATCGTTCAACGATTTCCTGCTCGATTTGATAACTTGTTCTTAAGTCCAGCCTTACATTTTGTTCTTCAAAATAAAAGGCAATCGCATTTACTAGCATTGTCCTTTGTTCTTCTCCAAATTTTTGTTTCTTTTCATAAAACTCTGTTAATAATTTACCTTTTGTGGTATTATTCAGGATTTCGCTCAGTGTTATTCTATTTTTAATTGTACTAGATGTTGGTGAAGATATTGATGAATTATTTGAGCTGTAATTAATATTCGGTGACGAGTATGGAGTACTGCTTCTGCTAACCGGTGTCGATAGTAACATGGTATTTTGAATACCGAAGTTGTGTGCAAGAGGCAAACCGATGGAGTTTCTCCACTTTTCCAATTGATCTTCAAACATTATTTTGATTCCATCAGGAAAAACTTCTAAAATCATTGGAATGTGCCATAACTTTATTACTTTGAGAACGGATACCCATACTTCTTTTCCTATAATACAAAGATAATGTAAATAAAAACATATTGTATTTATACTATTGCAATTGCTATAGATATAGAAGCGAATAGCAAAAAACTGGGATGGATTTCGTATTTAAACTAAATTCAGATGTTTGAAATAAATATCCCAACTAACAAACTCTCAAGACCTAAGCACTCGAAATCTGAAAAAAAACTCGCTTAAGACTTTTGTATATCCCATTGCTATACATAAACCTAATTATCTTGTTGTGAAACTTAAAATGGTCTCATAGCTTTTTATTTTAAGAGTTAAACACTTTTCTCTTATACCTAAATTAATTTCTCTGCTTGGAATAGGATTTTATAAACTTATAGTCGTATAAGAATAATTTTGTGAAAATTCAGGTCTAAACATATATTCGTAGACTTCATGATCGCATAACAACACATATATTTATAAGAGTTTTAGTCATTTTATACTTCTATGAAAACCCTTACAGGATCTGAGTATAATACCTATTATATCAAGAATACCGGGAGTTGAAATGACAAAAGCTTTACAATAGGATGCTAATGAGACGATAAATGTTCGAAAATTATAAAGACAATAATTGCGTTGTTGTTTTTCGAGACAAAAGTTCAAATTAGTAGATACATTTTCAACGGCATATAATTGTTGGTTCCCATATGTGAAAAATAATAAATACATATATATTGTTTCGCCATTATATAGCACAATAACAATTGATTGACTTACAAAATAAATTCTCACACAAATCTATCAGTTTGTCTGACATAAGACATACACACTCTCTGAGAAAATGCTGAATGAGAAAGATATATATAACTTTTTAAAGTATACAAATGTGTGCTTTGTTCTCTTTTGAGCGAATCTCATTACAAGAGACGCATTCTCACAGCAAAACAAAGTTGATGTGAGAGCCTCCCATAACTAGGCCATTTAACGCTTTTAACAGTGTTTAAACAATCTATAAGTATTCTTTAAGATTAATTTAAGCTCCCTTACATTAGTCTATTTAAACTCTTGAAGCTTCTTATGAGACCAAAAATGATACTTGGGATTATAGGAAACTACGTTAAAAAATATCATGGAACATTTAAACAAGTGTTGGCATAATATTTAAGAGATAGATATATGTATATGTTCGTATATGTGCATACATATATAAACAAAGTATTTATAAGAAAAAAATCTACTTACCTATTAACACATCAGCCAAGCAGTTCATTCCCCAACTATTCAGCAATGATACCAACTCTGCTTTCTGTATATCAAGGGCGTGCTGTAGAAAATCTGATGCTTCAGATACATGGCTGATCGTTTCTGTATTGGTATCATCATTGGGAACATTTATTATTATGATGTCTTCACTGGCACCTTCAACTTCATCAGATTCTCCCACATTAACTTCAACTCCATCGATTTGCTTGAGTTGATAAAAAGAATCTTGCTCTGCCTCTGTTTCCATAATTTACGTTTAGATCTTTTGGAAGTAATACAAAATAAAGACAGAAGTTATATATTTCCTGGGTAGTAACAATCTTTAATTCGCAGCATGTTTTTTCCTCTCGCGGTTTTAATAAGTGTGACAGGAGGTCCTAAAATATCATATATATCGATTATTGAAAAATCTCCAAATGAATTTGTAGAAATATCATATGCCGCAAAATGTGGATTGAATTGTATAAAATTTAGTTTCTGACAAAATAATAAAATTCCAGAATTATCAGTACGAAAAATATTTAAAATGATATATAATTCAATGTCGTTTTTTAAAACAGCTATGTAAAATCCATCTTTATATTGATATCCGTTAAACTGGACCTGATGATAAGATTGTATAGATTCGTTACTCATTTTTAACATTGTGCAGATAATATTGTTGTAGGAACTTAATGTTTTATCTGATTTCTTAAATGAAATTCCCGAATTATCATTGCTCTTGGACTCCATTAACGAAAAAGCAAATTGAAGCTGATACTTCTTAGCCAATGTGACGCAAATATTTTTACGTGATGTTGTAGCATTCGAATATACTTTGAATTGCCTATGCTTGGCCTCGTATTTGAAACACCAAAAAGATTTAAGAGGTCCAGACATTTTGATAACAGTTGGATAATGAATGAGGTTGTGGTGTTTTGGTTTGAGTGTATCATTAAAAAGCTGAACATATTCTTCGTTATGTGTTTTGATTTTGGTTTTAAGAATAGATACATAATCTGAGTTAACTTCAAAGCAAAGGATCATGTCAATTATTTCAAAGAAATTGATAAGAAACTTCCAAACACAATCATCGTGAGGAACATAATCGCCAACCATAATTGGAAAGCAATACATAAATGTTTTCATTTCCCTTGCTGACATTTTTAAATGTTTTTTTGTTAAATGAGCTGTTGTTATTTCCCCTGAGACGTTATCAATTTCAATAGGACCATAATCAAAGTTTTGCTTTCTTGAGTTTAAAATTGCAAGGGTAAAATATTTGGCTGTTTGTGTGAAATAAATAATCGCGTGACATATATTGTAGTGGCAAACTCCCTCAAAAAGATCATGCATGACATCAACGCTATAGTTCTCTGCAACATGGAAAGATGGTATTGTATTCAATAATGATTCTCTCCTGATTCCACTTTCTGAAGCTTCGTCAGCTTCAATATCTTCCGCATAGTTTATTCGATTACGCATTAAATTTTCTTTTTCCGCGCTTGCAACATGAGTTTCAAGTTTATGCATTTTGCAAAACCTGCAAAAACTATTGCTCACAAATGATCTATTAAAGTTTAAAAATGAATTAAGACCCAAATTGTCTCCCAGTATCAATCCTAAAATGAAATGTACATGCTGGGTACCATCTTCGTTTATAATGTCAATGCCATTTACTTCTAGATCCAATATGGTTTCAATTAAATTTTTCCAACATTTTTCATTCCCAAATAATTTCACGTCCTTTGATTTAATGACTGCTCCTAAATATATATTTTCCAGCTTTGATTCCTTTCTAGGCAGGCATGGAAAAGAGTAATATATATTACTTACAGAATGTTGCCCACTATGAGATCCTAAAGGATTGTTAATTTCAAATTCGTCATTATATAGAAAATAGGGAATAATTTTTCTCTCAGGATATAGTTTAGTTTTTTGTTTCCATAATTCTCCTTGAACAAAATTGGAAACTCGAGAATCCTTCTGATACCTGTTCATAGTTTCTAGAACATCGTTTAAGTAACCTTTTTGTTCAAATATTTTACAAAACTGAAAGCGCAGTGGCATACAAACGCCAGTAATATTTTTTTCATCATACACAAGAGTACCTTTATGGAAAACTTTATCGATTGCTCTGTCTATGGTAAATTCTTTGGTGTCCTCTAAATATTGGTTATTTTTAAGCCATTTAAATAATAAGTGATCAGTATTACAATTTTTAAATGGATTTCTGCATTCTGATACTATATTTATAATTTCGTTATGTAATTCTGGACAAATTGTATTCAATTTGTGTGTGGAAAATGTTTTGAATAGTTCTAAAAGTGGATCTGTGATGCACTCTTTCACGCTATTTTGTATTTCGTATACATCTTTTCTATTGAAATTGTTATTCGAATGCAATTTTAATGATAATTTTAATGCTGATTTTAAAAAATTATCTAACTCAAGTGTGAGATTGTACTCTTTCGGAAAATGTTCGTATACTTTTCCATAAACTCCTTCATTGTGTATTTCGGAAAAAGTACAATTCGATTTATCAGTAATTTCAAGTTCGTTTCTAGGTATTTCAAATTCATTTTCCGCTTTGCATGCATGTTTTCGTATTGCATGTCTTTTGAAGCTTCCCAAATCTTGAAATACCTGATAACAAGAGTTTTCAATGCACCTAAATGTGCTCCTTGTTTTAAGATCATGAATCCTTTTAAAATGAAGTATAAGAAGTTCAATGGTTTGAAAATTTTTTTTACATACGTAACAGATCATGGTGTATCTAAAAAATTTTACATTATTATTAACAGTTCCCATTGGAGTTCTTTTAAAAGCATTACAAAATATTGCTATAGTGATCGAATTTTATAAACAGCCATGTTTTATGTTTTGTTCCAAAAGGTACTATCTTCTAATACATACAAATATAAACAGACTTCACAAAAACAAAAGGCTAAGATAAATATGTAGGTGGGTTGAATCTGTTCATGCACAGAAAAGATCAGGTACAGCATTGCGTGTACCAACTATGAGTAAAAACCTTGTCATAAACTGTTCTACATTAGGTCATTATCTGTTTATGAAGTTGTTCCCAATAATCTTTACCTGCTTTTAGGGTAGAACAAGTGAATGAGAAATTTTAAAGCTCAGCTGATTTTAGTGTTTGGCAAATAGAAATGCTTTAAATTTAAATCAAAGAAATACATATATATACGATTTTTGGATTTATAAAAAAGAAGAAAACAAAAAAATATCCAAAAAGTATATATGTATATATAAACTCAGTTCGAAAATTATTGTAAACAAATTTTAATATAACAAATTTTAGTTTTGAATTCTCACAGCTGATAGGTTGTAGTCAACCTCATAAAATAAGAAGCTGTACTTTTTTATTTTTTCTTGTTCTGGCAGTTTTCAAACACTTGTGTTGTTTTGATCTTTTCGGTTCAAGTTTTTCTTCATTAAACAGAGCTTGCTTTAAAAAAATTAACAAAATTAAGAAATTAATTGCAAAAAAAGGAAATATGTAACTATTAACTATTATGATAGATTTTCGCGTTTAAAATTTATTTTTTTACTTAATATAAAGTTTCAGCTACCGCACTCAACAAAAACTACTTAACAAATAATCTGAAACTATACCAGCTTGTATTAGTTTGAGAATATAAGAATATTTCCGAAATTGTTACTAAAGAAAAATCTTCGAACCATAAACTTCACAAAAATAAAAGGCTGCGATAAATATGAATCTCTCTTGAAAATCAAAATTTAGAAATTTAAGTGAATATCTTACTGAAATATCACAAATTGGAAGTTTATAATAGTAAATTAAATGTTTGGCCTGTAAATTTGATAAAAACTAACTATTATTACAGATTTTTGCGTTTAAATTTGAGATTTTTTACTAAATATCATTTTTTAAGTACCGCACTCAACAAAAACCACTTAACAAATGAATACAATGTCTGAATTAACACGCGTCTTGCGAGGGACGCTTGGCTTTTAATGTTATTTTCCATAATTTAATGCAAAAATTCGTTGGTTTAATGTTATTTGTGCGTTGCTTGATGAAAAATCCATTATTTAATAATTATATTATTGTTTTGATTTTTTTTTACGTTAAGTAATGCATTATTTTCATCAATTTAGTAAGAATGTTTATTGTTTCATGAACTTTTACATTAAATGATGTGTTGTACGTTAATCAACAAGCTTTGTGTTTGACGAATTTAAACAAAAAATCTGAAACTGTACCTACTTTTATTAGTTTGAGAAAATAAGAATCTTCCCGAAATTATATTACCTAATGAGAATATCCTCGAATAAATGTAACGAATGACCACAAACTTCACAAAAACAGAGGGCTGGGATAAATATGTTTCACTTTAGAAAAATTAAAACTAAGAAATTAAGTGTATCTTACCAAAATTCCACCAGCTAGAAGTTTATAATAGTAAATTAAATGTTTGGCCAGTAAATTTGATAAAAACTAACTATTATTACAGATTTTTGCGTTTAAATTTGAGATTTTTTACTAAATATCATTTTTTAAGTACCGCACTCAACAAAAACCACTTAACAAATGAATACAATGTCTGAATTAACACGCGTCTTGCGAGGGACGCTTGGCTTTTAATGTTATTTTCCATAATTTAATGCAAAAATTCGTTGGTTTAATGTTATTTGTGCGTTGCTTAGTGAAAAATCCATTATTTAATAATTTTATTATTGTTTTGAATTTGTTTTACGTTAAGTAATGCATTATATTCATTAATTTAGTTAGAAGATTAATCATTTCATAAACTTTTAAATCAAATGATGAGTTGTTACATTAATCACCGAGTTTTGCTTTTTGATGAATTCACTCAAATCTCAATATTTGAGGATAAAATTATGATTCAGGATGGATCTTTTTTATTTTTAAAACAAATTGAAACATAAGATTCTTATCCAAATTTCACCTGCGAAGTACCCGTGGCCAGACACAGAAATTTTGTTTAGCACAATGCACAACGCACATGACGATTTTCGCTTGTCCATATTCGCCCGGAATGCTTTAAAAATCTGAAACTTTCTTAAAGATTTAATTTCAAAAATATTCCAGACGCTTCTGGATGTTGCTTATTGAATCTCACTAAAAATTTTCTAAAAAATGTTTTTTGGATTTAAAAAAAAAAATTCAAAATTATTTTTAAAAAAACTAACTACGTTTTAAAATAAAATTACCACAATTTAAAATGGCCACCGAAAAATTATAAGCGTGTATATGGAAGTAGCTATTTGACAACTGACTGAATTAGATGGTAGAGATGGTTTCACATCTATAGTTAAAAATAGGTATTCCTGAATTTGTTTTCAGAAGGATTCCGGGCGCTTCTGGACGATGCTGACTTAATATAGTTTCAGAAACATTGCGGATGCTTCTGGATGACGCTTCTTGAATTTGCTTGTGAAAAGAAACATTATCTGTGGTCGGCTCGTACCATCGCTCGTCCAGAAGCGCCCGCAATTCTTCTTAAAGTTCTCTATGTCACTGAGAGGTTTATGCGTAGTTAAGTGAAAAATATTCCTGGATTTGTTTTCAGAAGAATTCGCTTCTGTGCGATGCATATTTTTCATTTTTAAACAATATTGAAATGAATATATTCATAAGAATCTTACCCAAATTTCATCTGTGAAACCGCTTGGCTAGATACAAAAATTTGTTTTGACACGTCCGGAGGCGTCCGGAATACTTTGAAAATCTGAAACTTTCTTAAATTTATTAATTTCAAAAGTATTCCGGACGCCCCTGGATGTTGCTTCTTCAATCTCACTAAAAAAACTAACTAAAATAAAATTACCACAATTTAAAATGACCACCGAAAAGTTATAAGCGCGTGTAATGGAAGTATTTGACAACTGACTGAATTAGATGGTAGAGATGGTTTCACACCTATAGTCAAAAATAGGTATTCCTGAATTTGTTTTCAGAAGGATTCCGGGCGCTTCTGGACGATGCTGACTTAATATAGTTTCAGAAACATTGCGGATGCTTCTGGATGACGCTTCTTGAATTTGCTTGTGAAAAGAAACATTATCTGTGGTCGGCTCGTACCATCGCTCGTCCAGAAGCGCCCGCAATTCTTCTTAAAGTTCTCTATGTCACTGAGAGGTTTATGCGTAGTTAAGTGAAAAATATTCCTGGATTTGTTTTCAGAAGAATTCGCTTCTGTGCGATGCATATTTTTCATTTTTAAACAATATTGAAATGAATATATTCATAAGAATCTTACCCAAATTTCATCTGTGAAACCGCTTGGCTAGATACAAAAATTTGTTTTGACACGTCCGGAGGCGTCCGGAATACTTTGAAAATCTGAAACTTTCTTAAATTTATTAATTTCAAAAGTATTCCGGACGCCCCTGGATGTTGCTTCTTCAATCTCACTAAAAAAAACTAACTAAAATAAAATTACCACAATTTAAAATGACCACCGAAAAGTTATAAGCGCGTGTAATGGAAGTATTTGACAACTGACTGAATTAGATGGTAGAGATGGTTTCACACCTATAGTCAAAAATAGGTATTCCTGAATTTGTTTTCAGAAGGATTCCGGGCGCTTCTGGACGATGCTGACTTAATATAGTTTCAGAAACATTGCGGATGCTTCTGGATGACGCTTCTTGAATTTGCTTGTGAAAAGAAACATTATCTGTGGTCGGCTCGTACCATCGCTCGTCCAGAAGCGCCCGCAATTCTTCTTAAAGTTCTCTATGTCACTGAGAGGTTTATGCGTAGTTAAGTGAAAAATATTCCTGGATTTGTTTTCAGAAGAATTCGCTTCTGTGCGATGCATATTTTTCATTTTTAAACAATATTGAAATGAATATATTCATAAGAATCTTACCCAAATTTCATCTGTGAAACCGCTTGGCTAGATACAAAAATTTGTTTTGACACGTCCGGAGGCGTCCGGAATACTTTGAAAATCTGAAACTTTCTTAAATTTATTAATTTCAAAAGTATTCCGGACGCCCCTGGATGTTACTTCTTCAATCTCACTAAAAAAACTAACTAAAATAAAATTACCACAATTTAAAATGACCACCGAAAAGTTATAAGCGCGTGTAATGGAAGTATTTGACAACTGACTGAATTAGATGGTAGAGATGGTTTCACACCTATAGTCAAAAATAGGTATTCCTGAATTTGTTTTCAGAAGGATTCCGGGCGCTTCTGGACGATGCTGACTTAATATAGTTTCAGAAACATTGCGGATGCTTCTGGATGACGCTTCTTGAATTTGCTTGTGAAAAGAAACATTATCTGTGGTCGGCTCGTACCATCGCTCGTCCAGAAGCGCCCGCAATTCTTCTTAAAGTTCTCTATGTCACTGAGAGGTTTATGCGTAGTTAAGTGAAAAATATTCCTGGATTTGTTTTCAGAAGAATTCGCTTCTGTGCGATGCATATTTTTCATTTTTAAACAATATTGAAATGAATATATTCATAAGAATCTTACCCAAATTTCATCTGCGAAACCGCGTGGCTAGACGTTGTTGAAGAAGCAACATCCAGGAGCGTCCGGAATACTTTTGAAATTAATAAATTTAAGATAATTTCAGATTTCAAAAGTATTCCGGACGCTCCTGGATGTTGCTTCTTCAATCTCACTAAAAAAACTCATTAAAATAAAATTACCACAATTTAAAATGGCCACCGAAAAACTATTAGCGCGTGTAATGGAAGTATTTGACAACTGACTGAATTAGATTATAGAGATGGTTTCACATCTTTATTTTATCGAAAAATCGATATTTTTTGGAACTATATAGCGATGTTAGGCCGTCACTAACTTTTTCAATTTTTCGAAAAAATGTTGGATTTTAATGTAACTCTTCGTAGTTTAATGCAAAATTACGATTGTTCACTGTAGTTTTTTCGTTGTTTAATGAACAATTCATTTTTTAATTAATTTGTAATTGTTTTAATATATGTTTACGTTAAGTAATGAAGTATGTTCATTAATATGTTGGGAAGAATGATTAATATTATCCATCGTTTAATGAACATGTACATTATTAAAGAGTAAGTACAAGACTTAGAGGAAATATAATATGGAGTGCTCGTTTCTACCCCTAAGTGCCTGATTACATGTGTCTTTTTACTGAAGGTGGTTTTACTGAACTCGTGATTACACGTTGAAGAAAAATCCCTTCATTTCAATCTCCACTTCCCTATCTCACACCCTTAAAATCCATATGTATCTCACTCACACCTTTCATGCTGAATCCGAAAATATTAAATGAAACTGGCGCATCGGTGAAATTTGGGTGGAATCTACCTTCTCTTTTTTACGCACATAAAATCCACCAGTCTCACCGATGCGCTCTTCAGTAAAACGACCCATGTAGTCAGGCACTAATGCATTGTAATGCTTGAAGCCTAGATAGGGGGCGCTCTTTCACTTTCGGTAAGAAAAAGTCTTAGGGGACTGAGTGCCTTTAACTTACCGAAACTTGATCAGCGACGCCTATGAAAGCTTCATATTCGAATAAAAACGAGCACTCCATATTATATATCCTCTAAGGTACAAGAATGTACAAGCTTCCGTAATTGTTTAATGAACTCTAACATGATTTTGATGTTTTGATTAGTCAATTAAGGAAATTTTTTCATTACAAATATGACATCAAAATATTGTTTTGCAATTAAGGTGATTTATCGAATGCGATTTTGGTCGTAACTTATTATGGAAGTAACAAGACAAAACAAAGAATTTGGCTATAAATAAAAACATTTCATGCGTTTTAGCTAGTTATTTCAACTAAATAGGAATAAATATGACATTGAAATAAATGTCAAATAAAATATCGGTCGTAACTTCAATATTATGGAAGTAACAAGACATAAACACAGAATTTGGTTATAAATAGAGACATTTTATGCGTTTTAGCTAATTTATTTCAACTAAATAGGAAAAAATATGACATTGAAATAAATGTCAAATAAAATATCGAAAAAAATATCGAAACGCATTTTTGCCGTAACTTAAATTGTGTTGAACTTTTGACCCAAAATAATGGAAAATGGTTAAAAATATAAATTTTATAGGCACTAGAACTTTCTTCGATCGACTTTATAGAAAAAATCGTGAAATTACACAGTGCAATTTAGGTGATTTATCGAATGCAATTTTGAACGTAACTTCAATATTATGGAAGTAACAAGACAAGACAAAGAATTTAGTTATAAATATAAGCATTTCATGCGTTTTAGCTAATTATTTCAACTAAATAGGAATAAATATGACATTGAAATAAATGTCAAATAAAATATCGGTCGTAACTTCAATATTATGGAAGTAACAAGACATAAACACAGAATTTGGTTATAAATATAGACATTTTATGCGTTTTAGCTAATTTATTTCAACTAAATAGGAAAAAATATGACATTGAAATAAATGTCAAATAAAATATCGAAAAAAATATCGAAACGCATTTTTGCCGTAACTTAAATTGTGTTGAACTTTTGACCCAAAATAATGGAAAATGGTTAAAAATATAAATTTTATAGGCACTAGAACTTTCTTCGATCGACTTTATAGAAAAAATCGTGAAATTACACAGTGCAATTTAGGTGATTTATCGAATGCAATTTTGAACGTAACTTCAATATTATGGAAGTAACAAGACAAGACAAAGAATTTAGTTATAAATATAAGCATTTCATGCGTTTTAGCTAATTATTTCAACTAAATAGGAATAAATATGACATTGAAATAAATGTCAAATAAAATATCGGTCGTAACTTCAATATTATGGAAGTAACAAGACATAAACACAGAATTTGGTTATAAATATAGACATTTTATGCGTTTTAGCTAATTTATTTCAACTAAATAGGAAAAAATATGACATTGAAATAAATGTCAAATAAAATATCGAAAAAAATATTGAAACGCATTTTTGCCGTAACTTAAATTTGGTTGGACTTTTGACCCAAAATAATGGAAAATGGTTAAAAATATAAATTTTATAGGCATTAGAACTTTCTTCCATCGACTTTATAGAAAAAATCGTGAAACTACACAGTGCAATTTAGGTGATTTATCGAATGCAATTTGGTCGTAACTTCAATATTATGGAAGTAACAAGGCATAACCAAGTAAATTGGCTATAAATAATACTTTAAACAATCAAGCTTATTTACTACATTGAGATAGAAATTAATTAATTGATAAAACAATGAACGCTCTGCTTTTGGAACTAATGTATGGGTTTTCCAATAAGAGGTGTTATTTTGATATTCAAAGAAAAATGGCATTTTTTGACACCTTGCGACTTCTTCCTTTGGGGCCACGTGAATGATAAGGTCTATGCCAACAGCCCAGCGTCGATTCAAGACCTCAAAGATGGAATTCGTGAGGCTATCGAGGACATAGGGCAGCCACTTTGCGATTTGGTTATGGAAAATTTCATGAAAAGGATATGGTCCTGTAAGTGTGGTCGTGGCGGCCATTTGGCTGATGTTGTGTTCCATTATTAACGGCATACTTTCTTCTATATAATGAAATAAACATCCGATCATTTATCTCAAAAAATGCCATTTTTCTTTGAATATCAAAATAACACCTCTTATTGGAAAACCCTTTAGAACAATTAAACAAATGTATGCGTTCTTTAATCAATGTACGACGAAAGAAAAAATAATGTATTTTTTTCATTAAATGATAATTTTTCGTCATGAAAATAATGTAAATTTTTCATTAAATAATGAACTGGTTCCTTTAAACAATGAACGCTCTGATTTTGGAATTAATGCACAACATTTCCATAAAACAATATATGCGTTCATTAATCAATGTACGACGAAAGAAAAAATAATGTATTTTTTTCATTAAATGATAATTTTTCGTCATGAAAATAATGTAAATTTTTCATTAAATAATGAACTGGTTCCTTTAAACAATGAACGCTCTGATTTTGGAATTAATGCACAACATTTCCATAAAACAATGTATGCGTTCATTAATCAATGTACGACGAAAGAAAAAATAATGTATTTTTTTCATTAAATGATAATTTTTCGTCATGAAAATAATGTAAATTTTGCATTAAATAATGAACTGGTTCCTTTAAACAATGAACGCTCTGATTTTGGAATTAATGCACAACATTTCCATAAAACAATGTATGCGTTCATTAATCAATGTACGACGAAAGAAAAAATAATGTATTATTTTCATTGAATGATAATTTTTCGTCATGAAAATAATGTAAATTTTTCATTAAATAATGAACTGGTTCCTTTAAACAATGAACGCTCTGATTTTGGAATTAATGCACAACATTTCCTTAAAACAATGTATGCGTTCATTGATCAATGTACGACGAAAGAAAAAATTATGTATTATTTTCATTAAATGATAATTTTTCGTCATGAAAATAATGTTTATTTTTCATTAAATAATGAACCGGTTCCTTAAAACAATGAATGCTCTCATTTTGAAATAAATGCACAACATTTCTATAAAACAATGTAGGCGTTCATTAATCAATGTACCACTCAAACAAAAATATTGTATTATTTTTAATTATTACTATATTTTTTTCTCGAAAATAATGTAATTTTTTCATTAAATAATGAACTGGTTTGTTGATACAATGAACGCCCTGATTTTGAACTTAATGTTCAAAATTTTCATTAAACAATGTAAGTGTTCATTGAATCATCACACAAATCTAGCATTTTTGTTATGAATTCAAAACATTGGTTAATGAATGCTCTCATTAAACACAAACATCAAAAACTGTTGCCATTATTTTGTATGGGAAGCGATTAATGAACGCGTTTTTATTGAATCAATGTTCTCACCATTAAACGCAATCAGTTTTTGATGAACAAATACGTTGAGACAATGTTTTTGTACGTTGAAACAATAAACTGCATTTAATGTACAGGTATTTATTGTTTTAACGTACGCTCGTTTTTTCAGTGTAACGCACAATAATTTAACTTCTTAATTTGTATACAATCGTTCGTTCGTACCAAGTAATATTTTTAGTTATTTCAGCTTATTGCCTGATCATAGTAGATTGCTGCAACTGGAACTGATGGATCTGTAGCTGGAATAGCTGTCAAAAAGAAATTATTATTTTGAATATGCTCACAATGCAGCTTAAAAGCTTCTGGTGTAGATATTTTTAAATTCTTCTAAGAACTTGAAACGTCAAAAGTGCTGTACGTGAAAGACATAAAAGTTTGCGAACTCGTCCAATTCCGGCTGCACTTTTGATTTCAGCGACGTTGCGTTATGTTCGTAACATTGAATGTGTTAATTTGGCTGCTATTCCGGATCCAGTTCGAGTTGCAGCTATCCGTATCCATTGTGTTCAAGCAGTTAGAGTTTTAAACAATTTGGTTTTTGAAGAAAACCTTTTTAAAATAGTTTTAAACTTATTTGTTCTCATTTTTCTACAGTTGGTAGCCTTTTGTCTATATACTAAAAATTAATAGCAAAAACTGTCTTACCTAATAATCAAATGTGTGATCATATTTGTACACATAGTAAACAAACGTATCTATACACATACCACTATTAGTGTAGCATATCAATTTCACTAACCGAAACTGATTATAGTGTCTGCAGATTGATTTCAATCCAAACTGTCATTAGGTCTTTCTTTAAGTGTTTAACGTGTCTGCGCTCTATGAATAGAATTAAAATAGGAATTTTTCCATTAATATTGTGTTTTTCTTCAAGATGAGGCGTCACTTCGGCCATTTCTATACTCCCTCCATCAGATCATTGTACTGTTTGTGTTTAATCAAGGAAAGAAGAAACAATTCTAACTGTAAAACAATTATAATAAGCTTATCTTTAAATTTTTAAATGAATACATAATGTGAACAAAACAAGGCTACTGAGCTGCAGGGCACACATATGTATGAGCAGGAACGGACCAGCTTTCTTCAGCGCCTGTTAGTGATGATTTTGTACTAGATCAGGGGCCGAATTACCGCATCAGTTATCGAGTAATACTTGCCTGAATTATGTGAGTTTGGCATTACCGGTCACGTTATGGAGCCATCATTCCGATAGGTTTTACTCGTTCATTCGATCACTCACTCGATCAGTCACTAATGCGGTAATTTTGCCCCAGGACTAGATGAGTTATAAAAATCTCTAGCCCACGTGGTTGAAAATTGCAAGAAGAAACTGCATGGTTTAAAAGCAGTCTTTCATCTTTTTGACAGATTTGGTGAAAGGTTTAGGAATGTAGAGGGAATGAAGCTATGTTTCTACAACCCACACCCCCTACAAAAAATTAATTTCTAAACTGAAATTTGAATTAACCAAGCTTCATTATATTCAAAATTGTGTTAAAACTTGTACACGTCGCACAAAAGATTTGTTAGAACGATGTAAGAGATACGCATTTTTCTTTCTCCATGGATGATCGGAAGGGCCCCTAATACGCTCCTCCTGCGTGCTTCACACACCATGTGCGACTCTGCAAAGATTGCCGGGTTAGGGGTGGTTGATAAGCGAGGAATGAAATGACCGCACAGTAAAAAATTACTCCGTACTGAAACGAATATTCCTGATAATGGTTATAGGAACCCAAATATACTATACAAACAATTATACTAAAATATGCCTTATCAGGATTCGTGTACAACATTAAGGCCGCTATTCAAATTCATTTTCTCACTGATTTGACATGACGTCTCCTTATCAGAGTGTTATGTTTTTTTTATCGCTTGAATGGCTGCTGCGGCCATCGTTAATGGAGAGCTATTTTTTTTTATGGTGACATAAATGTCCATTTGAAAGCAATTTAAGTACTGTTATTGCATACTGCTTAGTGTTGCTTTGTTGGTGAAAAAAATCCCTTTTTGTTGGTAGTGCAGTTTTGACTAAAAATATTTTGCTCTTATCTGTCAATTCAAAATGGGCGAACGTCAAACGCGCAAAGAGAAATTTTATTATTATTAAAAACTAAACATACCTAGATACTTATTTCCTTTTTCTTTTCATGATATTAAACATATAGTCATAGTCATTTTTAAACTACTGCTAAGTTAAATTGAGTTTAATTGAATTTTCTGTGCCTAATTTTGATTGATATGGTTTAATTTATTTTTAAAGTCTTACGAGCAATTCTTTAAACAAAAAATATGAAAATATATATATGTACATATTTCAATTCAATGATTTTTAATAGTTTTTAAATCTTAAGTACATAACGTACATGGTTCAGTATTTCAAAATATTAATATTCTACGGTCAGGTGTTAAAAGCTTAAAAAAAATATTTTATGTTGTAAATCGGTTTGACCATTTTATAAATGTAGCTTTCAAGAAGAAAAAGAAATTGCCAGTTTATTTTTAGAGTTATAGAAAATTTAGTTTAAGGAATTTATGTGACTGTCCCCAGCAAAATTGTCATTTCCGTGACAAAAAAGGCAATATTTCCGAAATTTAAATTAACGGCCGCAGAATAATGGGGTTTTCCATTGGTAAAATAAATCAATTTATTTTTGATTTGGATCTGTCAAACAGCCGTTTTTCACCATTTTTGCTTTACATTGGGCAAAATAAATTGATTTATTATTAATTTCAAATCAATATTGCAAATCTAAATTTTTCGACAGATTTACCCCTCCCTCTGTGCTAACACCAACATAATTTACAGCTGTCAGTTTGCAATTGTATTTTGTATTTGTTTAATTTATTTCGTGTGTAAAAATTGTCTTCCAAAGCAGTTTAAAATGAATCAGTAACTTCATCAAACCCATCTTTCCCTTAATAAAGTGCATCAAGGGGTGAAATTTTGTTTGAAATATTGACACAGAAACGATACTACACAAATACATTAACAAAAACAAATCAATTTAAAATCGTGTTCCATTCACCATGAAAAAAATCAATTTTTAAATTGAAACTTTAATTTACAAGAAAAGGAACGTGAAT
Source organism: Leucozona laternaria (assembly GCA_932273885.2). Taxonomy (NCBI): domain Eukaryota; kingdom Metazoa; phylum Arthropoda; class Insecta; order Diptera; family Syrphidae; genus Leucozona; species Leucozona laternaria. Next base: position 28,078,725 of record OW026366.1, on the reverse strand, counting down.
CCGTAATGTAAGGAATATCTAACATGTAGAATACTGTCAGCTGTTTCAATACCCATACGATTCCTCAGCCTTTTAGCTCTAAATTAATGCCCCCAAATTTCCCCCAAACATCTCGTCCCTCAGATCACCCCCAAAGATAAAGAAGTACAATAAATCTGGGGGGTAACCCCCAAATGGTAACCCTGGAACCACTCCACCTGGATCCCTTGTCATAATGAATATTAGTATTATTATTTTTCGAAACCTGAAGTACACAATACAATAAAATTAATGTGCATGTGTTTTTGGAAGGGCAAATACAAAATAAGAATGGAGAAAGACAAAAAACTGATTGCTGCCGTTTGTCAATCGGATATGCACGAAGGCGTTGAGGTTCTTTTTTTTAAAGCTGTAAGGGCAAACAAAATCAGTATTTAATATTAAACCATGATGATGTATCGTAAATAAATTCAATCAAATTTTAACCATTTTGCCGAAGCCAATTATGGTTTTGCGAGAAAATTGTGCTTTATTAATTCCCACAAACAAAAATGTTGGCTTTGAATAACTCAAAACATACCTATACAATTCTTAATTCATTATTCTAAGAAAACGTTTTTGAATTATTAAACTTGAACTTAAAACATATGAAATATAATCTACCTACTTATAAAGCTTCCTTATTTTTTACGGCACAAGACTGAAATTTCTTAAGTACCTTTTTTATAAAAAAAAACGTGAACGTTCGTGTGCAACGTTACGTCGTGCACTTTACGTTGTAGCACGTTACGTTACGAAATCTGATTTGCCCCGACCAAAACAAATTGATTTTAACGCGACCGACAATTAGATTATACTTTATCGCGACCACTCATTTATATTGTTTTTGCCAACGACGAAAGCAAATTGTTTTTAGCGCGACCGACGATTTTATCATTTTAACACTTACATATATTTTTATATTTTTTTCTTTAATTTTTAATTATTCCCCTAACAAAATGGACGCGACACTAGTAATTAAAAAGAAAACAAAATCAAAACAAAAATAATAATAGTCAGCTGTAGGGATTGACAATTGACTGTAGGTATGGAAGACCAATGGCTGTAGGTATGGTAGGATATCGGGTGCGTTCAGTCATATAAATCTGAACTTAAATTCTACGTTTACATTATACTGCTTTTAAACGATGCAATTTCTTCTTGCAATTTGTAGGCTGGGATATACAAGATAGCTAAGTTGAACAAATTGCAGAGTTATCGGCTACCTTTGTACTTGCACAAAGTTAACATTCATTAAAAATCACAGCGTCCAATTCCATAGGCGATTGATGGTGTCAATCGATTGAAACTGCGATTTTAGTGATTTCCACTGACAACAACTGCAACTAAATATTCTAATAACTCAGAATATATAATTCGCCGGCTATCTCATAGTGACATTCATTTGAGGTTGGTTCAGTATAAAATTAAGACTGAACTTTTTGTAAGTTTTACTCGATGGAAAGATGGAGTTTCATAAGGGTTGCAACTTTTGCAAGTTCGTTGCCAGTTCTAAATGGATATTTTAATTCGGCCCCTGTCAGTCAAACCATTAAGTTCCTTTGGAATTTGGGTACGGTGTCTTTTAATTGAAACCACGGTTTAATTGCTCCCCGCTGACAGTTGTTGTTTGTCGATGCTCAGAGAGTGATTACCGTAAACAATAACCATATGTAATGTGAAGTCATCTTAGAGTTGAGAGTGAACTACGAAGCAGGACCTTTCAGCACCGATCCTTCACCGTTCGTTGGACACTTCACCACCAGCCTTTTAGTGCTTGGAAATTTCGTTACAGAGATTCCCCCACTGGGTATTTCGCTGCCGTTCTTTCAACACTAAGCTTTTTAAGCACTGCCTACATAAAGGTAATGTAGTGTTAATTATTTAATAAATGTTTCTTTTGATGACGTTCAGTAACAAAAATCAGGCACTTGGACAAACGTTGATGTTTACACATATTTAACCGTGAGTCCCGGCACTCGCATATTTTTTTTTAACCCTTTTCATCGTAAAAAGGTTCTTTCAACACTTGCTGCTCTCACGTGTCCCCAAAAACATTGAGTAAGAAGTTAATAGCACTAAAGTACCCAAGTCTTGTCACATTTATCAAGCAATTTGAAAACCTCGGTAGATCAATCGACGATATTTTTTTGTACCAAAGAATGTAATCAGCTTTCTCACTTTCGCAGCCGATAACGGTTTGCATTATCGAACTAGGATGTCAGTTTTTCCATTTCATTCACTGTCTGTCATTGTTTGGTACTGTCGTCTAGTGAGCTTTTATTCATCATCGCTATATCAACATTTTTTCTGCCTTCCACGTAGACGATTACTGAATTTGAGATTCGATGGATGCGTTTTTTCTGGTTCACATGAATTTGAAGACTCAGAAATGTTCTTATCAATTATTAACAGAGATTGAATTTCATTTTTACTACTTAACTTTATTCAAAACCCGAGTCTAAGAAGCTACATATATGGAAGTTTTTTTGTATTATCATAATTTGTCATGCAAGGATACAAAAACTTAACTATAATTTTTAGGGTTGATTAATTTAAGATTGTTTAAGCTTCAAGCAGCTCAATATAACATTCACCAATCTAACAAAAATATTCCTTGGATTTATAAACATAGCTTAGCTTTTGATTGTTTAATGCAATTGAAAAGAATAAATTAAAAAATCCGAAAACTACCTAATTTGTATGAACTATGTCAAATGTCTTAATATTTAATTTGTAGAATATTTGAGCTCATAATATTTATCCACACGCTTATAATTGTTCCTAGCCCTTTTCAATTCCTTTTTCTACAATTGAATCTGCAACAGTTCCTTAAAAGTTGGAATTTTCTTTACTTCAAAATCAAGAAAACAAAACAACTTGATAATAGCCTAATTAACATTCAAATTTTGAGACACTAAAATTAACAAAACCAAAAGGGTTTTGATTCAAAGGGTGCATAACAATAGTGCTGATTTCATATAAATATTTATGATCATTTTAGCAGAACATTTCGAGATGATGAATAAAACTTTAATAGCCATATGCTCCGTCGTAATAATTTCGTAATACGAATTCAAAAAAAAGTATTAAAACTCCCATAAAGTGAAAAAAATTATTAGGTATAGGCACCACGAAATTCAGAGTTCGTGAAAAGTACTATCACTAGCCCCAAAATTAACGATACTTGTATTACTATGTGAGCTAAAAGGTACTTATATTTGGAATTCGTACGTCTTTTACAACCTTTGTCCTTAAAACGTATTTTTATGTCGTTTTTCATTGCAATTTGCAAGACTAACTGTAAAGTGTTGTTTTTTTCATTTGTTTTAATCAATACATTACCTATCACACTTCTTTCAATTCAGTTTATATTTATGGTGATCAAATACTAACAAAATAAAAAAAAAAGATTAATGTTGAAAAGAACATACGGGTGTGACAGTTATGCTCATATGATTTCATAAATTATTAACATAATATTCTAAGGGCGACTTGCACGAAACCAAAGGATAAATTTCTAAAATTGGAGATAGCTATCCTTGGATATAAAAATAAGTTTATTATTTTTGTTGTGACGTTGCACAAATGAAAAAACTAACTTGGATAAGTAACTATAGGATACTTATTTAATTACAGAAAGAGCAACATTAGAAAAAAAAACAATGAAACTTAAGTCATAAATGTCATGTTTTTTCTGATTTTTTTTTAAATAGTTTCATTCTCTATCGGTTTTGCGATGTCTAATTCACTATAAAAGCGTTCAAGAGCTCCAAATTTTACCACTTTGTATATTCTCTTTTTGAGCTTAGCAATTCAGCAATTGGCCAAAGGTATTGTTGTTTTGTATATTTTGTTGTGACGTGCTTACATAATTATGTGCATACATCTGTTGAAATCTTAATAGATAAGTACAACTAAAAATAAATAACATGATTTTGGTAGAAGAAGACCTTAACAAAAGACATCAGTGACGTCCTCTTTCATTAATTATAGCAAACGAAAATTGGAACTTGTAGATATGTACATACATACATACATACATACATACATACATACATACATACATACATATGTAGAAAAACTTAAACATCATGAGCATAATAATAATGTTTTCTCGCTTTTTGTAATCAGTTTTGAAAGTTTTCCCTTCCTTTTAAATTAATATTGACAGTTAATAAGAGTTATCCAGAGAAATGAGACTGGATAACTATTTTAAATATTTATCTATGGATAGGTTGATAAATGTAATGGTGCAACCAGTTTTTTTTTAAATTAGATAAATTAGCTTATCTCAGGATAAATCAGTAGTTACTGCTGTCAGATAACTTTGGTGCAAGTGGCCCTAAGTTAATAAACTAAAACTTGAGTCATCTGTGACATAAACATTTTATTTTTAAATTGTTACAATTGTGACAGGTTACCTACGTTATGGCTGTGACCTGTGATCAAGTATGAATTTTAATTTTATGCATACAAAATATAATTAACTATAGTTTAATTTTTCACATGAAGTGAAATAGACTTCCTCTTGTAAAGTGAAACTTTTCTTCCATAAAAGCTAATGCATTTCTCACTCCGATCAATTTTTTTTTTCTTTTATTTAAGTGAGGACGATTCCCACATAAATTGGATAATATTCTCATTTAGAGTAGATTTCTCTAGGATTACATCCTTGCATCTTAAATTCTGTATCTAGAAACAACATATCTCAAAATGAGTTGAAAAATAGAAAGACTTATTTTAAAAAAAATGGCAACTTGTTACGGGTGTGACACAACAGAGACTGTAGTAGACTATGAATTCGCGAAAAGCATAAATTTTAAATGCAATGAAATTTTGACAAGCGATAGATCACTTCCTACTTCCCAACATCAACAGTTTCATAAAAATTTTGGTTATGTACAGATAAAAAGTATACATACTTTCATATTTTTGTTAAAAGCGTCACAATCGACAAACAATAAAATTCGAAAAGCAAGGTTTTCAACGCCTGCTAAAGAAAATTGACCTCTGGAGGAATATATGTAGCTACGCTTTTGAAATTAAACATTAAAGCTTTATCGCTCTTTTAAATTTAAATTCATGTTTTGTGTTTTTAGTTGAGCCGTCAAATAGTAAGTCTGTTCGCGTACTAGTCCGAAACCATCCAAAACTACTTGATTTTACCAGATTTGGTCCAATCCTGTTCGCGTACTTCCATTTCGTGTCATTTTGGACGGAAGAGAGTGCTCGCAAGAAAGAAAACTATTTCCCCTTCTTGCCAATTTTTACCCGAGAAATTTCTTCGGGCAGAATCTGCTAAGTTCTGTTTTCTGTCAAAAGCCAGTTAAAGAACAACAAAAAAAAATACAAAATGGCTGTTGTTTCCTTTTGCTTTAAGTTTTATTTTCAAGTGTTGGAGTGAATTTTGTTTAAAATTAGTGAAATAATTCCCAACAAAAATGTATTTAATAAAGAATATCGGTTCAAAACCTGGTATAGGTATATTGTGTAATGTGCAGTGATTTTGTGTTTACAAAAAAAAACATTGAAATTAAAATATTTAGTCAAAGAAATTTAGCTTTGGTGTAATTTAAATGAGTGCTTTTTAATTTAATTGTGTTTAAATTACGATTTTTCAAAAATTACATTGAATGGCTTTCACTTCTGTTGTTTTCTTCGTTATAAAATTCAATAAAGAAAGTATAATTACAAAAGTAATTCCAATTTTGTCGCTTTGTTTACTTTTTTGTTTGCTATGGGGCTCTTTTTTTGTTTACTTTTTGTTGACGTTTAAAAAGTGGGCAACATTTTTGGTTCAAAGCGTTTGCGTACTTTTGGAAAGTGTCTGAAAATTTCATCCCCACTTCTGAAAATTTGACAGATTGCCATTTTTGGTCCGGAAAGTACCCGAACAAACCTAGTATGTGAAACGGGAAATATTAAGCTGATTTTTGTGTTGGAATGTGTACTTTGTGGAATATTTTTTTAATAAATAGAAAAAACAAGATATTTTGGGGCGAAAATGAAGAATAGCGGGCCAAATGGCCCGATCGGGTACATTATGGCAACGCTGATAGAAACATTTCATCCTTTAAGCATATTGGCCCATATTGCAATAGTATCAGTGACGATACAATACACATATACAGACTGTCAATTAACTGAATATGAACAGTGAACTGTTCACATTTATGTAGGTATGTGGATATGTTCACCCAGATCAAATCTCCCAAACTAAAAAGATTGCATCTTTCTTGTTGAGAATCTCATCTAGAACGCATCTTTTTTTGAATAAAATATGCAAAAATGTAAAAAAGACAAATCTTTTTACAAAAACATCAAATCTCTTCTACAATGAAAAAGGACATTAGATTCAACTCATTAGTGTCCAAAATTATATTTTGGATACAATATAAAACGCGATTTTAATTCAATTCACACACGAACTAAGGTAAAGCAAGGTTCATGGGGTTAAATTCACGTTAACTGACTTATCGAGTATGAGAGAGATACAAATCTAGATAACTGCATATGTAAACCAAGAAATTACTTTTTTTCTTCGGAGCTAAACCTAGATTTGGAAAAAACTTGTGCTAATTATTCAACCAACAAAATCAAAAGTTGAAAAGCCCTGAGTCCAAGTTAGAACCCACATTATCAAAATTCAAAAACTCCAAAATGCAGCTATAAAACAAATTAACAACAACAATCGACAAACATATGACACACTTTTTAAGCCACTTCAAGTTGAAGATATTTTAAAGATGACGACCATAATAGAATACTTTGATGACAACCGATTTAAACAACCAATCCAACACCAACTCAACACCAGAAGACGTGCACAAGGAATGTTACAGATACCAAGAAACTCCAACAACTACGGAAGACGTAAACTTCAACACATTGTACCAAATATAATCAACGGACTACCGAGAGAAATTGTCATGATTCAAAACTTTAAAAAAAGAAAAAAGAACTAAAAAAATTTTTCGTTAATTGTAGAAATTAAAATTTTATATATATTTTATTATAAGCCATACTTATTCCAAAAAAAAAAAAAAAAATTGGAACTTTAAAATTGCATTTTATATAATGGGTGATTTTTTAAGAGGTTTAGAACTTTTTTTAAAAAAAAAACACAAAAAATTCGAAAAAATGAATGAAATATTTATTTGAATCGATAGTTTCAACCTTGCAATTTAATGTTTAAAGATAATTTCATGCAAATGTTGACCGCGGCTGCGTCTCAGGTAGCCCATCCGCTGAGTCCAATTTTGGCATACTCTTTCACACATATCGGCCGGTATCTCACGAATGAATGCATGGATGTTGGCTTCCAGTGCGTCAATCGAAGCGGGCTTGTCCCTATAGACATTAGCCTTGACATACCCCCACAAAAAATAATCTAATGGTGTCAAATCGCACGATATAGGCGGCCAATTGACCGGCCCGAAACGTGAAATTAACTGTTCACCAAACTCGCCTCGCAATTGCGCCATTGTTTCGCGTGCTGTGTGGCATGTGGCACCGTCTTGTTGAAACCACATATCATGCAAGTCAAGAACTTCCATTTCGGGCAAAAAAAAGTTTGTTATCATCGCTCGGTAGCGTTCACCATTGACAGTAACGCTGCGATTCGCATCATCTTTGAAGAAATATGGCCCAATAATGCCGCCGGCCCATAAACCGCACCAAACAGTGGCTTTTTCGGGATGCATTGGTAGCTGTTGCAATGCTTCTGGCTGATCTTCACTCCAAATGCGGCAATTTTGCTTATTTACGTACCTTTTCAACCAAAAATGAGCCTCATCGCTGAACACAATTTTTCGATAAAAAAGCGGATCCTCGGCCAGCTTTCCAAGAGCCCATTCACCAAAAATTCGGCGTTGTGGTAGGTCGGCTGGCTTTAGTTCTTGCACCAGCTGTATCTTAAAAGGCTTTACGCCCGAATACTTCCGCAAAATTTTCCACGTAGTGCTGTAACAAAGGCCTAACTGCTGGGAACGGCGCCGAATCGACATTTCGCGGTCTTCTGTCACACTAGCTGATACGGCCGCAATATTTTCTTCACTACGCACAGTACGTAAACGTGTTGGTGGTTTAATGTCCAACAAAGTAAATTTGGTGCGAAATTTGGTCACAATCTTCCGAATAGACTGCTCAGAAGGTCGAGAATGCCGATCATAAAATGGAAGCAGCGCGCGATGAACATTTCGAACCGAGCACGAATTTTGATAGTAAAATTCAATAATTTGCAAGCGTTGTTCATTTGTAAGACGATCCATGGTTAAATTGCAAACCAAACTGAAGCTGTTTGACAGTGACACAAGGTACTAAACACACGTCAGCTGTCAAAACCAGTGTTGCCAAAACCAAACCAGCTAAAAAATCACCAGTTAAAATCGTAAACTTTGCTTACTTTTATTTTAATATAATTGAAAAATATTCTTCTGCAGACAAGCTTCGGCTTCGCAGGTACTATTGTAAAACCATATCAACCACTTTTAAGGATTAGGATGCTTTGACTAGAGCCTCATGTTGTTATTTCACTCTAATGTTCTCCACCTTATTAACTGGATTTTTAAGCATCACTAGCCTTTAATATTATTTTTTCGTTTGGCTTAGGGAAAAAAAATAAATACAATTCTATGAAACAATCAAATTTTCGTTGTATCACCTGATACATTACATCATATCATGTCAAAATTGTTTCTTAACTTGATACCTACAAAATTGCAACACGACGAACGTTTGACCAATGCGCTTATCGTTTCTAAGCGTGCTGCTGCCGTGCCTCTATACTCTCTCTTTACATACTTTATCAGTACATACACCAATTAGTTTAGTTTCCTGGTATTATAATATAGAGTTTCAATTTGTTGATACTTTATCTGCGTAGTATAATTTTATCGGCTGGCACAAGCCTCTTTGCAAATGCTATACTGAATAGAGTTTATCGCTATTCGTTATCGAATAAATTATATTGCTTTTGGTTTTGCTGTTGTAAATTTGAACTGGAGTCTTTCTAGACAGACTGGCAGACAGTGAAATTGTTTCGTCAAAGTTAGTGTAGGTTTAAACACTTTTTTTTATCTTATAAAGGTCACGGTTGCTGCGACAAATTTAATGTTTCTAGAGATTAGTTATACAGGGTGTCCTCTAATTCGTCAAGGATAATTTGGGAAATGATTGTTGGGTATATTCTAAGAAAAAAACGTTTTGCAGTAAGGATTTTTTTTCAATGTTGACATCATTTATAATCAATTTAAGAAAAGGTATACTTTGGTGTACCCTGACCCATGTCAACGGAAATTGCTCCCCTAATACTAATGGTAGAAACTTTTTCAGGACTTTTTTCTGTTGAGTGGTTCAGGGTACACCAAAGTAAACATTTTCTTAAATCCTCGATAAATTATGCCAACATTGGGGATAGACGCTTACTGTGCAACGATTTTTTTCGTAGAATATATCCAAGAATCTTTTCTAAATTATCCATTGACGAATAATTATACAAATAATGGATATAAGGAACAACATTTCTTATATATATATAACAACAAATGCGGGATATAAGAAAAAAAAAACAGAGACGAAACATATCAAATCCAAATTTTATGATATTGACAGAGTAATCGGGGGCTTTCCAAACATTTGCAGTTATTCCATTGGAAAATTGGAAGCGACTTTTTGCTTTGACAATATGTTTTCGATTTACATTGTCCCGCAAGAAAATGATTCAAATCTGGCAATAGCTGTCAAAAAGTATCGTACGTGCTTTTTACGTGAAATTTTATGTTTTGATGTCATTTGGTGGGTCAGCTGATTGCATCTTTTGTGAATTTTGTGAACATGAGAAATTGAAGAGAGCTTGCAGATCATTTCAACCCTTATATAAACACTTATTGAGTTGAAATGGGCTTGGTTCGCCTACAAAAATTTTGAAATGTCAAAATTGCTTCAAGAAAAAGTTTAAAGTTAGTGAAGTCTTGCAGCTCCGTTTGCAGCTTCGTTTATGTGTATGAAGTTAAGCCCCGAGAATTCTATGTGCTTAGCTAAGCCTGAATGGTATTAGTTGTTATTGCATTTAACATTTATGTAAATTGCTTAGCCTAGATGATGTTTTTTCGACCGATTTCCTCCGGGTTTTGCAAAAAAACACGCCTAATATCAACAACCTATGGCAGTATGGACTATGGACTTAGCTAGCCCAGATATTTGTCTTCTCTTATTCCAACAAAAAAAAACTGTGTTACCGGAGGGAATTATCAGTTATAAGTTTGTCTGGATATTCAACCATAGATAATAATATCTTTGTCCTCCGAAGTATAGCGGATTCCTTTTTGGCCCGGAGCAAGAAATTATATGTTTTTCGTCGATTTCAAGGCTGCATTCAATACCATAGACAGAAATGCGTTGATGTATAAGATGTATGGAATGGGAATGTCATTCAAGTTCGGACGTGTTTTGCAGAACCTGTATCTTGAAACCACCGCAGCTGTATGGGATTGTGAAAACATTTCACAATGGTTCGAAACGAAGACAGGTGTAAGGCAAGGTTGAGGTTTTTATTGAGGATATTACGGATTGTTTGCCGAGGGGAGTTGAATATGCTGGAACTCTCATCAAGGTCCTTCTTTTCGCGGATGACATAGTGTTATTTGCATACTCACCGGAATCATTACAACTCATGATTAACAAACTTAGTGAGTAGATATTGTATGGAAAGACATCTCAAGCAAAAATTACAAACAACTAAAAGCACAATCAATATGGCATGGAGTAAAATCTTCAATAATAGGCATATAGCCCACAGCAGTAAATACAAAATATTTTAATGGGTAGCTGAGTCCAAATTGGTGTATTCAGCACAAGTTTGGGGTAGTAAGAAATATGAAACAGCTGAGCAGCTCCTCCGATTTTATATCAGAAGGATATTTCGACTACCATCAAATGCGCCAAATTACATGCTTATGCAAGAAACTGGTATCTCTCCTTTATTTATTAAAACCCTGAAATTGTAAGTTGACTTCATATGTAATGTCCTGGAAATGTCCGATGAGCGTCTCCCAAAAAAAGCAGCACTTCACTTGGAGAATGGACGCAGAGCTAGCTGAAGAAGCGAATATAGAACTTGCGCCGGCTGAGTGCAGAATGTGGAAGCCTTCTTTGTATCAACTGATTTCTATCATAGACGATCGCTTTCGATTTAAGTTCGCAGCTAAAGCAGAAGAATCCATCTACAGAATGTTGTACAGTAAGCTGAACCACAACCTTAACCAAATGAACTATTTCCGGGATTATTACACCATTAACCAAATATCAATGATGTTAAGATTACGAGGTGAACTTATTAATCTTAACTTCACTCTGCATCGTGAAGATTTGCCCTTGCTGTGTGAAATATGTAATATGGTAGAAAGAGAGGACATTTTTCATTTTATCGGTAGATGTCGGGTACTGCGAGAAACAAGAAGACATTTTTTTGGAAGTGTTTATCTATCAAAAGAGCTTACTACAAAATATATAAATGAAATTAAGGTACATGTAATGTTCCAATATTGTAAAATAGCATTAGCTTATAGAAGCAGAATTATAAATGAAAATTTTTAAACAAAATCATAATTTAAAACGTGATTTCTAATTGTATATGAAATTGTCAATCAACAGGCAGACGGCAAAAGACCATGCTTTAAAGATATTTAATTTATAATGTATATGTAAATACTATTTATAGAAATAAATCTCAAAATTTAAAATGTAGGTTGTCTGGAAACGTAAAAAATGTTTGAGCTATCAAACCAAGGAATTTCTGTTTATTCCTATACATAATTATTATTACTAAATGACCGATCACCTCCATGGAACTAAATTTTATATTTATTTATTTAAAAATGTTTTTTTGTTGCAGTTATTACGCGGAATAAACTTCGAAAGAGAAGTGATTTATTTGAATTCTAATGTGGCATGGTGTTGATTAATTTTTGTTTTGCAAGCTAAATTTGAATGTAGCTGAATTCATCGCATTTTATGTTACTCATGAAATTTTTTCTGTGTTGAGCCGGAACCACACTACTCTCGTGTGGTGTGTTGGGAAGTAGTGTGTCGAAGTCATTCTAATGTATTTCATAGATTTCAATACAACACAACACACGATACAAATAAGGCTCTACGCATATGAAATACATTAACAACACACCACACTAGACATAATAGGTCTGTTTCTTTACTTTTGGGAAAAGTTTGGGAAAAAGTTCGGGAAAAAGTTTGGGCTGGAGCTTTTTGATGTTGTTGTTGTAATTTTTGACCAGAAAAGCACTTACCATTTTGGGCTCTTTCAAAGGAACTAGGAGAAATATTTATTGTTATATTTGTTGCCATTGCTTCATTTAATAAATTTATTTTTTTTTTTGTTTTATTTTTTTTATGTAGACACTACTTGACAAGTTAATTTTCAAATTTTCCGATCAGCTGATTTCTTGTTTGACAAGCAAGAAAGTGCAGTAGGTAAAATGTTCGGGTAGATTCTTGCTGGAGGGGAAATGAATTAAATAACAAAAAATTCAAAAGCTCTGGCATTTTCGTGCCAGAAAAAAGTAAAGAAACACGTTTCGGGTAGATTTGGGATACCACGGGATCCCGCGGGCGAGTAAAGAAACAGACCTAATCTCTTTCCGGCTTACTGAGCCACGATGTCGTTTTGTTTTTGGTCCAATTCCATTCGGGGTTTGCAAAAAAATAACACGTCTAATAAGTTCTTTCACTAACACTTATAATTTTTTAATTGATTGACTTTGTTTATATTTTGTTTGTTAATTTGAATTAAAACCCAAAATAACAAGCAGTTTTTTTCCCACCAAATACAAATAACATACAAAAATATTAAACCACGAAATCATTAACGAGAAGTCTCCGCTCTCTTTTTTCGCACAGTAATAATTAATTACCAATATTGTGTGAGGAAAAGTGACGTTTGAGTTTTATTTGTGTTATTGTTAGTTATATCTTTCAATACAACAAAGCGTGATGTTTTTGCATTGGTGTTTGATTTATAATAATTTTCGAGGCTTAACTTAAGCGCGGAGAAAAACTGTGTTACCGGCGTGAATTGCATACTTGATGGTATCGATAGTTTGTATGGGAACTTCAAAATTTTTCCTTTAATGGCGTCGGTCGTTTTACTCGGTTGTGATTGTTTTCAACCAGTTATCTCCGCAGTATTGGAAAAAAAACAAGCCTATTATAAGTTTGTTTCAGACCTTGAACAAAACTACCAATTTCCACAATTTGTCACCAATTTTTGCCAAATCCTGTTCCATACTTCACAAGTTAGGTAGTTTTTGGCAGAAGAGAGCTCTCACGAGAGAGTAAAATATTTCCCCTTACTAAAAATGTCTGCCCAAAAAATTACTTTGGACAGATATTGGCAGTGGTCCGTTCTTTTTCTAACAATAGTTAACTATTGTTCACGATAGTTGACTATTGTCGTTCCTTTAATCAAAAATAGTTACGATTTGTAACTATTTGACACATTAACATCGTTCCTAAATTCATTTTGAAGTGTCAAATAGTTACGTTTTGTAACTATTTTAAACTCATGTCCATGATATGAATTGATAAAGTTTTGATTTGTCAAAGTGCACATGTGTGCCGACAAATGAAATATTTCGTACTTTTTGTGAAGTAAGAAATGCGAACAAGATTAAAATGCATTTTTTCCAATTAAAAATGAGAAAGCAGAATTTACATTGCAAAAAATATGACTGTGCCATAAAAATGCAAATATTAATATTTTTTTTTATTTTTCATTAATATTTGTTTGACAGATCAACAATATCTGACAATAAATCGTTCCTAAATGAAATCGTAAAATCCCAACAACATCTAACAATGACACTTCAACAATTTTTTTTTGACATAACAAAAAAACAACAATAGTTAACTATTGTTGGAAAACGAACGTACCACAGGTTTGTGTTGTTGTGTCAAAAAGTGTCAGTTTAAATTCAAATAACAAAACAAAATGAAAATAAACCTGTTGGCGAAAGTTTGCCCAAGTGTTACTTGTATTTTAGTTTTGGTAGATTTTAAATTTTTCGTTATTTTGTCAATCTTTTAATGAATGAATGAATTTTCATAGAATTTATATTTCGTTTAGCAAAAATATTTCTGAAGAATAAAACGAATTTATAATTCCTGCATTTCTTGTTTAAGGTAGTGTCTTTTGACAGCAGAATAAATTTAAGTTTTTTTAGTTTAATGTTAAGTTACAGAAAAATGTGTTTTTACTACGGGAAAATTTAACCGTGAGAACTTGGAACATTTGTATGCTTACGATTTTTTTTCAACCCATTTTGATTGAAAGATCAACCATTAACCATTAATTATAGTAACTATGGTAAAGAAAAAGAACGAGCCACTTGCAAACAATTTTCTGGCAAGTGGCATGACGCCTACGTCACAGCAAGAACACAGACGCGAATTTGACATGTAGTGTATAAATATGTACTGCCTAGCCAGTATGGCTGTTTGGCGTCGGGTCTAGATGCGTGGCAACTCTACTCTAGTCAATTCTTGCTTCGACGTTTAAAAAGTGACAGAAATGTTCGCTCATAAGCCGTTCCACACTTTTTCGGCAGTTTCATTTCCTACTGAGTCAATCCCCGTTCCATAAAAAATTGATAAACTGACAATTTCTTCCCAAAAAAGTCTGGAACAAACTTCATGTCACATTCTTCAATTACATTTAGAAAGGAGAAACAAAATTTTGAAAATCTGTTCAAAATTTAAATTTGAAATTTTTGCGACATGAATAGAATAAAGGCTGTCCCAAACCAACGCAAAACATTCGCGCAAATATGCGACGACTGAATAATGTTCGAAGATTCGCATCGCGACAGTGTGGTACTCCCATTAATCTCCATGTTTATAAATTAAGACAGGTGAAAGTTTCTTCGTCGTTCTGAAATATTCGCGTTGGTTTGGGAGAGCCTAAAAGTTAACGATTCACCTAAAAGAGAAATAATTTTTGATTTCAATTTGGAATTTTGAGTGTAAAATACCCTTAAGTGGATTAAATCCTAGACCCCCTAGACTTATATCCCTGCACCGTAAATTCTAGGTTCTTATAGCTACTCGTATCTGCAAATGACAAATTTCAAAATACCTAACTTAAAAAAACAGATAGATTAAAGCTACCATTAGACGGTCAACGAAAATGGTCAATGCCTTGACTCTCTGACGTCAAAATGACTTCAAATTCCGTCCCAAAGTTGTCTTGTCGTGTGGTCGTCAACCCAGAATACTGTCCATGCGTTGACGGCTGCGTTGACACCGACGTTGACATTGTTTTGACCTTCAATGCGTTGACTGTTTTCGTTGAACGTCGTGTAATCACCCTGAGCAAATGTTATAACACATTGACGCAAATCGTTGACCATAATCCCAACCTTGACATGGCATTCTTTTCTGGATTCGTATGCGAAGTCTTCCATACATTGGTGACTACGTGGACGGATCCAAAACGGACGAGTTTGCATGAAGGGGATGTTCAGATTTTTGTCACTGAACGTACCCAATATCCGACTACGCACATTTTCGTAACGTAACGTGCTACATCGTAAAGTGTGACCTCGTAACGTCGCACAGAGAAAAGTCCACGTTTTTATTTTACTCTAGCACCGGCATAGATGTTTACACATGTTGTTGCATTTAACAAATTTTTGTTACACGTGTGACACTTAACACTTTATGAAGCGTTTAAAGTCCGTTTCTATTTACTTCTGAATAACCACCTTAAACTTGGACTAAGTTAAGACAATACAAAATAGTAAACAAAACCTCAGATCAAATCGCCAAAAAATAAAATTGCAAATATCTAAAGTATTTTAAACATAAATTACATCTGAAGAATAATACTGCAAAGTGGTTCTGACTGCGTGTAGTTGATAATAACAAATTAATTGAATTATTGAATTGAATTATTTAACGCTTTTTTAAGATCATATTTACTGTTTAGTATCTAAGTGCAAATGGAATCACCCCAAGGTTCACCATTAAGACCCTTTTTTTTTTAATTAATTTCGGTTGTATTGTGAATCGAAAGAAAAATCGAACTTGGATGAATCCATGACTTACTATGTATATGTATAAGAAACTATATATCGCAAGTAAAAAATCCATTATTAAATGATGAAGATGAACTAAAATAGTACATTTTCAATATTATTCAGGCTCGCCCATATACTTAAACTGATCGAGTAAACGCGAGCCATACTGTGACTAGGTTTGTGTGCACCTCGTTACGTACATATTATACGTATAAGTAATTGAAGATTTTTTTTTTTAATGGGGGAACAGATTTTATAAAAAAAATAAAAAAAAAAATAATAAATATAAACTCGCACCATTTTGTATATTATTTATGGCAAATTCCATCACAGTTCACAGCAAGTCACAATCGGAGCTTGAGAATTGGAAAATAATATTTTATTACACTATATGTATGTACGTATTTATACATATTAACATCTACATACAGAAAACAAACAAATATAATTCACGCCGTTTTTTCTGTGGTTTGTCGGTAGTGCCCGCTATTGAACGCCTTTATAGCTTTTGCCTCAGATTTATTCCCTTCTCGTTTGTGAACAGCATCGAATGAAAAAACGCCGTTCGTTGGCCGCAGCCGCCAATTAAAATCGTCATTCTTGAAAATTCACACATCCTCGCACCACTCCCGAATAACTCCGACGGTAGTTTTTATTCCGAAATAAATTTCTTTTCGAAGCAAGTGAAGTTTCGATATCGAAAACACAAATTTAATTTTTTTCTTTAACAAGTTAGACAATTATTTATAGAAGAACACTTTTGTGCATTTTGGGAAGATTCTTTTGCGACGGCTGCGACCTGCGTCGAAGAAGGTATTAAGCGGGCGACTAATTTGTGATCGGTTTTTTGCCAGCAACTACTGGCTTTACAGCTCACATAGCGTAAGGCTGCCTGATAAAAAAGTTTGTTTAATAAATTTATTTTTATTGTTTTTGGTTTGGTTATCATTAAACTTTTCCTATCAGTCACTTGAACAATCTGGCCGGGCTAAACTGAACGTGATTTGTTGTGTTATTTTATTTATTTTTTTTTTCAAAAACTGATTATGGTGTTATCGTGGTGTAAAAATATGGTTGGAAAACGGGTAAGTCTGAGTTTCTTGTCATAATATTTTTCGTGAGTTCTGAGTTATCATAGATGGAATTTCATGCTTTTTGTGGGACAATCGTTTACTATTCAGCTTGCATTGAAATTATGAGTGTTCTGACCACACCTCCTGGACAGAATGTATTTTGTTGATAAGGATATCTATCGAAAGCGATATCAAATGGGAACTAAAGGTGAACTCTGGGTGCGATAGGTTTTTTAATCAGAGTCGGACTTCTAATCTTGGGAGTTTTCTGACTGGCCTGAGATTAAATTCCATATACCTATCGAGTTTTAAAAATGAAGTGTTAGACGATTTTCAAACTGTTAGTTGATTTTAAGTTTTCACCAGGAATGGATGGTTTATTTGGATAGAAAATCTTCGATTAAAAATATCGTCGATTGGTTGCAATTATCTGCGTGTAGCTCTAAATGATATTGCGTGTTTTGTTCACATGGCTATGCTCATTGTTCATGTCCATTTTAATTGAAGTGATTCTTTAAATTTTTTCGATAATTCTTGTGTTTGAAAAAGTGTTTAAGGAACCATATAAATTGTAATTATTATTATAACTTGAGGATGCTTTTCGTATGTACATAAAGAGATATCTAAACATCAATCGGTTGCTTATCGTACCAGTTGAAAATGTCTACAAAGCATTTGTCTGCGCAAACTTCTTTGAAACTGATGGTGAAACATGTCGAAAATATTTATTTTGTATCGACTCAAGAAAAAGAGGATTTTAAGCGTCGAATGCATTTAGAAATCAAGAAAAAGAAGAAGAAAAAAAATAGTGGCAGATATGGTTTTTAAAATAAGAGGAGGATTGTTTTAAATTGTTAATTGATTACTTGACAGCTGAAATGGATACAAAAAACGAAATTTCGCGGGGGTTTCCAGTGTGTTGACTTTGAGTTTCTTCTTAATTTACTACAGACTGTGCGTAAGTGTTGAAGAACTTTACCTCTTGAACACCACAGACGCTATGCAAGAATGGGCGTGTTAAATATGGTACGCGAGGCGGACTGCTTATGAAATACATTGCACCTGCATTGAAAAGCACGGTTCTAGTTGTTTGCTTTCTTACTACAAATTTCGAAATATTATGCTTCAAAGTGCTTAAATTCGTCCTATTTGATTGTAACTGATGTAACCAGTATTACAGGTTGAAAACATCAGACTCTACGCAGAGCCGAGACGCTTTTAAAATGCGTTAAGAGTGAATGCAATGGAGCTGCGACTGCGAGCCATGACGTCAAATATTGGTGCGTCTTTATTATCAGGTACAAAATAACACATCAAATCAGCCAAAATTCAACACGTAGAAGCGTATTTGCAATATGGAAGCAATTTTAGTTAGTGAAAGCAAGCAAACAAGAAGTCATACGTCTCTAACAACTAAACGAAGTCTTAAACAACTAGAGCTGCCATGTAGTTTATTTTATGTGCGTACAAAACAACTAAGATAAAATATGACTAAAGCTAAGTACATACGATTAGCAGATCTTACAATATTGTCACATCTGTTAATTCTCTGACAATATAGTTGCCAATCACCTGACAATAGCCAATTACCTGTTCACGCACGGTTGGCAGATTTTGTCCCAAGTCTTAAAAGTTCATTGTCAGATGGTTAGCTGACAATTGCCTGACAATGACGTTTCTGACAATACTTGTCAGGTTGAAAATTGACAGTTCACAGGGTTAACGAAAAATTAGTTGACAAACATTGTCAGACAAATTAAAAGTTTTGTTCGTTGGCCAGTGCCGAATTGTTTGTGAAAATAATTTAAAAAAAATAAATAAAAATGAAGCAATTACGACTATTTAAACGGCCTACGTGTTAGAAAACAGGGAGGAGAAGGAATTGTTACAAAAAAGACGAAGTGTTTGGATGAAAGAATGGGTGCCTAGTCGACAAGGGGAGGGATTCTACTGAAATTGCTCGTCGCAAAAAGCGAGCTGAGGAGCCGGAGTTGAATCGCAATTTTCTCCGAATGGACTCCAAGAAATTCGAAGATCTTCTTGCTTTTGTGAGTTCACACATTTGACAAATTGAAAGTGGTACGCAGGTTTGACCATTTTCCCTTACACTCGTTTAGGGACATTTAAGTAGCGTCTGTGACCTCTTGCCACACAGGAGTTCCTTGAGCAGTTTGTATTCTGCACAGCCAGCATCCCACAAACAGCGTCTCATCTCGATTTCTTGGATCAGTTTTGTAACATTTTCATGCATACATTCAATCTCCACATTTTTTTCGGTATGGCTTGGCTTTGGAGATGCTGGCTTTGGTGACTGTCAAGGTGTATCTTTTATAACTTCAGAACATTATTTAATTAATT
Organism: Leucozona laternaria; assembly: GCA_932273885.2. NCBI lineage: Eukaryota > Metazoa > Arthropoda > Insecta > Diptera > Syrphidae > Leucozona > Leucozona laternaria. The sequence goes on along the minus strand of OW026366.1, from coordinate 28,059,182 downwards.
CTTTCCATTAATCCTTTGCCATTATAATTAGTACCACATATATGTAGGTATAACAAAAAAGACGAACATATACAAAAACTTAAGACAAACTTGATTTACGGCCATATTATTCACTCGATTCATCCAAATTAAAAATTTAAATCTAGATGTAAAGCATACGAATTCAATGTAAATACATCTGGATTTAAATTTTAATCTGGATGTATGTAGTGAACAATATGGCAGTTAGTATCGGCAATGAAAAAATTGTCAGTAATCGTCAGATGTCTTAAACATTAACATCTGACAATTTTAAACGAGCCTGACAATGTCCTAACCGTCTGAAAATAATACAAATTTTGTGTTCACACGATTGTCACATACCTGACAGCTTCACTGTCAGATCGTCGTCTGACAATGGCAGACAATGACGTTTCTGGCCTTATTGTCAAACAAAATTGTAAGTTCACACGGTTGTAAGACATGTGGGACTATTTTTTCACTAACATATCTGACAATAGGTCTGTTTGGTAACATGAATTTTTTGACAAGTTTTCAAAATTTGCTGTCGAAACCCATACAAAACAATAGTTTCGGGAAACTTGATGAAATTTTTATAGTAATCACCAAACAGGAATAATAGGCGTGTTGTTTTGCAAGTCCATATGGATTTGTCGAAAAAAATGACATCGGGACTTAGGAACTTCTTACTTACAGTACGTAAGTCCCGATAATTATCTGGACTTAGCTAAGTCTATATATGGATTTAAGTTGTTGTTGTATTTATGTGTAAAACTATTAGTCACGATGTCGTTTTTTTCGATAAATCCATATGGACTTGCAAAAAAAACACGGCTAATATTGTAAGATCTGCCAATCGTCCGTACTTAGCTTAAGTCTGCAACATTCAGAGCATAATTTTGTTAATTTTTTTAAAAAAAAGTGAGTTTGTGTAGCTTATACTTTATGAAATTTCAAAGTAGTCCCTGTTTAGATTGTGACAAGTCCAGAATTTGTGTGCAGTTTTTTGCAATTTTTGGCCAAACGTCTATAAGGTTCACATACACAGATGTATTTACTACTATTTTGAGTGTTTTGATCTGCGTACTTGGCTTGGCGATGTATTCTTAGGAAAATAATGTTGGGTATTTTGGGTCAGTTCAATTTTGAAACAGTTGTGTTTTTTTTCTTGCAACATTTCGGGTTTATGTTTAATATATATACCCTTCATAAAACAAACAAAAGAACCGCAAGTCTGGTAAACAAAAAAAAAATGTTGAATAATAATCAACATTTATTTGTAGGTACATAGCATTCATTTGCGGTTCTTTTGTTTCCAATATGAATGGCATACCCGAAACCCGACAGAAAAAGAAGTAAAAGTTAATGTAATTGAATTGACCTGAAGCTGAAGTCTATAGAAAATACGTATAATTATATTTGAAGTAAAGAAAGCTCACTGAAATCAATACAGAGTGTCTTAAAAATTTAAATAAACTAGGTTTAATGATTTTTAAATTTAGAATTTTTATAATTTTTCCTGAGATCCGATTAGCCAATTTGTTATAACCCCAATCACACGCCGCGAACTACTGCTACAGGGTTGCCAACTTTTGAAAAATTTTCAGAATTAGATTTGCAAGAAAATTGCAGTAGATTCAATGTTTTTGCAGTAGATTTATACTTTCAAAAAACAAATTTTGATGGGTTAGGTCTTGAAATTTCTCCCCTCAATGTCGTCGACTCTGTCATTAAAAAAACGCTTAGTTTTAAAAATCTAACCTAGAAAATCTGCCTTCCTGTAAAAAGTATCTAATTAGAAATATAAACTTACAAACTTTTGCTGGGACCAGCAAATTGATCAACACATTGATTTTCCTATTCTGTAGCCCGTTTTTTTTTTGTAAATCACTACTAAATACATACAAATAAACTAACATATATTTAAATCAATTTTCACCTAATTAAAGAATTTTACGTATTGCTTGCAGATTAAATTAAAAATTTATCCATCCTTTTCCCTTTTCTTACTATGAAAACAAACCAAAAGTGCAGTAGATTTGATATAAAGGCAGTCGATTTATTTTTAGAAAAAAGTGCAGTAGATTTACTGCAATTGCAGCAAAGTGACAACTCTGCTATTGCATCGATTCATAGTGTCGGCAAGGTTTTTTGGTCGTGTGAAACAAAAGTGTGTCGACACTGTTGATAGCTGTACAAGCAGTCTGAGTCTTCTTTGTTTTTCAAAAGCAATGCAGAGAGTAGAGTAGATTTTCTTCTTTGTGATCTTTTATAAACAATTTAATTACTTAAATATTTTTTAAGAATTATTTTGCGTTTAGTCATTTCCATTTTAATTATTTTTTGTTTATATAGAATTGACAACTATTCGTTGCGACAGCTGGTCTTGACATACAATTATACGTCAACGCATTGGCGTGTGAATGCCCATGCAGGAACGAACTCTTTCGTCGACCTGGTAGATCGATTGTGGCGTGTAACAGGGGTTATAGTTATATAGTTGCAATACACTAATTTTGTTTACTAATACTGGCTGAACACAATGGTGCAGCTCGTAGAACTGTCAAAGTTGAAAGGTAGGTACCTTCGCAAATATTTAGATAGTGGGTATATACACTATACAGTGCTACAAAAGGCGTATTCCTTTGGAGTTGGCGAAGTACTTGTGAGTAGATGAAAACTAAAATCTAGTACCTTCATCTACTCATGCTTTGCGAGTAGATGAGGTTTGTAGGAAAACTAATTTTGTGTGTTCCATTCAAAATGGCTCAAAGGAAAACGCCTAATGTGAAGCTGTATGTGCCGCAAGAAAAGTAGCTGCACAAAGTTGAATGAACTTTAACATTTGCTACTCGCTAAATGCTGCATTTAAGATAACATAGTACCTACCTATGTATATGGTAAGGTTTAATCTTAATATAAGTAAAACAAAGTCGGTTTAGTTAAAACACTTATAACTCAAGAACGGGTGGGCCGCTAGCACAAAGAAACCAATAGATGACCCAACTGCTATTTAAATAGGTACATCAAATAATAAAGACACACATTTTTTGCTATCAGCAGCAGAAAAGCTGCTTAAGAACTTCCATTTGTAAATCAAAGAGGTGAACGATAAATTCTCTTGTTTCGGATTCAGTAATTTGTTATAAATGTTAAAAATGTTATATTGATGCTTAACTTTTAGGACCATCAGTTTGTTCACAGAATTGGACTTTCAATTGAATTCCCTAATCAACCAAAATTGGTTTATTAGCGATTTCCGCATGATTAACAACTCAAATAATATAGGTTCGCCAAATAACTTCTTTTTTTTTGAAAATGGCGCAAAACATCGAGTGTAGCTTCGGCTGTGTGGCACGTAGCGCCGGCCGTCCTGTTGAAACCTAATGTTGCCAATATCCTCCTCTTCGATAACGATCGCCATTGACCGTAACGGCCACTCTTGCTCATTTTCGAAAAATGGTCCAATTATGCCTCTGGACCAAAATCCGCACCAAACAGTGACTCGTTTTGGGTGTATCGGCTTTTCAATGTATGCGTGCGGGTTCTCTGTGCCCCAAATGCGACAATTATGCTTGTTTACTACCCGCCAAGCAGTGTTACCTCTGAAAATTTTCATAAAGTGTCAAAAAAGGTGTCTGAGAGGAAAAAAGGTGTCCATTAGAAATTTCAATTAAAACACAAGATCAAATTGAAATTTTAATGAACAAACTAGTATTTCAAATATTGCGTAAAAAGTTTTAAAAAAGTCTTAAATTTCATCACATTATTTCTTTAAATAGTTTCTTAAGTTTCCTTTTTTGAACTAAAACTGTTCTATATTTTTAATTTCCAAATCAATATCATTGGATTTTAACTTCCGAGGTTTGTACTCTTTCTCGAGATTATAAATTCATTTTTTAAATTCAGAAACCAAATCAATCAATCAATTTTATAATTTCTGGGTCCAAGATCATTAATATTTATCGTAGATGTGACTTGATCACATATTTTTTGGTAATATTTCAAAATATTGGTTCTTATTAAAAGTACTTCAAGGCTTTTAATTTGTGATTTAGAGTATGAAAGATAGAACAAGACATAGAAATGTGTGGTGTAGGTATTTTCATTTTTTGATTGATTGACAACGGGTTCCGTTCAACTTATCGAGCAAATTGTTTGTTTTTTTTTTTCAAATCGTGTCCAAAGGGTTGCTAGATTTCTAAAAAGTGTCCAAAATCAATGTGTTTTTAAAAGTGTCCTGGTGTCCTGGTGCTGAAAAGGTGTCAAAATGACACTAAAGTGTCCTCAAAGGTAACCCTGCCGCCAAGATCAAAATGAGCTTCATCTGAAAAGATGTTTTTTTTTTGGCAAAATCGGCATCTTCTCTAAGTCGATCGCAGGCCCACTTAGCGAAGCGTATACACAACCATATTCGTTCAGCGGAAGGATAAAACTAATTATCTGTCAAATCAGACATGAGCTAGGTGTTACCATTCAGGAAATAAGCACTAGTGAAAAAAAAAACGTTAGATGGCGGACCCTTTAGATTCACTGATACATATTTTGGTTAACATGTACAGTTGCATTAGTCCTTGATTGAAAATGATCAGTTTTTAACAAACTGGCCCTTAGTTAAGGAAATGTTATGTTAAGAACTAGTACAAATATCTGGTGTTTAACTGCGCCTATTGAAAAACTGGTTCTAAAACAGATAAGTGATTATTATGCTTTTTTGTTTGCGGTTATAATAAAATCATGCCGAAACAAAAAAAGAATCTCCATCAAACTTTTGAATAGTGTTACATTTTTATGTCCAACATTATAATTGTTTTTTAGCATTCACATTCAAATTCCAACGGAAACCACATAAAATAACAAAATAATCTCAAAACGAATCAGAAATATTTTTAAAGCTCGTAATTTAAATGGATCCAGAAAATGTGGAGCGAATTTTTACGAAAAGGAAAATTTCAATGCAGGAGAAAAAAATAATTCCACATATTATATTATGTATATAATATATGTACTTGTGTTTAACAACGTAAGAAAATCAAAAAGAAAAAAAAAATATTTTCTGTCCACAGACCAGTTGTAGAGAGAATTTAGCAGTTTAATTTGTTTTCTTCTCATTAATACATATATAAATAAAGTAAAGGCGACATGAATTATAATTATGGACTGCGCGTTGTGGTGCTCTGTGTATTTGCTTTCTGTGAACTTTTGACAGGAAGTCAGCTTGTTCTTTTGTTTTTGTTGTATTGACTGATAAGAAATAGTCATGACAAATATACATACAAATACATATGTGGTTCGCGTTGTTTATTACGCTGGCCATCAGGGGAGGATTTTATGATTCGCTACCCTCAATTGAGAAGGAAAACAAATGTTTCAGACCAATGCAGTTTCTTACATTTTGTATATAAGGCGTGTTTTGTTGAGCTGCTTAATGTGCCTGATTACATGGGTCGTTTTACTGAACTCGTGACTACACGATGAAGAAAAATCCTTGTATTTCAATCAACCCTTCCCTATCTCACACTCTTAAAATCCATATATGTCTCACTCACACAATAAAAAGCGTTTAATGCTGAATCCGAAAATATTAAATGAAACTGGTGCATCGTTGGAATTGGGGTGGAATCTGACCTTCTCTTTTTTACGCACTTAAAATCTATCTGGGTCGTTGATGCCCCCTTCAGTAAAACGACCCATGTAATCAGGCACTAAGAAATTCTTCACATTAAGCCGAATTGTCACATGCAAATTCTACCTATAACAAGTTAACAGCATATTTGGCCTAATGTGGAACATTGCGAAATTGGTCCTATTATATGTACATACGTAAATAGCTATGTACCTATAACAATAAATAAAATCCGCTTTTTGACAATGATCTTAGTATGTATATGTAGGTAAAAACTAATGTCGAATTCCTTGTAACAAATGAATCGTTTTTGTTTCGAATTTTTTCTAAACAAAATCGATTTTTATCTGTCAAAGCTAATCTTGCATTTTTAGGAAGATTTAAGAACGATTTTCACACAGGAAATGATATGAGTCCTCTTCCGCCTCTTGATCTTGACACCCTCTGCATACGTCAGATGTGCTGATGCCCATTCTGCTCATGTGGCGGTTCCCTATTGAGTCGTGACCCGTTAGCATTTCAACTATAGAAGGGATAGCTGTGACCTGCTTATTTTGAGTAAATATTCTGTTTTTTTCTTAGAGATATTCGGCCATACATTCCTGGAAACCCGACAAGTGCCAAGTGATGACCACCTGTCGTTTGCGGATTTGACGAAACTTTGATGAATTCGGATCTTCTCTTGCTCCAGTGGCATGAGTTGGGTACCGATGATTCGATTTGGCTTGGGTCTAAAGAAGACACGTCATCTGCAATTTCGTTCCTATGTATATAACGGTGTCTTGGGAACTATCTTTGGGTAACTGGTGGCGCTAAGTAATCTCAAAGTCAATATGATCCACCAGTTTTGTCATTGTGGTAAATGAGGAAAAAGCTTTAATTGCGGCTTCGAAAACTGCCCATAGGTACTTCTGCTTGGAAGGCACTGCCGAAATTAGGAAGCTTTATTGATTTATTGATAGGTGGGTTACCTGAGTAGATGCCTGACCTTACCCCCTCATTTTTCTTAGAGCCTCCTGTGAAGATCAAAACATGATTTTCATTTATCACCGGAAAAACAACTCCTAAAAAAGTTTTAAACTCAAAATAAAAAGAACCTCTGACTTTTTTAACAAATAAAAATTTATGCGAACACAAATTTAAAAAAAAGGGCATATCATATTTTGGTCAAAATTATTATCAATTTCCAATTTTTTTGTTCTGTGTCTGTTGTGTGTTATGTCGCCCTCTTGTATCCCCATTGACTGCCTGAACACAATGGAGACGGAGCTGCAACTAGAGCTGCAGCCGGACTATAGCTGTCAAAAAATTGAATACTCATAATTCCATTTCAATTTCAATGTTGCGAACACAACGCAACGTATAGCTGCAAACGGCAGATGCAAGAGTTCACCAACTTTCAACTTTTGCCTTCAACATTTTTGACAATTCAAAATTGATGACCCATTTCAACTCGATGAGTGTTTATATATAGGGGTTGAAATGAGCTTCAAGCTCTCTTCAATTCCTCATGTTCACAAAAGATGCAATCAGCTGACTAACTCTAATAAGGCCTAACTCTTCGTTATACCACGTTTATTAATTTGGCTGTAAGTATTTTATTCAAAAAACAGTATTTTTGATATACTTGGCCTTGAATGAATTTGTATTCTTAGTATGTCGGATTGATATGGACTTTATGTCGTTGATTTGTTGTGAAAATTCAAAGGTCTGTACCAATTTTAATCCATAATAAGTGGATTTTTCATAAGTAAAAAGTCTATTTTGACTGGACTAAGTAAAAACAGTAAGTAAAAACCCGTATTTATATCAGTTCTACTTGCATTTAATCATTTTTTGTTTGACTTAACTCAATGCCCCGACTTTTTTCACAGCCGCATACCAACCTTCTTTTTGTGGTCTAACATGTATTTGAACTTGCTCATTTAATCCCACCACATAATCAACTAAATATTCTGCCGCACACCCCAGTTATTTAGCAAACCGCAATTAATTAATTTAAATTATATTCAAACTATGTATTGTTCTACTTTTAGTTGTGATAGCAACACCACAACACGTATAATTCTGCCGCCCCCAAAATAAAATCGGTAAATGACCTATTGCTTGTACGTATTTTCATTCTGAATTACTATAGGTCTATCTTTATTTTGAACTTTAATAGAAAACGAAAATCTGTTGAACCTAATGCGCGGTATCTAAGCAAGTAAATAAATTATTTTATTTTAAAAAAAACCTTGCACGACCAACTGTCATGTGTCATTATGTACATAGTTGTCCACTGAAAAACGAACGACAAGAAGTGTAGAATTTCTTTGTTCATATACAAATATACGGTATACATTTTCCCTTATGAATAAAATGCTGCTAATGAACCTGACCGAGTTTTGACAACTTTCAACTGTATCTTCTGAACCACACACTTATCTTCTTTTCAAAAAAAAAATAGAATAAACCTATAAACCCTTACAAACAAAAGATAAAGTGCGATCGCAAGGATTATTTTGACAAATTTATGAGCTAGTTCGGGATTGGTTCACACAAAATATCCCTCGATGACGTATTTATTACGAGTTTCAATATTTTATTGGGATATTTTGTTTAGGTTTCATATTTTTTTTTATTTTTTCAGAAATCATGCCTGAACATTTTTTACGATCCATTTCGATGTCAATATAATAACTACGATCAACGATCGTGGCGCTGGCTGTTGCGCCATCCATAGCATTATTTTTGCGGTATCAAGTTTCAAAGAGCTATGTATTTCTATATTTGTATATAGAAAAAGAGATGCACTTGAAGTGTCTGGATCTGGACTCTGAAGTGAGTCCAATTTTAGCACAAGTGGTCGGGTACTGGCGTTAATTCGTACTTAGGAGCCATTATATTGTGTGTTAAAATGATTTCGAGAATTGCTATTCATTTGGAGATGATGATAGTTTTATGAACTCGAATCGGAGAGGTTTTTTGAAGAACCGCGAGCCATTATAAAGTGGCTTAATCGGATAAACTGTCCATTATAGTTTGAGAAATACATAATAATAAAGATAAATTCAAAGACATATGCCAGAGTAAATTTATCGTTTAGGAGTCATAAATCACATTGATCAAGCGATCGGTTTTGTTTATGGTTGAATAAGAACTCAATTCAAGCGTGAATAGGAGTAAAGTGAGATGTGACAGAAAGGCGGCAAATTCATGGAGTATAATAATTTTTCTTTACAATACATAGTAAACATAAGTAAGTATAGCTTTGATAACTTGTGAGGAGTAAGTACAAAACTTACAAAAAAAAATTAAAAATCAGGTACGTATTTATACGCACAATACACAAGGGTGTTTCCATTGTTACTGGTGTGACAAGAAAGTGACACCAATAATCAAAATATTCATATACAAAATATCTCATAGGTAATATACGAATTTGGCACAGACGACTTAACAGATTTCGATCGAATTTTGTGGAGGAATGGGTACGTTCAGAAGACGTAGGGACATGAAAGCAAGGCAAGTTTCTCGTGTCTGATTGGCCAGCTGTCGAAAAATGGCCTTGCAATTAAGGCAACTTTTATTGGAAAGTGACGTGGAAAACTAGTCAAGAAATATCTCCCTGCATTTCAAGTCAAGTGTATTTGTGTCAAAATATCAGCTGATTATATTTTGTCACTAAACAGAGAGCTGAACTTCATTGCTCAGTGACTTGTTTTTTCCACATTTGTTTTAATGGGTGATATGCAACAGAATTAATTACTAGAAGTAAAAGAGTAAAGTTAAAGCTATAGCTTTTAGTAAAAGGCTAGATTTATAGTATTACTTAGTTTCGTATGCATAAAATATACTTCATACCGGTTGGCAAATATCGGGTTTTTCAATAAGAGCGCTACAAAAGTTTTTATAAATAAAACAAAAACGGTTTTGGATATCAATGAAATTCTTTATTCCTGTGAAAGTACGTTCAATGCCATTATGTATGGACTTCGTTTTCTTTTGCATAGCCACCATGGGCACGCTTGCAGAAGTCCAGACGCTGAACCCAATTTTCGACGGTTTTCAAGCATAAATCGCCCGATACTGCTGCAATTTCACGTTCGATATTCGTACGAAGTTCATCAATCGTCGCTGGCTTGTTGGCATAGACCATAGACTTGACGAAGCCCCACAGGAAATAGTCTAACTGCGTCAAATCGCACGGCCAAGCGACTGGACCATTTCGTGAGATAACACTTCCTTCAAACTTGGTTTCCAATAAATTGATTGTGACATTCGCTGTGTGGCTTGTGGCGCCGCCGTTCTGTTGGAACCACATGTCCTCCAAGTCCATATAATCCAATTGGGGCCAAAAATATTCGGTTATCATTGAACGGTAGCGATCCCCATTCACAGTAACGTGCCGGTCTTGATCATCACGGAAGAAGTACGGCCCAATGACGCCGCCGGCCCATAAACCACACCAAACCGTAATTTTTTCGAAATGCAATGATGACTCATGGAGTACGTTTGGATTGCTGCCTGAGCAATACCGCATATTTTGTTTATTGACGAAGCCATTCAGCAAGAAATGAGCCTCATCGCTGAAGATGATTTTTCGATGAAAATCCGAATCATTTTCATGTTGTTGCTCAGCCCAATTCACGAACATACGACGCTTCTGGTAATCAAGCGGCTTCAGTTCTTGCGTCAATTTAATCTTGTAAGGATGTAGGCCAAGATCTTTTCGCAAAATTCGCCACAACGATGTCACAGAGATGCCCAACGCTTGAGAACGACGTGTGAGAGACCCATTTGGGCTTTCTGCAACTGAAGCCTCAGCGGCAGCGATTTTCTCGACACTACGGACACTTCTTTGTCTCACTGGCACGGGAACATTTTGTACTGTGCCTGTGGATTCAAATTCTTTCACTAGACGCTCAATTGCTGATCTGCTAGGACGATTATGACGACCATAAATTAGACGTAGCGCTCTTAACGTTGAGGCCACTGACTCCGAATTTCGGTAGTAAATTTTAATAATTTCGACTCGTTGTTGGTTCGTTTATCTTTCCATCATAAAATGACAAACCTTACTGAAGATAAATGTCAAAAGAGCGGCAAGAAATATGGCGTCGTTTGCTGTCCCTGTTGCTCTACTTTTGTAGCGTCCCTGTTGAAAAACCCTTTACTTTCAGTACCTACATACTTAATTCATCCATGAACTACTTAAATTCACCCGAAATTGACAGTAAATACTTATTTTTTATAAGTTCTCGTAAAATATTCCATTGTTTTTTGGATGTTCATGAAGTCATATCTTTTCCGATTGAAGTATTTTTCCGAATATGATTGCAGTTTAAATATTTAAACACGAGGGCAGTTTAAGATTCCTAAATGCATGATGGGAAGCTGTGTATTGGATAAGCCAATCGTATATGTTTTGGTCTTAGCTGTTCTTTATAATCTAATTTGAATCTAATACGACGCTTCATTTAATTAATTTTGCTATCAAATTTACAATTCGATAATGAGCGCTCATGAGCAGTGGTGCGCATAATGGGTTTCCAGTTCCTAATACAATATACAACATGCGTTAGTGAATTGGCTTTTCTTTGTTCTTTTTCTACGAAAGTAGAATAACGTCGGTTAAAGTTAAAACTGACTAACCAACAAAAAAATATGCACGACTGGGTCGCACGAACTTGCTCTTATATGCGATCACATTGTGGTTCTATAGCTGAAATAAATTATCTATGGGAGTCTATATTTTATCCATTTGCCAAAACTTAGTTTAGTTGCAGGTGGTATAATGAGAGTATAGAAAAATTAACAATATAGCCTAGTGTTGCAAATATGCAATATGTATAAAAGGAAATTATATTATTTCAACTGGTAAATTGTTTTAAATCAACAAAATTAGAAAGAAATTGATTAAAATACTTTAAATCTGCGCGATGTACACCATTTGATTTCTTATATAAATCTTAACTTATAAGAACAAAATTTTGAAAATCGTAGAAGCGGTTTTAAAAATAATTAATTTTTATATATAAAATTTCGTTAACATTTTTGAGAAAAAAAATTGGTACGCCAATTTTAAGTATTTGTTAATTTCGAGTTAAAAATTGAACTTTACAAAAAAATCTGCTACCCGTTTTCGAAATATCGAATTTGGAAAAAATATTTTTGAATTTTGTTTCAAAAATCCAAAAATTATTTTTTAGAAAATTTTGATACGCACTTTTATTTATATTTGTTACAAGCTTCTGTATCTAAAATCTAATTTTATTGGGTTGATCAGATATTGAGATAGTCGAAAATCAAAGAAACCGTTCCATGAGAGGTACTGTAAATAAACGTAAAATATAAAATTTAAACATTTTAAATGGTATATCGTACTAATTTTAAAACACAAAAAAACTTTTATCAAAATCGTAGGAGTTATTTTTGAGAAAAAAATATTTTTCTCAACGGGTTTTAAACATTTGTATGAGAGGCACCGTTATTTTTGGGTTTTAGCATAATTTTTGTCAAAAATCTTCTAGATAAAGTTAAAAACCTGCTATTTACCAAGTTTAATAAAAATCGACATAGCCGTTTTTGAAATATTGAGTTTTCAAAAAGAAAATTTCAAACTTTTTTTAAAAATCTAAAAAATACTTTTTTTGAAAATTTTGGTACACAATATTACTAAGAATGTGTCAATAATTCTTCACAAAAAAGTAATCAGAATCAGTTTAACCGTTTTTGAGAAAAGCGAAAATCAAAAAAAATGGTTCTTTGATGGGAGGTAGCATTAATAACCATTTTTCGGAACCATTTTTTTATTTAACAGCAACTAATAACTATTTAAATTTATTGAGTTCTTAAAAACAATTTCGGTATCGCTGGATTTGAGAAAAATAAGTTTTTCCTTTTTGGCCAAGAAATATTGTATGACAGCTACTGTTAGGTTTGGTCCTAAAAAAAAGAGAAAAAAACGGGTAGGGGGAATGTCCAAAAAACGCTAGGTACCAAGTTTAAAGAAAATCGACCCATCCGTTAAGGCTGTAGTCGAACCGACAGACAGACCTACAGACAGACAGACAGACAGACAGACGGACGTTTTTGCGTGACCCACTTTTTTCGTCTTCGCTATCATCGTAATGTCAAGTTTGCCATATAGTACCTATATTCGCAAGTAAAAACTTTGGAAGAAATTTGATTGAAATTGAAACATACTATGTGAAATTAAAAACAAAAGGCCCCGTTTTGCCCATATTATGACATAGTGCAGGTGTTTCAATATTTCGCGAAGTGCAATAATTTTTTGTATTAAAAAAATTAAATGTATTTATTCTTTCTACACTTATTGAGATTTTCCTTCGGACAGATGATATGCAAAATGCAACCCCGTTGCAATCCTTGCTCATAGGTACATGAGCAGGAGTACCTACCTACCTACCGTAGATCGCACTTCTTATAGAAATACGATTATTTAAAAAAAAAAACAAGCTTCAGAAACGAAGGTTCTAATTTTTTGAAAGTTAGGTAATAATATGCAGTTTATTCACGTGGTTTGTAATGTTTTTTTTTTTAAATAGTAGGTAGCACAAGTGATTTGGTTCTATTTTATTCTTGGAATTAGAATATGCATTCTTTTTTGCTTATATTTGTATAAAGTAGAATACGCTTATAAGGAACATGGTCATAGGAAAACCCCGAATTATAGCATTCAAAAATCAAACATAACTTCAAAAAAATCTCTTCCTAATATTCTCCTCTATAAATTAAATTTCAATTTAATAGAAACATTTACTTTAGATATACTTGAAAACGAGAGAATGTAAGACATTTTTCATGAAGTTAATTCATTAATTTATGTAACTAGCATTAGTATTAAAATTGAAAACTATATTACAAAAAACATTTAATTGTTTTTTTTTTTTTTTTTTTTAATTCTTAAAGGCTCGCGAACGCTAAATTGGCTCGCTCTCGTCTCACGGTCATGAGCGTACGGTTTTGTTATCGCACATAATGAGAGCGCTCTTGACGTGAGCGTTTTGCTATCGCTCTTAATGAAAGCGCTCTTGACATGAGCGTTTTGCTATCGATCTTGATGAAAGCGGTCTTGACGTGAGCGTTTATAAATCGAACGCTCGCGAGCGAGAGCCAAACTAAAAGTGCTCACACCTGATGGCTCATGGGCGGGCGAGCGTATCTGGTATCTAAGCGCTCATTTGGGCGTGCGTTTCTGAACCCTGTGAGTATACTCTCTAAAATCTTCAACTTCTCTGGATCATTATAGTTTCTCCTTCTCTTGTTTCAGTCTTAATTCCTTAAACTAAATAATTTAAGATCACTATATGGGGCATGTTAATAATCGTCCTTAAATTGGTGTTTAATTGAATTTTCTTGAAATAACTTCATTTTATTCGTTTCCATGTCAACATTTGTTTTAAAATATTATTTCACAAAACCTTTATTCAAATCCAATTGATCTAAACTTAAAGTAAGTAAAATATGTGCTGAGCAAACGACTATGAACATCCCCCTATATAAACTTAAACAAACAAGGCCCTGAAGAGTTCTGAATTTTGGCCGTAATAACTTCAACTTTTGTATGCTAAATTGACGAAAGCATGACATTATTGACGAGCATTGAGATTTTTGTAAGGGATAGTGCCTTTTTTTAATCAATATTTTCGAAGTTTTGTTCTGAGAACTTTTATATGAACCAACAATAGACTAAACTGCAGTGTTTTTAGTTAAAAATACTTAAAATGGGCTAATGACAACGCCTAACCAATGAAGTATTCATGTAAAAATAGAAAAAAATGTATTCTTAAATAATTTGATATAAAAGAGTTTATTTTAATTTATTTAATAATTTAAAATTATTTTTCACAACATTAATTTCTATAAACTTATAAAAGCGACGCGTTTCGGTTTCTATAAAACCATCTTCGGGCTTCAATTTGACTTTTTTCACGGTGTTGTATTGCCAAGAGTTCTTTTGATTGCCGTTTATGAATGTTGTTGGGAATTGTCATACCCTAAGATGGTTTTATAGAAACCGAAACGCGTCGCTTTTATAAGTTTATACAAATTAATGTTGTGAAAAATAATTTTAAATTATTAAATAAATTAAAATAAACTCTTTTATATCAAATTATTTAAGAATACATTTTTTTCTATTTTTACATACCTATACACACACAACATGGAGACTAGACCACAAAGAAGTATTCATACTTAACCAATCTGCATTACCCCTGTCAAAACGATACACTTGTTTCAACTTAGAATTATAAACTTTTAGAGAAAACTGTGGCCACAAGCATTAAACTGTTAAGTCAAATTATTATAAATTCCCTTTTTTTTTTTCATCATGTTCCCCATGCTTTGTCGCGTTTTTCAAAATATGAGTAAAGTCTAGTAATTTAAACGCATTTTTCAGAAAGTTAATACGAGTACACTCCGATTAGTATTAACAGCAGCCCAATTTAAATAAATACAGTGGCCTCATTGCTTCGAATTAAGATTCAAAACAGTTAAATTTTGGTTTCACGGCTACTTAATTGTGGGTTTAGAGCACATTAGTAGTACTAAGAAATTTTCAAGATGCTATTATGTAACTTAGAAAAAACTAATTATTTACTACAAAAAGAAAGTACTTACTAGTTTTTATGCATGCGGAATAAAGTTTTTACTAAACAAATTCATCCTTGAAAAGTAGTTACAGGATCAGAAGTAAAAACTTGACTTTTAGCATTTACTTCATTTTTATGCATACCATAAATTGTTTTAACTTATAAATTTTCTATTAAAAGCATTTACTATGTTTTATGCATATCACCCAATGTGACCTGGAGTGTCCAAAGTGATTGTGTTTCAGGGGGTATGGTATGTTTTGCCAGAATTGTTTGGTAAAATAACGTTTCGCGGAGGTTCATTTCACCGATTTTTGTTTCGCATTTTTTTAATTTAGCCTTTTTTTAATTTGCATTTTTCGTTTTGAATTTTCCTGCAAAATTTTAAGCCAAAAATTGCAAAACAATTAATTGCCAAATAACAAAATATGCAAATAACAAAATGTGCGATCACACTGTGGTTCAATAGTCTGAAATAAATTAGTTATGGGAGCCTATATTCCAATTGCCAAAATTTAGTTTAGTTGCAGGTAGTATTATGTGAGTATATAAAAATTAACAATATTGGCCCGTGTTGCTCATATGCAATATGCATGAACGGAAATTAACTATATTATTTAAACTGGAAAATATTGTCAAATCAACAAACTAGCAATAAATTGATTAAAACACTTCTGAAACTGTTTTGACCCCAACGCGATGTACAACATCGGATTATTTATATAAATCTTAATTTATGACAAAAAAAGAAATTTAAAATCGTAGAAGCGGTTTTAAAAACATTTTTAAGAAAAAAAAAATTGGTATACCTATTTTAAGTATTTATTAATGTGGAGTCAAAATGTGAATTTTACAAAAAAAACTTCCAATCGTTCTCGAATTATCCAATTTTAAAAATTTTATTTTGAAATATTTTTTAAAAATCAGAAAATAATTTTTTTGAAAGTTTACATATGCAATACTTTTTAAACTTATTACAAGCTTCTGCAAAAAAAAAAATTAGTTCTAATCGGTAAGTCATATAGTGAGACAGTCGCAAATCAAAAACAACCGTTCTATGATAGGAAACTGTTCATAAAAGTTCAATGTAAAATTTTATAATTTTAAATGTTAAACCTTTCTAATTTCTGTACCCATACATTTTTTTTTATCAAAATCGTAGGAGTAGGAGCAAAAAAGATTTTTCTTAACAGTTTTTAAAAATTTGTATGGGAGGTACCGTTATTTTTGGTTATAGGAATAATTTTTGTCTAAATTCCTCTAGATAATGTTAAAAAAATGTTTTTACCAAGTTTAATAAAAATGGATTTTGTCGTTTTTGAAATATAGAGTTTTCATTAATTTTTTTTTTTTAAATCCAAAAAAAAATTTTATTGAAAATTTGGCTAATATTATTTAAAATGTATTAATCATTCTTCATAAAAAAAAAATTGATCAAAATTAGTTGAACCGTTTTCGAGAAAAAAGAATATCAAACAAATTGTTCGTTGGGAGATGCCATTAATAACCATTTTTCGGAACCATTTTTTTTACTAAACGGTACCTAGCTTAAAAGTAATAAAATTTACGAAATTTTTTTTTAAATCTGTTGATCCGATTTTGAGAAAAATATGATTTTCTTTTTTGGGTGAAAAATTTTGTATGACAGCTACCGTTATTTTTGGTCCTAAAAAGAAAATGAAAAAAAAAGTTTAAAGAAAATCGACACTTCCGCTTAGGCTGTAGCCGAATAGACCCACAGACAGACGGACGTTTTTGTTAATTTTTATTAAATGGCTTTAGGGTTATTTTTTTTCAAAAATTTGGTTCTATAGGGTGAAATAGCGTACAAATTAATTTAATTTAAAAAAAAAATTCTTTTTGTAGATATAGGTATTAAATGTTTTTTTAGGCAATGCCCTTAGGACATAGGGCGATGTGGGGTTAAAACAAAAAAAAGCATAGGTATCCGACAAATTTGATATTTATAGAGTGGAATGAGATAAACACAAAAAAATGATTTTCGATTACAAAAATTCTTTCTGTGTTGGGAAAGTAATAAAGGTTGAACTTAGATGATCATCATTATTTTACGAATTTCGCCATTCATAACGTGAAGTGGGTTAAGACCCATAAAGTAGTATTCAATTGCTGTTACTCAGTAAATTATTTTTTTATGTTTTAAAATCACTTTATTGATATATAATTATATTGCCTACAAAATACAGCAAAACTATGTAAAGTTCAATGAATAAATTATTCCACAATATGGCGATGGAGAATTCTGAGAATATTTTTTTAAGAATAGTCAATCTTTTGATTTAAAAACTTTTTTATCAATATACAATAAGTTCTTTTATGAAAAAAGTATTTATTTGCTAGTGATGCAAATTAATCAACACAAATCAATCACCAACCAGAGTCAAAATCATAAAGCTCAACTTCAATATATGCATAGTACTTCCACATTTCCCCGCCACCACAATCACTTAAGTCTGAATTTCAAATGAGAATTTTTGTTTGAAAATTCAGATGAAACGTAACTAAAAGTCATCTAACTCTTTATGACAGCTGGCCAATCAGAAGTTTCAAAAATCCAGAATTGTGAATATTCAGATATAAATCGTAATGCGTTGAACGCGCCCATTAACAAATGTGGAAAAGGTATGTTTGCTTACTTTTTTGCACGCAATGCCACTGTGCACTGTTTTAGTCGCGTTCAGCTTGATTTTGTTAAGAAAATAGGTTTGGAAGGTCTGTTTGGTATTTTCTTTGTAATAAAATGTGCAAAACGTAAACAAATTTTCGTAAAGAGTTTAAAGTAAGTAACATGTTAAGTTTACTATCATACTTATACCTTAACTTCAGGCTGTTTAAAATTTTGCGGCTCTCTCGTTTATACAAAAATTACACAACTACACGCAAATAAACGGTGCTCCTTGTAGAGTTCTATTCGCTTGTTTAAATGTGGGATGACAGAAGATCACAGCATTCTTCTTATACCAAATTATACGTCTGTTGAAAATTTCGTTTTCGTAGTAATAGAAAATTACATATGTTTGTTACGGCTGTGACACTTACCACTTAATAAATCAACTACGCATAAACTCAGTTTGAATTTCCTACTGAAAAGTCAAATTATACTTAAACGTGTTCTAAGTTTAAGAATAATGGAAAATAGTTATATGCAAGGCATCAATAATTTTACACGCAATAAAATTTAAATAATTATCCTATCAAAAAATGACATCTGGAGCAATAATAAACAACCAAGTTGTTCAGAATGCCAAAAGAAGTAGGTAATAAAATTAAAATTAATGATCATTCTGCTTCTGCTGGAAATGAAAACATTGAAGCTTTTTTTTCCAATAATTTATAGCTGTGTTTTCAATTATTAAGAGTCGTATTTTGTGTTTATTATAATTTGATAATGGTCGGCTTGTATGTTAACACCCAGAGATATAACATTCGTGGATCAAAAATGATAAAAACAGAATTTTCGAATTGATGAGGTTTTTTGAAGAGCCGCGAGCCATATTAAAATGAGTTAATCAGTTAAACTTCCCATTAGTCTGCCAAATAGAAATTAGATATAAATTCAAAGACATATGCGAGATTAAATTTATCGTTTAGGAGTCATAATAATAAATCGGTTTTGTGATTGGGTATACTATAGCTGAACCCAATGGAATGGAGTTGTAGCTGTAAAATTTGGCTTAACTTCGAGCTGTTGGTTTTTGGGCTTTAATAAATCATTAAAATTTCTGGTCAAATTAAATCTTTTCGAAACAAAATATAGAATGAAAATTTAAAATAAAAAAAAATCAAAGTCTTGGAAACTTTGCCACGTTCTCTTTTTTGAACATAAACTATTATAAACTGAAATAAATTTTCAATATTTCAAGGTTTATTATTTGCTTAAACATTCTTTCGCTCCGGCCAAAACACTCAAAGAAAAACATAAGGTAGGTACTCTTTTTCATTATAAAGTTGCATAAAACTCAAGAAAGTTACAATAGTTCCATAACATTATATTCAGGTATCTAATTGTAAATATGTACTTTGTACCTATATAATGTTTTTATATGAACTTTAAGTTGGCAACACTATTTTAACTGGCGGCCATTTTGCTAGCTGTCAAGTGGTTAGTTTGTTTTGGCAATGCAAGAATTGAAGCCACAGGATCACCTAGCAAGGCGTAGATTCGGTGAATGGGCCTAAAACAAGATTGCCGTTTATCCCAATTTTCATAAGTGAATTTTGTTAAGCAATGAAGCTCACTTTTGGTTGAATGGGTACGTCAATAAACAAAACTGCCGTATTTGGAGTGATACAAATCCTCAAGTGTATGTTGAGACACCGACTGTTTGGTGTGCTTTATGGTTTGGTGGAATAATTGGTCCGTACTTCTTTAAAAACGATGCTGGCCAGAACGTTACAGTCAATGGTGACCACCATAGAGCCATGATTACTGACTTTTTCGTTCATCAATTGAACAACCATGATATGCTAGAGCTGTGGTTTCAACAAGACGGCGCAACATATCGCACAGCTCGTGCCACAATTGATTTATTGAAGGAAACGTTTAGTAACCGCATAGTTTTACGTTACTTACCCGTGAATTGGCCTCCAAGCACGTGCGATTTAACGCCGCTTGACTATTTTCTGTGGGGATATGTGAAGTCGCTACCCAAGAAACATTTTTAGCTGCTTAAATGCTTTAAAAGCGCTTCCAGAGCTAATCTTAAAGCTCGTTTATTTAAGAAAGAGCTCTAGATGCACCCTTAGAGCAATTGTAGAGCTTTCTCACAGCTAATTCATTGAGTTTGAGAGCACATTTTTGCTCGTTATCAGCTTGTTATCAGTGACTAGTGACTTTGAAGCTCTTTAATATAATCATATGACATCCTAAAAGGAGCACTTTTGACAGATTTTTGTTTGTATTAGTTTGTGAAATCCAAATGATAAATAAATATAATAGTAGCACACTATAATTCATGTGTGTAATGGTAGGAAGCGTAAACTTCATTTATTTTGATGTCAACAAGCTAGTTATTATTTATTCCTAGAGAAAATAATGTATCTAATTAATATTTTTCGAGTTAATGCCAGTGAATTTTAAGTGCGCGCTTAGTTTTTTCATAAATGTTATGAAGGTACTTCGCAAAATTATAACGCGCCTTCCAAATTGTGTATATTAAGCAATGAAATGTGAAAAACATTAAGTTGAACAATATAAAAATTGGGCAAATAAATTTATCGAAGCATGAAATAAAAAGCTTTTTACATTGCAATACATATTGTGTTTTCTATTTAAAGTGAAGATTTTAAATGTTTTTAAATGAATGGAAACAAATATTTCAAATAATTTTCATTTGTGTCGCCATTTTTGTTTTTATGGACAAAATGTCTCTTTAATAGAGCTGCAATATTGCTCTGAGAGCAATGTGTCAGTGCGTCGTTCAGGGCTTTTTAGAAAATAGGGTGTTTTGACAATTGAAAGTAATTTTAAATTGTAGAAATAATTTTTAATTCGAAGACTAGGTATCTACTTTCCATTGAAGTGTATAAAGTTTTATAAGCACCTTAAATTACAGGAGCAAGTACTTTTTAATTTTTTTTAGGAAACTGCATAGTTAATTTATTTTAATAAAAAATTGTCAAGTCCGTGTCTAATTTTAATCTTAAGATTTCCCTTATAAAGTGCAATTAATTAATTTATTTTCCACTGTTTCAAGTTTTCCAGTTGAAATAATTTTTGTTCTAGTTTATAACACCCTATAAATCTATAATATGATTGGGAGAATTGTCTTGAAAGAGGATTAGTATTTATTCAGCTTTATATGTGCATTATTGTAGCTCTATTGATGAATTATTTTGACACCAAATATTGTGTGAGAATATTAGTAATCCAACTCTACAGCCGCGTTCAGTGTAGCTCTGTAAAAGCAATTTTTTGATATTTTGACAGATTATGCGTTAGTGTTTTGCGCATGTGTTGTTAGCAGCTCTACAATGCCTCTATGTATGCTGATATTTAGAGTTTGCTCGTTGCAAGATATCATGAACTGTGTTAGGGAGCATATATTTAAATATGGAAGCGTTGTAAAGTTAATAGAGCTAAATGTGTTCTAAAACTTCGAATATAGAACATTATTTTAAAATTTAATGTAGGGAGCTGTGAAATAATTTCCAACAGAGCTGTAGCTTTGGATTTCACTATCTAGGAGCTGTAGAAGAACAGTTTTGATTCTAATAGCTCCAACGATGTTACTTGGGTAGTCTTCGCCCGAAACGATTGACCACTTGGACGAGAAAATTCGGCGCGTTATTGCCGATATACGGCCACAAATGTTGGAAAAAGTCATCGAAAATTGGACCTCCAGATTAGACTACGTCTGAGCCAGCCGTGTCGGTCATATGCCAGAAATAATCTATATTTAAATAATAATGCCAGAAGATTATCTTTCGAATAAAGTAAACCTCATATCAATTTAAAAAAATAATCTTTGTTTTATTCCATTTCAAAGTTCTATACCTCTAAAAAAAAACACCCTTTACAAATGAATGGGTATTGTGAATAAAAATAAAGTAAAAACTTTTTTTGAAGGAAGCTAAAGCCAACTAGTCATAGCTTTTACTAGCAGTTAAAGCTAGGCGGTTCTAGCTTAAGCTTTGTTTTATGTGAATAAAAAAATGATAACGCTAAATAGCTTGAGCTGAAAATTCTAGCTTAAGCTTTGTTATTTAAGATCGCGGTTTTTTATTCACATGTTTTGACTAAGATAGCTTTAGCTAGAACTGTTTTTTATATATAGACCGAAGCAATAAGGAAGGTTGTTTTGCATTTTGTTTTGCCGTAACTTTTTATCTGTTCTATACGGCAAGTATTGGTTGCGGGTACAAAATGTATTTATCATGTTGTCCGTCAGTCTCTGCGTCTATGCATATGTTTGAGGATTTTTGTAAGGTGTTTGTTTTTTTGTAAGAATCTTAGAGAATTATAGCATCTATTTGCAAATTCTTGTTCATGCGGATGGATAAATTGATGATCTTTTCAAGATCCGTGAGCCGTGAACATACCCTGGCCGTCCCCACTTGTGAATTCTTCGGCTGCATTGCATGTCGCTTGTACATTAAGGCTGTGGAAGCCTTTCCGATTAATGAATTCATCAAAAAGTATTGGGGGTTTGGAGATGGCAATATGGGTGCAGGCTATTGCCCCGAAAGTTCCGGAAAATGTATATTTTTCCGTCCATTTTCTGTTTCGATTTCTCTGCGACTCGACGGAAATCTAATATTTTATTCACAAGACCCATTTATTCACAAATTGCTTACTTTAGACAGTAACACATATCTGTGAAAACAATATTGTCAGATTGCAAACTGTCAGTGTCATTTTTATTGAGTAGTCTTTGCAATTTTATAGTGATGACTGATGACTGATGACATACACGCTTCAACAACGTTACCAAATTTTAGAAATTTGGTTCTAAAATAACAGTTCTGTTCAACGATGATGTTCATTTTTGCCTCAATGGGTTGGGTATGCCGCATCAGTTAACAAAATCGTCACACTTGAGATTATTAAAATTCTGTCGACCTGTAGGCTTGTGGGTTGAACGGACCAATTTTTTTTTTTAAATTAAGCTAAGCGTCTAAGGTTCCTGGCATATGCGGCGCGACTAGCAAACTGCGAATTGTGAATGGTCGCGAATTTTAAAACTTTATTCACATGAGTGGTCGCTGACAAATTGCGAATTGTGGAAAGTGTTGGTTAAATTCAAACGAATTTTCTGTTGACTGTTTTGTGGAATGCGACCTGATGTTGTGGATTTTGAATTAATGTTTCACAGTTGGCAGAAGATATGTTGTTGGTCGCGTGTTCACTTCTTCGAAGAGTTAAAACAAAAAGAAAGTTGATATTTAATCTACATGGTGATTCACATATAAGGTATATGACAAAAAGTTTAGCTGGGACGGGCAATTTTCTAAAAAAAATTGACTTAAAATAGAAAATGTTTACATTATTAAAAAACAACTTTAACACTTGCAAAGCCATGGCTATACTTTTTTGTAAAGCCAGAAATTTCTTCATTTGTTTTATTTTTAAATAAAGTTGTTTTAGTGAACAATTTTTGAAAAATTAATTTTTAAACTCCAATTTTTTAAGAAAAAAAAGTTTCAAACCAATTTTTTTCCCAAAATTTTACCTTTTTAAGTACTATAATAAATTTAAAGTTTGAAAAAGATTTTTTCAAAAACTGTTCATTAAAACAACGTTATTTCAAAATAAAATAAAAGATTCCTACCATGGTTTAGCCAAGAAGACTTTTAAGACTGTTGAACTAGTTTTAGACTAGGGCCTTGTTTGCCCTTCGTTGCTTGAGTTAGATTGTACGTAAATCGATAAGTATATGCATTATACATAATTATGCCTCCATCAATATCTTGGATGAGAATAATTATTGTAAAAAATTTCTCCAAGAAGATATCAGTGCATTCGATTACACCCTATTACACTATTTGATGAACTGCAAATTTCTGTTGTGGTCCCATTTTTGTTATGCTAGAACTGAATATAAAAACCGATTAAAAAATCAATAGATTACGAATGCTCTCAAACAAATTTATGACTTTATATTTAATTTACAAGTGCATACATACATATATGCATTCATAAAATTCCAAATATGCAATATTTATATTATAATGCCATAAAATTACGTAGGTGTACTAAAAACAATTTTTTAATGTTCCGTTTTATATTTCTTTTGACAATACGAACGATTTGTTTTCCAGTATTATTGGATTTTAATAACCAAATTTTCAGATATAGTTCATGTCCTTGTACATGTACAGTTTAATATGCATTTTAAATGTTTTCACAAAAAAAGTCGTAAAAATTCCGCAATTTTATTACTTTCCTCTGGCTCTAGCGTTTGCATATGAATTGAATAACTGATCCAAATAAGTTACCTAACCGGGCGTCGACGACGACGTCGTCATCGAGGCACCACAGTCATTCGTTTTAATTACTTTCCCCCAGTTTATTTTTTGTTAGTTTTCGTGTAAATAGTTACAAGGAAAATATTAATTTTCATTTTCGTAAAAAAAAAATCAAGGGTATGATTTCGAAGTCCGAAGGAATCATAACTTCTCTACATACGTATATGAGTTGTGAAGTAATTCAATACCTTGTGGTACTTTACGATCTTGATGATCATGTTGGAAACCATGTTGAAGGATATCGAAAAGGCAAAGGATCTACACATACGGTAACGATGTTTGGGATGGAAAATTAGTTCGACAATGTGATTTATGAGATAATTTTCTGGTCGATTTCAGAAATTTGTTATACAAGTGAAGAGTGTATTTTACTTTGTATTTTATAATTTTATAAATGCTGACTAGTGCATGTAGATTGAGGATACTGTATAAAATTCGTTTCGTCTGGAATAAAGTTGTTGCTCTTTGAAGCATGGTATATGATTGGAAAAAAATTGAAATGCTTGAAGCATGAGAATAAAATGGCTTTGATCATTTAATTATAAGAAATGTAACTAATGGGTCATAGTTAGTTGATTGCCATTTTTGAGTTTTGATACAAAAAAAAAAACGAGTTAAATATTCTGTTTATGAGAAGGTCCATGGCCTTATACAAAAGAAAAACTAAATCACATTAAACAGGTTGAACTATTTCAATGAATCTCAAGTTAAACAGAGCCTTTAATTTAGGGGAAAAAGCATCCGGCTTAAGAGTGTTACAAACGCAGCAGAAACAGCGAATTCCTCAATGTTCTTAAAATATTCAAATCACGAAGAAGGGCCATCACGAAGTTCAAATCGACGCCCAATTTTTCATATTTTCCAATTACATACAATACAAATTGGTTATCATCAATCGGTTGCGCTATTTGTTGATGCTGATGGCAATGACATCGTCGTTTTCGAAGAACTATGGACTATGGACTCTCACAGATAGCGATGTTTTCGGTTGATCTTGCGTATCGTTGACGCAAGGGTGTTGGCTCATTGTTCACTGAATCGGTCGAATCAAATTTGGTCACCAAATTTTGGATAATCGACCTGGAAGGACAACCATATAAACCGTAAAATGGGGGCAACGCACGTATCGTTGCCCTAAAAGATTTTGATGTTAAAGTTTTATCATTTGGACGTGCTGTTCAATCGTGTTACTTGCCATGGTCATTTTGCATCAGTAACTGAATAATAAACATCAGATCAGATTTGACAGATGGCTACCAAAGAATATGGCCGCCAAAATCTACTCGCACCAATTGCAAATTCTTTTAGATACGAGATAAATAGAGCAACGTCTAGTTTTTGCATCCACACCAAACTCGTGCGTTTGTACAGGATGACAGTGGTGCAGGGAATCTGCATCACATGGGAATTTATTCCATTCTTAGTGGGAATCTGTTCCACTTTTAAAAGTGGAGTTGATTCCCATCCCAATCAGAGAGAGAATTTGTTACACCTTTAATTTTGTAGAATAGTATATATAACAGGCTTAACACTCTTAGTGGGAATCTGTTCCACTTTTAAAAGTGGAGTTAATTACCACTCACAGAGAGAATTTATTACACCTTAAATTTTGCAGAATGGTTTCCCACCTGAAATCCTAAGGATTATTATCGATTCCTAAAAACAGAAAATCGGGCAACCCAAAGTACCGTTGGTCAAGAAACCTGTTGCTTTATAGGCGCCTTCCTGGTGACTGAACATACCCTCAGCAGAGCAATGGATTTGGGTGAGCGAAATGAGCACCCGAAAAAGGGAGTTAAAATCCTTGGAACCCGCACAGCGGGCAAGCCAAGGTACTGTTGTCTAAGAAAACTGTTAAACTGTGGAAATAGGCGCCCTTCTGGCGACTGAACATACTCTGGAGCAGATTCCCGTGGAATAAATTCCCTACACCGATGACAATGGACAACGCACACTGCTCCTATATTGCCAACAAATTAAAAAAGCCAATGACTGAGGTGGCTATAGGCCATTTAAAGTGATTGGACAGCAATGCTCTAGCCGATAAAATCTTTGAGTCCGAGAGGAAGGCCGCGACTTAGATGAAGCACAGACGTGGAAAAGGATCCCAATCAACTTGGCGTGGGACCAAGCTAGCTGCAAAATCCTGTTGGTTAGGAAATAAATAAGGATCACTAAGTGTTAAGTTGAATATCCTTGTTTTTTATTAGTTTAGCTGGTATGCCATCGAATCTTGCATAGGTACCTTTTCGAGTTTCAGTCGACTTATAGCAAATCTGCTGTATTGGGTGGAGCCTATAATTATTCGACGTGCTGACCGATTATCATTTCCTTGAAGTTCACTTCCATTTCTGACATACGCTCACATATTTCTATGCTTCCATCGTAGTAGGCATTTATTATGTGCTTCAGCGAATGAGTGAAATTAGTCAATTTCCGAAGCTTGTTGTCATATCACAACTAATGTTTTTATATATGTATAATTCTTTTCAGCAGCCGCCACGAGAACTCTGATTGTTTACCGCCCTCCCAAAATCGTATATAGTTATTTCGAAATCTCAACAACACGCCCAAAATACAAATAATTTATTGCATGTTTCTGTTTTTTATGAAAAAAAAAAATAAAATATTTTAATTTCGATAATGGAAAACAAAACAAAAAAAAAATCCAAAATTTGTGTATAAAAATAAACGTAAGGACCATATTTTTCGTGAGTAATTTTATTCTGATAAGGAAAATTAAACAATTTTAAAATGAAAGTTCAAAGAGGTTGAATTATGAATCAATTAAATTTGAATATTTTCGGGAAGTTTTTAATTACGGAATAAATCAGAGGAAAAGTAAATTAATAATAACGACTTTTTTTTTGTAAGGGCCAGAGGGCCATAGTGCAAAGAATTTGTTTAGTCTTGTTTGTGTTTTACAATGTCGGTTTATATGTAATCAGGAAATATAAATAAGAAACTTATGTTAGAATAACATTTATTTATACCTGATTGGAGATTTGGCTTTATTTGTTTTTTTTTTTTTCAAAATGGGTTATAGTTAAGTCTTATAAAGCTACAGAAGAGTCGATTAAAATTTGTCTAATTCCCTTAAAACTCTCCAAAAAAATTTCAAGATGTGAGCCGATTCGGTTAATAATATGGTCTTAGTCCATTTAAGAATCTCTTTGCTGGGGCGTTATTGTCCATTACCACCGCCTCTGCCAGTGTTGTTAACGTGGCAGTGGTTTTCTGAACCATATCTTTATACAGCTCATAGAGTTCGCGGATGTACCTTCTTTTTGATTTGCCCTCCTCCCACATAAGACTAAACAATTAAAATCCGCCGGAGAATTTCTATTTCGAAAGAGCCCCTTTTCAGCACTTGGCGCCGAAAAGGAGGATTTGCAGAAAATAGGAGATTTGTAGAGCGTATCTATATATTTATATGCGCTTCGTTTCACGCGTGAACCGAAAGAGTGGTATACCTTGGTAATTTTTTGTTATATCTCCACCAAAGTGTCGTTCGTGTAATTAATGTTTACTTAACTATGTCTAAGTTACAATAGTGACGTTGTGTCCTAGACGGAGGAAAGATGCTTGTTTGTTTGTTGATAGCAACTTACTTCATATTATTCTGAGACAGAGCCGCCATGTTAACGACTGCCCTGCCCTGCGCACTCTCTGTTCCAGATCGAGGTTGACTAAATCACATGATAGCGCATCACCTTGTTTGGAACAGTTCGGAGAAGCTAATCCCTAATAACACATTGCACAGCGTATTTTTCAATGTCACGTTGGGCGAAGCTGGATCAGTTTCTCCGAGTTCACCCATCGCTATAAAAAGTTCTTTTTTATAATCAGGGGCTAGTGACTTACAACTCTCAACCATTCTTGTGTGCGTGTTATCGTAAGAAATGGAGGGGACCTACAATTTTCTGCTGAATCCGAAGAGCTAAGATGAGAGGCACTTATTTATGACAAGGGATACCTACTCTTGGAGGATTTGTCACTTCCTCGCAAGAGGAAGCAGTCGATTTTTTTTTTAATTAGGTAGACGAGGTTAGGAATCGAACCTAGACATTCGGAATGACAGTCCTATACGCACTAACCATTACGCCACCGGCTCCTACACTCTTGATATGCTAATTACAAAAAAAAAACATTCTTTTCAAAATGTTCCAGCTAATTGTACATAACTTGGGCGATCAAAATGATTCTAAGAAAGTTAACCCCATCGTTTAAATTTATTTATACATGAAATGGGTTTTGGTAAAAAGTAATAACATATGTTCCTTAGATGCTGCAGATAATTTTTTTTTTTGGATCAAAATTGTATCAGAACCCTTCCACGAAAAATGGTAATGAGGCGTGAAATTTATGGACATTATTTTCGATGTAAGCCTTTTTACTACAGCAATAAACAAGTGCCTCTCATCTTAGCTGTTCGGATTCAGCAGAAAATTGTAGGTCCCCTCCATTCCTGCCGATAACACACACATACGAATGGTTGAGAGTTGTAGGTAAGTCACGAGTCCCTGATTATCGAAAAGAACTTTTTGATTTTTTGAGAAATAATTCGGCTAATTAATAAGCTCCATTTGTTTCTGTTTTCAAATTAAATTTGTTGTTTTATAATGTTCTTTTTTAATAATTTATAGTGGCCTCCATCAACAATCTGTCAGCCAGTTTGGTCTCTATACTATACTCACTAGCTAGCTGTAGCTACCTTTAGTAGAAAAGAAAATTTGGCGTTTTTAAATAAGAAATTTAAACTTTTCAGTCGATACCGAGACTTAGTTAATACTTAACCGATGTCGAGACGATACTGACATTTTGGGATTTTGACGCGACCGAAACGAGACTTGCAAAAGTCTCGCCGAGTCTCGTGAAAATGGGGAAAAATTAGTTTTTGTGTAAATTGCTCTAAATGTTATTTCTCTTTTGGAACACGAGCCAATTTCAAAGAGCACATTTACCGTAGTAAGTATGTATAAGTATGTCTCTTAAGTTTCTTTTGGTTAAGTTTCATAGCCTGAGTAAATGGCACTTAAGTAACCAAAATGGAAGATTTATTTAAGTATGTTATCAAGCAATTATCTCCAATATAACTTATTTGGCATACATTTTAAAGCATTTGAGCAAGATGTTTCCAATAACTTACAACAAATGAAATTGTAACGTTTCTTACGTTTTTATAAAAATCTATTGCTCTTACGAAAAATATCTAAGCCTTATAATGTCCACAAAAAAAAACTGAAAGCTTTCAAGTTACTTTTTTATACACAAAAAAACATAAATTTCACCACCCCTTTAGCCACTAAAAATTTTAACCATGGTCCAAATTTTGAGACTGAAAAACAAAGCTCTCCATAGAAATTCAACTTTGTCGGAATTTTCTCCTCACTTTTTCTGGGCTTATGTTCTTCTTGTCTTTTAGCAAATATTATTATAAAGTGTAACGAAGCGTTCCATGTTACGTTACGTTCCTCCACCGCACTCCACCCATGACTTCATAAGCAGAAGGTCAGTTGTGTTTCAACGTGACATCACACAAATTGTTATTTGCATTCATCATTATGGACTTCACACTCACTTTTACCAGGAAAAATCATATGAGGAACTACTCGAATACAGTAAAATACGACTCACCCTTTCGGTCATGCTCAAGTCTTAGAATGCAATCGTTAACTTGATTTAAGTATCAGTTTCGCTTTCGTTGCTTTTCGACTAGAGATGAGCTAAACTGTGATTTTCCAATCACAGGTATAAATGTGACTGTGATTTCTGAATCACTGTAAGTTTAACCTGTGATTGTGATTTTCAAGTTTGGAATATTTTTGTAAAATATACATGAATACAAAATGAAATATATATGAATACAAAAAAAAGTCCCGAATTCAAAATTATCGAATAGCAAAATCTCGAATGTGTAAAATATCGAATGCCCAAAAAAACGGCGGATCGAAAAACGGAGTATGCCAATCTATTGAGGAGGTGAAGATTACCTTGTCTCGCCCAACTCTCTAGCTCCAGTGGAAACCCGAAAATTTGCACCGTCAAAATTTTATCACGGCGGATCGAAAAACGGAGTACGCCAATCAATTTAGGAGGTGGAAATTACCTTGGTGTCTCGCCCAGCTCTCTAGCTCCAGTGGAAATTCGAAAATTTGCACTGTAAAAATTTTATTACGGCGGATCGAAAAACGGAGTACGCCAATCGATTTAGGAGGTAGAAATTACCTCAGTGTCTCGCCCAGCTCTCTAGCTCCAGTGGAAACCCGAAAATTTGCAATGTCAAAATTTTAGATTCACTTTTCCTTGTGGAAATTCGAAAATTTGCACTGTCAAAATTTTATCACGGCGGATCGAAAAACGGAGTACTCCAATCGATTTAGGATTTAGTGAAAATTACCCAAGGGTATCGCCCAGCTCTCTAGCTCCAGTGGAAACCCCTAAAATTTGCAATGTCAAAATTTTAGTTTCACTTTTCCTTGTCCTTGTGTACCTCAGTTCACAATTCAGTTCTACCTTCTAGATCCTAAACTAAAAATAAAAGAATAAATCTATTTTTCATATTTTCATCATGAGTCCTGAGATTTTGTTTTTCTGTATTGTGATTTCGTTCAGTTGCAAAAATAATAACTAAATCACGACTACAGTTCTCGTTCTGATTCATTTTACTCATTGTTGACTTTTCTCTCGTCGTGATTTTGTTCACAGTTCATAAAGTTCATTGTGCGATTGTCGTGATTTGTGAATCGTTTCTTTTTGTTGTGATTTTACTACAGTTGTGATTTTCAATCACATTTAGGGCACTTACAGGTTTATTAAAGAGTCGCTCACAGGTAGTGATTGTGATTTTTGACTCAGGTCGAAAATCACAGGTCGTGATTTTTCGCTCATCTCTATTTTCGACTATTTCGTTCTTCAGGCTTATCCCCCCCCCCCCCCGTGCTAATGGGGCACGAAAGGCACCAGGGGCGTTAAACATTCTGATCTTAGGCTATTAGGGGCATTAAACCCTACATAATATTGTCTTAGTGTCAGCTTATCAATTGTCAGTATGCTACCAATTAGAGGACCAGAACCGCATCAAAACTAACCGACCGTCATCAACCGTAAATACCAGTAATCCAGAATATTAGAATACCAGAATATACAAATACTGAGATATACAGATATGTAAGTGTTGTTTGAATAAAGATTTTTGGATATGAGACCTTTTTCTATTGAAAGCAAAAAGCACATCACAAAAGTTATCAATGAATATGCAGCCGTTAACTCTAGACTAGCCAAAAGGAGTTAGGTTAGGGTAGGTTAAGGCTGATTTGGTCCATTGCCATACCACAAGAATCTAAGATCTTTTCTCCCTACTCGTTGAACCACTTGGAGCTCTTTAAGAAGCGTGTGAGATTACTTGGATCATTGCAGTAGTGAGCTTCAAGATGGAGTTTACGTCATTGTTATAGAGTAGGAGGGAATTTGTTATTCGGGAAAACGAGTTCAAAATGCATCTGCATAAATGGGTACTTTGGCAACAGTGTTTTGCGAAATAGTAAAAAAAATATATTATTGTCAAATTCTTCCTATTTGCCATTTTGACAGATATTTCTTGAAAAGAAGCTATGAACATAGTTTTATCTAAATACTATTATTTCGTTTCGTTAAGTATTTAAGATCTATTCAGCTTTCATTTTTTTCTTCAAACCCATTTGCTTATTGTAAGCTCATCCACTAATCTGTTCATAAACGAGAATGACACTGCACTGCAACCCGTCTTTTAGCAAACTTTTCAATTTAATTTTGTATTTTTCTTTGAGTTCTCATAGCCTCTCAAAAACATCTGAATTATTTTTTTATGGATTCTTCGTTTATTTCATTTATATGTATGAATTGGATCTATAATATCATTGACAGATTGACACAAATCATTACTTAATATAAAATCGTCAAGATTAACGTGTTTGGACTTCCGGAAAATCACTGAATTGGTTATACCACGCAGTTTTAAGCCCCCAACACTCCCACCAAGGGCTGACAAAAAAACCTGCCAATCTCTTGTATTTGATATCACTGTTTCGCATACACCTATAAAACCTCGCACTCAAATTTCGGCTATAGAGACATATGTATGTACATACACACCAAATCCGAAAATTTACTGTCAATAGTTAGACTAAAAGCGTAAAAAAAGCACATTAACTTCGACCTCATGTCAAGTTTGAATGTGATTGGAAGGAACATTAATCACCATGGAGTTTATTTAATCATCCGTTCCGAAAACCATATGTACCAGTTGATACAGTGCCTTTGAAGAACTCGTATCTCTTATGGACACCTCTTTGAAAGCACACTTGGGTAAAATAGTTTTTTTGATCACACTTGGTATACACGTATTTCCATATGCTTAACAACTGAACACCGACCTCGAACATGCTGATTAATAACCATAGAATAAACAAACTTGTTCTAATTAAGGTTTTATATGTATATGTAGTTGTGATACTTTAAACATATCTTCATCGAATAACTTCCCCGTTACTGCTGGCACCTTCTTCATAATTTGTCGTGTCGATTCCCGTTATTCGCTTGCCTAGAATATATCACACCATATTGCCAGATTTAGTTTGTAGAAATCACATGATCGTCAAACGTGTGCCCCTGTGGAATGTGGCTATGCGGACCATCTGTTTGTCACTCTTACACTTCAACCTCCCTTGCAATCTCAACAATATTAGTCTCTTAAAATCCAGACTTTCTGTCGCTAATATTTTCGTTTGAATATTTTTTTATAATTTTTACACACCAAGCACAACATTCTATCCCCTAACATACTATCGGTATCGGAATAGAATTTTCAAACTGACACGGATGGGTTATTTTTTTCAGATTCATTAAAAAATTGTCGGAAGGTTCCGATGCGTGCTCTGATGACGCGTACGAAATAACATACTGGAGTAGGTACAATTTGATGCGTAACTCATCGAATGTTTTGTATTTCTGTGTCAATTTCACTTAAAGCTAGCAACAGCTTCTGATGTTTCAACAGCATTAAGAAATATTACTGCTTGAGCCGGTTGAGCCTATTCTGATTTTTCGTAGAGCTCTCTGTCACGATATAAAAGAGACAGCCGCCAATTTTCAGCTTCGTGAAGCGTGCGTGGCTCGGTAAAGTAATCAATATTTCTGGTGATAATATTCCAGTATACCTACTGTCGCACACAGGGCCCAAATGCATGAATTCTTTGCAGAATCTGACAAATAAAATGTTAGGGGGGCTTGAAAAAAAAAAATAATAAATAAAAACAGTTGAATATCCAAACTGTTTAAACACATGATACTCGTGATAATACCTCCTGATAGTGAGTGTATATTGACTACGTCATTCGTTTAAACTTGTTCGGTCTTAAAAGTGTTTTGCCGGTTACGATTGAAGAAAAAATGAAACCAGCGAGCGTGGATTTAAATTTTTAACAGTGCTTTTACAAGTTATTTGTTTGTTTTCCAATACCGAGTTAATCCCCACAGGTTTGTTATTGATTGTCAATCTCATGTCCAATTTTTGCTGAATAATATTTGTTAGATTTTGATAAATATTTTGAATTTGGGAGTCTGTATTTGTTTTTTTTTTTTGTTTTGCTAAAATTTCGTTTCCTGGTTTGCTTTTCATCTAAAGTTCTATACTTAGCATGTGCTCTTGTATGGGA
Source organism: Leucozona laternaria (assembly GCA_932273885.2). Classification (NCBI taxonomy): domain Eukaryota; kingdom Metazoa; phylum Arthropoda; class Insecta; order Diptera; family Syrphidae; genus Leucozona; species Leucozona laternaria. The sequence goes on along the minus strand of OW026366.1, from coordinate 28,025,271 downwards.
TTATCGATAGAATTTTAAGCATATACATACATACATATTTTACTTCTTTATACTTTATGACAACTCGCAGTTGTCAGCGACCATACTTATGTGAATGAAACTCACGGCCATTTCCAATTCGCAGTTTGCAGGTTATGTCTCATGTGCAAGGCACTTTATTATTCAAGATTTGGCTTTTTAAGTTGACTATAGGGAAGTGATGCCAGATGAGATTTTCAAAATCCCACCGGATTCGAAAAAAAATCCCACCATTTTCGTGCTGGAACAAAAAAAAAACAATTTATTAAAGAAAAAAATTCGAGAAATGTGAACGAATACTTAATTTTCCTTTAAGTACCCGAATCAAACAAAACACACTCTAAAAACATGTTTTGTATTTTCTAAGTAAATAAATAAATAAAAATTCTCCTCACATTAATTAAAAAAAAACAAAAAAATTCTTCGATTTCATTTCAAGAATCCAAGATTTTAATTCAAATCTAAATAAATAGTAGGTACCTACTTTTTCGCATTTTTTATCAAAACACAAATCTTTATCAATAAAAGAAAGGCTTTGGTGCTAGACACATAATTATTTATCTTTGTTACACAAATTTTGTTAAAAAAAATACTTCAAAATATTTTTTTTCAATATATAAATTTTAAATTATAAATAATAAAATTAAATGGTTTTATGTAAGTATATGTTTACTTATTATTATAAATAATCAACTCATAGGCAAACGCCTCTAAAGTTTCTTCGTTTTCATCACCAATGGCGCTGTCCTCCGAAAACGTTAGTGCATTGGTATGAAATCTTCGCCAATAAGGCCAGTATTAGAAACGACGTGATGCAGCAGAATATCGGAGATGTACCGAGCCGCAGTTAAACCTCCTCGACCACCACCAGGCACAGAAACCAGTTCACTTTTCCCTTCAATTGAAATGCCTGGCTACGTCACGCAATGCAAGATCCTCCCCCGTAAGCTTAGCCAAGGTTTCGGCAAAACAGCATTGTGCAAATTGCTATTTCACCAAACACTTTTCACATTTCACTTTTCACTTTTACTTTGCAAAATTCGTTTCACCAAACGCAAATTTGCAAAGAGGAAATTATTGGAATGAAAGTTTTCCTCTTTGCAAAATACATCATCATCAAACGCTAATTTGCAAAGTGAAGATTTCTTTTCTGCAAAGTGAAAAGTTTTGTTAGTTTGCAAAGTATTTGTTCTTTTCGTTTCACCAAACAAACAAGCTTTGCAAATTATATTTAGAATTTTGAAAAGCTTTTCAGAAATATGCAAAGAGAAATTTTTATTTGGAAATAGGCGTTTGTTTTGAAAAGTTGAAATAATAATACACAAATGCACCGTTTTGAAGAATTTTTGGAAAATGAAGAAGTTTATTTAAGCGACCAAAGGGTATAGTGAAGTTTCGAATTAACTTTCATATCGAAAATATTAATTTTTCGATAAAAGAGAGTTTTCGATTAATAAAAACAACCATCGAATTTGTTTTGTCTAAAATTGGACATAAAATTCAATTCAACAGTCAAAGGAGTATGTGTTTAAGTCCCTTGCAACAAATTTTGTGTACACTACATTGAGTTGAGAATGGAACTCACTATCACGGTGTGCGAAATAAGCAAAGCAATCGTCTGTAAAGTAGTTCATCGAGTGTCGAATGTAATCATAGATGAATTTCTCCCAAACACCATTTGCTGGACACAAAATTCTTCAGAAATAGCCTTGCAATTTTGTTCTCAGGGGGAATTTTTTGTGTAGCTGGATGAAGAACATTTTGTCAATAGGGATGGAAAGCATGCTTAAATATTTATAATGATGGTTTGTGCCCCAGATCGGTCGTTATATGCTGTAGGGTGCATGACGCAAGAGTGTTAAGGAATTCTTGTTTGGCAGCCAATTTCAATTCGGGATATCGACCTTTCCCTAATGCAGTGATCTTTAAGAGATAGTGTTTATGCTTTGAGTAAATGGTTAGTAATAAACCACTAAGGATAAATCTGGAAGATCCAGTGGAACAGAGATTTAACTGGGCTCATACAAGGACCATTCAAATCATTGAAATTATACATATTCCAGTTGTGATGACCTTTTGGAAACTTTGTCCACCAATTGTATATGCATACGGTAGTGTAGTATCCGTAAATAAAACAATTCTGGCTCTCTTGACTATAATATACATTTTCGTTTCTAGGATTCATTCTATTTTTCTTTTTTTTTTCAGCATTTAAGCCACTCAAATTAATTAGAGTCAACAAATAATAAGCTGCATTTAAGCATATTGAATTGGACACATTTTTTTTTTATTTAAGCAATTATTCAATTTCGAGCTCGACTTTTTATAAATCAAAAACTTGCTTTTCAATTGTTCATTGAATAATAAATATCTGCATTTCCAAATTTGTAATTTAAAAGACTTATCGCGTCTAGAATAAGATAAACGGGACAAGCAGATAAGTATTCTTAATCATAATTTCTGGAAAGAAATTTTATCGCAATCACAAGCGCCAGCCTCTTTTGCGTTTGCCAAATTATCGCTAGTCCGCCCCTACATTAAAAATTCTCAGCATGAGCGCCACCAAAAAACGCGCACATGTGAGCGAAAGGGTGAAGCCAGTTACGCCTTACTGACCAAGACTTCATATATACATCTAACCATATCAAATTTTCGCATTATCACATCTGACCACTGTGGAAAATCCTCGCATAAAAACAAGGCCCAAGGATTCTCTATACTCCTGCTGATCAGTTTACAAAACATTTTCAGGTAGTTAATAGGCAAAGCATTATATATGATGTCGTACGAGTATGTATGTATAGTAAACATATAAATGTGTGTTCAAAGAAATCTGAGTTTCAGAAGGGTTATGAATATGCCTATATGAACGGACAACAACTCTCTTCACAACAGACAGTTTACGCCCCATATTAGAAATTTACCAAAATAACCAGATGCAGTAAAAAAGCCAAACATTTTATACATATGGTTGGAAGTTATTGTGACAGAAGTATAGTGGTCAAAAACGCCCCTCCTATATAGAATATATTGCGGTTAACGAGTGCTCTGCGATGATGACTGATCGAATCATAAACTCATCATTGAACCGCGTAAGTGGATATGGATATACTAATACTATGCCTGGCATTTTAGATGAATTCCCTAGCGAGAAATTTGCATTATTTGACGTATTGAATGGATGTAGTCTTGTTAATATTGGTTGATGGCTCTGACTGGCAACTAGCTGACTTTGGCGTTGCCATACGATTGAATGAACAGAAATTTAATGTTCAAACTAATTAGCGTATGAAATTCAATGGGAATCGTAAATACACTATCGAGCATCTACTACATCAACGATCTGAATGTAAACGTCTATGGAGCTGTGGAGTTGTGATTCAATGGATGCCGTAAATGGACTGCAACAAAGGTCGCGAACTTCATTGAGATAAAAATATAAGATTCTAGCTCAGAAAGGAGCATTTTTCTTCTTTTTTTTTTTTTTTTTTCAAAAAGAGGAATTTATTGTAATCTTAAAGAACATCATTCATATCGATGATAGCGATAGCGATAGTGAATACAGAAAAAAAAAAAAACAACCTTAACGTATACATGATCTCAGTTCATAAAATGTTTCCTTTGTAAGTAAAGAAGTTCAATAGCTTGCAAGGAAAAATGGAGTTTTGTATAAGTACCTACATATACGTCAGCCATATACGTATATAAGTTTATAGAACATTGGTTTATTAGAGTGTCTATCATCTCACTCAGTAAACATTTCATAATCACGAAGTAAAGGTCTTAGTATAATTACCAAAAAATGTCATACTACTTTATATCTTCGTTGGTAAAGGTACTACAAAAAGTCGTGTGACACAAATTTCCGTATACTGGTTGGGATTTTATTGCATTGCAGTTCTAAGATTCAATAAAAGTTCCATAAAGGAAAAAAATAACCAATTTGTTGTTTCTTACGATAATCGAAAATAAAATACAAATTAAACGTAAAAAGTAAAAAGTTTTGCTGAATATTCCCAAGAAAGTGACATAGATACTTCATATTTTTACAATTTACTTTTTTGATATTTTCCAAGTGCGTTTGTTATGAACGGTTGTACAAATGTGGTTCATCCTGGGTTAAGATATCAACTTAGTATCATATTAAATAAATCAAATGAAGTGGTTATGTCCTTGACTTAAGGCCCCACTCCCGCTTAAGGCTTAGAAAAAAACTTCTCAGACTTTTATATTCAAAATCACGACGCGTACACCTATAAACCCTCGTACTCGTATTTTGATTATACATCCACTCCCTTTAAGGCTATCAAAAGACCTATTTAAAATCGGTACATATGTAGGTATATAGATTTCAAGAGAAATTTGGGAAAACGATAGGTAATATCGTTTTCGATATTTTTACTTGCGATATTGGTACTATATGGGAAGTTATGGATTCGTACAAAAAATCGAACTCGAGACTTTGATCAAACTTTACATTACAATGATAGAGAAGTCAAAAAAAGTGGGTCTCGCAAAAACGTCCGTCTGTCTGTGTGTCTTTCTGTCGGTTCGACTACAGCCTAAACGGATGGGTCGATTTTCTTTAAACTTGGTACCTAGCGTTTCTTGGACATTCCCCCTACCTGTTTTTTTCTCTTTTTTTTAGGATCAAAATTAACAGTAGCTGTCATACAAAATTTCTTGGCCAAAAAGAAAAAACTTATTTTTCTCAAATCCAGTGCTACCGAATTTGTTTTTAAGAACTCAATAAATTTAAATAGTTATAAGTTGCCGTTTAATAAAAAAAAAAGGGTTCCGAAAAATGGTTATTAAATTTACCTCCCAAAGAACCATTTTTTTGATTTTAGCTTTTCTCGAAAACGGTTAAACTGATTCTGATCAATTTTTTATGAAGAATTATTGACACATTCTAAATAATATTGTGTACCAAAATTTTCAAAAAAAATATTTTTTAGATTTTTAAAAAAGTTTTAATATTTTTTTTTGAAAAATCAATATTTCAAAAATGACTTGGTCGATTTTTATTAAACTTGGTAAATAGCAGTTTTTTAACTTTATCTTGAAGATTTTTGACAAAAATTATTCTAATACCCAAAAATAACGGTGCCTCCCATACAAATGTTAAAAAACCGTTAAGAAAAATATTTTGTTTCTCAAAAATGACTCCTACGATTTTCATAAAAGTTTTTTTGTGTGTTAAAATTAGTACGATCTACCATTTAAAATTTTTAAAGTTTATATTTTACGTTTATTAAGAGTACCTCTCATAGAACGGTTTCTTTGATTTCTATCTATCTCAACAGCTGATCAACCGAATAAAATTAGATTTTTTATACAGAAGCTTGTAACAAATATAAATAAAAGTGCGTATCAAAATTTTCTAAAAAATAATTTTTGGATTTTTTAAAAAAAAATCAAAATAATTTTTTGAAAATTCGATATTTCGAAAAATGGTAGCAGATTTTTTTGTGAAGTTCAATTTTTAATGCAACATTAATAAATACTTTAAATTGGCGTACCAATTTTTTTTCTCAAAAATGTTAACGAACTTTTATATATAAAAAATTAATTATTTTTAAAACCGCTCCTACGATTTTCAAATTTTTTTTTCATAAATAAAGATTTATATAAGAAATCAGATGGTGTACATCGCGTTGGGTTAAACCGGATTCAAAGTATTTTAATCAATTTCTTTCTAATTTTGTTGATTTAAAACAATTTACCAGTTTAAATAGTATAATTTCCTTTTATGCATATTGCATATGTGTAACACTAGGCTATATTGTTAATTTTAGTATACTCACATAACACCACCTGAAACTAAACTAAGATTTGGCAAATGGATAAAATATATACTCCTATAGCTAATTTATTTCAGACTATAGAACCACAATGTGATCGCATATATGAGCAAGTTCGTGCAACCCAGTCGTGCATTTTTTTTGTTTTGCTGAAGAATTTCCACACCACCACTGCGCTGCATACTCAACTAAACGCGTTAATTTTTTTGGGGTTTATATGGGTATTTATATTCATATTTATATTTATATTTATATTTATATTTATATTTATATTTATATTTATATTTATATTTATATTTATATTTATATTTATATTTATATTTATATTTATATTTATATTTATATTTATATTTATATTTATATTTATATTTATATTTATATTTATATTTATATTTATATTTATATTTATATTTATATTTATATTTATATTTATATTTATATTTATATTTATATTTATATTTATATTTATATTTATATTTATATTTATATTTATATTTATATTTATATTTATATTTATATTTATATTTATATTTATATTTATATTTATATTTATATTTATATTTATATTTATATTTATATTTATATTTATATTTATATTTATATTTATATTTATATTTATATTTATATTTATATTTATATTTATATTTATATTTATATTTATATTTATATTTATATTTATATTTATATTTATATTTATATTTATATTTATATTTATATTTATATTTATATTTATATTTATATTTATATTTATATTTATATTTATATTTATATTTATATTTATATTTATATTTATATTTATATTTATATTTATATTTATATTTATATTTATATTTATATTTATATTTATATTTATATTTATATTTATATTTATATTTATATTTATATTTATATTTATATTTATATTTATATTTATATTTATATTTATATTTATATTTATATTTATATTTATATTTATATTTATATTTATATTTATATTTATACTACAAAATGTCTCAATGATATTTGCATAGGAATTTAAATAATTAAGCTTTGAATATATGCATGTACCTTCTAGCAATACTAACCATATGTAAAATGTTTGTGCTGACACGTTCTATGCAAAGTCGTATAAAAGAATCTTTTTTTGAAGTTTTGTAAAACTGAGGTTGCAGCAATTTTCAGTTTAGGATACAAGACCATGAAGTAAGGAGTGAACAAAATCTCCCCGGCAATCGAGTTGATTGAAATTTGTTGACACTTCTTTTCAAACGTACGAAATATCTTACGAGAAAACACCTTTTGTGAATCAAGCACTTAAATTTAAATAGCTTGAGGCTAAGTATACAGTTCCAGAATTAAAACAAAACTAAATGTAGGTATTCCTTGTGAGTGATTTTAACTACCAAAATATTCACTTTGGAAGATTTGATGTTATATGGAAGCGAGATTTTAAGACAGTTGACCCAGGGGCCCCGCAAATTAAATCTTTGCACACGCCTCATTTTGGTCTGGCGCCGCCTCTGACCACAGGGATCTGTTTTAGTTCCATATCTATTTAACATTTACACTTCCGATTATCCGGAACTTTCCTTCTGTAAGTCTGCTATATATGCGGATGATACAGGAATTTATTCTTCTGATGTATTCGGTTCAGTTATTGAAATCAATTTACAATCAGGATTGAATATAATTTTATTTTATTTCAACAAATGGAAGTCAAAGGTGAAAGACTTGCTTCCTTCCTAGCAACACTCTTAAAATGGATAACGTATAGATATCAGCTGGAATGATAGTGCTAAATATATTGGTAAAACATAAGATACTAAAAGCACTTATAACAAGCAAATCGCTAACACCTTAGATAAGGTCAATAAGATTATTCAAATAATGTATCCACTTATAAACAGAAACTCACTTCTAGGTATAGAAAATAAACTCAGCATTTTCAAATCTATTTTTCAATCGTTGATGTCTTATGGCCGTCCCGTTTGGGGAAAGTGTGCTAAGACACATATACAAATAGCACAAAAAAAGCTTCTCAAATTAATGCTTAAGCTGCCTTCGCATTTTTCATACTTGAACTCCACGACAGAGCTAATTTCGATACTGTTTCGTAATTTCGTTATGAATTAATAACCTTTATAAGAAAAACTAGGTGGCCCGACCGGCTTCTCACGGGTATATAAATCTAAGCTTCTCATATAAATTACAAAAGTAAATATAAATTATTATTTCAGCTAATTTTTGTAATCGAATACTGACGTATTGGTTTTAGGCTACTTCACGTTATGAATGGCTAAATCTGTAAAAACATGATCTTCTAGTCCAACCTTTATTACTTTCCCAACAAAGAAAGAATTTTTGTAATCAAATTTCAAACACAAAAGAATTTTTGAAATCAGATGCCACTTTTCGTTTTTACCCCCATTTCACCCTATAAATGACAATTTTCTGAGAAAAATCTCAAAGACCATCCACTAAAAACAACCTTTCAAACACCAACGGAATTTCTTAAATTGGAATTTTACCCTACAAAAAACAAAATTTGAAACGGGTATCCATAAAGCCATTCCCTAATCGCCTACAGCGCCACCTGTTGAACGGTAATTGAATTGAACTGACAAACTAAATGTGTGCCAACAGCACCTGTTGAGAATGAATTTTCCGACTTTTCTTTTTTCCTAAGCCTTCGCGTAGCAACTACGAAAAAAAACCACAGAAGGAAGTATATAATTTGGTCCAATAGTTTTCAAGTTTTAAGCATCCGAACACACCACGATCCATTTTATATAACTATATAGATTCTTGTAACTGTTCTAATGGGTGATTTTTTAAGAGGTTTAGAACTTTTTTAAAAAAAAAAACACAAAAAATTCGAAAAAATGAATGAAATATTTATTTGACTCGATAGTTTGAACCTTGCAATTTAATGTTTAAAGATAATTTTATGCAAATGTTGACCGCGGCTGCGTCTCAGGTAGCCCATCCGCTGAGTCCAATTTTGGCATACTCTTTCACACATATCGGCCGGTATCTCACGAATGGATGCATGGATGTTGGCTTCCAGTGCGTCAATCGAAGCGGGCTTGTCCCTATAGACATTGGCCTTGACATACCCCCACAAAAAATAATCTAATGGTGTCAAATCGCACGATCTAGGCGGCCAATTGACCGGCCCGAAAAGTGAAATTAACTGTTCACCAAACTCGCCTCGCAATTGCGCCATTGTTTCGCGTGCTGTGTGGCATGTGGCACCGTCTTGTTAAAACCACATATCATGCAAGTCAAGAACTTCCATTTCGGGCAAAAAAAAGTTTGTTATCATCGCTCGGTAGCGTTCACCATTGACAGTAACGCTGCGATTCGCATCATCTTTAAAGAAATAGGCCCAATAATGCCGCCGGCCCATAAACCGCACCAAACAGTGGCTTTTTCGGGATGCATTGGTAGCTGTTGCAATGCTTCTGGCTGATCGTCACTCCAAATGCGGCAATTTTGCCTATTTACGTACCCATTCAACCAAAAATGAGCCTCATCACTGAACACAAGCAGCGCGCGATGAACATTTCGAACCGAGCACGAATTTTGATAGTAAAATTCAACAATTTGCAAGCGTTGTTCATTTGTAAGACGATCCATGGTTAAATTGCAAACCAAACTGAAGCTGTTTGACAGTGGCACAAGGTACTAAACACACGTCAGCTGTCAAAACCAGTGTTGCCAAAACCAAACCAGCTAAAAAATCACCCGTTATATCAGATAATCGTTTGATTATAAGTGCTGTAAACTAATTTATTAGCAGTTTTATAAACATATTATTTATTCATTTATTTGTTTATTTGCTTATATATTTATTTGATTATTTGTTTATTTATTTATTTATTTATGTAATTATTTATTTTTATATTTATTTGTTTATTAATTTTTTTTGTTTGCTTTTGTAAAGGGTTTTCCAATAAGAGGTGTTATTTTGATATTCAAAGAAAAATGGCATTTTTTGAGATAAATGATCGGATGTTTATTTCATTATAAAGAGGAAGGTATGCCGTTAATAATGAAACACAACATCAGCCAAATGGCCTCCACGACCACGCTTACAGGACCATATCCTTTTCATGAAATTTTCCATAACCAAATCGCAAAGTGGCTGCCCTATGTCCTCGATAGCCTCACGAATTCCATCTTTGAAGTCTTGAATCGACGCTGGGCTGTTGGCGTAGACCTTATCTTTCACGTGGCCCCAAAGGAAGAAGTCGCAAGGTGTTAAATCACAAGATCTCGGTGGCCAATTGTGATCACCTCTTCGAGAGATAACACGGTCCGGAAACTTTTCCCGTAAAAGATCGATGGTTTCATTGCTTGTGTGGCACGTAGCGCCATCTTGTTGAAAGTAAACGTTGTCCAGATCAATACCATCCAATTCCAGCCATAAAAAATCATTAATCATCTCTCGACAGCGCAATCTATTGATCGTAACTGTTGCTCCAGCCTCATTTTCGAAAAAGTAAGGTCCAATGACCCCGCCGGACCATTTACCGCACCAAACAGTCACGCGTTGAGGATGGAGAGGCTTTTCAACAATAACTCTTGGGTTTTCCGAGCCCCAGATGCGACAGTTTTGCTTGTTGACGTAGCCTCCGAGGTGGAAATGGGCCTCATCAGTCAAGATGATTTTTCGATGAAATTCCGGATCGTTTTCATGCATTTCAAGGACCCAATCAGCAAAGACACGACGTTGTTGATGATCAACAGACGGCTTGAGTTCTTGTGTTAACTAAACTTTATAAGCCTTAAGACCCAAGTCTTTATGCAAAATACGGTGTAATGACGTTTGTGGAATGCCTAATTCCAAAGAACTACGAGGAATGGACAAACCTGGGTTTTCTTCAACACTTTGGGCTACAACAGCAATATTCTCAGTTGTTCTTGAGCGATGTGCACGGGTTTTATTCTTCACATCACTAACTTGTCCCAACAGCTCGAATTTGTCCACCAATTTCTGTATTGCGGTCCGACAAGGTGCTTCACGACGACCCAAAAATGTTTTAGTTTTACGAACCGTCTCTGCCAGATTTTCACCATTTTTATAGTGAATTTTAATAATTTCAATGCGTTGTTGAAGCGTGTATCGTTCCATTTTTATTAATGGCGTAGTTTCTACTTGTCAAATGTTAAAAAATGACAGCTTTAAAAGTGACAGCTACCGAAATAGCGGGCTATTTAAAATAACACCTCTTATTGGAAAACCCTTTATTAGCATTTTTCATGGAAAAAAAGAACAAGATTCACTCCAATTGAAGTAAAGTTGTACCACTGTCGGTAAAAAATAACACAAAAAAAATAGACAGAGTTGATTTTACTGCAAAGCGGAAAGTGAAATTTTATATTTTTGTACTTCTGAATCAAAAATGGTGTCTAACACAGCTTATGAATATTTAATGCAACAATAGGAGACAAAATTTAAATCATAAAGATTATTCTTTGTTTTATTTTATCTAGCAAATAAACGTCATTTTCAATGTCCCCATAGTAACCTACTCTGTGAGTGAAATCTGTAAATTTTGCTGGCGAAGTCTTCAAACAAAAATTGGGTAACTATGTCGTTCTTAATTGACACTGTGTATTTCAGTAACCTTGTTCAAGGTCTTCGTCATAAAAACTTAAATTTCTAACTATAGGCAGGGCTACCTATCCAGATTTTGAAAAAGAGCCAATAAAAAGAGTATTTTAAGAAAAAAAGAGCCACCACTGAAAACATCCCCAATATAAAAAAATATGCAGGACTGGGTCGCACGAACTTGCTTTTACGTGCGACGTGCGATCACACTGTGGTTCTAAAGTCTGAAATAAATTAGTAATGGGAGTGGGAGCCTATATTTTATCCATTTGCCAAAATTTAGTAAAGTTGCAGGCAGTATTATGGGAGCATATAAAAATTAACACTATTGCCCCGTGTTGCTCATATGAAATATAGATGCAAGGAAATTGTATTATTGTAACTGGAAAATTGTTTTAAATCAACGAAATTAGAAAAAAATGTATAAAAATAATTCTGAAACTTTTTCAACCCAACGCGATGTACACCATCTGATTTCTTATATTAAATAAATGTTAATTTATGAGAACAAAATTTTTAAAATCGTAAGAGCTGTTTTGATAATAATTAATTGTGTATATATGAAATTTTGTTAAAATTTTTTAGAAAAAAATTGGTAGGCCAATTTGTATTATTTATTATTGTATTTAATGTTACAAAAAATCTTCCACCCGTTTTCGAATAATCGAATTTTTAAAAAAAATAATTTTGAAATATTTTTTGAAATACAAAAATAATTTGTTGCAAAGTTTTGATATACAATATTGTTTAAATTTATAACAAGCTTGTGTATACAAAATTTAGTTGTAATCGATAAGTCAGATAATCAGAAAGTCGAAAATCAAAAAGAAACCGTCCTATAATACATACCATACATAGGTACTGTTAATAATAGTTCAATGTAAATTTTAATAATTTTTAATGCTAGACCTTACTATAATTTTGATAATAAAAAAAATATCAAAATCGTGGGAGACGTTTATGAGCAAAAAACGATTTTCCTTAACGGTTTTTAAATCATTTGTATGGGAGGTACCGATATTTTTGATTATAAGAATAATTTTTGTCTAAAATCTTCTAGATAATGTTAAAAAATTCTTTTTCTCTTTTATAATTATAACTAAAAATCGACCAAGTCATTTTTGAAATATCGAGTTGTAAAAAAAAATCTCTTTGCAGCGTTCGGGAAATATGTAGGCGAAAAGCCACAAGGTAATAAAAATGAACGCGTTCAGATTTCAAAGAATTGCTTACTCAGAGGAAAAATTTCAAACAATTTTTTTACAAAGGGTTACTCAGAGGAAAATTTAAAAATTATGAAAAAGGAAATTTAAGTAGATATATTATTCTGAAAAAGAGTAAAAAGAGCCACGAAAATCTCAAAAAGACCCAATTTTTGATGATTTTAGAAAAGTGGAGCCAAAGAGCCACACCTGAAAAAAAGATCCAAATTGGCAATTTAGAGCCACGAAGGTAGCCCTGACTATAGGTCACATTCGATTTCAATTAGGATTTATTTTTGAATTGGTTTTGTTCTGCCAACCTCTTATAAAATAAGTAATAAAATGGACGTTTGGAGATATTATTTTTCATGCTATGACACTAATAAATCAAAAACAATTTTTGTTGTATACCTTCAAAATAATTAAAGTTAAATTTTAAAGATACGAAATTCTTCAAACTAAAGTTTAAAAATTCAGTTCTCCAGTCAATCTTTTTTCAAGAAAATTTTACACGCTCAATGAAATTGATATTTAAACAGTTAAATGATTTATAGAATTGTTCCTGCCATATAAAAGTTTATTTTGAATAATTGTTTGTTTGTGTATAGCTTCTGTTGAAGCTTATATTTCGCATAACTTCGTTGGTATACCTACGACAAACAGATTTTAGATTTTAAATGATTTTTAATTCATGAAATTTACGCCGCGCCGGCCGGCCGCCTTACAGTTGGCAAATAATACTTAAATAAATGTAATTTAAACAGTGTGTTTTTTTTTGTTTTTGTATTATTATATGTTTTAGAAAAGTTCAGTTAGGATTCGTGTTCTGTAACTAAATGCTATTTTGACGTATCTGTACAAACTCTCCCAGTCAGTTCCTCCCTTAAGGATATCGACAATTTCAGCCTCATTCAGATAGTTCTTTCCAAAAACACTTTGCCTGGTTTCTACAAGCATAGGACATCTAACCACAAAATGTAACACGTTATCTCTTCCCCTAATGTTGCACAAGTTGCAGGTTTCTTGTAAATCGCTCCTGTGAGATATATGATTCAGGGGGAGTAACTCTCTCCGTGTTTTTAAAACAATTAACATGAGGTCGGTTGAAAACTCCTCCCTGAAATATTTAGTTATTAGCAGCTAAGTTGAAGTCAAGCTGCGCATAAAAGTTTCTGTGAAACGAGTTTCTGGCTTTCCAAATAAAAGTTTCACGTTTTTTTTTTATCTACTAGGCTGATTACGATGTAGAGTTGGCTTTTCCACTTGTCAATCGATTCATCTTGAAGAGAGAGTGAAAGTCCACAGTACTGAGCTAAATTACTCCAAGACTCAAACAATGAAATTTTCTTTCTGATCACCAGCATTGTTATTTGCTAAGGCAATCGTCTATCGTCCATTTTGATTGTCTTTAGTATATAGTCAACCTGCATTTTAAGAGTTGAAATAAACAACTGAGAAAGACCTGTTTCCAGCAAAAGGATATGGTTAGCCGTACTGTTGGGTAGTTTCAAAGTCCACTTCAAAAAGTATCTGAGAATCTGCACCACTTCATCAAATTTTCTGTGTCCCCAAACTTGCGCCACGTAGAACATTAGCGCTTTGGCCGTTGTTTTGAAAATTTGATATTTTGCTTCATATTTAACATCTCTGTGCATCACACTTCTCCAAGTCGCATTTAACGCATTTTTTTGCCTTAGCTAATTTATCTGTCATATATGGTTCTTCAAGTTTAGATTTCTATAAATCCGCATACCAAGATAGTCATAGCCGTGTTTTATTATCTTCTATCGGGATCCGTATCTGGATCTGGATTTCTTTTTAACCCAAAATACACAAACAAAATACTGGGAAATTTTCAAAATTGTTTTTGTAACACGTGTTAAAAGTTAATCCAGATCCAGATCCGGATCCCGATAGAAGATAATAAAACACAGCTAATATTCACTCACGATTTCAATGTTATGCTTTCCAAACATCCATTTTTCACTGCGAGAATTTTTGCCCTCCTCTGTTTTGACTTGTCGAGTTTCACCTGGAGTATCCATTTATTGCAGTACACGAACAATCGATTTATAATTAATTAATTTCAGTTGACTCAGAAATCATAACGATATCGCCTGCGAACATAAGCACTTTCATTAGAAGGTTTGTGGAAACTCGAGCTCCTCCTAGTAGAATTTCTTCGATGTTTTCGATAAACAAAGCAAAAAGTAGAGGGCTTTGGCAGCAGCCTTGTATCAGCCCTATCTCTATTAGTCTTCTGTTCAGATACTTTGCTTCCAAGGGTCACTGCAGAAGTTGTTGAGTCGTATAACCGTTCCAAAATGTTTCCAAACTTTTTCCTTATTTCTTTATTTTAGAGCTTCAAAATTAGTGCTTTTCTGTCTATGGTCTACCGCCTTGAAGTCGATAAAAAAAGCGTAAAAATTCTTTTTCGATCCCATAAATATCTCAACTACATTGGTAATTGAGTAAATTTGATCAATTGTAGGGTAATTTTCGCGAAAGCCAGCTTGTGATTCACTCAACAAGTTATTTTCCTCCACCCAATTAAAAAGACGCTTGTTAAGTAGTTTTGCTAGGACTTTCATCGATGAATTCAGCAACGATATACCTCTGTAATTCGCAGAAACTCTATTGTCGCCTTTTTTTTTTGGACAGATGATAGCTTCTCTGAAACAGCTTGGTATACTAACACTCTCATATGCTTGTTTTAAGGCTCTTGTTAGGTATTCTACGAAGAGAGTTGTACCGAATTTGTAGTATTCTTGAGGGATTCCGTTTGATCCTGGTGAAGTGGTGACTTGTTGTTTTGTAGCTCATTCAACACCGTTTGAACTTCTATACAAGAAAATGGTGAATCAAGCTCATCGTTGTGTTTATTATTATAGAGCATTCTGACTACAAAAAAAATTGTGTGAGTGCCGGGACTCACGGTTAATATGTAGAAACATCAACGTGCGCGGATCCAAAACGGACTTGTTTTGGCTTGAAGGGGAACTTAAGATTTTTTTCACTGAACGCACCCATCCTAGTATGCAGATCGTAACGATTCACACCGTAACGTTGCATGACGTAACGTTGCACACGAACGTTCACGTTATTTTTTTTCACTCTACCGCCAGCATAGATGTTTACACATCAAAAAGGTTAGAATAGAACATCTAACAACAACTGAACTGGTGGGGCCATAATTAATTGGAAACATTTTGAAACTTAAATTCATTTTGTTGTTATTCTTTTGTGTTGATAAATTTTTGTTATTTTTTTTTTTTTTGAAATTATGTACATTTTTAAGAAGTTTTGGAAAATTTCTTGAATTCGCGCTGACATAAAGTTGTTTGTCATCATCATATTGTCCGCTCTTCTTCTATAGGTAAACGGTAAACCAACATCTGTTCGCTTGATGGTAAGTTATATGCATATCGGTATAAGTACTTATTGAAAATAAATGTTTTCCAATAACTGAACAAACTTTTGTTTTTAATCATTACTCACATACTCATCCACATAAAAGAAAAGAAACAAACAAGCAAACAAAAATATGTGTCAACCATAAAAATGTTCGTGTGTATTTTGCACTTAATGGATAGCGAAAGTAAAAGATATACCTACAGTCATCGTTGTTTTTGTTTGTTTGTCTAAAGGATTTTATGCAACAAGAATACCTGTTCAAATATAATCGTTGTCCTTGTCCAGGTAGGTATACATATGTATCTCTATATCTTTATAAAATTTATAAAAGACCCAAAACCAAGGGTCACGTGCCGCATATCCTGTGGCCTGTGATCGAATGAAATGCAATATGACTCGTCTGTTATAGCGGTCATTGGATGACACATAGTGTTTTGATGATCGACATAAGGTCTCTCTGTTTGTCTGAAGGTCCAACTTTTTATTGATTTGTTTACAAAACAACATTTTAAGAACTTCTCAAGGGATATCGTATAGATATAGTCGGTATACAGAACTAAGTATATATAGGTAGATACATTTTTGTTTTCTATAAAAATTCAAACACACATATGTGTTTGTTGGTTTTTATTTCCTTGTTTTGATTTATATATATTTTTTTTTGTACAGAAATGACCTGCATTACGTGCCAGTGCCCAGAATGTTTATATCAAGTAAATCAGGAAGTACCTACCAATAACCAGGGAAAGGTTATATAAATGTATTGTAATTAAGTGTAATCTTTTGTTAGGTATATGAAGGTATACCCTAACTACAATGAAGCCCAGTGGAATAAACTATTGTGACGCCTGGTCTTTAAACGATGCTCAAATTTTTGTTGTGAAAAACGGAAGTAGAGTTATATACCTACCTACCTTCCAATAATTATGCGGCTGCCGTTAAAGAATGTTCTTCATAAACTTTATTGTTTTAAGGAGGAAGGAAAACTCTCAACTTTGTTGAGGTACATATATATCTATAAATTCATTAACGAACAAATTTAGGTTGCATTGTTTTCGCTTTTGTCTGGTTTATATTTCCCTACTTACATCAAACACAGTTTGAAGGTACCTATACTCAATAAATATTAAAAAAAAAACAAATATGTATGTTTGATTGTGTGAATGTTTTAATATAATTCTAGTCTAACCTCCATCAATCTTCCATTCAACTTAGCAGATTTAAAAAAATATAATAATCTTAAAAAAATAGAAATGGAATCAGCAGAAATGTATAGGTTTTGCTCATATTCATCGTAAACCGACATCATGTAACTAAAGCTAAGTCATGTACACGATTGGTAGATCTTATACATTATTGTCAGACCTGCGAAAATATCTCACAATTTTCTACCAATGAGCTGACAATTAAGTTTTGTGCTTACACGGTCGGTAGAAAATCTACCAATCTCTTACAATTTATTGTCAGAAGTTGGCTGACCTACCAATAAATTGTAAGAGATTTGTAGATTGGCTGCCAACCGTGTAGAACCACAACTAATTGTCAGTTTTGTCAAACTATTTCCAGAAGTTAAACACAATAATTTTTTCAGAAAGTATTTTCGTCGCAATCGCGACTGTTTTGGCTGCATAAAGCAGAGATGAAGAAGAAATGCAAACAAAAAACTGTCGAACGGTATGGGCAAAGGATTGGATGACCTGATGTCAGCAGGATGGATGTTACGCTAAATTCCTGCTGGAATGTCAAGGTTGTGTCGTGTGACTTTCAACCTTCTTCCGATATTATTATTTTTTGTTTTTTGTTTTGACGCGGCGACTGGGAATTTCGTGGCAAAATAGGCCGAAATGTTGCATTGGTTGCTAGTATTCTTTCCACTTCTGGTCTTTCAATGTTGTTTTCTATTAAATAAATTTACCCCAATTCACCACCATCGCAACGCCCAAATTCACTGCAAATTGTCTGATAATGAAAAAAATATATGATGTTAAAAAAAATTATATCTGATAATTTCTTCATTGTCAGAAACGTGATAAAAACTGTCAGGCCGACAATAAATTGTATGTGTACCCACGATTATCAAATACCTTAAAATTTAGCATCTCACAACTGATTGTCAGATACCTTTTGTGACAATTATTTGCAAGATTACACGATTGTCATCTAGCGTAAGTAATTGGCAGACAATGATCTTACAACTAATTGTGAGACAAATTTTCTGATAATTAATTGAAAGACTTTACTGACAAATCTGACAATATCGTAAGATCTACCAATCGTGTACAATAAGCTTAGGTTTAACATGATTCTTATATAAGTAGGTACATATACTTAAAGCTTACAAAAATGTGGGATATCTTTTTAGGGTCAAGCGAAATAATTAAAACTTATTAAAATTGGCCTAATTTCTCTTTGCAAAACATGTCAGCTTATCAAACCAAAACCTTAAAGTTGTTATTAATTCACTTTGTATAAGAGCAATAAGACCAACTGTAAACTTCAAAAAGGAAACTGGTCATCAATATAGCTAAAAAACGAGAATTCAATTCAAGAAACCATTTATCTACCTACATATAGATATGATTTTTGTTTAAGGAATTTTAATTTGGACCTGCTATTTAAAGGGTGTTTTTTTTAGACGTGTGGTTTTCAAGACAGAATAAAACGCATATAATATAATGTTACGACCAAGAATTTAGCTTTATTATAAAGATAAGAGTTTGCTTATGTTTTAAAAATGAAATCGGGCAAATGGCCGCCGCGGCTGGCTCGAATTAGTTCCAGCCGAGAGGCCCAATTTTCGGCAGCTCCGATTGTTGCGCGGGATGGTGAATGGACTTATTCGGGTCTTCTTCGGATACTCTGCTCCACAGCAGCAATAGCGTCTTCGGTGCGCACTGTAGGGCGTCTCTGAGCATGCACATTATCCACTAGAGTAAACGTGGTGCAAAACCAATCAATGGTTGCTCGAATTAATGCGATTATGTCGACCGAATATTTGACGCAGAGCGCGATGCGTCGCGCGAACCGAACCGAACCGAACCATTATTTTGGTAATGAATGTGCACGATTTGCAAACGTTGTTCAGGAGTAAGTCTATCAATTATGAAACGGAAAACCAAATTGAGCATAAGTCAAGTGACAGCTGTCAAAAAGACCAACTTCGAAAAAAGTATTTCCAGGTTGAAAACCACACGTCTAAAAAAACACCCTTTACATTTCTTTTATGGTAGTTCAAAAATATCCAAAGTCCCATCTAAAGACATAACGAACTCGCTTGACTTTATGGGGTCCTCATCAAGTAAGCAGACAACAATCTTACAAAAGTGTCCGTTCTTTACAAGCTTACGGCTGCGGCAGCTATTTTATATTTCTAGGTCACTTTTTGTTCTCAATATAGAAAAATGTTCAAAACCAAAAAATCTCCGGTGCCTCCTGCTCCTAAAACAAATATATAATTATATTTCACGTGAAACTCAAAATTATTTTACAAATCTCCCAAAACTTCATAATCGTAATAAAATGATTATACTGATTTTTGTAAAAAAGTTTTAAAGGACCATGGTAAAATTTGTATGGACTTTGGGTCCAATTTCAATATTGCTCAAGAGTTATGAAACTTATGTGATATAAAAGCTAACGGAGAGTACTTTATTTCATCATATGGAAGCTAAATTGAACTCGAGAGCGAAAATGGTGTTTTTGCGTATTTTATAAAAAAAGTATTTGCATTGGACAAACAAAAAATAAAGAAAATGGCAACACTTACTCAAAAGTGTTTTACTTTTTTTGAAAGCTAGAAGTCGGTTCTTTGATTTTATTTTTAAATCAAGATGTTTCTATTAATAGTTTTCGAAAAAATTACTTTCAAACTCAAAAATGGTAAAAAAAAACAAAAAAATTCAATATTTACTGATTTCTTCACAATTTTTAGTTCTGTTTCATTTCGTATTCAATCAAGAATTAATAGATTTAGGGAATACTAAAAGCGAATTAAGAACTAAGTTTTAAAATTGTGAAAAAAATACGTAATCAATGTTTTTTGTTTTACCAAAGCCTATACAAATTCCAACATTTTCAAAATTAGGGACACCTTTGTCTGTAGTTAAAAATTTCGCACGAAATAAAATAATTATACAATTTTTGGAATTGATTGTGTTTTTTCATGGTTTTTCAACGCTGATTAGGCTGCTGTGCAAACCACAAGAAAACAAACAACCTCATTTTTACTTGCTCTATAGCACAACTATTGGTTTCGTGTAAAACAAACAAAATTCTAGGTTATAATCAAAACTTAGCCCTTGGTACTATGATCGAATAGTCAGAAAAAGTATGTCGTCCGTCGATCTGTGCGTTCGTGCGCGCGTGCATCCACTATTATTTGAGCTAGAGTTTAAATGGGTAAACGGATTCGCTTCAAAATAACATGAAATATGGAATTCGAATTTTTAATTTCCTCGAAAACGGCTTTAACGATTTTGGTTAAACTTTTTTATTTGTAACAAACAAAATGATTTTAAGGAAACTGCGTTTCAAGTTGTTGACAAAAAATTACACAATGGAAATAGGCATTCCACGTTTTTTTCAGAAAATGGTGTTATTTTTGGGTTATTCGCGCATGTTTGTTCCATGGTTAAACCGATTTCGTTATAATTTTGCAGTCTGGTGCTTCTCCACGGTACTTTTTCGGAGATGCTTAAGACCTTTATAAGACATACAATTAAAGCTTTCCACCAAAATCAACTTTGTCGAAAATTTTTGGAAGTTTGGTCTTTTTTGTTTTAAGAAATTTGTGTTCAATATTTCTTTTTATTTAAATTAATTTTTAAAATTACCTAGTAAGGGCGTGTTTATATTGAAGCTTGAGCTTGAGTTGAGGTATTTATATTGGAGCTTCGATGAGTGCTGTTTATTGGATATAAATTATTATTTTTGTTTGTAATTATTGAATTTCATTATTAAATTTTTAAAATCTTATTTTGCTTACTAAAATGAAATAAAGTCCAAAATAGAAAAAATAAAATTCTATATTTAGGCAAAAATATAAAATTTACGGCACATAAACTAAACAGTGAGGTAGTTATGGGAGGGGGGCATGCTGCCCCTGCAACCCCACTGCTTGGCTTCACTATAGGATTTGGAGTAGGTGCAAGGTTGGTTATATAAAGAAATCCCACTGTTTATCAAGCAAATTCAAAACAAAATCTATTACTTACTTTAAAATAACAATTTGCTTGAAACAATCTTCTTAAATAAAATTGGTAGGTAGAAAGCTACTTAATTAGGTAAGTTTTTGAGTTTGGTTAAGTTACCAAATTCAATCCTCCCACCAACACGGTTTTTTTTCTTGTCTTGAGACTCAACCTAGGAACCTAGGAATGCATATGCATAGGAACAACAGTATAATAAGTAGCATTTTAAAATGACAACCTGCTTACTTGCTTACAGATTCAATTAGAAAGGAAGGTTATCTCAATTATAAATTAACTCTCTATTCTGAACTAGATTATTAGCCTTTCTATTTAACATGTACATATACCTACCTAAGTTGTGATATTTTTCCTGCGCTTGAAAATATTTCTAAACTAGAGTTCTTATATAAGTCGAATCCTATGTCAATCTTTGATGTTAAAATGCCTGCCAAGCCAACTTTAACTCACAAATATTATGAATTTCAAAACACACATACATTATAATTTTTCAATAATATAAAATTAACCAAAATGAATCGCTCATTATGCGCCTATATGTACATAACCCGAATGCTTTAGAATTATTTATTTTCAAACAAATTTGTGGTAACCCTGTTCATGTATATAAACCACAAAGTATACATTACTTGTCTGTTCATCAAAACGATCATTACGGTTAACAATATAATTAGGTATTCCATTCCCACTCCCAAGACTCAATTGTTATTCAATTTAAATAAAGAATACAATCCTACATACCCAATGAACAACACATCACAAATGGGGCGTCAACAAAACGTCACACAAACACCATACCAACATAATTCCTCCACATCAAACTACTTAAAGAATTTAACAAAACAAAAAAGAGGGAGATAGAAAGAAAGGGAATAAGGCGATCCTCAACAAGTATAGGGGAAATTGAAATAATGAAGTTTATTTTTATAGCAACTTTTCACTATCTCTTTCCCACAGCTCATAAAAGTATCTCTGACATTACTGTGTGTTTTAATGTTTCTGCTTTTTCATTATTGTGGAAGAATTCACTTGCTATAATGACTTTGATTTTTTTTTAATTTGAATTTCAGTTTGGTCCAACAAAATGAAGCTACCAGTCAGGGCATCACCATCGCGTCACAGCAACAATCGAAACAGAAACAACATCCATAACAATAAAAGTGATAATTATATACTCAGGAAGAACAATAACAATGGTATAGCAAACAATAACACAACACAATCTCCTTCAACCAATACAATCAATCAATCTGGAGGGGTAATGAATAACGACGAAGGATCCCATAGATTCCAACAACAACAACAACAACAGTCAAACACACACATTCAAAACCAACGATCATCGTTGTCACCGTCCTCTTCGCCATCGTCTTCGTCAACATCATCCTCATCGTCGCTGCCGCAAGCATTTAACGTGACAGCCGCAGTTGAACAAATACCAACCACCAAAACATCATCAGTGTCCATGACAGCAACTATGTCTAACCCGAAACCAACCACGACGATCATATCAGTTGCCAGCGAAACATCAAACCAAACAGTTTTATGCTGCAAAACTGAGCCTGATTTAGACGACGAAACCACCTTATCATCAAATACAGTAGTGTCAAAAAGCATCTTATCACCTTCAGTAGTCAGTGCCAGTGGTAGTAGTTGTAGTGGTAGTGTGTTATCAGGTTTACCTACATCGTCGTCATCGACAGTGGCGCCCAGTTCTTCCATATCAGTTATAAGTGCAGTGCCATCAGTAATTGAACATTCACGTAAAGATACCAATGACAGTTCGTCTAACGTCACTAACAACAACAATGTCATATTGAGATTAAATAACAATAATCACTATAGTAAAAATAATGAAAATATAATTCTCGTGCCATCAGCCGGTAACGATAATTTGTCGAGTGGTGCTAGTGTCGCTAATCAAAACCTTCCGAGTGGTTATCGTGGTTCAAATAATACCGTTATAATATCGAATAATCGTTTACAACAACAATTAGACAATTCACAGGCTACATTGCAATACGCCGCCGACTTGCAACACCAATATCAAGGCAGATATACAACGATCTCACCGGCAATCATAGCTAATTTGAGCGATCACAGTGATTCTTATTTGAGTTTGAGTAACAGTAACAATAACAGCATATCTATGCCCCCATACAATTGGGCATACGACTTATCCCTGCATCACAAGGATTCCGAGAGTAGCAAGCTGATTGCTGATCACCACCATCATCAGCAACATCACCACCAGCCACATCAACATCTCCAACATACTCAGGATATTCTGCTGACGGCAGCCAATCACCCAGCAATCGATCAAATTAACATGCGCAGTAATTTGGCACTCTATTCTGCATTTGGGGGCAATGTGGCCGATCATCATCTGCATGCAACAACTGCCGCAACACTTGCTGATAGTGCCACCCCAAACAACATAGACGAAGTGATACAGGACACTTTGAAGGATGAAACCTGTTCGATGGTCGATGAACATCACATGGGAGGGGGAGCAGAAAGTAGTGGAAATAGTGAAACGACGAGCTATCTAACTTTGACAAGTAGCGGAGAATTACATCAACACCATCATCACCATAACCATCATCACAATCAACAAGATCACCATCAGCAACATCATCATCACCATCAGCACAACAATGCAGCCAGTAGCGGCGGTGAGTCGCCAAATGGCAGCGATGTTGATATGCACAACAACTATACGCAGCTTACAAATGCTTCGCACCGTGAAAGCCTCTATGGCAGTGTAACACCTGAACATGGCTTGATTCATCCCGTGAATGACTTTGATTCTCTAAGTCCAAGTCTTACACCTAGGTAAGTTTTTGAAAATAATATTAATTATTTTTTATTATAGAATTATAAAGAAAATGGCCATGTTAGGCTGTAAGAACAATAAATCAAAATACGCGAGGAACAATGACTTTTTGGCGAAAATTTAAAAACAGTTTCTCTATAAAAATAATATCAGAAAGTTCTCTTTTATCAATTTAGGCCGTGTGTGCTTTGGATTAAATTTTGATTTAAATCTATCGGAAATTAAATTTTGACGTTTCCAAGTACCAGATTCACCTCATTATAGTGTCAATTGTCAAACCTTAAACTTTAAATACAATTTAACGCGATTTTAGTGTAATTCAAGCACGGCCTTAAGTGGAGTACCTAATAGATATAAATAAATATTCTTTCCAAGAATGTTATTTTTGTTTGTTTTGTTGCTTGAATTTACAATTTTTAATATTCGCTTACATAAAAACCTCCTCAATATAAAGATTCAAGATTACGATTAATTGAGAAGATAAAGTGTGTCCCGCAATTATTTCCGTTTGTCAGAAGAGATGACTGACTGTTAAGTTAGATTTCAGCTATTATAACATCAGATTGTTGGATTTTCTTTAAACAGGACATTTTCCACATGAGTTTGTTGGCTTTTTCGTTTGGTGTCAGAATGACAGTTCTTCTTTTGAAAATATGAGAAATTTCCTTTTGGATTTGTTTTCAGAATCTTTCCAGAAGCGTTCACACGTATCAAATTCTTCTTAAGGATTACTAATCTTTCTTTTAGGATACAAAAATAAAGGTAACAGAACCATTAAAGGCAAGCTAATTTTTCTGGAAAACTGGCTGCGAATAAATTCAGTGTAGGTTTTATTAAATCTGTTCTTTTCTGCCAATTTCTACAAATTTTAAAATTTGTTTTTCTGGTACATATGAACTACTTGAGTACGCGAACGACTTTTGACTTTGGGCCAGTTTCACAGTCGACACTTACTGGAATAAGTCGCACTTAAGTTTCCCATATTGGGACTTTAAGCTAAATTTTATAGCCAGCGTAAGTGGAACTTAAGTCACCAACATCGGAGACTTAAGTTCCACTTATTCAGGTAAGTGTGCACTGTGATATTGCAACTAAATCTTTCACATTGATCACTTAAGTGCCACTTTTCTGACTGTGAAACTGGCCTTTAAGGTAACAGTATATTTTGACTTATATTATTTTGCCTCCCAGGCCATATTGACGGTGTTCACATTGGACTGTCTCCTCCGATTTTTTTTTGACGTAAATCCAACTTCTATTGTTCAGATACACACGATTCCTTTTTTCAGTTGCTTCGTCTTTCGGCTTTTTGACAGATATAGTGAGGATTGTAGAAATGTAGCTCCATTCCCCCCTAATCTGTCAAAATGACCAAAGATGAAACAACCGGAAAATGGACATGTGAACTCATCCGACTCACCAGTCTGTGCTCTTTGAAGGATTAATTTGAAATTTTGCACTTACAAAATGTAGGTAAATCTTATTCAATAAATATGTTTCCAATTGAATTCTGAAGGATTTTAGTGCCAAAACAAATAACAGACAGAGAAAATAGATGTCACAATAGAAAAAATAAAAAAAATCCACTATAGTTTTAAAAAAAATAAAAATCTCTTTCTTATACTTTGTTTCCACCAAAAATTTATTTCAATTTATATTAAATAAATCTGTGTAGTGTTTCCACCACACAAAAAGTTTAAACAATGGATTAAATTTCACAGTACCTACCTTTCAAAATACAAAAGTTATTTTATTTTGTCGTTTGAAGTTGAAGTGAGACAGAAAGTTTCATGATTGTAAAAAAAGAAGCGAAAAAGTTTGGATTTAAATATGAATGCGTTCACCGTGACATAAAATAGGTTTGTTCGATTTGTAAAACTATTGGCCCTATGAAGTTTTAACAAGATTTATTTCTACTAAATAGATTTACGAAATAAATTTGTATAGTAAATCTTCGAGATTTTTAGAAGATTATGGACATATCTTATCAAATCTCGGTTTAGTGGTCGGTGGAAACGTAGTATTACCGTGGTGGGAGTGAGCAAAAGCACAGAGACGTTGAAAAAAAATCCCGGAGACAGTCCAACGTGAACACCGTCAATAGGTCGAAATATTTATTTATTTGGTAA
This sequence comes from Leucozona laternaria, assembly GCA_932273885.2. Taxonomy (NCBI): domain Eukaryota; kingdom Metazoa; phylum Arthropoda; class Insecta; order Diptera; family Syrphidae; genus Leucozona; species Leucozona laternaria. The sequence goes on along the minus strand of OW026366.1, from coordinate 27,999,065 downwards.
ATGATACAAAAAGAAACAGTTTACTATATAAATTGTTATGAATTCGGAAAAAAATTAAAGTCGAGTTTGATACTTGACATTACGACGATAGGGGTGACGAAAAAAGTGGGTCTCGCAAAAACGTCCGTCTGTCTGTTCGGCTAAAGCCTAATGCTACATTTACACGACTGACAAATTGGCAGTATTCTGGCATTTAACTGTCAAAAAAATGAGAGAACAATGGAAAAATTCATTCTTTTGGCAGTATAATGACAGAAAAATGCCAATTTGTCAGTCGTGTAAATGTAGCATAAGCGAATAGGACAATTTTATTTAAACTTATAGGCGCAAAAGTTTAAACAACCTCATGTTAAGGTTTTAGCATGATGATAGTTAACACTTTACTAACTTTAAAATTCTTTACTGAAATGTTGTTAGTTTTAAACACTTTTTAACTAGTATCATACTTAACCTATTTTCTTACGAAACTCAAGCTGAACGCGCCGGAAACAGTAACATTTCGTGCAAAAAATGAAGCAAACATACCATTTTAAATTTTTTTTATGTTAAAGTGACATATGGATTTAGCAATATGTTAAAAAGATAAAACAGCAATCTGGCGATTTTAACTTTAGTAAAATGTTAAGAGATAGTTTCATGTTAAACTCTATCTATTAGCTTTATTGGTTATAACCTGCCTTTCAATAAAAAAAATTGTTCGGAAAAATGGTTAATATGGCACCTCGCAAAAAACCTTTTTTTTTATTGCGACAGTCTAAATATTTTTTTTTGCAGAATGCTGTTTTTTTTAACACTATCCGAATTTGTTCGTTTTCAAAAAATTTGCAATTATGTACTTCCAAGTGTCAAAATTGAAGGTGCATCCATTTTAATTATTTCATGAAGTGGTATTATACTGTGGATGAAAATGGATTCTATATTTATTGGCACTTTCAAGAGAATAAAGGAGGTGGAGCTCTAGAGAAAAAATTAGACGAATAATTTTGCGAGAGAAATCTAACATACTAGATTCGCCTCATTGACTGACATAGCGTGAGTACCTCGACATAATCGCAAAATCGCATTTGCACCACGTTTATTCTAGTGGATAATGCACATCCTCAGAGACGCCGCCTAACAGTGCGCACCGAAGACGCAATTGCTGCTGTGGAGCAGGTTATCGAAGAAGACCCGAATGAGTCTAGCCGCTGTCGCGCGCAACAATTGGAGCTGTCGAAAATTCGGTCTCTCGGCTGGAATTTATTCGAGTCAACCGCGGCGGCCAATTGCCCGAAATCATTTTTAAAACATAATGGCAAACCCTTATCTTTATAATAAAGCCGAATTCTTGGGCATAACACTAAATTATATCCGATTTATGTCTTCTTGAAAACCACACGTCTAAAAAAACACCCTTTATTTAACTAAAGTTAAGATCACAAAATGACAATTTTATCTTTTGATGTGTAAACATCTATGCTGGCGGTAGAGTGAAAAAAAACGTGAACGTTCGTGTGCAACGTTACGTCGTGCACTTTACGTTGTAGCACGTTACGTTACGAAATCTGATTTGCCCCGACCAAAACAAATTGATTTTAACGCGACCGACAATTAGATTATACTTTATCGCGCCCACTCATTTATATTGTTTTTGCCAACGACGAAAGCAAATTGTTTTTAGCGCGACCGACGATTTTATCATTTTATATTACACTTATATTTTTATATTTTTTTCTTTAATTTTTAATTATTCCCCGAACAAAATGGTCGCGACACTAGTAATTAAAAAGAAAACAAAATCAGAACAAAAATAATAATAGTTAGCTGTAGGGATTGACAATTGACTGTATGTATGGTAGGTCAATGGCTGTAGGTATGGTAGGATATCGGGTGCGTTCAGTGATACAAATCTGAACTTAAATTCTACGTTTACATTATACTGCTTTTAAACGATGCAATTTCTTCTTGCAATTTGTAGGCACGTAGGCGAGGGACGTAGGTGGCTGGGATATACAAAATAGCTGAGGTTGAACAAATTGCAGAGTTATCGGCTACTTTTGTACTTGCACAAAGTTAACATTCATTAAAAATCACCGCGTCCAATTCAATTGGCGATTGATGGTGTCAATCGATTGAAACTGCGATTTTAGTGATTTCCACTGACAACAACTCATTTGAGGTTCTTTCAGTATAAAATTAAGATTGAACTTTTTGTAAGTTTTACTCGATGGCAAGATGGAGTTTCATAAGGGTTGCAAGTTCGTTGACAGTTCTAACTGGATATTTTAATTCGGCCCCTGTCAGTCAAACCATTAAGTCATTTAATTGAAACCACGGTTTTAGTGCTCTCCGCTGACATTTGTTGTTTGTCGATGCTCAGAGAGTGATTACCATAAACAAGAACCATGTGTAATGTGAAGTCATCTTAAAGTTGAGAGTGAACTACGAAGCAGGACCTCTCAGTACCGAACCTTCACCGTTCGTTGGACACTTCACCACCAGCCTTTTAGTCACAGATTACCCATATGAAGATGAGAATGTTTCGTACGTTTCACCCTTCAAAACCCATTTGTTTACATTGTTGTATTTGTAATTTTTTCCCGCGTCGATGAATAGATGTGAATTGCAACAACTATTTAACCCGGTCTGTGAAGATCCCTACTGTCTATGTGTGAGATTTTTATACACACATTCTCATTTTTTATCTGATAACTGCCAGTTCAAGCTTGTAGGCAAATTAAAATGGCTGCCGGGGATTCTCATCTTCATGTGGCTAATCTGTGCTTTTAGTGCTTTCAAATTTCGTTACAGCGGTTCCGCCACTGGGTATTTCACTGCCGTTCTTTCAACATTAAGCTTTGCCTACATATAGGTAATGTAGTGTTAATTATTCAATATGTTTCTTTTGATGACGTTCAGTCACAAAAATTAGGCACTTGGACAAACGTTGATGTTTACACATATTTAGCCGTGAGTCCCGGCACTCACATATTTTTTTTAGTATCATACTAACTCCATATGTGATTTTGACAGTTGCAAATTTTGAAAGGGTTATGTTTCTTTACATTTTTTCACGAACTGTCTTTGCTTGAGGCGTGTTCAGTTGGACTTATCTAATAAAGAAACTAAGTTAAGTAAAAATTGTTTACAACTAAGTAAAGAGTCTTAAAGTCTTGTAAAGAGTCTTAAAGTTAGAAAATTGTAGTGTAGTATAATGCTAGTTATTTAAGAAAAAGTATGAAGTATATATTTGGATATAAATATAAATTATTGATACTTGTATACCTACCTAGCTCGACCTACATACATAAAATTATCCAGAAAGTAAAAATTTCGAACAAAAATCTAGAAAACATAATCTCGAATTACAAAAATGTCGAAAACAAATTCTCGAATGCTAAAATACAAAATTAATATTTATTAATTCAATTGTAATCTGCCTCTTAAAATAATTCTAATTCAAGATTAAGAACTTCTCATAAAAATAGAATCAATAGAAATTGAACAGAGCACTGTACACTGCACATCACATGCATGTGTATTTCCCATCTTCTTGGTAATTTGCTGACCAAAAACCAAGTTAAAGAAAGCTTACTCTACTCCAAACTTAAAAAAAAAAAACAAAGTTAAGTCCTGTTGTGTAGCAGACTGATGCGAAGTGTCAAAGTTTTAGTTGGAAGGCCACACATTGCCCTTGATAAATTAATAGCAATTTTGAATCATGAGTCAAATCAAGTTAATTGCGTAGTTGATAAATTCAAATGGGCTCCGAAACTAAAGTTAGACGGGAATATTTTTAACAAAAAAAAATACAACAATTTTTGAAAATATAAGATGAAAAGGGAAGAGAAGAGTTATGTGAGGTGATGCCTTTAGAATGTCATACATATGTGCATACAATTAAAATTTATAAAATGGCATTATACATGTATGTATACAAGATACCCATACACACATAACATACATGCATATGTACATAAATTTTGTTCTTTAAGTGAGTTGTTTTTTTTTAATATTTTTGAAATTTTGTTAAATTTCTTCTATTTTCGTACATGTGCACATTGTTTATGTAGCTTCGTTGTACATATGTATACTTTAATTTCTATTTTTTGTTCGAATTTGATGTTTTACGTTGTGGCATGTTAGTAGGTACATAAAGGAATATATTTAATTATTTTGGCATTTTATTGTTCTTTTGTCCTGAAGAATAGGTAAACAATTTGGTAAAACAAATGCATTATGAATTTAATACGAGTTTAAACTTTCTAAATAAAAAAAAAACCGATAATGCGACATCTCTTGATGAGCTTCATAGTGACTTAATAATTTTCAACAACTGGGCCGTGCATAAACTAACAGGAATGAAGGGGGCCTTAAATTTTCTGTTGAATCGGAATTGATAAGATGAGAGGTACTTCAGACAGGCTGATTCGCATAACGTTTGACGTTTAGGAGTGGGTCTATTTCCTCCATTTAGCCGGGTAGGACAATTTTATGCGAAATGATTTAAAACAGAAAAATAAATGTTAAATAACAATGGTATAACTTTTACAATGCCTCTCTATACCTTTATGTCAAGCCGGAAATCTCTTCTTTTATTTAATTTTCAAATAAAGTTATTTTAGTGAACAGTTTTTGATACATTTATTATCAAACTCCAAATTTAAAAAAACAATTTTTTTTTCAAATTTCAAACTAAATTTTTTTTCAAAATTTTACGTATTTAAGTACTATTTTTGTTTTCAAAACCCGGTTGCTCAAATGTCTTGTACTTTTTGAGAAAATTGAAAATAACTACATCTATTTTACTACATACGTAGTGGATTGGAGTAAAATTAAGAGTATTTTATTTCTGTTATTTTCAATTTTCCAAAGAACTAGAACGGAATTTAGCATCTGGTTTTTGGTGTCTGACTAAAAACTAATAAGAGCATTGAATATTAAAAACAAAAATAGTACTTGAAAACTTAAAATTTTTAACAAATTTAGTGTGAACAAAATGTTTTAAATGTTACTTTTGTTTTTTACTTTTGACTTTGAAAACTAATTTTTAAAAAACTGTTTACTATAAAAACATTAACTTTATTAATAATGAAAATAAAAAAAGAGATTTTTCACTTTAAAAAAAGGTAAAGCATGCCATTATAAGTGTTACCGTTCTTTTTTAATTTTCTTGTCATAACCCAACCTGCACGGTCCTGTTTTTTGTCGCATTTTATGCGATTTTTCCTGTAGGTTTACTCTTGGAGAGCATAAGTTACTAACCGCATTATAATGCGAACGAACTCCAGATGCCTACTTTTATGACCTAAGGCTCTACCAAACCAGCGCAAAACATTCGGAACGAGTATGCGACGACTGAATAATAAAGGGTGTTTTTTTTAGACGTGTGGTTTTCAAGAAGAAATAAAACGCATATAATTTAATGTTATGGCCAAGAATTTAGCTTTATTATAAAGATAGGGGTTTGCCATTATGTTTTAAAAATGATTTCAGGCAAGTGGCACCGCGGCTTACTCGAATGAATTCCAGCCGAGAGGCCCAATTTTCGACCAATTTTTGCAGCAATTGGGGCCGTATGTCAGCATTAACGCTCCGATTATTCTTTTCCAAGGCGTCAATCGTCTCGGGCTTATCTGCGTAGACTAACGACTTCACATAACCCCACAAAAAACAGTCTAGCGGTGTTAAATTGCACGATCTTGGAGGCCCACGACGCGAGATATTCAACCGAATATATTCAACCAAAAATGAGCTTCATCGAATATTGGACGCACCATTATTTTGGTTATAAATTTGCACGATTTTCAAACGTTGCTCAGGAGTAAGTCTCTTATGAAATGAAAAACCAAACTGAGCATAAATCAAGTGACAGCTGTCAAAAAGAAAAAAGAACTTCGAAAAAGGTATTGCCAGATTGAAAACCACACGTAGATATGTATTTTAAGATTGGCATCACACCCGTGTATTTATTTACACTTGGACGGCTAACTAAAGTTAGACAAGTTAGTATTATAAATACGACTGAGGCCCAGTTTTTCAGTGGTGAGTTAGCTAACTCTAGAAGTAAATTAACCCACAGTTAACTGAAGAAGCAGTTTTTCGGTGGAGGATGCATGTGGAACTACTGAAAAAAACACGGTGTATAAAACATCATTCGCATTTGTTCAGTTAATCCTGAGTTAGATCACCAAATTTGATGAGTTCACTCGGGTTTAACTTTAATCTCGCATTAAAAATCTTGAACTGGAGAGTTATTAAGGGGCCAATTATAGAGCTATCATTGAAACTAATTAAACAAAATTTAAATTTCTTTCTTAAAAAATTATAGTTAATGTTGCATATTCATAGTCGTTTGCTAAACTCATGTTTTACTATATCTATACTTTTATACTATATACTGATCTTAAATCTATTGAATCCACGAATAAACTTCCCATGTCTGAGCAAATTCCATTCTGTATTAATCAAGGCAGAAGTTTATTCAATTATTGCACTTCTAATATTGGAATGACAAGCCATGAAAATTTAAATAAATTGAATAAAATTTAATTAAACATACTTTTAACTTGGTCATATTTAAAAAAAATACCTGTGAATAGGGTTCAATATTTTTAAGAAATTTAATAACCATTTACATTTTTCCCACGCCCTTTTTAATTTTGTTTTCAGGTTTTTGAGATAATTTTTGGGTTATTCTTGAACACCTCATGAGTTTATTACTGAATTTGAATATATAATTTTTTGTTTAAGTAATCAAAGTATTTTGACTTTTTCCACATTTTCTTATTAATAAAATTATAAGAATATTCAGCCATTACAATTTTCATCTTGCATGTTTGGCCACGCTATAAGCTTATCTGAACTAGGTATATAAGAGCCAGTGGAAGCATTCTTAGTTCGATAAAATCTGAACGACGTTATCGATTTTGTTGAATTGTTTTTACTATATTGCAAGTTATATAAATTCTGAAAATAAAATTGAAATCGAGATTTTGATCAAACCTGACAAAGTGGCTCTTGCAATTTATTATGTCCGTCTGTTTTTTCTTTAAATTTGGTGTCTACCTATATTGTTTTTTGGTCGTCCATCTGACACAATTTTTCCATTTTTTATTTAGTACCTACCAAACATAACAGTATCTGCCATAAAAGATTTTCTAGCCGTTAAGAAAAATCTTATTTTTCTCAAAAACAATTATTGCTTAATAATCAGTGATATCTCAAAAACGGCCCCACAGATTTGTATTAATTTTTTTTTTAAATTCAGTTAATTTAGATAGATACAGAGGCTAGATATAGGTATGTCTTTGTCGAAATAAATGGTTATGAATGACACCTAACCTATCCATAGAACCATTTTTTTCATTTTCGCTTTTCTCCAAAACTATATTTAACTTATTTTGATAATTTTGTTTATTATTAATGGTTTTTTACAAATATAGCCTATCAATGCCATTATGTGCATAATAGCGTTGCTGAAATGTCCGTCAGAGCTTGTCTGGGTGGCGCGCATTCGAAATGTCCAATTTTCCCTCGAATTGCTCGTGCAAGCTTCCCAATGTGGTGTGAGCTTTGTGGCAGGTAGCGCCGGCCGTTCTGTTGAAACCACATGTCGTTGGTGTCCATTTCATCCAATTCAGGCCAAAAAAAAGTTGGTAATCATCGACCTATAGCGCTCGCCGTTGACGGTGTTGGCCTGACCAACGTCGTTTTCAAAGAAATATGGGCCGATGACGCCGCCAGCACAAAATCCACACCAAACAGTGACTTTTTCGGGATGCATTGGACACTCTTGGATCTCTTGTAGATTAGGATCGCCCCAAATTCTACAATTTTGTTTCTTGACGTACCCATTCATTCAGAAATGGGTCTCATCGCTAAAGAAGATTTTTTCGAAGAAAAGCGCGCAACGTTGCTCGAACAGAACACACATTTTGATAAAACAATGTTATCATTTGCACGTGTTATTGAACGTTATATCCGTCCATGGTTATTTGGCAAAACAGACTGATTAAATTACAACCAATTTGTCAGATGTAGCTTCAACAATATGGCCGCTATCAACTGTCAAAACTAGGAAGTCCCTATTGGAAGACCCTTTACTACTGAAATACATCACCCAAGTAGAAAACTTAAAATATGGTATACTTATACCATCTAGAAGCAAATCCCTTTATCATAAGTCATAATTATGTAACTCATATCGAGTGGTTTTTTTTTTATGTCCGACTTTCTCGCTATCTTCTTAATCGATTTAAATAAAATCTAAATATTCTAAAAGCCGACACCGCTTAGACCAATCGTTGGTCCTTTGTGTGGTGCTTGTGATACAATCACATGGATTTACAGAATACAAAAAAAAATTCTTACAGAAATCTATTACATCAATTATTCTTGCGTAGAGATATAAATAAGTACACAAATATCTACTTACTTCTCTTACCTTCAAAACACAATACATTTTTGTTTGTTTTTTTTTTTTTAATATGATTCACTGCTAATTCAAATAAAGGAAGTTATACTCGTACAATGCATCAATACTCAATAATACTGAAATATCATGCCTCATGTCTTGGAACTTTGACAATGACAAATTTTAAACGTCACTTCATTGTTTAGAGCTATAGAATCCAATGTCCACTTAAAATGTGTACGAACCTGTACACTTTAAGTACATTATGAGTATGGGTACACCTCATATAGAAATTCTATATCAGTAGAACGTGCCAATTTCAGCCATGTAATCAACAACAAAAAAATACTAACATTTATATATCAATCACATTATATTATGACGAATCAGTATGAAATAAAATTACATCAAGCCTTAAAAAAAATAAAAATGTTTAAATATAAACACCTACATATCTATGTATGTATACACACATTAGAATAAAACAAAACAAAATTACCATCAAAATTATTAGATACTCTCATGTTACCATAACCCATTTTTTACTTCTCTTGATTTTTTTTAACGTTGAATTCGATGGAATATTTTAGAGAAATACAATGTACATATTCTGACTAATGACCGAACAATTAAAATCGACAAAGAGGGAGACCCAAAAAAGAACTTTACAAGAATTATTTTAAAGAGTTTCATATTTCTATAGAAGCAAACCGATGAAATTTAACAATATTATGAATCAGATAAGTTTAGGTATTTTTTTTTCGCAGTGTATTTATTTTTAAAAAAAAAAGGAAAATTTTTACAGAATTTCTTCAGAATCCATATCTGCTGAAAATATTAATATTTTTTTAACTTTAAACGTACCTACATACATAAATAAAATATGTGCTAACAGTCTTTTTAAATACAAATTTGAATAAAAATAAATGTATAATTTTTTTATCGAAATATTTCAACAAATTATAGTGAATACACATATCCATGTAGCCCTTTTCTTTTTCTTAGCTACCCTTAATAATTTGTAGGTATGTGAATTATTCTATTTTTCAAGTGAAACAGAGAGTCTAAAAATTTCAATTTGTAACGAAAACTAAATTAGTTCAGCTATCAATTAGATTTCTAATAAAACAAAAAAAAAAAAAAAAGTCTCTATTTTATTTGTGGATACTTTACAATTATGTCATAATTTGATTTACTTGTGTTTTTGCTAAACGAACCACATTTTGAATCATTATCCTCTTAGAACAGGCAAATAAGCTTTTTCGTAAAATGGTCGTTTTAAGTTAGAACTGAAAGTTGGTTCAAATAGCGATTGAAATCTCAAATTCATTGGCGAAATTTTTTAAACAATCCTCGTTTAAGGAATAAAACCGACTCTAGTAAACGCAGTCGTTTAGTTGCGAGCCCTTGTCTAACCTTTTCTTAATTTTAAACACATTAAACAACTCTTTTAATAGTCAACGAAGGAAAAATAAATGCGAAAAATCATGTAGTCTGGGGGTTATTATTTTAAAGAGTAGGGGTTACCCCCAGGTACAACATACCAAAAGTCCCCAGCCCAGGGCCGCGAGCTTTAGACAGGAGGGGGGTAAAGCTCCCCTTTTCTAGTATTTCACGAATATTTTGAAAACCAATGGTATTAGCGGAAAAGTAAATACTACAAAATAAAAGTATATTAAATAAGCTACAAAAAAAGTCTTATTCATATTTTCGCTAGGAGCAATACTAAGGGAGTTGCAGGGGTAGAAATATCAATAAATCTGAAAAATCATGAATTGAAAAATCAATCAAATTTAATCTTTATTGATCAATCGACCCAGAAATATTAGAAAAACTAAATGCATGTTCATTCATGATAATTCCATTAGCGTGATGAGAGAGATGGTATTTAGTAAAAGAAGGTGGTGGGGGTTAAAATATCATTATTTAATTTATTTGATACAGTGTTTTTTGTGAAATGAAAAACACTGTATTTTCAAGGGTAAGAACCTTACAGCTTATTTCCAAGTTATTGACCAATGTTATGTGAAATAATTCTGGGGGTTATTCTAAAAAAAAATCACTCAGTAAAGGGGGGCCTATTTGCCCCCGTTTATAAGGGAGAGATCATTTTCTAAAACATTGGTTTAAAGTGCATATGCAATCATTTAAAAACAACGGATACAATTACAATACTATACTATAGCTTTTTGAAAATCCAAAAACCTATTCTATTATTTTATTTTTAAACTAAGTTATCTTAGTCAACAGTTTAGAAAAAAAAATGATTTTGAATTAAAAAATTTGAAACAAAATAAAAAAAATTTAATTTATACTGATTTTTTTCAAATTTTTGTGTTATAAGGTACTACATTTTTATTTAGTATTTGATGCTCCCATTTATCTTAAGTCGAACGCTAAAAACCAGAAGGTTGTAGGTCTTTTATTTATTGAGAAAAATTAAGATTATAAAAACTACTACTTTCTAAAAAAATTCTTTCTTTTCATTAAATTCTGTAGTAAATTCAAACCGTCAATTTTCTTACGAAAGAAAAATGAAAGCAAAAAATTATGTAGTCTGGGTTGTTGTTTAAAACGGTAGGGGTAATCCCTAGGTACAACATACTAAAAGTCCCCAGCCCAGGCCCGCGAGCTTTAGTCAAGAGGGGGGTTAAAGGTCCCCTATTGTAGAATTTCACGAATATTTTGAACCGGGGACCTCTCGATCTGCAGTCGAATGCTCTACCACAAATCGTAAAAAAAACTTACAAATGCGCTAGAAACCTTCATTAGTAAGAAGAGTTGTTTAAAGTATTTAAAATTAAGAAAATGTTAGACAAGGGCTCGCAACTAAACGACTGCGTTTACTAGAGTCGAGTTTATTCCTTAAACGAGGACTGTTTAAAAATTTGCACCAATTAAATTTGGTCTACTAAATCGCAGCACAATATTCCTCGTACCTCCTAAAATTATTATCAATTCGATACAATTTTTCTCTACAGAGCATTCAATATTTTTGTAACGAGTATGCCCAAGTATACAAAAGTCAATTACAAAAATGGAAGTGCGCAAATTGTGCAATATATTTGAATCCCTATTAAATCCCTATTAAAGGCGGGTTTTTTGCAAGCCCCAGATGAATTTGGTAAAACCGCTGCAACGCTGAGCACGTTCTTCGCAGACTCAATTGCTCCTATAATATAAAGTGTTAGAAATTTCAAATATACAATACTTGCCTTGACATTTTTTTTTTCAAAAATTAGTGATAGTTTTGGCGATATTTACTAACAAAAATTTACTTTCATCCCATAAAATTAAAAGAAGTGGTTCAAATTAAGTCCACTTTTTAGAGCATCAAGCAAAGTTCAGAATCCATCCAGCTTTGTTGGAATTTTTTCGAAGTCCAAGTTTAATTTCATTCTCTTGATATACAATTTTGAGAAACAGAATTTCAGACGACAAAATTATATAGGTAGGGTTACAAATAGACAGGTTTAAAAATACACATTTTGTTCTATACCTATGTATGACTAGGTATTTCTTTTTGTTCACTATGTTTTTTTTTATTTAATTCTTCTCACAGACATTAATTTATTGCAAGTCAAGATCACTCAACCTTATAAATTTATTTTAAACAATACAATAAGGTTTATCCAACCTACATTTATGGAAAATAGGTAACATATAACATATTAAGCTTCTCTTGAAAACGCATTAGAAAAGAAGTCATAGAGTCACTTATGTATGTATGTGGTAGGGGGGGGGGGGGGGGGGGGGGTGCCTTTAAGTTCACTGACACATTAGGAAGTATACTTAAACCTATTCGTCAAATTGTTATCATTAGAGTCACATGAATTTCGTATGCACTACACGTAAATATGTATGTACGTACATATACAAAAAAAAACTAGAGTAACGTCCATAATTAGTAAACAAAAACAATATTGCTCATAAAAAAAAAGGAAAAACATGTTCTGCGGGTGCAACAATATATGAATGACGCAACGAAGGTTCCTACAACATTAAACTACATCAAACATTATAGTAGTGCATGTATGTAATATTTATGGAGAAAATACTGAATGCTTGCATGACTTCTATAGATTATCCCCCTCACAATAAACAACAAAGTTTATGCATTCAACAACAAAAAAAAAAATACGAATTTCTTCCAAAATACTATGAGTAAACATACAGAATAAAAAACACCTGGGTAGGTATTGGACACTGAAATACCAGAATGCATTTTTTTATGATTTTAAATTGAAATTGGCAGTGGAGCACGCGTCCGAACATTCATTAGGTATATTTATTTGTCATACCAGCATTATTTTGAAAGTGCATTAAAAAGCTGCGCCCCTTTGTGTGAATATTTGGAAGGGATAAAAGTGCGACTATGCCATCAGTAGGTATACGTTCGTCTAGAAGAATATTGAATTTTTGTTAAAATATATTTTTCAAGATCTTTCTTAGGTTTTATGAGCTCAGGATTATGAATTTAATGGGGTGCAGGGTGTACAAAAAATAATGCAAATATAACAAAGGAAAACCGGAGGCAACTTTTCAATAAGTAAATTGATTTTTGTTTCGTTCCTTTATACATTCTTTAACAAGATTCATGTGTGAACTATGGACGAGACTAGAGAAATGCCAATTTATAACAGTTATAACAGTTTTTCGCCATTAAAAGTGGGTTTGCGTTAAGTTGAAAAAAAACTCTCGTTTTCGAAGTATGCGCACCGGCGGAGGGCCCTGCGGAGCCGCTTAAACAGTACTTCTATAAACCAAAACTGTTATAATTGGCATGTCTAGAGTCACTTCCGTGAACTATATCCATCCAAATAATAAATTAAGCGAATAAATTCGTTGGATCAACGAATAAATAAACGAACTAACGTGTTAATAAATTACATAATTGAATCAACGAAAAATGTCACGAATGAAATAATTTATATTACTCAACGAAACATTCGTCGTTCAAAAAATGAAGTTCATCACTTTAATTAAATTTTTATTTTTCAGATCCAGAGTCAAAGAAAACGTTTAAATCCTGTATCACATAAACATAATCGAAGGCATATTGCACAAATTCGTTAAGTGCTACCCATAACAAAAAAAAAAAACAAAATTTCACCGGACAAATTTTGAAATCGATTTTAAACATAGCTTGAAAATTAAAACAGAACTCGATGAAAAAAGACGTTAATTAAAAAAATTGACCATTACACGTTGGTCTAATGTCTTATGTTAGTGTAAACTTGAATAATAAAAAAGGACGAGACTAGAGAAGTGCAAATTTATAACAGTTTTTATAAATTATTCAATGGGCTAAGCGAGGAAAAATTGTTAAAAACTCGTAAAGACCTTGCTAGTAAAAACTTAGGGGGCAAGAAAAAGCCCATATTGTGTAACATAACAAAAACAAAAACCCTTATAACCACCATACAAATAGTATGAAAAATTAAAAAAACTTAGATATTCATTTTTAACATCGTATTACTGTATTGTGAATAAGCTCAGTATGCGGTTAGAGCGTATCGGACTGGTTACAGCAGAAGGTTCCATTAGAATATAGAATCCCAAATAAACCAACTTTTTTGTCTCTCGAGGCTCTAGAGCTAGCGAGAAGAATTTCGGAAGTCACCCTTGCTAGCATTTTGTTAGTATCTGTTTAAATTTTTCTATAGGCCCTCAATAAAAACTGAATTGTTTATCAAGGTGAGGTGTTGCTCTTACGGATAAAGTTGGTATCATGTTGTTTCTGTAGAATTGCCTAAGCCTCAATTTTGTACTGAATTTTTTTTTTAACTTTATAGTTTGGAGAAACGTGTAAGTACAGTAAGAAATTTCCAAAAAGAACCATCCGCAGTAGCCTTGTTTTTATATATTTCACATTTATGGTACTATCGAACAGCTGTCAACAGTTTGATACAAATGAAAATCAAAACAAAAAATTACTTGAACCAATAATAATTAATTTTAGTTAGGTACATGAAATGGACAATTTCATTCGATTTTCGAATAAACGTCACAATCCCATTCACGCAGTAGGATTCTACTTCTGCTTTTATTGGCAATAATCCGACTACACTTAAGGTAGAACTAAAAAGAATAGTCGGAAGGCCACGCAAGTGGTCGTACGAAACCGAGCGAATACAAAGAATTCATATCTTGTGCCCATAATTGCGATTTGGTACTGCTCGTCTAGTTTTCGTTAACTTTTGCCGTCGGACGTGAAGAGCGCTCATCGACCGCTCCGCTCATTCGTAAGTGGATGGATGCAAAAATCAAAATGGTGAAAGCAAACTAAAAAGAATTTGGCGTTTGGTGCTTAGATTTCGACTTTTTTTCTAATTTATGAATGATGGAAGTATAATTTTAAGTTTTCTTTTAATTAATTTATATCACATCGAAATTTAGTGGTTCCGCGAAGTAAATAATTAAAAGCCTTTCTTCTATGAAAATTGACATCGAACAAACAATTATTTAATTTGTTTTCTCTTTCAACCATTTAAGTGCATTATGGGTTACTTGTAAAATTGACGTTTCGGAAAGCTACTTTCCGGTCGGTTTTGAAGTAAGCTTCCGACAGCTTCCGCCTATTCTAGCTCTACCTTTAATCCTAAGACTTACGACGAATGGAAGCACTTTGAATTGTAAGTGTAGAAATTTTTTAGATTTCGAAGGCACGGAGATCTTAGAAACATGACCTGATGTCTAAATCCTAGTTGTTTCAAGTGAAAAATTTCAAATGATTGAATCAATTTCAGTAGGGTCATCAAGCACTGGGTTGCTTTTGAACTATATTATAACCCCAGTGTGTAGT
Source organism: Leucozona laternaria (assembly GCA_932273885.2). Taxonomy (NCBI): domain Eukaryota; kingdom Metazoa; phylum Arthropoda; class Insecta; order Diptera; family Syrphidae; genus Leucozona; species Leucozona laternaria. The sequence continues at coordinate 27,983,865 of OW026366.1, read as the reverse complement.
TGGCTTCAATTACTTATACGTACGTATGCAACTGAGGAAAATTGTGTAGGTATATATATGTACATAAACTAATTATAGCATTTTCTATCGTGTCGAAATTAAGAAATTGTGTGTATTTTCGTTTTCAACAAAGTTATTCCACTTCTATAACAGGGGGGATAGTTTGACCCTTTCATTCAAACTATCTATACATCTATACAAACTTCGTGTTTCCCACGTTTTACTGCCCCATTTAGGTTTTTACATTGCTTTTTACAAAAAACCACCATAATCAATCACAATTTCAATACTTAAGCTCCTTAACATTAGGAATTAAGGATTTATATGTATATTTTGTATTGGAAATATGCTATTAGTAGCTAGCAGTGTAGCTGTTTGGTTTAATATGCATGATTTTGGAATATTTCTGGTAGGAAATATGTCAAAGGTATATGTACCTAATAAAACTGATTTTCAAAAACATCGATTCATAATTTAATTTTAAATACGGGCAATTTACGCATAAGAACTGATGAGTAAACTCTGTACCTGTAGGTTTTATAGTTCATTTTTTTTTTAAACAACATTCAACAACTTGCCCTACTTTATTAAAATAAGCCTTTAGTCATAATATGCGCCTTATATACCTACATATGAACATACATCATAAATATATGACCCACATTCTTTAGCATAAGAGAGTAAACTATAAAGCCTTATTTATAGTTTCTCTGCTCTCAAGTTTCTGTTTTTGTATTCAGTACCTTTTTTTTTTTTTTTGCGATTTTCACCGGAACTAATGATGTCGTCACCCATATTTCACTTGTTCGCATAACAAGCTGGTTAAAATGTGAATTCCCTTCTTAATAGAATTTGTTTTTTTCTATACAATTCGACAGAGACACACATCTGAGTTTGCTCCATTAATATCGATGCCAGTCAATTTAGGGTAAATTGGTATAAAATAGGTCATCCTAAAGCAAATTGCTTTGTATCTAGAATTTAAAGAAATAATAATACAAAACGGAAAGAACAAATTTGAACGTAACTATGCTAAAAATATTTATTTTTTTTTTAATAAAACCATCAGCTCTCAGTTTCCATTTAACTTGGTTAAACACCTCGTTAATTTTTAATAATTTTATCGGATTTTATATTTTAACGAAGACAATATTTTTTTACCAACAAATCTTCAAAAATGTACCTCTAATAAATTTTTTAATAATTAAAGATTTAAGTACTTAAAATAATATTTGCGTAAATTCTCTTTTTTTCTATTGAGGAAGTGTTCTCTGGGGAATTTTTTAAACAGATTCTTTTATAACTTAAGGTTTTGAAGAACATATTTTAGAAAAGTCGATCTTCGAAAAGCATAGATTGTGGATTTATACCCCACACCGAAGTGGACGTTATGCTACAGCGCCTGTTTTTGTATAGAGGTTTGGTTGTTAAATTGGCAACACTGTTTCTAGTAACAGTTATTTTGACAGCTTACAGATGACATGTATACCTAATAAGTAGGTATATTATGCAATTTTTTCACCATAAATAAACTTTGCAATTGGTAATTTCTAGGTACAGACCCAGCTGCTCGATAACCCCACATTCAAGCCAGCCATCCATATGGCCGAAATCGTTTTAGACATTAATATAGCAGAAAATTATCTTTTCAATTAATTTGATAGCGTGAAAGTTATTTGTATGTGTTCCATTTCATTTTAAAGTTGTATCGCTATACCTACTGTATCAACAAAACACCCTTGAGATCTATCTATTAATAAGTCTGTTCGTTTAATTCCCAAAACTACGAATTTGAGTCCAATTTTATTTTTTTTTAAATGAACTTTGACAAAACCTTGGTCTCAAATGGTACCTAGTATGTAATTGGAGGATTCGGGAAGTAAACAAACCGAGGTAATGTTTCACTTTAATCTTGATTTTACTTCGAATATTAATCTCTCTATAAATAGGCTAAGCTCACAATCACATCAAGATACTTATTAAAAACGGAATGATTTTCGGGCATTGCATTTTTACTTGGTTGAGATTGAAATTCTTAGCTCAAAACTCAGCAAAATATTTCTAAATTCGATTGTATTATTATTTAGTTATGTGAGCCTCTTTTGCATCTTTATATTTCGGGTAAGTGTATGATTTTACCTTGTAGTATATGCTAATTTACACTATGTTCCCCTATTACCTTAAGCTATAGTGCCAATGTGACGTTATTTATGTGAGTTATACCAACTATACAATGGTTTCTACCATTATTCGTGCGTGCCTGTTTACACGGCGGCGGCGCACGAGAAATATAATAATGCTGGCGGGCGATCAAGCGCGTGTATTTCAGAAATCAAACTTATGCACGTACCTATTCTTGATCGTATATTTTTTATTAGCGAGTGACTTTTCTACAACATCCCCTGAAAAAAATATCACAAAATAACAAAATCATATCTAGATACTTCCTATATAGTCAAGTTATATACACAGATATATACAATAAATGCAAATACACACGTTTCGAGTGCATCACAAAAAAAAAAAAAAAACAATTAATTTTAGGAACAGAGAACTTAGAAAGACCGTAAAGAAAATTGCGCGAAATGCACTAAACAAGTGAAACATGTCTTTTTGTCAGAACAAGCTTAGCAAGTGCGGCCAGAGGGTATATTGTATATTGGCTATTTCGGGCTTAGTTCCCTAGGGGAGGCTAGCTTTGAAGCTTGTTGTTATTATTCTTCTTCTATAACTGCGGTGTTACTTATCTCGTATGCGCACAAAGCTAACGATTTTGGGTGCGTAGTTGGATAAGAGTAGTGAAGTTGATTGCACGTAAAATTGTATTGATCTTCTGACTATAGCTAAATATTGCCTACAAACTGTCGTCGTTATTCTTTTTGATGTGAATAATGATGATTGCTGATGGGTTTTTGGAAAGTGTTTTACGAGAAATTTTGTGTTTGTTGTGCGTGTCGTGTGTATTATATGAGTCTTCATGAAAAGTTTTGATTCGCAGCAGCTCAAATGGAAAAAAGGATTTGGGATTAGCTTATTATGGATTTACGTTTTATGGATTTCGTTATGGAAAGATGGTATGTGAAGATTTGTCGATAAGTTAATTAAATTTTATGATTAAAGTTGGCATAAAGGTATTTAAAATCTTTTGTTTTTTTTTGTTTTAATGAAGTGCGCTTTTTCGATTTTATCTTTTGAATACACCTAGTTCGAGGATCTTTTGGATCTTTGGGTTTAGAGTTCTAAAGTTATAATAAATATGCTAACTGTTAACAAGAAATATAAATTTTCGGTGTGAAAATGTTGTTAAATCTCACTGTCAGTTGAAAAACTAAAAACAAGACTTTATTCCTTCACTCAGAAAAAATACGTTAAAATCAAAAAAAAAAAAACTGTAATAAATCAACTCGAAAATTCTTAAGTCAAGTGGAAAAATCTTATTTTGAACTCGTTTTTAAGAAGCCAAAAATTCTCATTTTAGGAAAATGATTTTATATTGAGATTTAGGGACATTAATATAGCATATTTCGAATCTCAAATCAAAGCTTGTGTTTAGATTAACCTGATTGTATTAAGAATTTTTGATGTCATTTAAAGATTGAGCACGTAAGAATAAAAATAATGTTAAAACAAGCCCGATCATACTGGATTTCAGCTTGCGATTTTTCTCAGAGTACTTAAATATTTAAGTTAAACATAAGCAAGCACTTATGTGACGACACGAAGTGATGAAAAAGTATCAGATAAAGCATTTAAGCTTAGCATACATGTCTATCCATTTTCGTTTAATTTTTATGAATGACTTCTCTTTGTTAACCCATTTATGAAGAGAGAAAGAAGATTTGGTTCATGTTATGTCTCAGTTTTTGTTCGCTTTTTAGGGATCAGCGACTGAGACTTTTAGGCAGTATTTGACTGCCTGAGGCTTTGAGACTTTGGGGCTTTTTTCCCCAAAAATCCTTTTTTTTTCATTTCATAATAAAATATATTTTTTTCAATTATTTGTGTGTTTCTACTTCTCATTATTCTTCTAATCTATTTACTTATTTATTTTTTTAAAACATTCTAAAAAACATTGCTACATTTCTCGGCGACGACGCGACGCGACGGTTGAAAGGATTTTTATGTTCATTAGTTTAAATAAGACAAAGCTGAGAAATAGACTAAAGACAGAAACTTTGAGTGGAATTCTTCACGCAAAGATGCTTTTCAAAAATTGTAATTTAAATGAATGAATTAATTAATGTTCCTTAATAAGATTTTTATAAAGGATTTTTTAAAGTTTTTTTTTTTTTAATAAAATATTGTATTTTTAGCCTTTTTTTTTATTAAAAAGGCATCTTTTTTTCTCAAGTGAGGCATTATTTTGCCCAAAGTGGTTGGCAACGCCCGTATACTGCAAGTAAATATTGATTTTGTGTGAAAAAAAATTAGTTCGAGGTTTTAATTAAACTTAACATTACGGTGATGGAGAAGTCCAGAAAAGTCGTTTTATGCGTCTTCGCACATCAACTGCAATTCGATAAAGAGCTTCAAGGGCTGAATCTTGATTTGCCTTGAGAAGAAATTCTAATATTTGTTTTAGCTCATCAATAGAACGGATAGCTTCCATACCATAATTTTAGTTTTTTTTGTATTATTATCTAAAAAAAGGCTCAAACGGTTTTTATTAAACTTCGTACTCAATGACTTTTCTTATTTAATGGTTATTGTCATATATCTCGGTATTGGCTGGACTGCTTTTGATAAAATTTTGCAATCAGACATTTCTTAGCAGGTAGTATGAATTTATCTAATTTTAAATATTTATTTTTCTGTACAGGGTGTTACCTAATTAATAAATATGATTCATGGGCAAACATGTTCTAGGAAAAAATCGTTCCGAGGATATAAGAAAAGGCTTAGGCACTTTGGTGTATCCTAACCCGTGTGAACGCATATAGCCTTGTCATTACCTACTAATTCTAGAAACTTTGTTTTAAGCTTCATTTTTAGAAGAAATTCTAGCTTTTGTAACTGTGTTTTAATAAATTTATACCTTTATATGCTAATAATTGACTTTTAGGTAATTTTTCTCTAAGAAATGAGTTTATTACATATTCCTTTTGCACTTTCTTGAAAAAAAAATCGTTTTATTTTAAATATTTTTCTTAAATGTTCAATAAAAAAAAATTTTTGAAAACATAAAGATCAGATAAATAATAGGCTAAAATAAAAATGATAATACTTAACTCCTGTGTATTGTTACAGCAAAAAAAAATCGAATCATTTATTTATATAGTTAGAGAATGGAATTTATGCATTTCTTGCATCTTTATATAAACGAACTTGAAACTCTCTTTACTCAAAGTTTATAGTCGTTTTTATTACATAAGCATCATAAAAATCCACTCTACCATTCATCAATTCTCTTATTAATTCCATTCACAAAACAAAAAGAACAAAACAAAACATACAAACAAAAAAAATATAAACAAATGCTGCCAAAGTATAAACGGAAATTGTGCCATTTATATCGACGAGGCTACAATAATGAAGACGCCAAAGCCGATGATGATGATGACTTATAATCAAATTTGAACATAGTGTCGTCATTGCTCGTATTCCAAACATATATTTAACACCAAAAGTTCCTGGTCCATCTTTATAATTTGACTTTGGTCGAGTATCGGGATTTCTTTTCATAATGCCTTCATCTTCCCTTTACACATCTTCCGCCTACACTTTCGCTTAGACTGATGCACGCTTCTTCTTTAGGTACAACGTACGAGTATGGTATTTTTTTTTTGCTTTGAACTTAAACAATAAAATATCGGCTGACATTGTGCTCTATGCAATTTTTTTTGACGTACATAGCAATTTTCTGGCGAGACCACCAACAAGCCGTTATGAAAAATGAAACTATCCGACGCGACGACGCACGCAGTGGCCGGCGCGGCGCGGGCGTGTGGCTGGTGCAACGAAGAAGACCGCGCGCCAAATAAACTCAAAACCAAAACAAGACACCAAAGAAGAATGTCAGAGTAAATAATATCGTTTTGTTGACAAGAATTCGATATGAAATATTTAAAGGTACTTGGTCTTGTTTTCCCATGACCAAGATTGCCAATGATGTTGTTTTGAAAGCAACTATACCTATAAAAACATGAATAAAAAAAAACATGCAAAGTAAAACTGTCTTAAAAAATATCCAACAATCTACAAATATTGGTCAAAAATTTTTTACAAGTTTTACAATTTCATCCAAATTAATAGGTTGATGTACCGCTATAGTTTTTACACTGAACAGAATTCTAATGAAATATAACGAACATATTCATTTAATCAATGATTTTTCCATTAAGCCTGATACAAAAATTCGTTGGCTCAATGAATAGTCTTTCTTCACTAAACAACGAATTTTCATACTATAAGGCGTTCACCAAGTGGTTCGGCACAGCTGGAACATGTTTGATCTCTAATTGATATATCTAGAGAATTTCTTTCATTACGGTCCTTACAAAAAAACACTTTGGTGCAACATTCAGGCTAATTGTGATGACATTGAACTTCTGTAAGACCTGTCAACCCTAGGTGGCCCATCAGAATACACGAGTTCTACGTTCCCATATAGGTTTTTCATCGTATTATAGTCACCGTAAGTCCTCTTGTCAAATGAAGGCTTATTTAGTTGATAAACATTAAAGAACGAAACATTTTCCCTTTCGAAAAGTCAACGTTAAGTAATGACATGGGAAGCAGCTTTAGAATGAAGAAAAACAAAAAAGAACTTTCATTGACACAATGAAACTTTCATCAAACTATGAATATTTCAAATCAATTTTTTTTTTTAATAATCCATTATGAAATTTTTCACAAAAAAAGATTCTGACACTTGTTTTCTTCTTAAGAGCAAGAGATTTCAATAAAAACTTGCGTTAACGTTACTGGGCGTAAATTTTACTGTGGTAATGTAGAACAAAGTACCTTAAAGCAAACTGCTGATACTGTGTAACTTTTTGGTAGGTTTTACTCAAAACCTATTGCTGTTACAAAAAAAAAAAACATTTTGTATATGTAGATTTAAATTTCCCCAAAACCTAGATATTACAAGTTAAAATTATTTCTACAAACTGTCTCGAATTTGACAAAATTGGTAACCCTATCCATAAAATAACCCTTTCTCTTAAAAAAAAAGTTGGAGCTCTCAATCATTAAAGCCGGTGAATGAAACAGACAAACACCAAAAAAAAAAAAAAAACCATCCCCAACAACAATGTCAACAATGACGAAAAAAATACAAAAAAAAAAGAAAGGAAGACTCCAAGATAATAATAAAGAACAACGGCATTCCAGTAGCCGGCAAGTGGTCAAAACCGCGACAAGTCACAAGTCAGCATTGAGCCTCGTCGAAACGGTTGCCTAAATAAACGCTGTCCATCAGACTCCGCGCAGTGAGAAAAAGAATTATTGTGTTGTTTCCTTTTCGACAACTTAGTGTCAAAATAAATCATAGATCATCTTCGCTAATTCATATACATACATACATACATATGTATATCTCAATCGATGCGGTGCTTTGCGGTGATGGCGTTGATGCATCGTCAGTTACAAAGTGATAGTGATCTTCGTAATTTAGTAGCGGTTTCAGTTGTATTTGTCTCCTTATTCCCTTTTCTTCGTATCGGATCGTAAAATAATTGTTCTTTGGTTTGAGTATAATTTATTTTCATTTGAAACGCTTGGGGTTTTGCATCTAATTATAATCATGATGACGATGGCGCAGTGTCAACTTGGCAGGTAAATAAATAGAAATGTGATTTGTTTAGGATGCAGATGGAGACATTCCTATCCTTAAGCGGTTTGTTCTTTTATGCTCCTGGTTTGAATTATGATACATACCGAAATATTTATACATATTTAACTTGCTCTATATTTAAAGTGCAGGGGTGTATCCAAAAAAAGTGTCGAGGTTGTAACCAAACTAAAGCTACGATCATCGTGAAGTTCGAAAAAGTTAGTTTCGTCATACGTCTGTGTCTGTGCATCCGTGCGCGTCTATGAGTTCAGTGTAATTTAAATTGGAGCCTTGACGAGTAGCTCGATTTCCTTCAAATTTTCTGCAGATCATTTTTTGTATGTTGTGATTCCTTTAAAGAAAAATTCGAATTTTTGTTTACGCTCATTTAGAACGGGTGCCATACAACGATTTTGTTTTTTTTTTTTTTTTATATTTTATCAAAAACGGCTCTAACGATTTTTATTGAACTTCGTAGGTATCTATAGTTGCTTAAGTTATTCCAATACAACTGCCTTTAAGGTTTTTGTCAAAAAAAAATAATTCAACAAAAATAGCCATTCCTCGTTTTTTCGGTCTTGTTTTTGGGTTAGTCGCATACACAAATCTTTGTTATGGTTGATGGATAATTTCCATTTTTTGTTAATTTAGCTGTCTAGTCTGTTTTTAAAAAATCTTAACAATAAAGCATTTAAAAACTAAGAAAAATCAAGCAAAATATCCATCTTCGATATGTGTTAGGTATAGGTAGTCGTGCATTTTTTTTTGTTTGAAAAATTTAAATTCAAATTTTAATTTTAATTTTAATTTAAAAAAAATCATAAAAAGCTACTTTAGAAGATTGCAAGCCAATTTTATTGGTTAGTATTGTAGACACAAATATGTGTTAAACCATTTTGGAAAGACCATTAAATAGTCACCTTTCTAAAGTAATTGGCCACCTTTGTTCTCATACAATTTTTAATCTTAAGAGAAGGTCAAACTTTGGGAAAAATAAATATTTTATCAATTTTCTTACAAAAATATAATAAAAATAATGCAACAACTAGTGACTGCTAACCTATAAGAACCTATACTGTTATTCTAGAATATTATAAAAATAAAAAAAAAATCTGAATCATTTACTCGTGGTCGTATAGTGTTCAGGTTTTTGAGTAAAGTCCTAATTCTTAATATTTTTTTTAAAAACCATCATAACATACAATAACATGGAAATTTTTTTTATATTTTTTTCTGAAAGCACTTAAGGCCTGCTAGGTTAAGGATACCCTGTATAGGGCAGGTATTGGTTTCCAGTATAAAAAATAAAATTTCGAGCAAACTTAAACATTACTATGATAGAATAGTCCAAAGAAATGGTTTTCGTCGGGTACGTCCACTGTACAATTGTTCATCAAGTTGTAGCTTTAAAAATGTGGAACCCTTTGCCTTTATTTTGGCACACAAAATTATATGTAGTTCCCCAGATAGGAAATGTGAATATCCCATTAATATTTTAGATTACAATTTGTTTGGTTCTTTAAGTTTTTTCGAAAACGACTCTAGCGATTTTGATTAAATTTCGTAACTTTAATGCTTTAAAGTGATTGGTGATAACAAGTGATTTTTCATGAACAAAACAAATCATTTTTAATATTAGTTTTAACTTTTTTCACATGTTTTCTCTAAGGATATAAGAAAAAAATGTATAAATTATTGGAGCAGGAATTTTAAAGAATAACTTTGTAGAAACATTTTTCTTTTAATTGTGTGTGAAAAATACGTCAATTTTATGTTATTATCCTCTGCTAAGCTCAACCCAGAGAATTTTCAGGGTTGAACTTAAGCCCGGAGAAAAACTGTGTTGTCTGCAAGGATTGTATGTTTCCGTTTATAAGTTTAAATATAAAAATAAAAGATAAAATACGATCGCCTGCTCTCTAGACTAGGCATTAGGGTGGAGTGACATATTTTTTATTAATTTTTGTTTAACGAGGCCACATATAGTTATAAATTTTGAAACTTTAATCTCAGTTTGGTGAGAACCAGGGCTTGGTGACTTACAACTATCAAGCTATCATGTGTGCGTGCTGTCGGGACCGACCTGAAATTTTGCTGTTGGAGGATTTGGCAGCTCTGTTGTCACATTCCAAGGCACTTACCATATTACGCCAGGAGCAACTACTATACTACATTATGAAGCTTTCACAACATTTAGATCCGTGGCTTCACGGAGCAGCTTCCATAATAAATATCTAATAGTACTAAAAATACCAGTGGAACTGACAAGGCTATGGACTTCTGACCTTTATTCAAAAAAGTTTAACGACTATGGATCCATAATTCATAGTCAAATATTGACCCTATCCCCTGTGGCATTTATGAACATATTATTGAGTCAAAGAATACTTGGGGTGGGGATGTAACTCAAAATCTTCTCAAACTTTTTCCTTGTGCCCTTAAAAGTTTTATGCGTCAGTTCTAGCTCGTATAATCCCACCAAGATCTTGTTTCATTTGTATCTAATTTTGAGACGATCCACTGTATTCGGCTTTGAATTTTTTGTTCTTAGTATCGTATCGCACTTCCCTTACCTTAGGTCCTGTATTGACAAAAATTGCATTTTATAGAATCAAAAATAAGTTTTCGTATTCAAAGCACAAGACGCATAGTCATGGGTCCAGAGATCAGATGGCTAATAAATACACAAATTAACCATTGTGGTTGGTCAAAAGCCCTCATTAAATTCCTGTGGACTTTTGAGCCATCCATCAGCCAATTTAAGAAGGCTTAAAAGTGTATTAAACGCAAGAAATATGTTTTATTAAATTAATTTTTGCACTATTTGTTTAAAACTATGTAGGTACTTATAATGCGGCCTTTATACAGAACCATATTACTGTCCAAAATACTACCTAAACAGTTAAGTAAAACATGGCCGTCGTTGCACCGTGCAATATTATTGCCCAAGATTATAGCCTATAGAAATATAATACAGGGTGTTTTTTTAGATGTGTGGTTTTCAAGAAGAAATAAAATGCACATAACTTAATGTTATGGCCAAGAAATGTTATGGCTTTATTATAAAGATAAGAGTTTGCCATTTTGTTTAAAATTAAGTTTTCGGGAAAGTGGCCGCCACGACTGGCTCCAATAAATTCCAGCCGAGAGGCCCAATTTTCGACAGCTCCAATTGTTGCGTGCGATGGCGGATGGACTCATTCGGGTCTTCTTCAATACTCTGCTCCACAGCAGCAATAGCGTTTTCAGTCCGCACTGTATGGCGTCTCTGAGGATGCGCATTATCCACTAGAGTAAACGTGGTGCGAAACAGATCCATGGTTGCTCGAATTACCGACCAGCAGCCATGCGTCGCGCGAACCGCATACGTTGTTCAGGAGTAAGTCTATTCATTATGAAATGGCAAACCAAACTGAGCATAAATAAGGTGACAGCTGTCAAAAAGACCAACTCTGAAAAAAGGATTGCCAGATTAAAAACGACACGTCTAAAAAAACACCCTTTATTTAAAGTACCTAATTTAAATATATGTAGATCTAATTTCTCTTTGTTTAGATTTCAGGCAATTAACGTATAACTCACAAGAGGTTCAAAAGGTAAATTAGGGACATTTGACCAATGAACTTATGACATTTTATTGTCAAAATATTGACACAATATTGTCAGACCACTTTTTAATTGATTCAAAAAATTAGTTTTTCATTTTTTTTTTTAATTCTACTGATAATATAGCACCAGCAGTATCAAAAAAAGGTTAAAATTTTAAGTGGCTTGGGGCAGTATTAAAAATAATTTTATTCAAAAAATATTTTGGATTTGCCGCGAAAGAAATTATTTTTCCTACTTAAACGATCTACCCTACTAGGCATTTCAATGTGTTTTAGATTTTTGTTGTGAGAAGAGATTTCATAAAGATTTTTGTAACCTATAGGTAGTCCCCTAAATGCAAGCTTCAGTAGAAAAAGAAAGTGGCCAATATGAGAAACTATGGCCCAGTTTCAAAGTGCACATCACTTACCTGAATAAGTGGCAGTGAAAAAAGAGCCAACATGAGAAAATCAGCTGCCACTTATTTCACTTAGTATAGAATAAGTGTTCACTGTGAAATTGGCCCTAACATGCCCTAACAACAAGTTTGGTGAAAAAAAAACAGGCGAACTGATCAAATCGCAGAACAGAATTTCAATTTTACAACATCGTTCAACTTAATTTCTTTGGCGCAGACTTTGATTTTTAAAGAAAATAATACGTGATGTAGCTGTGTTTTCTTGAAAAAAGTTATTTTTACAAGCAAACAATTATACCAAAGATTTATTTCATTTCTTTGGCTACCGCGATGGATAAGCAATAACCTTGTTTTTTTCAACTTTGAAGAAAGTCTTCTCAGCATATCAATATCAATATTATTTGTATTTGTATTTTTTTTCTTTTTTTTTTTTTTTTGAAAAACGGATTCTTATCTAAATATTTCATTGTTGTTCAGAAATCTCCCCTCTTCTTATCAATTTTTAATCTTTCAAAACTCTAAAAAACGATTATTTAATAAATAATTTGCATTGCAGTTCAGTCTACACAAGACCATTAATAACGTCGGCTGCGAATGGTATGCAATATCTGGCCGGAAGTCCAACTCATAACGACTCGCATATGTGGTCAAGTACTTCAGCAAATCTCATAGTGCCACCATCAGGTGGTAGTACAGTAGCTAATACAACTCCAGATGAATACGGCTCCACGAAAAATAGTGTAGGCGGAACTTTACCTGCATTCCAGAGATTAACATCTACAAGTGGCAACGGTACTTTTTGCACTTCGGGTGGTCGAGGGGCAAATCAATATACATCGTTAACTACCTACAGGGGACAAGTAAGTTTAAATATTTTCCTAAAATAAGTTACTGTTGGTATATACCTTAATGTATTTTGACTTTTGTAAATTTTCAGAATGAACCTGGCTGGCAAGGACAATATGAGCAAGGTACTGCAATCAGTTACGCCACGACACCGTCTACCATTACAGGAGTCATTTCAAATTCAAATTCTCGCGGACGAACCACAAATGATTCAACAACACATCTATCAGCATCGGCTTCGTTATCTGCAAGTAAGTGCTGTTGATCTTCGTTCTTTTGTTTTTTTAGTTTTTTTTTTTTATTTTTTTATTTATTTTATTTATTTATATACATTTCTTATCAACTTTTTATTTAAATAATTCCAAATGATTTCTAAATTTTGAAAATAAATTTATTTAAAATTATTAAAGAGAAGTGAATAAATGCTAAAGGTCATTGAAAACAGCAAGATAGTGAGTGAATCTGAATAATATATGGTTTTAGAATACATATTTCTCTTATAATTTTTTTTTTCGTCTATTTACCGCCGCGCCGGGCGCCATTATTTGATCAGCTTTATTATTCTTATATACACATGAATGTACATTTGAAATTCTCATGTTTGTTTTATAAAAGGAAAATGAAAACAAAAACAAAAATTCGGCGGACATTTGGCAATTTTCACAAATACTGACGAAACAGCTATTTTCGGTCTGTTTTAATTGTTTTTTTTTCGATGGATAGGCGATAAGGTGTGAAATTTGTGTGAGAAAGGAGAATGAAAACTGTTGCTTGAATTAGGTAACCACATATCTATAGTATCGTTTACAGGATGTTTGAATTGAACATCACTTTGGTCCTCACTTTGTTCGAAGAGCAAACAAGACTCCAACAAATTGTTTTTATATTAGTAATAGAACAATGTGTGTTGTATTTGTAAGTCCGGTTTAGACAGAGTTTGTTTTCGCTTTTAGTGAAATGATGCTCACGTTTTCTTATTTTTATTTGGACATTTTTACTGACATGATATATAGAATATAAAGTAGGTACATTAGAAGTAGAAGAACATAATGTAGTGTAGGTACCTACAAAAAGTAAATGAATTTATGTAGGTATACAAATTGGTATATGAAAAGAGAGCTGAAAAGTTTATAATTTTCAGTCGTAATGGCTGCTAATGTGGTGGTAAAAAATTGAAAAAAAAAGACTATCTACATTTACTTTTAGGGCTCGGCCACGCATTGAACGAAAAGTAGCGTTTTTATTCTTATATTCAGTTCTACCCATAAATGTGAAAATGGCGGATTCCAGTATACCCCTTTACTTGTCAAAATATTAATATTTCTTGTTTAAATACGATGTGCAGTTTTTAGGACCACTCGAACAGCCATTTTGAATTTTTGACACTTTCAATTTTGACAGCTTACGCAACTTGAGCAGCAATTTGTGAAAATTCCGTTGCTAAGTAACGTTTGCAAACATTTTAATCGCTCGCCAAAGATATAGTACATACCTACCTAATTTGTGGCTGAAGGATTCAATATACAAAAACAGAACAGATTTAAAAGCAGAGCGACGTCACTTTGTCACTCCGAAATGACGCCCCATGACTACGTGCCTCAGGATTTTTTCGCTCTGTCGCTTTTAACTTGTCACCTTAAAGCAGTGTTGCCGCTGAAGATTTTGAAAAATTTGCAAAAAAGGATCACGAAGGAGAAAAATGTCGCATTTGGAAAATTTCGTATTATGTTTGTATAGAAAAATCAATGGGAGTATAAATTTCAAAGAAAAATAAAAAATTTCGGTAATTTTTTATTAAAAAAATTGCATAGCAAAAAATCAGCACAATACAATGTTTTAATTATTTGATATACCATTTTTAAGTATTTAATAAAATACTCCTAAGAACGTAATTTCAAAGAAATCATTAATCCCTTTCCAGCATATTGGTTTTTTTCAATAGAAAAATTGAACTTTCTTTAACTTCAGTGCTACTACTTTCTTGTTAACAAGTTAGTCGAAAATACAAAAAAAAGGCGCTCAGAAAAATGCTGATGCTCCAAATGCATTTGATAAGCAAAAACAACCCATTTTCGACCTGTGACGTCAGTGGTCTCAAGCGGCGAAATGCGTAGTGCATACGGCTTCTAAGACTGAGCAAATCTGTTATGCGTGGGTTCGATTCCTATGGTGGGCATGTAGAAAGTATTTCATAATAAAATTGGATTTAAGCTCAGCAGCACTAATAAGAAGGAGACTGATGATAGGCGGCTTGAAACCCCTTGAAATAGCTATATCTCTATAGCCAAATAAACGAATTATAAACAATTGGTGGTAGCACCTTTAAGTTGTTGTTGTTCAAAAAATTCAATGAAATTGACGGAATAAAGAATGGTCAAGTCTAATAAACTAAAATTCTTGTATGAATAGTACAATAAATAATAATAAAAAAAACCGTTCTATTGGAAATTTTTTTTACCAAAATGCAGTCCATAGGTACCCATCCCTATAATAGGAGACATTTTGTTTTCTTGGTTGCATGAGGCAAAAATTGGGGTCAAAATAAGACTAAAATCGAACAGCGGCAACCGTGCCTTAAATTATATAAAAAAAAAAAAAACAAACAAAATATTACATACAAAAAGAGAGATAAATTCCAATAAAGGAAGGTCTTGCGTTTAAAATTGGCAACACTGTGGCCAGTAATACTTAATTCTGACAGTTGACGGATGATTTTTACTTATGGCCTTTTTGATTGGTAATCCGGGAGTACAATTTGATACGTGTGAACACTTCTGGAACGATTCTGAAAACAAAATCAGAAGCAAAATTCTCTTCTTTTCAGAAGAAGAACTGTCATTCTGACTCCAATCGAAAAGGGCATTAGTAGCTATATTTTTCAATTTCATCAAAAGTAGACTGAAGCCAGAACAGAGCTTGTTCGTTTGTCAATATATTCTTAGAACGTAATCTCAATCTAGAAGTTAGAAAGAGTATTTTTTTTCTTGTATAGACGTTTAGTTTTTGATATGGCAACACTGTTTTTAATGACAAAAAATTGACAGCTGGCAGATAATTTGAGCTTAGTACATTTTGTTGTATCACCATGACTATATTAACAATATAAGAATTCTAACAAATTCTAACTGCCGAAAATTTGGTCAAAAATTTAACTTTCTGGATGCGGTACATTCGAGCCAAATACGGAACTTATATAGCCGAAATAAAATGGAAATATTAATGACAAAAAATATCCTTAAAAAGGTAAATTTGTTTGCTCAATGAAACATTAAAGAAACCTTATATGTATACTAAACAACGATCAATAAATTTTCAATGATTTTAATTCGTTTAGGCCAATTGCTGATACGAAACTTAAATATTTAATTTCAACAAAAGAGATCATAAATACTGATACTTTCATATCAGAAAACGACTCTTATCTTAAAATTAATTCGTTGATTAATGTTTGATTCGTTGAATCAACGAATTTAACCTTTATTATGTTATTGTTATTTTATTATTTGTTTTAGTTTTGTTCATTTAATGTAGTTCATACTTGATTCTTGTCTAAGAGTCTTTAAGGCCCAGTTTCTCAGTGGTTAGTTAAACCAGAGTTAGCTAACTCTAGAAGTAAATTAACTGAGTGAAGAATACATGCGGAATGACTAATCAAACTCGGTGGATAACATCAAAAGTATCTGTTCAGTTAATCATGAGTTGAGTAAATTTAATGAGTTAACTCGGGTTTAACTCTAATCTCGCATTGAAAAACTGGACCTAAAATAATGAAACAAAAATAAAACAATTGCTTGCTGAAAACATTTGGCAATATTAAAATACTTAAGTGCTAAATATTAATTTCTTAACCACATTTAAAAAAAAAAACTTTTTTCTAAACACATATTTTATTTTTTAAGCTACTTTTTTCTTAATTTTATAATAAATTCAATTAATATCATGGGTTTTATCACAAATAGGGAAAATACGTTTATAATTTAATAAAAAAAAATCACACTACACAAAAATTGAATAAAAAGAAAAAAGAAATATATAATCAAATCAATTGAATTCTAAAACACAATTACAAAAAAAAAATACAAAAAAAAATCAAACTGTTACTTTTTAAAGCATTTTTCGATGCCGATTTTATCACTGAGGGGCGTGAATGTGTCAATTGTGGTGCCGTATCAACCCCATTATGGCGTCGTGATAATACCGGACACTACTTATGCAATGCATGCGGTCTATATCATAAAATGAACGGAATGAATCGGCCCTTAGTTAAACAACCTAGAAGATTGGTAAATTATATAAAATATTTTTTGTTTTTTTTTAAATTTAATTTTAAAAATAACAAAAAAAAAAAATTAATTGATCAAATGAACAAAATTTTTGAAGTTAAATTAAATAAAAAAAAAACTCTTATAGAAATCCGTCGTTTTTTTTTTAAATTAAAATTCATTTTCGTGGGGGCCAAAAGCATTGATTTAAATTGAATTTATTATAAAATATAAAAGAAAAATGCAAATATTTTTTTAATTTTTCTTTGTGTTAGGATTTTGAAAACAAAGCTTAAATAAAGTTTTGAGAAAATACCTTATAATGAAATTAAAAAAAAAATTAAAAAAAAACTTTTTATCTTAATGATAAAAATAATAGTACTGAAAATTATTAAATTTATTAAAACAATTTAATAATATTATTACAGTGGCTGATTACAAAGGCGGGGATTTCTATAAGAGCTTCTATCAGTATAATCAAATGCCAAGTAGGCCAGCAGAGGAAACAAAATCAAGTCGGCGACTGGTAGGTTTTTTTTTTTTTTAATTTTAAATTAAAGTAAAGTTTTAGTTTTTATTTAAATATAATATTTCAAAAATGTTGTTCTTTTGCAAATAAACTATGTAGTTTTAATATCGATTTTAAAGTAGATTGATTTAATTTAATGCAATTTTTATTAATGCATATACAGGGTGTCCGCTGGGAAGGTATACTACTTTGTTTGTTTATAATTTTTGATTAAATGAAAGAGAATGGAAAATGGCGGCAAAACAAAGTAGTATACCTTTCCGGCGGACACCCTGTATTTCTGTATAAATAATTTATTTATTATTTTCGTATGCAATTGTTATTAAAAAAATGTTGTTATAAAAATTCATTTAATAAATTTTGTCATCTATTGATCAAATTAGAGTGCATCACGTCGTCAGGGATTATCTTGTTCGAACTGCCAAACCACACAAACATCTTTATGGCGACGCAATCCAAGTGGTGAGCCAGTTTGCAATGCCTGCGGCCTATACTTTAAACTGCATAGTGTTCAAAGGCCATTAGCTATGAAAAAAGATACAATTCAGGTAATTAGTATATACTTAGGTGATGTCAATCATTTTTTTTTTTAAAAGAGATAAAGCAATGAATGTATATGTGTATAAATTTTCCATTCTTTTATTACTATACAGACACGTAAACGAAAACCAAAGGGATCTAAAAATGCTGACAAATCTTCGAATAATAACAATAAAAATTCGAATAATGCAAATATAATTCAGGATAGCAAAAACGGTAAGTTTTAAAAATTAACAAAGAAAAATAATAATAATAAAATACAGTCCCCGTCGGTTACATTCATCATCATTCATTTTTAAATTCCATTGTTTATTTTTAATGTTAAAGAGAAAATTGCATTTCTGTAGGAAATAAAATCTTGTTTATATGTAATCAAAGTAAATGGCTGACCAATTATATTGAAACTAGTTTACTTTATTGGTCATTTAGTGGCATAGGCAATTGTTTTTTTACATTCCCCAAATGAGGTGTTAACAATCTCTACTGTGACCTTGGCAAATAAAAAAAAAAATATCTATTGAATGTTGTTCATATTTGCTGACCTTTAAGATAGAACCCATACTGATACTAGTTGACCTTTTCTGACAATTTACTGACGTTTAAGATGGCACCCTTGTTTGTTTAAGATCAGTCCGGAGCCTACTTTCAAACCATTTAAGAACTGACGTGTGTCAAGTTAGTACCAGTACTCACTTTTAGAAATTAAATAAACTAAGTACACAGTTAATTGTAGGTTTTTTATTGTAAATTAGTTGTGGAGAGAAAAGAATTCCAAAAATTTAATTGGCGAAGTTTTTAAACAAAAACTGGGTAGGCAGTGTTAAGTTGACAATGAGTACAGGCATTAGAAAATGAAGTTAGAAAATGTAAACAGGGCATTAATTGAAACTTTTTGTTGTTAATTAGTTTTGGAGAGGAAAAAATTCTAAACATTTTTTTTGGCGAACTTTTTACACAAAAACCGGGTAGATTATGCTAATTTGTCAACTGTAGTGTATTTTTAACCTTAAGAGTAGTAGAATGTGAGCCTTATGGTATTTACTTCTTCTTTTCGTATAGTTTCACAATTTCTGCGTTAAGTTCTCTGACTTGTTAACTGACAAATAAATACAAGCACAGGATCATAAGTTCACAGGAGAAAAAATCACATTTGGTCTTTTGACACACATGAATAGGTTATCAATCCAAAACAATTTGTTTTTTTTTCGATAGTTATAAAAGATTAACTTGCTTGATTCCCGGGACTTAAGGCTAATATGTGTAAACATCAACGTTTGTCCAAGCGGAGTTTTGGGAATCCATATTTGGATCGGTATGCGCAGTCGTCCATACGTTGTTGACTACATGCACGAATCCACAACGGACTAGTTTGCTTGAAAGAGATTTTTGTTGCTGAACATACCCAATATCCTATGCTTTGGAGATTTTCGTAACGTAACGTGCTACATTGTAATTTGTGACCTCGTAACGTAGCACAGAGGAAAACCCACGTTTTTATTTCACTCTTCCGCCGCCATAGATGTTTACACATCAAAAACTATTTCACCAAACAAAATATCAATCCTATATTGGGCTACCACACACTGAGTAAATTTTGAACAAGACTAATCACTTAGTAACATTTGCTTCAGTTGCACTTTGAGTAAAGAAAGCTGGTACGAAATTTTGTTTATACATGAAACGGCTTAAATTTTTCAATTGGAAACTTCAAGCAACAAAAAATCCTATGCTTTCATGTATACACAAAAAAATAAAAATTGAAATGGAGTATTGCCTTGAAATATAAAACTCGTTTGTATTGTATTTATTATTTTTATTCCTCAAAACAACGGAGAACATTTTGGCCGTTTTATTCCGAAATTTTGAACTCTTTTTCTAACAAACCACGATTTCCCCAGACTGAATTGCTCCAGTGTAAGATGGCCCATTTTGTTTTAATAACTAGTTATGACTCGTTCAATATTCAAAACATGAACGTGAATCCAAATTTTACACCAAAAATCCGAATAAAATTTAAAGTTTTAAAACACATGTCTTATTTTAGGTTAGGTTATGTAGAATATGCTGCCGACGGAGAGTCGACACACTTAAACCAAATGTTGGCCCGTTGTGATACCACATGAATCTAGGAAAATATTTTTCCTACTCGTTAAACCATTTTGAGCTCTTTATGAAGCGCGTTAGACGCCTTGTGTCAATGTTTGCCAGATCACTGGGATCGTTACATGTACAAAGTAGGTGAGGAATCGTTTCCTCTTCCTCTTCTTTTATACAGCTTCTCCAAAAATCGTTGGAGTAGACACCAAGTCTCGTGGCGGGCCTAGCTATTAGACAGGGCCCGGTGATGACACCTACAAGCTATAACGGAGCTAATATGCAATCTGCTTAATGAAATCAAACCGTTAGAGCGCTTCATGTCAAGCGCTGGCCAGATCTTTTCTGTCGCCAAGCTTGTCGTGATATTGTCCCACCTAAGTTTTGCTCTCTTTATCGCATCTTATTTTAGCATTAACTTACACTTAGCGATGGGTATACCAATATCTGTCCTTTCTATTATTTTGTAGTTCCCTCTTTAGCGAGTTCATCAGGCTCACAGTTTCCTGGAATTTCCCTATGGCCCGGCACCCAGTAAAGGTATGAATATTGAATTACTGCGCCATCTCAACGAGAGATGTTCAACAGTTAAGGGCTGTTCTAGAGTTTGTAGAGACCCTTAGTCCAGAGATTTGATAGCAGCTTGAATATGTGAGGAGATACGAATATAAGTTGTTGATATCACGTTTTCTTTAAGCCAAGATCAAGATAGAACTTCTTTGATCGTTAAGAGTTCTGCCTGGAACACGCTATACAATGATTAGGAAGATGAAATGAGAGACCTGTGTATGTATAGTCTGCCTGAGTACACTGTACACTTCTCCCCCAACCCCGTTTGTTTACCGATTCATCTACCAAGAATGTCTCATCCTTCCAAGTAGACCAGGATGGGATGGTAACTTGATAGTTTTTTTTATTAAAAAGTAATTGGGGTATGGTGTAGTCAGTCTTACAAGAAAGTGATCTGAATGAATTCTGAATTGTGGAGTGGCCAATCTCATTGTTGATGAGGTCTTAAGACGAATAGCTGTGCTTTCGGCAGTTAGTTTGCTAAACATGTCGAGGGGTAACAGATGGAATATAGTGCCCAATGCAGCGAATGGAGTAGTGCGAAGTGCTCCGCTTGACCACAGACAGGCTGTTCGTTGGACCTTACTAAGTTCTTCTGCTTATTACCGAAGTGCATTGCCAGTGAGTATTACGGGGTTGAAGCCCCTTCTTATTTCCAATAGATTTTTGTACAGGAGAAAAGAGCTACTGTGACCTTTTTGACTCATTCTTGTATATTAGGTTTCCAGCTTAACTTCTTATCCAGAATAGGACCTAGATATTTAGTTTCATCTGAGAATATTAGTGGAATACCTTTAATAGAAGGCCGGGGGGGGGGGTGTTTTTTCGGGATTTTATATTTCCTGGAGAAAAGAGTTAGGTCTAAAACTTCCTCTCGGTTTTTGGTAACAAATGTGGGTTCATTTCCCACGTTACTTTCAATGAAGTTAGTATTTAGAATATAATAAAAATAGGGCTCACTTCTATCGCTTATGTCAGTGCTACCTTGAACATATCTTAAAATTATAAAATAAAAATGCTTTGAAGAAAAGACATCAGAAAGTTTGGGTATTTCAAAAATTCTCTACGCAAAATAACAAAAATATATCGAAAGCTTCTTAAACATGGGTATATTAAATTCCCTGGGACAAGCTTAAAGTTAAACCCAAGTTAACTTATCAGATTTGGTGAGTTAACTCAGCATTAACTGAATAGATGTTTTTGATATCTTATCCACCGACTTTGTTTAGTCTTTGCGTATGCACTATCCACCGAAAAAACTATGCTTTCTCAGTTCACTGTGGGTTAATTGACTCTAGAGTTAGGCAACTCTGGTTTAACTCTCCCCTGAAAAACTGGGCATAACACAATATCAATGTAGAAAATAACGTCACGTAAATAGCGTCCATTATCAGCTTTGGAAAGCATCGCTCTTTCCAAGAGATTCTCCATGATTTCAGGCAAAATTTCGGATAGTAGGTATCGTTCGGATTTCTTCTCGAGCATTATTTTTTTTTTTATTTCTTTTTAGTTTGGTCATTGACGTATTTAGGTTCTTTGAAATATCTGCAGGCCGCAAAGGAAAACAATTGGTAGCAGTGAGAACCGAAGAACGCGGCTGCCAATTATTGATATTTTGCCTTTTTGAAATAATGCGTTCACTCAAAATGTCCCGTAATAGCGCCATTTTTTGCCTTGCTGTATACGCTGTGGTTACTATTGTTGATAATAAATTTTGTTTGTGGTTATCCACAGCTGACCTCAAGAAATGCTCCAAAATAGTGCACAATTGACCAGCATATTGGCTGTGTTGCGATTGCTGTACTGACTTCATTTTCGTGCTCTCAGCACTCATTCTCTAGTAGGTACTCGCTGAATATTTTCGTCAATGCTATAGTTTTTTGTGGTCTTTCAATTTGAGAAAAATGTCAGAGTCTCAGAGACATTGCCTTGTTGTCGAAAACGTGCAATCAGACGATTTATCGTTTATTTCGATGATTCAGTCTCATATTAAATCAAAGGCGATAAGCCCATTGCGCTTAAATTTATTGAATTTCGATTTTCGTTCGTTGTTCAGTATTTTATTTTTCCATTTTAAATTTCCCAAATCTTCTTTACAAAAATCAAAAATCTGAAAAAATAATGTATTAATGAAACCCCTTCGTTTCTTTTGCGCTACACTGTGCCGTAACGATTAAACTTGTTTTGCTTTGAAAATAATTGAAATTTTATAAACATAAGCTCACCAATAAAATCACTGCGCACTCTGTTCCTAGACCATTATATTTTGACGATTGATAAAACCCTCATTTTTGTATTTAAATATTAAAAATATCTGCATGCGCACTTTTACTTTAAATTACTCTTAGCTTGCAGATATGCAGATGATATTTTGTTTTTTTTTTTTTTTTCTTATTGAAACCAATAAAAAATGTCGTTCTATTGCTATCTGGTGGGGTCATATAATCACCTTATTCTTTAAAACTTTAAAATTTATACCTTGAAGTAATGAAGCTTTTATACCATATAACTTCTTATCGTCATAGTTCAATGGAAATCTTCTTAGCTTATTTTTTCGTGGAACAGAGATACGTCTCCTAAATGGATTAGACTAGAGAAATGCCATTTTTTAACTGCTATTACAGTTATAAAATGGCATTCAAAAGAGGTGTGCCTTAACGGGCTTCGTGCCACTTATGAAAACAAACATTCTATGTTCCCAAAGAATATCAACAACGAAGGCCCGTATTTATGCCCTTTAAACTGTTTAAATTGGTATTTCTTCAGATACCTTTTTATGAATATGCCAATAGTTAACCGAACATCAAAATTAAAGGTCTGCTAAAGCAGCTCTATATCTATATTATAAAACCCCATTAACACGACCGTTTCCAAATTCTTGTCAGTAGTGAATTTCTAAGAAATGCAATGATGTCAAAATAAGTTAACAGATAAAACGGAATTACAGAGTTTCCGTTGATAGACGACAGACGACGATATGGCAATTAAAAATAAAAAAAAAACTATTTTCTATAACAGGAACATAGTTAACTCTTTTTGGCAAAGATGATGGTAATACTTTTACTACATCAATTCATGCCAAACAATCCCAACAGCCTCGCCTATCCATCTTTTTTTTTATTAAGACATGCTTACCAACAAATTTTTATTTAAAAAAAATCTGTTTAATTTTTTTTTTTTTGTAGAACTGCAAAATCTTACATCAACGATTCAGCACGCTTCTCACTCGAATGTCAGCAGTCCAAATACATTAACCCCACCACCAACAGCATTGGCACATACATCAACTACCTCATCTGCTTCGTCAAATCATCATGACATTATGCATGGCACACCATCGCCACCAATTAACCAGCATGACAATATGTCACCAATGCATTACAGCACGCCAGTTTCAGTGCTAAATACTTCGGCATCGTCGCTTGTTAATACCAACAACAACAGCACAAGTCAGAACAACAATGACAATTCGCTTAGTTCAAACATGAAATACAATTTACAAAAGTATCTAGCAATTCAATCGGACCCTCAACAACAACTACAACAACAACTGCAGCATCAAATGTTTGAAATGTCGCCATCGCCAACCGACCAACAACACCATGGCTATAGTTCGACAGAGTCACCTAGCTATTTCTACGATCATCTGACAGGCGTAGAGCATGACGCAAATGGGATTAAAATCGAAAACATTCACCTGCATCACCATCAGCAACAGCAACAACATCATCAAGCGTCACAAATTATCCAACATGCGATCAGCCGAAGTCCATCTGTTGAAGATGAGTACGAGATACACCAAAGCCAGCACCATCAAGTGCAAAATCATCATCATTTAATTCAAATGTCACAGATGAATTCATTTGGTGATTTGGAAAGAAAATTGGAACGGACTCTGGAGCGTGGTCCTATCGTTAAGATAGAATGAATCATGAATAAATCACACAAAAATGCAAAATTAAAACAAAATTTAAAGACAAAATGACAAAATACCACAAAAAAAAAGACTTATAAAATAAGTTGGAGTTATAACAAAAAAAAAAAGATTTATAAAAAAAAACTTCGATATTATATTCTATTACTTCTAATATTATATGTATTTGTATATAGTTTCTCCAATTTTTAAGACACATTCCTCAAAGGGACAAAATACAGCGCAAAATGACAAAGAAATTTTAGTTTTAAATATAATTAAATATTAAATGCAATAAGCACTATTTGAATAGAAGACAATAATAATTAACTGTAAAAAAAATATTTTATTTTTCTAAAAAAAAATATGAACTCAAAATATATATATACATGTATACAATATAAATGTAGATGAACTATATATGGTTTTTTTTTTTTAATTTTGAGTTAAAACTAAAAAATCTCTATAAGTTAAGTTAAAAAATTAAACTTTTTCTCAACTTTTTTTTTATAGTAATTTAATTAATTGTTATCAAATTTATGTACTTTTTAAGAAATAAACTTATATACCTATAGTTTGAAATAAATATAATTTTAATAGATACACGGACGTTTTATATTAAAAAAAAAAAAAAATTACATTTAAATTGTTTGTGTAATCTTCTTTGAGCTCAAGTACATCCCACCATGACCTATCTGCTCCCCGGATGAAAGGAGAGGGAGACTGATAGCCAATTTGCATTTTGCAACCAACCCTTATTGACATTGTGTTGAATCAGAGTTACCATTGCCTAGTTGATGGAAATTCATATGGCATTTTCTTTGGTTTTTGCTATGTTACTTTCTGATGAATTTACAAGGTTCTGAATAAAAAATTTAATTCAAATCGATTCCGCAGATAATGAGAAAATACAAAAAAAAACTGTTTTACGAGAGGTACAGTTACTAACAACCCTATTAATAAAAAACGCT
Source organism: Leucozona laternaria (assembly GCA_932273885.2). NCBI lineage: Eukaryota > Metazoa > Arthropoda > Insecta > Diptera > Syrphidae > Leucozona > Leucozona laternaria. The sequence continues at coordinate 27,958,360 of OW026366.1, read as the reverse complement.
AATTCCACCTTTGTTCTTCGATTTTAGTAAACCATGGAATAAGAGTTAAGCTACGGATTAAAATTTTCCATTAATAAGAACAAAATATTCGTGGAATAGTTCAGTGACATTTACGAAAAATCCCTTAAAAAAATCTACTACAATAAGAAAGATGCCTGTTTGGCAACTTGAAATTTTCAGCAAGTTTCGAAAACTTCGGTTTTTTTTTTTTTGGTGTGGGATTTGAAAGCAAATTGTTATAATTTGTAAAACAAAAAAAAAAATAAATCCAACGTTACCAAACACACCAATCTGTCAAAACTATTATCATTTTTGAATTGTTTGTGTTGTGTCTGCTGTGTAGTTCACCTCTTGTATCCCGTTTAGGTCAACTTCAAAAATTGCTATGAGTTTCCAAATATTTTCTTTGGAAACCGCATATTTCTTGCTGAAATCCTCCTCACTAAGCACTGGTTTTGTATATTTTTCTTTTTCTGGTCGTTGATGGCTGATTGGCCAATAAATTGCAAATGGTTTAAAAGAACTCGATAAATCTAGTAGACATTATGTTATTTTTATTCAAAATTAAATTTACAATTGTCACTTGTATTTTTTAATATCAGAATAAATTTGACACATCTGAGGTTCTTATTCCTTCGCTAAACCACGTTGTTCGGTGGTTAAGCTTAAAAAACGTCACTTAAGTTAAAATTTAGTTTTAAAAATAACATTTTGCTCTTAGTCCACGGAATAAAGCATCGAAACCTTTAGCTAGTTTAGGTTTATTAGTTTTGCTTTAAGGGTTCTATGTAAAGTTTGTGCCTTTAAAATAGTATGACGGCGCTGACTGTGCTACGAATAGGGCAATTTCCTTAAACCCTAGGTTAAAACCCTCATGTGAATTTTTGGCACAAACAATAAAGGCAGTGTTATTGCAAACATTTTGAAAATTATAGGTACAAAGTTCAATCAAACCGATTCAAGGCGTATTCCAGAAAATTGAAAAAATCCAAAATCGTTGCATGGCAGTTTAAGGTTCTAGATGAGGTAACACTATAATTCAAATTTTTCCTTTGGGAAATTACAAACAAATGCAGTGTTGAAATAGGTTATACTCCGATGTAGAGTGGACGCACAGAGATGGTATGGCGAAAACCATTAATTTTTGTATTTTCCATCATCGCAATGTCAAGTTTGATTAAAACCTCGACATTGTTTTTTTGTCACATGAAATCAATGCTTGCCCTTTAAAGCACTTAAAAATGTTCCACATACGCCACCTCACACCGACAGGAAGCTTCACAAAAATTATTAATATTTTTTTGTGAAGAAAGTTTAAAGAGTTAATTTTTGGATTTATAAGCTTGTTTACGGCAATGCATGGGGTATTATATTTCTGAGATATGTAAACAAAAATTTTGTTTTGATCAGAAAAAAGGTGAGTACAATAAAATTTAATATAAAGTTAGCCATGGTACTTTATATTAAATTTTATTGTACTCACTTTTTATTTTGCAGCCATTTTTGGGCTAGTAAATACTTATTTTTAAATTCGAATGCGCGATTTCATAAAGGACTTTTAAAAATTTTAAAGCCCATTTAGAGTTAAAATGGGATTTTTTGGTTTCACCAAGTGCTTTTAAATTTAAAATGCTCTTAAATGCCCTTATAAACTAAAATCCCATTTTCCTCTCAATAAATTTTAAAAGTGTGATTTGTGAAGTCTAATATGTCAGATGTCAGCCGACGAGTAAGAAAATTATAGTTGATATTTTGCAGTCACTTTTTTATTTAATTTCTTGCAAATATAAATTGTGAATAGGTCGAAACAAAAATATAGTTTGTGTGTAAATAATAATCTTTTAAGGCTCTCCCAAGCCAACGCGAATACTTCCGAACGACGACAAGACTTTTGCCTTTCTTAATTTATTTACATGGAGATAAATGAGTGCACCCACATTGGCGCGATGTGAATCTTCAAACATTGTTCAGTCATCGCATATTCGTTCCGAATGTTTCTCGTTGTTTTCGGAAAGCCTTCATAATTTGTTTGTTTGTAGAATAATTGATTGTTTATCTGAGGATGAAGAGCAACATAAAGTAAGACGTCCAAGAATATTCTGAGTTCATATTGGAATCCGTTCTCCGAATATTTTTTTTTTCGTACCATTTTTTTCTACATATATAATGCTTTTTCACGTGCATTTCGAATGTGAGAAGGAAACAACCTATTTCCATATCCAGGGATGTGAGGCAAACCCAATTTTAACTAAAATTTCCCTAAAATTTCCTTTTTTTAGATGGTGAAACTGAAAATATTTAAAGGTCTGATAACATTTAAGAGGACCTTAGATAAATGGGATTTTAGTGTATTTTTATGAAATCGGGCATAAGTGGAGTCAATAAAGCCAAACAAAAAATTGCAAATGAAAACCAACATTTACTACGAACACGTTACGGCTGTTTAAAAAATGTCAATAATTTAATAGCTGTGTTTTATTATCTTCTATCGGGATCCGGATCTGGATCTGGACAAACTTTTAACAAGTGGTACAAAAACAATTTTTAAAATTTCCCAGTATTTTGTTTGTGTATTACGTGCTAAAAGTAAATCCAAATTCAGATCCGGATCCCGATAGAAGATAATAAAAGCCGTATTTTATTATCTTCTATCGGGATCCGGATCTGGATTTACTTTTAACACGTAATACACAAACAAAATACTGGGAAATTTTCAAAATTGTTTTTGTAACACGTGTTAAAAGTTAATCCAGATCCAGATCCGGATCCCGATAGAAGATAATAAAACACAGCTAAACACAGCTAATTATAGGTTATTGTAAACAACGTAAATGAGGAAATCCGTTTGGTTTTCATCTCTTTCCATTCGTTTATACCTTATACCTCAAATCAAAAATTTTATTCAACTAAATTTTTAGTAGAGAACTTTGTTTTACCGACAATTTTAAAATTTAAACCGTTTCGAAAATAATAATCCCGTTAATATTCCCCTTATTTTAATATTGCGATTCAAAATAGGGTTTATGTATTAACTAGATTTTGACATGAACCACTTTAAGTATGGTTTTAGTACTCGTTCAAATAGAAGGAAATTTTTCAAAATGTTCAGGTTCGTTCCCATGATAAGTGGTGTATGTATAGAATAAATGGTCTTTTTTTTTGTTTAAATTCAAAAGTGGAATCTATTATTTGTGATTTCCGGTCGTTATTTAGAACTACATGTTTGTACATACGTTTTTGTAAAAGGGTATCCAATAGGCAACGAAAAAGCAAAAACAATGTTTGGAATATGCCATCGTTGAAATTAGCAGCCGTGGCTTCGCTGGGTGGCGCGTATCCGAGAGGTCCAATTCATCGATGACTCTGATGAATAGAGAAGGTATTTTGACTTTGAGGTCACCGGTCATTTTGAGGCTTATTGGCATAGACCTGGCGACTTGAGTAAATCCCACAAGAAAAATTCTAATCGCATAAACTCGGTGGCCAGTTCAAGTGTCGGCTCTGCGTGAGATAAAAATCTCCTCAAATCGCTTGTGCAGAATGTCAAATATTCATATCCTGTTAGAAAATGGAGAATTAAGAGTCCATTAAAATATCTAGGTTGACTGAGTGTTTTATAGAGAGAGGAGCGGGGGTGATAGACGGTTTTTAAAAATTTAATTATTATTATTTAATTATTTTAAAATCATGTACTAAAGGGTGTTTTTTTTTAGACGCATGGTTTTCAATCTGGCAATACTTTTTTCGTAGTTGGTCTTTTTGACAGTTGTCACTTGATTTATGCTCAGTTTGGTTTGCCATTTTATAATGAATAGACTTACTCCTGAACAACGTTTGCAAATCGTGCAAATTTATTACAAACATAATGGTTCGGTTCGCGCGACGGATCACGCGCTGCGTCCAATATTCGGTCGACATAATCGCCCAGCAAAGTCGGTAATTCGGGCAACCATGGATCGGTTTCGCACCACGTTTACTCAGTGGATAATGCGCATCCTCAGAGACGCCGTACAGTCGCAGCGAAGACGCTATTGCTGCTGTGGAGCAGAGTATCGAAGAAGACCCGAATGAGTCCATCCTGCCATCGCGCGCAACAATTGGAGCTGTGCCTATCCATGATTAATGACTTTTTCGTGTGTGAATTGGAGAATGTTGATATGGACGACCTTTGGTTCCAACAATAAGGCGCTACATGCCATAAAGCCAACGAAACAATCAATTTATTGAAGGAAACTTTTGGTGAGCGCATTATCTCTCGTCGTAGGCTTGTGGCGTGGCCTCCCAGATCGTGCGATTTAACACTGCTGGACTATTTTTTGTGGGCTTATGTGAAGTCGCTTGTCTACGCAGATAAGCCCGAGACAATTGACGCCTTGGAAGAGAATATTCGGTGCGTTATTGCTGACATACGGCCCCAATTGCTGCAAGAAGTGGTCGCAAACTGGGCCAGCCGCGGCGGCCACTTGCCCGAAATCATTTTTAAAACATAATGGCAAACCCTTATCTTTATATAATAAATCTAAATTTTTGGCCATAACATTAAATTAAATGCATTTCATTTCTTCTTGAAAACAACACGTCTAAAAAAAATATCCTTTATAAACACGGCGACACAAATGAAAATTATTTGATTTATTTGTTTTCATTCATTTAAAAACATTTAAAATCTTCGCTTTAAATATAAAACACAAGCTGTATTTTATTATCTTCTATCGGGATCCGGATCTGGATCTGGATTAACTTTTAACAAGTGGTACAAAAACAATTTTGAAAATTTCTCAGTATTTTGTTTGTGTATTACGTGTCAAAAGTAAATCCAGATCCAGATCCGGATCCCGATAGAAGATAATAAAACACGGCTATAGTGTTTTTATGGATATTATCAAATAAAGTTACCTATTTTTAACCTTAGCTAAAAATGGAATTTGAACTGAAGAACACAGTTCTGCGTGAGCAATGCAGACCTATACAACTTTGAATTTCTGACAATGTACAAAAAAGAATAGCAGTAAAATTGGAGTAGTGCGGTTTCTTATAAATATTTGTAGAACAAAAAATAACAATGAAGCAAAGGAAATTTCACTTCATAAAGCCGCATCATAAGTACACCCTAAATGCTAAGTCAAGACTTTAATACACCACTTATTTATAACTAGTATATTATCTTGTATATGTATTCTACGTCAACTTAAAAAAGAGCTCAAAAAGTTCCATGCATGTCAGCCTATGAACGGTGAAAGACTTGTGAATTTGTACACTTTTTTGAACACAGCTCTCCGCATCCCGCCAATATACTGAAATGAACAACAACAAAAAAAAAATAATATATAATATCACGTTAAGTAGGTAAAACAATTTTTGTTTTTTTTTTTAATAATTCTGCGGTTTTTGTATCTGTGTTCGTTATCAAATATTTACCTGAGATAAAGAATACGTTATATGGAATAACAAAACGTAGACACAATCAGACGGCTCGTTGTGGAATTTTATGTAAAAAAAAAAAAAAATTAAAGCCAACAAAAAACACAATAATGATCCTTATTCGCCCCTCATATATACATTATCTGGTGAACAACTCTGGAACTTGTACCTTTGAACAAATTTTATTTTGAACAGGGTATTATTGTTTAGATAGTTCTGTGTTATCACTTAACTATGTAGGTTGTATATATATGTTTAGGTATACAAATGAAAATCCCTACATTTTATTTACAAATTTATGACGTAAGTAGGTATATCATAATGTATATGGATACAAGAAACCATCACACAGATACAACAATTTATTTTGTTGCCCACCTTATAGCCAACAACTGTCGAGGGCGACACTAAGTATCTGCTCGCTGGTATCTATCGCAGGAAAGATATGCAGAAAGTTCTTGTCTTATCATTGCCAACTGAAGCCTGATATCGGAAAGATATCTCATTAAGTACACGCGGCATCAGATAATAATATCAAACTAGATATTGTGTGTAGTAAAAGTGCATAACCGATTAAATTTTTTACATATACCTATATTTTTTAATATACATATACATATATACCAAGTCAGAGGAATTACACGAAAAAAAGAACAGGCCCGCAAACAGCCACCGAATATCAGAATCCAGAAAACAACAACAACAAAATATTACGGACAGATTACAAATTATTCGCTAAAAGATACATGGTAAGAAGTATAACGATTTTATTATCAGATCTTATGTATGAGCTCACGCAAGATATGTGTTCCAATTATTCCGATAACGCCAAAACGCGGCCGATCTCGCGGCAAGTGCGACAAATTTAATCGGGGGCACGTCACTTCGCATATTTTTGGGATTGACAAAGTTTCATTTATGTTTTTATCTTCAAAGTGATAAAGCTATGGCTTTTTTATAAATATTTCTATCAATTTATCTCGTTGTCCTATATCAGTGATCATTCTTTATGTGCATACAGGAGAGACAAAAGATAACTTTTTTAATTTATCTCTGTTGTGATTAGTACTTAGTTGGATTTAATTTTTTTTTCGGTTTATCGTGCGATAAATATCTATTAATTATTATTACATGGCTGTCGAGTTTGCTGATATTATTTTTTTTTGTTAAGCTAAATTTTTAAAAACAAATTGTGAAAAATTGTATTTAGTTAACGTCCAACAAGAATTTAGAATTACCATTTAATATATTTATTCGTTAACATTTACTTGTACAACAAAAGTAACTCCTACTGGAGAAATAATGCGAAAACCTTACAATGAAGCTACGGCCGGAAGTCAGAATAGAGTTAAACTCTTCAAATTATTTTTTATTGATTTCTTCTATTATAAATACATACATATGTATATCAATCAAGATTACGGTAGATACCTATAGCAGACTCATAGTCAGTTTTTTTCTCCTCTTTTGGTTACCTTTTTGTCAGACAAGACTTCAGCTACCATTAGTTAACGGAAATGGTCAACGCTATGACTATCTAGATGTCACCAAAAAACTGATCAACACATCAGGCTGCGGTTGCGGTTGCGGCCAACGCTAGTAAGTGATCGCTCTACCTGTCGCTACTTTGCGCTAGTTCCCTTGTATGAAAATTGTGGACGATTGTTCACGCAAGAAAGCTTGAAAATCAAATTAGTTTTGATCTACTAGCTTACAAGCGTGCACTAGTGCACACTTTTTTACTGGCGTGAAAGCGTACTTGTCTAAGCTTGTGCACTCGCTTACTAGCGGTATACTTAACCACGGCCTTAGGCACCCAGTTATAGCTTTCATTGAAAATTTTGATGTTTAGTTTTGAAGCGCTTCAAAAGAAAAATAAGTGTACATATAAAGGGTGTTTTTTTAAAGGTATAGAACTTAAAAATGGAATAAAACAAAGACGATTTTTATAAATTGACATCAAATTTACTTTACTCGAAAGATAATCTTCTGACATTATAATTTAAATATGATTTCTGGTCTTATCTGTAGGTCAAATTTTCGATGACTTTTTCCAGCATCTGTGGCCGTATATCGGCAATAACGCGGCGAATGTTGTCTTCGAAGTGGTCAATCGTTTCGGGGTTATCGGCATAGACTAAAGACTTCACATATCCAAACAGAAAATAGTCAAGCGGCTTTAAATCGCACGATCTTGGAGGCCAATTCACGGGTCCGTAACGTGAAACTATGCTTACTTTAATAAATCAATTGTGGCACAAGCTGTGTGACATGTTGCACCGTCTTGTTGAAACCACAGTTCCTGCACATCATGGTTGTTCAATTGATGAATGAAAAAGTCAGTAATCACGGCTCTATAGCCGTCACCATTGACTGTTCTGGCCATCAGCATCGTTTTTAAAGAAGTACGGACCAATTATTCCACCAAACTGTCAGTTTTTGTTTATGTAACGGTGTCTCAACATACACTTGAGGATTATCATCTCTCCAAATACGGCACTTTTGTTTATTGACCTATCCATTCAACCAAAAGTTAGCTACATCGCTTAACAAAATTCGCTTATGAAAATTGGGATCAACGGCAATCTTTTTTGGGCCCATTTTGGCACAATTTGGAAGCGTTGTTCAGGCGTCAGTCTATTCATGTTGAAATGCCAAACCAAACTAAAAATAAATCACTTGACAGCTGATAAAATGGCCGCCAGGTAAAATAGTGTTGCCATTTTAAAGTTCTATACCTCTTGAAAACACCCTTTATTAATTTTTCAATTATTAATTTTTGCAAACAAAAATTTCGTCTTGGGCCAATCCTCCACATAAAATCACATTGAAATATACCTTACAAATGATCATTGAAAAATTAAACGTCATTTTATGGCGAAGTTTGGGACCGAATAAATTTTTGTTTTCACTAAAGTATAAATTCAAGCCATCAGTTTTATTTTTGCATATTAATAATACTTTCTAAACGTTCAAAATAACTCATTAAAATTTTCAATTATGGTTTTCAATTAAAGTTATACCTAACTGGAACTTTATCCTCAACATATCAATGCCAAAAAATTTGAGATTAGTAGGGGAGAGTGGGTACGAACGTAACGGTGGGTCGGTTGTAACATTCAATTTTTACGAAAAACTAGAACTGTGATTGTTCATTTTATAATGCACAATTCTTTGCAATTAGGTCCTGAATGCACCCACAAAAATCCAAAAGTCAGTACAGTCAAATGTACCAACAAAAGCCAAAAATGTGAAATTTAAGTGAAAACGCAATTTTTTTGGTCTTGAGTTTTTTCATATTTTTTCTGAAAAAAAATAAACAATTCATTGAATGGATGCGACCTTAACGTGATCCAATATTTCTGAAGTCGGAAGATTCAATACTTTAACGATAGTCATACTGGTATCTTCTTACTTTGATTTTTAATATAAAAAAGCGTGGGATGGACTGTTGTAACAATTTTTGTGTGGACGTTTGTAACATAATACAAGCACAAATTACTTTATATTTATATGCTGTTACAACCGCCCTTTCAGCGTGTTACAATCGACATACCGAAAAGGACGATTGCAACGTTTGACCTTGTCTTCATTTTACAGTCATACATTTGAATCAAAGACAAAGCTATAAACCAAATTAGTATTTAACGGTAGCTAAATGTTCATTCATTAATATGCACTATGTTTTATTTTGATATGTTAATTGGTTATCAACTTTATGGACGAAATGTCAAAAATGTTACTTTCGTACCCACTCTCACCTACATTTTGGCCAATAACACGTTGATATTATAATACATCGTCGTATTATACTTCGAAACGCAGAAAAGTCAAATATTCAGGAGAAACAAAAAACATAGGTTTAAGCGGCAACCCAGGTCCTTAAAATTGACGCATTAATTAATCCATTTACTGACACAGCTTAGTGCCATATTGTTAATCGCTATTAAAAGTGCACATTCTTTAATAAATGTCGTTGGTAACGAGCTATTATGAGGTACTGTAATTTGTTGGATTAATAGGTATTTTTCTAGAATCCAAGACATTTTCTTGTTTCCTATCATCATTTACTAGGTTCATAAATATTTCAGCAATTAAGGTCCAGTTTTTCAATGCGAGATTGAAATTAAACCCGAGTTAACTCATCAAATTTGGTGAGTCAACTCAGGAATAACTAAACAGATGCTTTTGATGTTTCATCCAACGAGTTTGTTTGTTCGTCCCGCATGCATTCTCCACCGAAAACTATGCTTCCTTAGTTCACTGTGAATTAATTTTCTACTAAAATTAGCTATTTTTGGGTTAACTCACCACTGAAAAACACTGCCTAAGAGTTTGGCATAGTTTTGGTTTAAGATGTATTAAATTCATACGAACTACATTTTTTCCTTTATTCCTAGGCATTTCCTTAGAATATTTAACTGAGTGACGTGATAATTAAGCAATGAAATTTTGTTTTGAGTTAAGAGGTACCTATTACATTATTGGGTGTGGCTCTGTAAAAATTTCAACGGGGACTATGATACTTTGTCCATAACATTTGGATTTTGTTTTTAATAAAACTGCATCAAATTAAAAAAAAAAGATTTTTTTATTGGGCTACGAGTTATATTAGAAGTTCATACACATTATGTCAGCAAAGATATGTCAGAGCAGTTTTTATCATTCGATCGATGTCATCACGTTGACATGTAAAACCTTGATGATCACATTACATGTTGGACACACTCGAACAAGTTGAATGTTGAACCCGCGTTGGCCTCCAGACCAAACATTTGTCAGTATCCATTCAATAAAGACGTCAAATTTTTGCAAATAAACTAAATCGAATCGTATTAAATAATTTTATAAGCATATAGAGCGTCTCAAAAAGTAAGGAAAAGGTGAGAGGCACTTAAATATGACAAAAGATACTCTTGGAGGATTTTTCAATTCCTCGCTAGAGGCAGTACAGCCGTTTTATTTTTTATTGTAGGAACACGAGGCTGTAAATCAAACCCAGACCTCCGACATGACAGTCTTACGCAATAACCATTACGCTACCGGCTACTATACTCGTCCTCTATCTTTCATGTTATAAACTGCCAAATTCGAACGAACTGTGGCTACGAAATCTTTGCATACAAAGAAAAACATCTAAAAATCCCGAAGATTTTGTTTATTTAGTTACTCCTCCGGTAACACAGCAATTTTGAACACAAAACTCTATATACCACTAAGCCAATATACACTCGCAAGCAAAAAATTCGCCTTCAAAAAAAAAATCGCGATGAATACAATTTTTGTGCGTGTCATTTTAAAGCTGTAACTCTAAACTTTGAAATCAGGGTAGAAACATACAAATAGTTATTGTGTCATCCGTCATAATTATTAAGATTTTAACAAATTGTACTAATTAAAGTAGGCACGATTAGGAAGCATTGATTCTTAATATACGCGCCCATTATGGGTTTTTGTTGATCGGTATGCCTTTAAAAGTGAATTTTAAGATAGCTCTATTCATTAGGGCTCCTAATCTTGGAAAAAAATTAATACCACGCCTGTGGAAGTTGATCAAGGAGCCAATCCTGTATATCAAAGATCTAGAGAAGGTGGAGAGTTTGTGCGAAGGCCAACAACAGCTCAGACAGGTATACGAGGAAGAGCCTTTAGTGAACCGCTTATGAGGAGGCAACTTAAAAAAGCAGACCTTTCCCCGAAATGTCCTGCCACGGGACCGAAATTAACTTCAAATCAACGATAAGCTTGAATACGATTTTCTTACGCGCATTACGTTTGGGAAGTTGAGCAATGGAGGCGAGTTATATTCTGGGATGAGTGAAAATGTGTCTGCATGGAAGCGATCGTAGAGGCAGAGTATATCTATGCAGACGACCTCTGACAAGCGATTTGCCCAATGTTGTTTTGCAGAAACCGTCGCTTTTTTGTGCCTGGTGGTGGTCGAAGGGAAGATTTAACTGTAACATATATCTGATATTTTACTGGATCATGTCCTTCCTTATGCTGGATTTATTGGACTTAAGCCCTATCGAACATTTGTGGGACGTGCTTAGGCGAAGGTTTAGAGCCATAAATCTAGCTCCTCAAACACTTAACTAAATGAAAGCATCACCGGTTGACGAATGGGAACGAAGGAATACCACAAGAAACAATGAAAAATCGCTTAGAAGCTGTAATTAAAAACCAAGAAGGTAGTACAAAATACAGAAACAATAAGTTACGCTTGATCTGGTTTTAAATGTTTAATTTTAACTGTTTCAATTTCAATTTGTTTTTTCTAACATGTTTCATTAACGACGATTACCTCTTAAAATCCTGAAGAGATTTTTTTTGTTTTTAGCCTTAATTTCAAGATTATGTTTAAAACTTTTTAACGAAACCCTAAATATTCATGTATCTATGTCAATTACATCGAGAGCAATATTTTTGTTTTTGTATAAAGCTACAGGGCGATTCCATTCCTGAGTGTATAATTATGTATGTACAATGTAAAGGATGTTTTTTTTAGACGTGTGATTTTCAAGAAGAAAAAAATACATATAATTTAATGTTATGGCCAAGAATTTAGCTTTTATTATAAAGATAAGGGTTTGGCAAAAAATGATTTTGGGCAAGTGGCAGCCGCGGCTGGCTCTAATAAAATTCCAGCCGAGAGGCCCAATTTTCGACAACTTTTTGCACCAATTGGGGCCGTATGTCAGCAATAACGCCCCGAATATTCTCTTCCAAGGCGTCAATCGTCTCGAGCTTATCTGCGTAGACAAGCGACTTCACATAACACCACACAAAATAGTTCAGCGGTGTTAAATCGCACGATCTTGGAGGCCACGACACAGGCCCACGACGCTTACCAAAAGTTTCCTTAAATTAATTGGTTGTTTCATTGGCTGTATGACATGTAACGCCGTCTTGTTGGAACTAAAGGTCGCCCACATCAACATCCTCCAATTCAGGCACGAAAAAGCCATTAATAATTGCTCTATAGCGTTCCCCATTGACTGTAACATTATGGCCGGCTTCATTTTTGAAGAAATATGGACCAATGATTCCCTCTGCCCATAGAGCACACCAAACAGTGAATTTTTGAGGATGTAACGGCGTCACAACAATGGCTTTTGGATTATGATCACTCCAAATACGACAATTTTGCTTATTAATGTACCCATTCAACCAAAAATGAGCTTCATCGAATGTTGGACGCAGCGCGATGCGTCTCGCGAACCGAACCATTATTTTGGTAATAAATTAGTACAATTTGCAAACGTTGTTCAGGAATAAGTCTATTTATTACAAAATGGCAAACCAAAATGAACATAAATCAAGTAACAACTGTCAAAAAGACCAACTCCTAAAAAAGTACTGCCAGATTGAAAACCACACGTCTAAAAAAAAAAAACCTTTTTAACCAAAATCTGAGAATCAGTGCGAGGGTTTTTAGATGTTTACGGTGCGTCTCGGGTTTTTTCACAGTATTTGATGGGAATTGGGGGGATACAAATAATCATTTTTCCGATTTTGATGTCAGGAGTATAACAACTTCAATTGACATATTTATCAACAATTGAAAATGATTCTCTGTATTATGTTCCCTGAGTTCAAGGACTTAGATCTTGACGATTTGAACACATTCGGCTTTATCTTGGAGACTTAGTTTAGCTGATTTATATCTAATAATCATAATTAATCTAAACCAAAATAGGTATATTGAAATTCATACTGATTGAACTTATGTTTCCATGATTTTTGTAAGCAATGATTCTTTGATGGGAATCTCAATATATTCATACATATATGAATAAAAGCTCTCAATTCGAGATAAAACAAATAATTTACTATTCACGCATTTATTTTTTCCATTGCCGCACAGAAAATACCCCGTCTGCCACTCATATAAAACTCATTAATTGAGTTGCACACTTCACCAAAATTAATTCTTATCACACAAAACAAGCGATTAATCATGATTTTCATTTCAAATTTATTTCATACTCAACACTCAGGTGGTTGCTATAAAATATTTATAATTCCTTCACTATATACATATGTATGTGCACTTTATAAAGCAAGTTCTTATAATTGTTATTTTTATTAACAATTTTTTTTTTTTTTTCAACAACAAATTTTACTGCGCCATGGCACAGGAACAAGTATACTATTTCAATTTTATCAGCGGCAGCACACTTCAAAGCGACTGGGTATTATATCAAATGCGTATTTTGTTTTCCGTTTTTTATAAAAAAAAAACACATGCCAACGAATTACATATAATTTAACACTGAACAAGTTGAAGATTATTCTAATGAACTTTTGTTTATTAAAAAGAAAATTGAAAAAAATTTTTTCCTTCACAATATTTCTCACGATTCTAAAAAAAATATCACTTTGATAATTAAATTCGTTAAAATCATAAAACATATTTAAATAAAATTGTTTTTCCTTAAATTTTTTAACTTGATTATAAATATAAAGTTCACAGGGGAAAAGGAATATTCCTCTAATTTTCAATTAAATTATTTCACTCGAAATCGAAACTAAAAAAAACTAAACCCTTAGGTAGGTATATCCAGAATATAGTGAATTTTTGTCGACAATCTTTTAACTTTTTTATATTGTGCAAGTTTTTTAGATAGGAAAGAGAAAATGTTTATAAACTTTAAATGATAAAATATGTACATGTAAGATAATTAGTAACGATAATGATATTTACATAGCGAGGAAAAGAATTAAAAAAACAAGAACAAAAAAGTAAACTTTATATTTATTATTAGGTGCGGAAATGACTCTTTATATACGAATAAGTTGGAAGGATTTTTATTTTGAACACATTTTGTATTCACGTACAAGGACCGTGGAAAGTTGTAAAAGACTAAAACCCAAAGCGGAAGACAGAAATGTGCTAAGGAAGGTAATCTTCCTTTATTTTTTTTTTTTCTTATTAAGATATTGAACTTTATCTAGCCACACAATTATACTGGTAAAATATCTAGGGTGAGAGAGATATGATAAAGAATTATCTTAATTTGTAAAGACCTGATGTTTGTCCTTTTTCTTATCGAACTTAAGATATAGGTGATAAAATTTCTAAACGAAGGTATAGGTAGCTATGAATGAAATTTCGTGTTTAAATCTTAGACACAAACACTATAGTTAAAACATGTATGGAACTTTACTTATAATGCTATTTAACATACCAAAAAAAAAAAAACATTAAGATCAAAGCTATAATAGTAATCAAATTTGTTTAATGAACATTAATGAAATAAGGAAATATGTCATAGGAAAGCATTAATACAAGTTTGAAAACGTTCAAATGATATTTTTACAAAGTATATATCTCTTTTGATATTCACATTTACATATGTAGATTAAAATTGGTAGTAGTTTTAGGGATTGATTATTTACTAGAGCTACGTAGTTGAAATGTTAAGATGAATACAAAATTAATATTAAAAAAAAACTAAAAATAAGTTATATTGAAGCGGCTGCTAACAGAAAAAGTAATACACTTAGGCCCAGTTTTTCAGTGGTGAGTTAAACCAGAGATAGAAAACTTTAGAAGTAAATTAACCCACAGTGAACTGAAGCAGTTTTTCGGTGGGGAATGCATGCAGGCGACCTAACAAACTCAATAAATAAAACATAGAATCATCTGTTCAGTTAATATTGAGTTAACTCACCAAATTTGATGAGTTAATCTCGCACTGAAAATCTGGACCTTAGATCATAAGGTTGTGCAATTGTCCATTGAGATACCACATGATTATAGTTAACTTCTTCGCTACTCTATAAACCACTTGGTGATTTTATTAAACGTGCGAGATATATCGGGTTTTTCAATAAGAGCGCTACAAAAGTTTTTTTAAAAAAACAAAAACGGGTTTAGATATCAATGAAATTCTTTATTCCATGTGAAAGTACGTTTGAAGCCATTAATTATGCAATTCAATTTCTTTTGAATGTCCACCACGGGCACGCTTGCAGAAGTCCAGACGCTGAACCCAATCATAAGCAAGCATAAATCAGCCGATACTGCTGCAATTTCACGTTCGATGTTCGTACGAAGTTCATCAATCGGCGCTGGCTTGTTGGCATAGACCATAGACTTGACGTAGCCCCACAGGAAATAGTCTAACGGCGTCAAACGACGACCGAGGCGGCCAAGCGACTTGACCATTTCGTGAGATAACACGTTCTCCAAACTTGGTTTCCAATAAATTGATTGTCACATTCGCTGTGTGGCTTGTGGCGCAGCCGTCCTGTTGGAACCACATTTCCTCCAAGTCCTTATCATCCAATTGAGGCCAAAAATATTCGGTTATCATTGAACGGTAGCGATCCCTATTCACAGTAACGTGCCGGTCTTGATCATCAAGGAAGAAGTACGGCCCAATGACGCCGCCGGCCTATATACCACACCAAACCGTAATTTTTTCGGGATGCAATGATGACTCATGGAGTACGTGTGGATTACTGCCGGACCGATACCGCATATTTTGTTTATTGACGAAGCCAATCAGCCAGAAATGAGCCTCATCGCTGAAGATGATTTTTCGATGAAAATCCGAATCATTTTCAAGTTGTTGCTCAGCCCAATTCACGAACATACGACGCTTCTGGTGGTCAAGCGGCTTCAGTTCTTGCGTCAATTTAATCTTGTAAGGATGTAGGCCAAGATCTTTTCGCAAAATTCGCCACAACGACGTCACAGAGATGCCCAACGCTTGAGAACGACGTGTGAGAGACACATTTGGGCTTTCTGCAACTGAAGCCTCAGCGGCAGCAATATTCATTTTGTAATGTGCCTGTGGATTCAAATTTTTCCACTAGACGCTCAATTGTTGATCTGCTAGGACGATTATGACGACCATAAATTGGACGTAGCGCTCTTAACGTTGAGGTCACTGACTCCGAATTTCGGTAGTAAATTTTAATAATTTCGACTCGTTGTTGGCTCGTATATCTTTCCATCATAGAATGGCAAACCTTACTGAAGAGAAATGTCAAAAGAGCGGCAAGAAATATGGCGTCGTTTGCTGTCCCTGTTGCTCTACTTTTGTAGCGTCCTTGTTGAAAAACCCTTTATATTAAATTGGAGCCTACTTTTTTGGGATTGATTCAAAATAGCTGGGATTTATTTATTTATTTCAACTACAGACAATCTCGTCAAAAATGTTGAAAATGATTTACAGTTTAATTAAACAATTTGTTTACATAACAATTCAAATAATAAACATTACAAAAATACAAGCATATTTAATTTTTAATTTGACTGTCTTGAATACATAATAAGTTTCAAATAAGTCCCAGATTTATTGAAATCAATTAAACTAAAGGGTGTTTTTTTAGACGTGGGGTTTTCAAAAAGAAATAAAACGCATATAATTGAATGTTATGCCCAAGAATTAAGCTTTATTATAAAGATAAGGGTTTATTACAAGGTTGCCAGTTTGGGGGTTTTCCCCCTAGATTTAGGGGCTTTTTTGTCGTTGGGGGTAATCTAGGGGGACGAGATGTTTGCGGGGAAATCTGGGGGGATTCATTTAGAGCTAAAAGGTTGACGAATGGTATGGGTATTGAAACAGCTGACAGTATTCTACGAGCTAGATATTCCTTACATTCTGGATGTCATAATTTTACACGAATAGAAGAAATGCTTAAAACTTTCAGAAGTGAGAATATGTATCAAACCGACGCTACAGCCAAAACTAAGATGACGATAATGTATTAGAACTTTTTTAAAGAAGTGCAAAAAATTTTTTTAATTCCTTTATATTTTAATTTTCATATTTAGGTATCTATTTCTCGTGCGTTAAACCAGAGTTAGCTAGCTCTAGAAGTTAATTAACCCACACTAAACTGAGAGAGCAGTTTTTCGGTGGAGAATAAATGTGAAATGACTTAACAAACTCTTTGCATAAAACATATGAGTTAACACACCAAATTTTATGATTTAACTCGCGTTTAACTTTAATCGCGCACTGAAAAACTGGACCTTAGGGCTTGTTTCACAATGTCTGATTAAGGTTCTAAACAAGCAACTTGGAACTTATTAGTCAATTATCAACCTATCTTATGTTTCCCAATATCTGAATAGTACGTATAACTTATAATTAAAGTTCAAAGTATTTTAATTGCCAGATGAAGTGTCGATTAGCAAATTTACTTGGCAATTTAAATATTATTAATTGATTTTTTCAAGTTTTCATCAGCTAAAACAATTTTTTCTGGAAAACTGGAACATCTAATTGCCACATATCTACATATATTATTTCGAAAAAATTGTGAAACGCTTTTTTTGTGAAAGTTTTTTACTGGGAGGATCTAATTTGCGGATAATTTAAATGTCGAATAAATAATCAAAACTTTACTCAGACATTGTGAAGCCACCCTAAACAAATTATCTTACCCTTTTTATAAATACATTTTTTTACTGTAGCTACTCAACTTTATTGTGAATAACTTAAATTTAAAATTAAAAACAAATTTAGGAGCTGTGAATAAAAATAAAAAGTTAAAAAAAATTTAAGGGTTTTTGTTGATGAAATGTGGTAATCTGGGGGGTTTCTAAATGTTTCTGGTGGGAAATTTTGTTGTCATCTGGCAGCACTTATTTATTATGTTTTAGAAATGACTTCAGGGTAATGGCCGCTGCAGCTGGCTCGAATAAATTCCAGCCGAGAGGCCCATTTTTCGACAGCTCCAATTGTTGCGCGCGATGGCGGATGGACTCATTCGAGTCTTCTTCGATATTCTGTTCCACAGCAGCAATAGCGACTTCGGTGCGCTCTGTACGGCGCGGCGTCTCTGAGGATGCGCATTATCCATTAAAGTAAACGTGGTGCGAAACCGATCCATGGTTGCTCGAATTACCAACTCTGCTGGGCGATTATGTCGACCGAATATTGGGTCGCGCGAACCGAACCATTATTTTGGTAATAAATTTGCACAATTTGCAAACGTTGTTCAGGAATAAATCTATTAATTATAAAATGGCAAACGAAATTAAGCATAAATCAAGTGACAGCTGTCAAAAAGACCAACTCCGAAAAAAGTATTCATAATCACCATCGGCTCGACAACCGGGGTCCAGTCCTGGCCTCCTTCAACAAGTCTCTCCACCCATCCCGGTCTTGAGCCGCCGCCATCCAGTTGCGTACCCCAAGGCTCCGGGCGTCCTGGTCTACGCCATCTCTCCAGCGCAAGCATGGTCTACCACGCTGTCGTCTACCATAGAATGTAACACAAAGAACTTTCCGAGCAGGTTCCTCTTAGCTCATGCGAGCTAGGTGCCCTGCCCAGCGGAGTCTACCGAGCTTAATTTTTGTCACGATATCTGCTTCAAGGAGGATTGCGTACAATTCATGATTGTACCGTCTCTGGAATCGTCCTTCCTCACATATGGGGCCAACAATTCTCCTTAACACTTTTCTCTCGAACGCGGCTAAGAGGTCGGAGTGCCTTTTGCTAAGCACCCAAGTCTCGGATCCATATGTGAGTACTGGCAGGACCATGGTCCTGTACAGCAGCAGTTTTGAAGTTATGGTGAGATTTCTGGATTTGAAGAGCTTTGACAGACTATAGTAGGCTCTATTGGATTTGAGAAGCCGCCCGCGTATTTCTTCTTCTATATTGTTATTGGCTGCTACTATTGACCCAAGGTATTTAAAGGATTGCACCACTTCAAATTCGTGCTCCGATACCTTGATTGTTTGACAAACTGTTCCTCCGAAAAAAGTATTGCCAGATTGAAAACCACACGTCTAAAAAAAACACCCTTTATATGCCTACAAACTACATTACAATATATGTCATCTAGTTAAAACAGTATGTATATTAATTATTGCCTTCAAATAATCCATAGCATGTTGAGATCTATTAAAATTTCAATTTAAGCTATAGCTGCCATATCTGGCACATGCATCAAACTCATGCAATTTTTATTTATTTTATTTAATATTCGGTTGCGTTTAAAGATGGTTGCAAATAAATTTGATTTGTGTAACTAATAACTTCAAGCAATTTATTGTTTTAATTAGTTCCCTGTATTTATCTACATTTAAAAAATATTAACAGGAAAGCTTCTGGATTGTGTTTGGTTGTAATCTTTAGAAAAGGTGACATTATGTTTGTAATTTGTGGTATAGTTGCAACTAAGCTCACTGATGTGAGAAAGTTTTGTTTTAATTTATTCATTTTGATTATTTTTCTATATGAAATAATGTTTTATAAGAAATCTATGAATACATAAGTGAAGTGCTATTTGTGAAAGAAAATGGCACGCAAGACGTAGTGACCATAGGTTAACAAATGCATGCAACAAAGATAAAGTGTTCTTAATTGTAAAATTCAATGACTTTTATGAATGAAGCTTTTATTTATGTTATCCTAGCTGACCCGCCCGGCTTCGCATGGGTAGACAAACCTAAGCTTTGCATTAAAATAACAAAAGAAAATGTAAATAAGTATTTAAGCTACTTTTTGTAATTTAATACTACTTACTGAGTTTTGAGTCACTTCCTCGAATGTGTATTGGCTTATTTCCAAATCAACAAAAAACAAAAATCATGTCAAATAGTTATGCCAATGAAATACGAATGGGTTGGGCAGTTCAAAACTAGAATACGTTGAAGATTATAAATACTTTGGGCAAATTATTTCCTTCAAAGATAAAGAAATAAAAGAAGTAGAACATCGAATCATCAAACGCTTGGAAACGATTTTGGAATGTAAAACATTTACTCGACTTGAATATTTCAAAAACAACAAGAAAATACGTTTTCAATTCAACAATACTTCCAATACTGAGTTATTGTTGCCAAACATGGCAAATTTAAAAAAAAGCTGAAACAAAATTACGGTTATGCCAAAGAGCCATGGAGAGAAGAATCCAAAGGATTCGTGTCACCCAAAGAATAAATCTTAGAGAGATAAGAAGTCGAACTAATTTCGAAGACGTCAGGTATATAGACTGAAAAAAAATATACCTAGTGGGAATGGGTTGGACATGTTGTTCGTATGACTGATACTCACTGGACTGAGGCAGTATCAGATTGGATACCTTTAGATATGCAAGGAAACAGAAACGCTGGAGAGATGACATTAAAGCAATCTGCCCACACTACTATCATGATGCATTAGACAGAATAAGATGGAGAAGTATGGGAGAGGCTTATGCTCAAATAACTTAAATTTGTAATAACGGGTGTTTTTTTAGAGGTATATAACTTTAAGTTGGCAACACCAAATGGGCCCAAAACAAGATTGCTCTTGATCCCAATTTTCAGAAGCGAATTTTTTTTAGCGATGAAGCTTACTTTTGGTTGAATGGATAGGTCAATAAACAAAACTGCCGTATTTGGAGTAATGATAATCCTCAAGTTCTATATACTACTGAAATACATCAGCCAAGTAAAAGACTTAGCACTATTTAATTGGACTTGTTGAATTATTGATTCAAAATAGCTTTTAACGGCCTTTAGTCCATAAAAATTGGCGTTTCGTCCCGGCGATCTCACTTGGACTCATCAGTTGACTAGTGAGTGCCTTGTCAATACGCAATTTTTATTAAGTTCAGTTCAACTTACATGAACTTTTTGACAAAAATCCAATGTGAACTATATCCAACAAGATTAAAATTCTTAATCATTAAGCTGGAAATTTTGCCCAGGGCCAGGCTTTGTTTTTATATGAAGGTTTTTATAATACAAATTCTATATACTACTGAAATACATCAGCCAAGTAGAAGACTTAGCACTATTTAATTGGACTTGCCGGGACGAAACGCCAATTTTTATGGACTAAAGGCCGTTAAAAGCTATTTTGAATCGATAATCCTCAAGTGTATATTGAGACGCCGCCATTACATCCACAAAAACTGACTCTGTTTGGTGTGCTTTATGGTGTGGTGGAATAATTGGTCCGTACTTCTTTAAAAACGATGATGATGGCCAGAACAGTCAATGGTGACCGCTATAGAGCCATAATTACTGACTTTTTTGTTCATCTATTGAACAACCATGATGTGCTGGAGCTGTGGTTTCAACAAGACGGCGCAACATGTCACACAACTCGTGCCACAATTGATTTATTGAAGGAAACGTTTTGTAACCGCATAGTTTCTGTTGACACATAAATAAAATATATAAATATAAATATAAATATAAAAAAAATATATCAAAAGCAAAACATAGGCAGCAAAGATATATATAATTGTTATTTTTTCAGAAAATATTTATCATTATAAAGAAAATATTCAATTGTAATGGGTGATTTTTTAAGAGGTTTAGAACTTTTTTAAAAAAAAAAACACAAAAAATTCGAAAAAATGAACGAAATATTTATTTGAATCGATAGTTTGAACCTTGCAATTTAATGTTTAAAGATAATTTCATGCAAATGTTGACCGCGGCTGCGTCTCAGGTAGCCCATCCGCTGAGATTAATTTTGGCATACTCTTTCACACATATCGGCCGGTATCTCACGAATGAATGCATGGATGTTGGCTTCCAGTGCGTCAATCGAAGCGGGCTTGTCCCTATAGACATTAGCCTTGACATACCCCCACAAAAAATAATCTAATGGTGTCAAATCGCACGATCTAGGCGGCCAATTGACCGGCCCGAAACGTGAAATTAACTGTTCACCAAACTCGCCTCGCAATTGCGCCATTGTTTCGCGTGCTGTGTGGCATGTGGCACCGTCTTGTTGAAACCACATATCATGCAAGTCAAGAACTTCCATTTCGGGCAAAAAACGCTGCGTAACGCTGCGATTCGCCCAATATGGCCCAATAATGCCGCCGGCCCATAAACCGCACCAAACAGTGGCTTTTTCAGGATGCATTGGTGTAGCTGTTGCAATGCTTCTGGCTGATCTTCACTCCAAATGCGGCAATTTTGCTTATTTACGTACCCATTCAACCAAAAATGAGCCTCATCGCTGAACACAAGCAGCGCGCGATGAACATTTCGAACCGAGCACGAATTTTGATAGTAAAATTCAATAATTTGCAAGCGTTGTTCATTTGTAAGACGATCCATGGTTAAATTGCAAACCAAACTGAAGCTGTTTGACAGTGACACAAGGTACTAAACACACGTCAGCTGTCAAAACCAGTGTTGCCAAAACAAAACCAGCTAAAAAATCACCCGTTATAACTTCATTAAAAATATAATTTGTAACGTTCATACAAACTTGCATCAGCTTCATCTAAGCATCTTTATTAAAATTTCTGGGTCTCGTCTAGTCCTGGATCAGTTTCACGTTACGGACCCTGAAATTGGCCTCCAAGATCGTGAGATTTATCGCCGCTTGACTATTATCTGTGGGGATATGTGAAGTCGCTAGTCTACGCCGATAGGCCTGAAACGATTGACCACTTGGAGGACAACATTCGCCGCGTTGTTGCTGGTATACGGCCACAAATGTTGGAAAAAGTCATCGAAAATTGTACCTCCAGATTAGACTACGTCTGAGCCAGCCGTGGCGGTCATATGCCAAAAATTACCTATATTTAAATAATAATGCCAGAAGATTATCTTCTGAATAAAGTAAATTTCATGTCAATTTAATAAAAATCATCTTTGTTTTATTCCATTGCAAAGTTCTGTACCTCTAAAAAAACACCCTTTATGTATTGAATTATTAAACACAGACTTAATAATATCTTTGTTTTTGTATTCATTGTAAAACCTGTAAAAAAAAATATGCGTGTTTATTCTTATGAGTAAATAAAGCTTAAAATAATAATAATCATAATAATACTCAGTTTTGAGGCACTTCACTTAAACTTAATGAATGGCAAAAAATGAAAAATATGATTATATAAGGCCCCAGTTATAGCTATCATTGAAAACCATCATTGAAAACTTTAATGATTGGTTTTGAGGGACTTAAAAATCAAAATCAGTGCATATTTTGAAGCCAATATGAAGGCGGTGACTTAATTATTAATTTTTGCAAAAAAAAAAATTTCGTTTTGGCCCAACCGTCCACATAAAATGACTTTTATTATTCCAATGATTGAACTACCTTACCAATGATCATTGAAAAATTAAACTTAATTTTATGGCGAAGTTTGGGATCGAATTGATTTTTTTTACTAAAGTAATAATTCCATCAGCTTTATTTTTGCATCAAAAAAACGTCTCAAATTCAGTCATTAAATTTTTCAATGAAAGCTATAACTGGGGCCTAAGTCCAACCTTTATTACTTTCCCAACGCAGATATAAATATCAATTTTTTTCAAAATAAGCTTTCCAACACAAACAGAATCTTTGAGATCGGATACTACTTTTCGATTTTACCCGCCTTTCACCCTATAAATACCAAATTTTTGAAATAAATATTCCTAAGGCCCTCCACTCGAAACAAAAAATCATGCCGTGGAAGGTAGTAGAGGGGAATGAGGAATAGGGCGTTTATAACCTTAAAGGAAGTTGAATTTAAAAAAAAGGATTCGGCTGATGTTACTGCCGAAAGCATACCAAGTCCAGGAAGTATGCACAAAAAGAAATGCTGCAAGTCTGTAGGAAGGGAAAGAGGGAATACGAAACACGAAATACAACAAAAATGGGTCGGTGTTGTTGACCTTGGCTGTACCCACCCAACCACTGACGAATAAGTCAGGGCTCCATGGCCGTCAATGGCCCTTATTTTTGTTGACGCGCCCTAAATAAAACTAGGAAAACGCCATCCTTTCTCCTCACCTACCCTAACCAAACGTCATCACCATATAATTAAAATAATTTATTGACGCATAATGAATACACAAAATAGCCTTTTCACCGACGTGTCTTTGTAAATGTATAGTCAAAGGGAATCCTTATTCTCCGGAAGATATCCAATTATCTTTCAACCACAGCACACTAGTGACCGTAATTACGGGATTACAAGAGTATCGTAAAGATAATCCAATATCGTAAGTACTCATTAATTCGAAAATCCGATCAAAAGAAAAGTTGCTCGGTACTTCAAGATTATTTATATCAAACATATTTATTCAAAAAAAAAAGAACTTAAAACTAACAATAGCTAACTAAGTATAAAATTACCATTAGATTATTACAAGTTAAAGTAGGAATTCCGTTTCCATAAGAACCGGGGCCTATTCAAATTGGAAATAGTTCTTATCAATAAAAAAAAATTGATTAGAAATGTTTCCGTATACCTTTAAGTTATGTATATTTTTTTTTTTTTTTTGTTTTAAAGCCAAAGAAAATCAATATAAAACACAGAAAAATGTACTCACAGTTTTAATTTTTCATTTATACCACCGTTTTGCCTTGGATTGATGTTCGTGCACGAATATCCTCCGGATGTGATGTATAGGTTTTTATTTTCTTCTTTCAAAATACCTGTAAGTTAATTTTGATTTTCTGCGGCTTGTAGAAATTTGAATAAGGATACGAAAGTGAGGTCCGAAGATTATAATTTGGTATCTCGACAGTTTTGTTTTGTTTTATTTTTTTTTCCTTAGAAAATATCCGACTTACATACTACTTAATATAACGCGGGTGTTTCGGTTATCTGACGCTTGAAACAACATAAAAGCCAAAACGAGCTTAAAAATTCGCGTAGTTAAAATAAAAAAAAATAAAAAGTTAAAAAAAAGGGGAACCGGAACAGGATTCTGATGAGCGAGGCGGCTTCCGTGCGACGAGCAGGAACATTGATTCTGGGATATAGATAGACGGTATCTGAATCTCAAATCGACGAGATCAGGAATTTCGACAGATAAATTAATCACGAACTGAGGTTTTCTTTCTCCTTTTTTTTTGTTTTTTTTTTTTTTTTCTTTACTATCAAGGATCAAGCCAACAGGGCAAAGCAACGTAACATGTATAAATAACGGTCTGCTTCGGGGATCTGTTACGTTATCCCACACTCGAAGCGGATACGGCAACCGAACGCAAAAGGGCCACGTGCAGGGCGAAAATCCGTGACTAGCTACGTGCGATTGTAACGATATATAAATACACAAAATTTGACACAGCAACAGCTGGAGAAGTAAACGTCAGGGTGGTTTGCTGGCGATATGCTTGCAGATCCTCTGATGGGCGACGGTGGTGATCTGAGGCAGCGTGGGGATTGGGGATTATTCCCACGTCGCCAAAGAAATTCGAAAAGAATCACGGCTCTTCGATGGCCAAAATGTGACAGAGACGACGAATTTCATGGACCAATTACGGTCGACAATGGTCTTTCGGAGCTCCTGTAGACAATCGCACCACGTGCTGACGTGAAATACACGTCCTAGCAATTCAAGTGGGCGAGTCAAGACCTTTTCCAAAAGAAAATCTAAAGGAAAGTGAACCAAAGCGATGGTTTATATTAGGTTTGCTAAATAACCATACGTTTCTTGCAATTAGTATACCTTTTATTGAAAATTTTAGTGTCGCTTATGCACGTATACGAGCAAATATTGCTATTCTTTATGAGCTATTTAATGGTGGCTAACCGAGGTTTTCCGCTGGAGAATCTATTTTGAAAATTGTTTAATATATATATTATGTTAAAATTAAATAACGGAATTACCAACCTTTCTAATTATTTTTCTTTGGGATTGGAAAGACAAGATTTACTGCCGAAGCGTCCTTTACCAAAAAATGCCAGACAAGAAATGGAAGTGATCGATTAAGATGGTCGACGAGAGAGACCACATGTCATGAAACAGCACTTATTCTTTTCTTTTAGACGAGTTCGAATTCGTAATTCGGAGGTTAAAGTAGGATGCGTTCAGAAAATACTATAATGGTTATTCGGTATCACAAGCAGCGCGCTTCATAGCGGCGCGTAAATGTTTGTCAATGGGCGATCCGCTACAAAATCAAAGATCATTAAAATGGGTCCAGCCGTTCTTGACTTATAAGTGTTATAACTAAACCGTCTTTGTTTTATATATTAAGATTTTTCTTTTGAATTTCCCAAGTTTTGGAAAATGGAGTAACCTTATACAAAAAACAAAAGATTTGTAATAAATCGTTAATTGGTGATTTCCTTTAAAAAAAAGTATGCACGACTGGATCGTATGAACTTGCTCTTGTGATGGTTTACAACTGTACTCTGTATGCAGCCATATGTTGAAGATGCATGACGTTATGATATCTTAAACAAGAAAATCTTAAAAGACTCAAATGAAAGTATTAACAAAATTGATTGATTTTTTTTTGTTTTTTTAAATATTGTTTTTTTTTTTCAAAAATTTAAAATGCAATATTGTTAAAACTATTGAGAAGCGCTAGATTGTAAAAAAATCGTTTTAACCATCAAAAAGATAGACGTGAATACTGAATAACTCAAAATTAAGACCATTTCCTCAAAAAAAAAGTGGAATGCCTCTATTTCGGTTTCTGTGACTGTTGACAGTTTTCTTACAATCACTTTGGTCATAACAGGTACGAAATCGATAGAGGCATTTTCAGGGAAATTTGAAAAAAAGGTTTGTATGTTTATGCTCACGTATGCAACTTGGAATAGGATAATGTGTATATGTAGGTAGATTTTAATAATGTGTAAATATTAAAAAAAAAAAAATTATATTCACTACTAGCTGTTTAACTTTAGCAATATGTAAAGGGTGTGTTTTTTAGAAGTGTGGTTTTAAAGAAGAAGTTATGGCCAAGAATTTAGCTTTATTATAAAGATAAAGGTTTGCCATTATGTTTTAAAAATAATCTCGGGAAAGTGGCCACCGCGGCTGGCTCGAATAAATTCCAGCCGAGAGGCCCAATTTTCAACCACTTTTTGCAGGCCACAGGCCCACGACGCGAGATAATGCGCTCACCAAAAACTTCCTTCAATAAATTGGTTGTTTTGTTGGCTGTATAGCATTCAGTGCCGTCTTATTGGAACTTAAGGTCGTCCATATCAACATCCTCCAATTCAGGCACGAAAAAGTCATTAATAATGGCTCAATAGCATTCCCCATTGACTGTAACATTATGGCCGGCGTCATTTTTGAAGAAATATGGACCAATGATTCCCTCTGCCCATATAGAGCACACCAAACAGTGTGTTTTTGAGGATGTAACGGCGTCTCAACAATGGCTTGTGGATTATTATCACTCCAAATACGACAATTTTGCTTAGTAACGTACCCATTCAAACAAAAATGGGCTTCATCGCTGAAAAAAATTTTCTTGTAAAAATTGGGCTATCAACAACGATCTCGTTTCGAGCCCATTTTGCCCAATTTGCATTCGTTGTTCAGGAGTAAATCTATTTATTATGAAATGGCAAACCAAACTGAGCTCTTAAATCAAGTGACAACTGTTAAAAAACCAACTACGAAAAAAGTATTGCCAGATTGAAAACCACACGTCTAACCAATTAAGACCTGAACCAAAGAAAAAACATCTTCTTGAATTAATTAAGTTATTTATATTGGTTTCTTATTTATTTATTTTATTATGAATATATTTAATTATTTAGCTTTAAAATAAATTAAAAAAAAATTAAAAAGTAAACGTCAATAAAACCTACAATTTTGAGAAATGTCAAGAACTTGCCTTCCATTGACTTTTTTTTAACTAAATTTTGTCAAAATGTATGTAAGTCCAATCCTAACATGTATGGAAGCAAAATTTCATTTTATCTCCGTTTCATGGTTCAGATTTAATAGATTTTCTTTTCGCTCTCAAAAAGTCACCACACTCATGCCAGTATTGGGTTATTGTGCAGTTCATGCATATACCATATTTTAGACCAACCAGATAAATAGTTTTTAGGGATTCAATGTCTAAAATATTGCGTAAAAGACATTTTTTTTAAGAATTTATATAAGGTAATATAAGAAATCGGATTCTCATCGTTGTATATAAAGGGTTTTTCAAC
Source organism: Leucozona laternaria (assembly GCA_932273885.2). Classification (NCBI taxonomy): domain Eukaryota; kingdom Metazoa; phylum Arthropoda; class Insecta; order Diptera; family Syrphidae; genus Leucozona; species Leucozona laternaria. Next base: position 27,930,105 of record OW026366.1, on the reverse strand, counting down.
AGGGACGCTACAAAAGTAGAGCAACAGGGACAGCAAACGACGCCATATTTCTTGCCGTTCTTTTGACATTTCTCTTCAATGAGGCTTGCCATTTTATGATGGAAAGATATACGAGCCGACAACGAGTCGAAATTATTAAAATTTACTACCGAAATTCGGAGTCCCTCAACGTTAAGAGCGCTACGTCCAATTTATGGTCGTCATAATCGTCCTAGCAGATCAACAATTGAACGTCTAGTGGAAAAAATTTAATCCACAGGCACAGTACAAAATGTTCCCGTGCCAGTAAGACAAAGAAGTGCCCGTAGTGTCGAGAATATTGCTGCCGCTGAGGCTTCAGTTGCAGAAAGCCCAAATGTGTCTCTAACATGTCGTTCTCAAGCGTTGGGCATCTCTGTGACGTCGTTGTGGCAAATTTTGCGAAAAGATCTTGGCCTACATCCTAACAAGATTAAATTGACGCAAGAACTGAAGCCACTTGACTACCAGAAGCGTCGTATGTTCGTGAATTGGGCTGAGCAACAACTTGAAAATGATTCGGATTTTCATCGAAAAATCATCTTCAGCGATGAGGCTCATTTCTTGCTGATTGGCTTCGTCAATAAACAAAATATGCGGTATCGGTCCGGCAGTAATCCACACGTACTCCATGAGTCATCATTGCATCCCGAAAAAATTACGGTTTGGTGTGGTTTATGGGCCGGCGGCGTCATTGGGCCGTACTTCTTCCGTGATGATCAAGACCTTCACGTTACTGCGAATGGGGATCGCTACCGTTCAATGATAACCGAATATTTTTGGCCCCAATTGGATGATATGGACTTGGAAGAGTTGTGGTTCCAACACGACGGTGCGCGCCACAAGATACACAGCGAATGCCACAATCAATTTATTGGAAACCATGTTTGGAGAACGTGTTATCTCACGAAATGGTGAAATCGCCTCGGTCGTGCGATTTGACGCCGTTAGACTATTTTCTGTGGGGCTACGTCAAGTCTATGGTCTATGCCAAGAAGAAAGCGACGATTGATGAACTTCGTACGAATATCGAACGTGAAATTGCAGCAGTATCGGCCGATTTATGTTTGAAAACCGTCGAAAATTGGGTTCAGCGTCTGGACTTCTGCAAGCGTGCCCGTGGTGGCCATACAAAAGAAATCGAGTTTCATACATAATGGCATCAAACGTACTTACACAGAAATAAAGAATTTCATTGATATCTAAAACCGTTTTTGTTTTATTAGAAAAAACTTTTGTAGCGCTCTTATTGAAAAACCCGATACCGAAATACCTAACACCAGCAGGGTAGCTATCCGATTCTGAATTCCCTAATTCTAATCTGTCATTATGTAAAAATAGCAAACTTATCTCAAAAATTCACGTTCACTTAAACAGCTGAAAGATAAAATTCCAAATGCATTATGACGATTTATCATTCTTAAAACATTATCTCCTCTCACTATCCCTTTTAAAGAAAAGACCCTATACCTCACTCGTATACCCATCGACAACAAAAAAAATTTCCAAGACAAATAATTAAATATCAATACAAAATGATTGAAAAAAAAAATCGTAATTTTTTTGCGTTTATATATCTGGTGTAAAACGAAATCTCTGAAATGATACGTTAACTTATCTAATGCCACTATCTATTTTGAGATATTCGATTTTTTTTTGTACTAATAACACGATAGGAAAAATCATTGATAGGCAAGTTTGATTCAGTTAAAAACGCCAGAGTCAAAAGGTTTATAACAATGAATAAAATAACGAATGTGTTTTTGAATAATATCCAAATCGGTCCTATACCAAAGATGTCATTCAATTTAACATATCATCAAAATGTGCTCGGTTATTGGAATACGAACGACGTTGCCGCCGCATTTAAACCTTATATATCGGATATATTTTCAAAAAAAAAATTAATACGTGTATGGAAATTAATGAAAATATATATCGTTATTTTCGGGCCTGTATTTCGAATAATATAATAAATTAATAACCAAACACAATTGTCTGGGTACTTGTGTTTAATTATTTTGTTGTGCTTTGAGATGTATATCGATTACTCAACGAGTTTCAGAGTTATTCTATCGATTAAAAGAATCTCACATCGTCACCGTCGTCGTCGCGTCGCCTGAAGGTGAATCAAGTGAAAAAGTATAATAATAAAAAAATATAATTTAAAATAATGTCAGGTAGCCACTTAAAATCGACAAAAATAAATTTATAATAAAAAAAAAAAAATAACGACACGGGTATTTTTTTAATTTTGATTTTTCATATTGATAATTATTTGTGTCCTTCTCACGATGCCGTCCATTTTTAATTTTTTTTTTTAATAAATTTCGTTGAAGTGGTTCTGTGAATGTGAGTGATTGTTTTTTTGTGTCGCAATATGGAGTTCCATTGAATTGGAGCTTATTTTATTTTTATGACAAAACAGCAAAATCAACAGCAGTAATTCGATCGGTCGATGAGTTATGCGAGAGAGGTGGAATGGAATATTATGGCTTTATGACCCCATTTTCTGATTGGCTTAAAGGGAATACATATATGTATAGAGGCAGGGAGAATCTAATAAAAAAGAAAATAAAAAAATACTTTGATCAATAAAAAAAAAAATGGTTGAAATACATTATAATCAACACACATCACACACCTTCATTGTTTATTTTGGATTTTTTTTCCTTTGGTTTTATTGGTAAATTGCTGTTGGATTTTCTTTTTTTATTACTTTTTCAACGTTGCCTCAATTATTTGTAGTTTACTTGTTGGAAAATTGGAGGAAAATAATATAGGTATATGACAAAATATGCCATAATTTTTTTTTTGAAGCCGTATATATATGTAACACCAGCAGCTTATTGATGGATTTATTAGCTCAGCGATTGGGAACAGAGATAAATTCAATGGTTTATCGACTTCGATGCACGGGTAAGTCACATGGGTTTATTTGAAGGGTTTTGTGCTATTTTTCATATCAAATTAGGAACAAAATTATCAATAAATTAATCTGGAATAGCAATCAGGAGGGAGATAAGGTATTATTTCAAGAGTGCGCTGAATTAGCTATTAATTGTTTTTTTTTTTTATAAAAAAAAATTTAATAGGTAGATATAGGTACAACAATATTCAAAAACTTATTGCGCAGTCAAATGGAGTTTTTCCTTTTTTAACTCAGAGCAGATCACGGAACTGCAAAAGAAATATTTTTTTTTTTTTATTTATTTATTTATTTTATTGAAATAGTTTATAAATTTAATTTATAAATTATTTTTTAAAAGGCATCAGGGTAACCAGACCATATGATGCCGTCTCTAAGCTATATTTACATTTTGATATAAACTTTTAAATTTTATGTTTCAGTTAAATTGAGAATGGAACAAATTTAGAGAGAAAAATGGAATAAATAAAAGCAAATAAAAGCAAATAAAATTTTAGTCATTTAAAAAATAAGAAAGAGAGAAAAAAAAAATAAATCATATTTCATCAAATATCTTTAATGTATTGAATGCATCGTACTTTAGATGGATTCAAAACTTCGGCAAGTTTTTCAATTATGTTGTCTGATGATATATTGATTAGGCGAGATGTAGGACATTCGACAAGGATATGTCAAACGGAGATTATCGTTCCACAGTTCGAACATTGTTTAGGATCTCTAGCACTATAGTAATGTTGAGTGTTGAAAAGAGCTTTTCCAACTCTAATCCGGAAAATTTTTATGCTCTCTTCTCTGTTGAGAGACCGATTGTATGGAGTACGCGTGTAGGCAGGTTGATGTTTTCGTAGAAATGTTTCACAGTTTCGCCATCTTTCGGTAAGCTATTTTTTAATTTCCTCGATGAAAGTTCTGCGTAAGAGCTGGTAAAATTTGGGGTACTCTACAATGAGTGGGTAGTTGGTAGCAGTTCTTGCGGCAAGGTCTGTTGCGTCTTTCCTTTAATTCCGGAATGTCCAGGTATCCATGCAAGCATAATATTTTCATTGGCATATAAACATTTTCTTATAACATCCATAGAAGGACATTTATTTGAATCATTTTTAAGACCCATGAGAATGCCAAGATTGTCTGTTAAAATCAACGATCGGGTAGGGTATCTTTGAGCAACAGAGATGCCTTTATAAATTGCTGCTAGTTCTGAAATATAGCTTCCTGCGCACTCAGGTAAGAGTGCTTGGTGAATAATAGCTGTCTGCGCATTTGGTTGCAGTTGGACGACTGCGTATGAAGACCAGTTTTCTTCTTTATGTGAACCGTCTGCGTAAAATATCCTATCAGCTTTAGAGGCAAAGATCATTTCTTCGTGAAGCATTCTAAAAATTTCGTCAGTTGTATTTTCCTTTTTGAATTTAGCAAGATCAGTGTTAATAGGAAGTAAATTTCTTTTCCAAGATGGTGGCGTACCTTCTAATATCTGCCTATTATTGGATGAAAAAGAGCTTAAATTGGGAACTAAGGATATCATTTTTACTAGCGCTGAGATAGAATTTTTCTTCTTCGTTTTAGCCGTATTAATGGCTGCTTCAGCAGCAATGAAGAGAGGATGAGTTGAATCTGTAAGCGATTTCCTAATCAGATTAATTGCCTTTTTTTTGCCAGACATATCAGAGCATAAAAAGTGTGCTTCTTTTTTCCATCGGAGTAAGCTCAGAGCTTGCTCAATTAGCTCAGAATAAAATGACCGAGCAAATCGAGCGAAACGCTGAGCGAAGCCAACTTCACACATAATTAAGAATAACAAATGGAAGAAGAATGGAAATGGAAATGACAGTTCAGTGCTCAAGTGTGTCAGCCCTATTACTATTGTCAATTATCAATTGATAGTTGATAAATATTGATAAAAGTTTTGATCATTGAGAATGGCGCAGGCCGTGTCGTGAATTGCAAGAAAATTAATAACTATCACCGAATAGTTGTTCAGTTTTTTAATAAATTAAGTTTTAATGTACGAAATTTCAACATTTATCAACTATCAATTGACAATTGACAATAGTAATAGGGCTGTGTTTTATATTTTAAATCTGAGGACTCTGATCATAATCCGCTCAGAGCTCTGATCTGATCGCTCAGCCTCTGCTTAGAGCCAAAAAAGAAAAATGCCAAAAATACCGACTATTTCAGACAATAACCCAGCAGAGAAAAGGAAAAGTCATTAATTTTCTAGAAAATGACCAGCATGCAGTCTCACATGAATTGTATCTGTTTGTCGGTTCGGTTACAGTAGTCGACGTGTTTTGATATCTTTGTCCTGCTCATATACAGCTCATGGTTTTATCTTTCCCTCCATTTGTCCTCCTCGAACATAGCATCAAGTAGCAGCTTCCCCTGTCAGGATCAGTGGTGGATCCAGGGGGGGGGGGGGGGTCGTTCACGGGGGTCATGACCTCCCAGAACTCAAGAGAAAAAGATAAACACAAGCAATCTTCACTTATATTCTAAGAAATCTTTTTGTTAGCATTTGACATGCTTGCATACATTTTAATGCTTGATTCTGATTATATTGAGAGATTGGAATTAAGAAAAGTGCTCTGTAACTGAATCCAGAATCACTTCTTTGGATTTCCCTAAAATCGTTTTTCTAGATATTATTAAAATTTATTTAAAATGCAACGAATGTATATATTTTGTCTTATGCAGTCTTAAACTTTATAATTTACCGCTATGTTTGTTTGTTTCGGTACATACATATTCATTTATATTCTACAATATAAGTTATTTATTTCATTTTCAGCAATTTTTATATAATTATTTCAACTTTCGATTTTTGTATTTTTTAAAGAATTCAAGCGGCGCCGGCGGTGTTTTTTTTATTTTGAGCTCAAAACTTGTTTAGGAGTTGTTATAATAATTTAAGGAACGAGTTTCATGCTTCTTTACCATTTTCTCAAATTTATTTTTACCCATTCTTAATAATATGGAATCTTAAAAATTCTAATAAACTTGAACCACAAGAGCATAAAGCAAAGAATACAAGATTACGCCACTTCTACGTCACAGACAAAACAATACCAACAAACTTGACAGCCAAGAAAATTTCAGTGAAAATATTTTTCGTGGGCGAATAATTCAATGATAAGAAAAGCTTTTCGTTTTAAATGTAAAAAAAAAAAATACCGACAATTATTTTTAAATTTATATTAAATTATTTTAAATTAGAATTTGTTGGAAAAGTTAAAATATCTGCCTTGCTTTAATGAATGTTCATCGAGATATACGTAGATATTAAGTTTATTCTAAGTAGGTACAGCATGTTTATTTTTAGTTACCTATGTGTGTGTATTTTCTATACATTTTTTCTCGGTTGACTGCCTGTAAGTACCATGACACCCCCCCCCCCCCCCAAACTGAATTCCTGGATCCGAGCCTGGTCAGGATCAGGAAGCAGGATTGGCAGTACAATTATTTTATATAGAGCTTGAACTAGCAACTTATTATGGTTTTGCCAAACCGAAATAGAAGCGTTTTCCCAAGGTAATTCTTCTTCAGACTCCACTAAGTTGTCACATACGTGGAGTGAATATTACCCACCGCAGTTACCATAAGTATCATAAAAATTTTGCTATTAATGGTGATTTTTGTTTTCTTATAGGGAAGGGACAGATGTTGGTTTGTTTTTTGATAATTGTGGTCTTGTCCGCGTTTGATTCAAGGCCTACAAAAATGTTCGCCCATTCTTTTATAACTATGAAGGACTTTGTGCCACGGCACAGTGGGAGCTGCCAATGATGTCGATATATCCATTTCAGGTTTGGGGGGTAATTTCATTGGGGAGTTATTGCACGGACTCATATTCTTCGAGGTTCGGTTCTCTAAGCATTCGCACCCAAAGTGATATTTGTGTGCTTACAGTAAACCCCAAAATGGCTTTGGCTGGCTATATTTCCGCAAGAAAGCCTAGTAAGAGGTTGCGGATTCCAGAGCGGAATAGAAAATTAACAGACCCTTCCGGCGTGTAACAAGTTTGAGAAATATTTTAAATGTTTCGTATCGATTTTGGTAAAAAAAAAAAATTGGACGAGACTAGAGGCATGCTAATTTATAACAGTTTTGCGCCATTAAAAGTGGGCGTGCGTTAACGCACTTCGCGCTACTTGAAAAAAAAACTCTGTGCACCTGAAGTATGCCCACCGGTGGAGGGCCGCATAAACAGTACTTTTATAACCAAAACTTTTATAATTCGCATGTGTAGCTAGGGCCACTTCCAATAAAAAATATGGGCTAACTCCTTGCAAAGTCCAAATATTTTTCTAACTTTTTTCAAAAAAATTAAAGAAATCCACATCAAAAGAACGGTCTTTTCAAAGTATATCTGATAATCTAAACCAAAAGATTCTAGAAGGTTTGGTTCTGGATATAATTTTCATCCAAAGTGTACCAAGTGTACAATTTTCCTGAAGTTCTGTTCAAAACCTCACAAAAATGCTTGCGTAGCGATATTTCCGTAATTGAGCCTCGAAATCGGTTGTGGTTTTCAAAATTGTTTTTTTTTATTTCTTTAAGATCCTTTTAAAACTAAAACTTTTTTTAAAATCAAACTATTCTTCGAGGTATGTTTGGTTCTCGAAATATGCTATGTAAACACTTTTGTGGGGTTTTGAACAGAACTTCAGTAAAATTGTACAATTACTTTGGATGATAGATAGATTTCCGATCACTGCTGCTACCAGCCCAATCAGCATCAGCGAAACACTTAAGCTGTCCGCCAGTTTTTCTGAAAGATAGTTTAAAATGTATAATATTGTGTTATTAGTCTGCGCCTACACTATCAATTTTTATTTCTGCAATGATTGCAGACATGTTTATTGCTGCCTTCAGTGGGCAAATTATGGCATGAAATCTTCTTTTATTCAGGTTGCCGAGCAAACAACACCTATTGTATGTACAGTTGAAATGCCTATGGAACTCCAATTCATACTCCTAACCCTACATGTAAAGGTGAAAATTGGCAGATTGTCATTTGAACTGACATGAGACGTCAAGTTATTTCTTCATTAATTACCACAGAGATGGTAGAAAAAAAACTGAAATTGATTTCTTTCATGAAATTTGTGGTCTGCATTGGAAATTTCCATTGCATACCTGATTTTTAGAAATGAACTGTTTCGTGTGGAGGCGTAGGGTTAAGAAAACTTAATACAAATACATATAATGCTATGCTGCAGCAAGGTGTTCAGCATGAGGGTTGACATTAAAAATGAATGATGTCCGGTCTGGTACATACTCCAAAGTACAATAGAGATCCAATAATTGATTGGTACATATAGTTTTGTCATTGTCAACCTTCGCACATCCGGAACAACCATTACACCTCACAAACTTCTGTCCAGGGTCCAAAGGGGTAGGTACTGCACTTCCGAGTCAGCATCACACCAAAATTTTTCCAGCAAACTTCGTAGGTACACAAATTTGCTGCGATTAACAAATTTTGTTCTTCTCCACGCTGACTTCAATACCGAGAAAGTGGCTAGTCTTGATAAAAACCACGGTATAATTATTTTACAATATACCAAGACCTATATAGAGCAAACAAAAAAACGGAACTAAGCAGCCTGGCTTAGTTCAAAGTGAGTATGGCGAAATAAGCGGTGGAATAAAGAACTATTAAAGTTATTTTCCGAATTTCCTTTCAACTTAAACTGGTCATTTACTATCGCATATAGTTTTATCACTTTAACTATTAAGATTTAAAAAACTCGTATAGCTATAGAAGATAGTTTTTTTTGTTTTTAATTTTTTTTGTTGATCAATTCATAAACAACGCACATGCCTGACCCCCGGCAAAGAAATATCTTAATCTGTCAACCCACTTCAAGCGCACAAAATTGGACTGAAAACTTCGAAAATGACATCGAATTTCAATCGGCTACCGCGGCTGCTTTAATATTCTAAGAGATAATTGAATTTGTTGCATGTATGGTGTGGTGATGGCCGAAGAACGGCAGACGACGACGAAGAAAACTACGCAAGGCGTCGCGTCGCCCGCCGACTGGCATGGAAGGATCGCCTTAATATTTTCAAATATCTTTTTGTTGTTTTGTGTATAATAACAATAAAAGCCGCACTATCTATCCCTCAATGTACCTATATCTGCGGATTTAAATATTTGCTGCGATCACCGTGCTCCCCCGAAAAGCCGGTAATGTTGAATCCATGTTTTACCATTTGTAATACGCCAGACGGTAGATGGATAGATACTTTTCATGCCACACGTTAATTAATCACATTTCATAGCAAATCAGACAGAAATCTTTTTTTTTGGATTGCATGCAAGATTTGTGGTGCAATGTTAAGGAGAATTTCACTCTAATTATATTTTTTGGTAAGCTCTTATTCTATTCATTGAATTTTGAACAAACAATCTATACGAAAGAAAAATATATCACCAGTAGGGACAAGCACAACGCACAAACCCATAAGTGTTTTTAAGAACCATTTGTGTTCCTATAAATGAAGTTCTTAGAAATCATATCGCGGGAAGTAAAAAGCTTCCAGAGTTGTTTGCTTATTCTAGCCATATATACGACTTTGACGGAATTTGTTTGGTATACCCGTTCTCGAGTCTTATCTTTCGGCGCAGTCAGGGTCTCATGGTGAATTGAAAGTCATAAAAATTAAATGACATGAGACCCCTCAATGTTAGGCGAACGCATCATATAGATGCAACCATCCAGCAGAAAGCATTACAGAATTTTGGAAAATTGGAGCTTCATATTTCTTCTCTTGAATTTCATTTTGCTGAACAAGTAAACAAGCCGTTGTTTTTGGACCTGGTTAGACTTTTAAATTTTTGGTCACTCTACCGATGCAAAAAGTCTGCTATTCAGGGATACCTAAAAAACAATTCACACAGAACTGACATATGAACCTAGTAGAATGCTGGTCCTGGTGCATACAATATTCAACTTTTTGCCATTTATATATCTTTGTTATGGGGCAATACATACGAAGTTGTAGAACGTGGAGTAATGGTTAGGGTGAAGGACTGTCATGCCTAAGGTCTGTCAAGTAATTTTTTGTTTTGAAAAAGTGCTTTCGCCTTAGCGGTTCGGATGCGGTAGAAAATTATAGATCCCCTCCATTCCTGCGGATAACACACACACAAATGGATCAAAGTTGTAAGTCACCAGGCCGTTGTTCTAAACGAGCTATAGCGTAGAGTGTAAAGATCACCCACATCCCCAGATAGATGGCACAGTAGAGGAAGACCGCAACTCAGGTAGCGAACAAAATTGGAAAATTACCTTAAGCAACTCGTCGTGCAAAACTGCAGACAGCTAGCTAGGGACCGAGTTCGCTGGAAAAAGCTTCTTGTCTGAGGCAGTGGTATGTATGTACGGAGTGGTATGTATGTACAGACTACACAACACCCCGTACAGATTTTGAAAAACCGTTTTCTGTCTTAGATCAGATAAACCGATGGCAGAAATTTACACCGACGGATCGAAGATTGGTACGGGAGTAGGTGCGGGCTTCTTCTCAGAGTCCCTCAATTTAGCCAACACTTATAGACTCCCTGATTCCAGCAGTGTCTTCTGAGCGGAAGTTTCGGCAATCTGCCGAACAGATATCAATGATGGCGATACCACGGGCTGCTTACATCACCTTTTACATTGACACACAAATAGAATCCGAGCTGGTTTCATGCTGTCGCGAAGAGATAATGGTTCTTGCCATGTAGCACAACATCAGACTCTGCTGGGTCCCTGGACATAGTGGAATTTTAGGAAATGAAAAAGCAGATGAACTCGCAAGGGCTGGTTCATCGTTAGATCTAAGCCTAACAGACTCCAGTGTTAAAATTCCACCCTGTGCTATTAAACAAACAATTGGTAGGAAGATAATGGAACATACCAATGCCAGATCGAACTTATTCGTAACTTGTACCACTGCAAAGAATCTGTGGCCTAGCTAAAATTAGAAAAAAAAACGGACAAAATTGTGAACCTGAATAAGAGATCTCTGAATCTTTTGATAGATATTATTACAGGACATTATCTCTTAGGATATCATAAAAAGAAAATTAGACTAAGTACTGAAGACCTATGCAGAGGCTGCGGAGATGAAGAAGAAGAGGAGAACACCCTTCACAATCTAGGTCGCTTTCTGGTACTCTGCAACATAAGGAAACACATTTTGGTTAGCTATTTCTTCAACGATCTAACAGAAATCTCGAAGTCAACAGGTGATAACATCTTAAATTTAATGAACTTCATCAACGCCTTCAAATGGTTCGATGCTCCATAGTATTTCATAGGTTATGTTTTTAAAGGGATGGTCCAATCACTCAGGGTCAACATTGATCTAACTCTGATCCACCGTCAACACATCAACCTTACCTAACCTAACTTTTTTTGACGCATTGGTGTACTACGCACTGTATAGCGCCACCTTAAGCTTCTTAATAAAAAGTTTTCCCGTACAAAACTTTATCTACTTTTGTATTATGGTCTTCGCAAAACCAAACCAGAAGCAGTTTTGGTAAAATTCAGCTAAATTGCCAAGCGATCGTGTATCCCAGATTCTTGATGTTTGTCCATTTTAGATTCAACGAGAGCGTGGATGGATGGATGGATAGATGGATGAAAGGGCCAGTATAATATGTATACTAAATGATTGCTGATTGTTTTCATGAATCGTGATTCGTTACACGAGTATAGGTTCATACTTATGTATATGAAACCATTTAAAATACTTTAAGTTGTTGCAAGAAAGGGGTTTTAATATTCAATATGGCTGTGATTGCGTGTATATGTAGGTAGATAGAAATATGCTATGATCAAGATGATGGATGGAAGGTTGCTAATTTTGAAATGAAGTTTCTATAAAAAGGGGAGATACTCGTATTCATCACTTAAGGAAAAAAAAAATTACGATTAACAAATGGTTGGTTTGTGGTGATAAAAGGGCATTTTGTTTTGTGTTAAGAAAATTATGTCCATGGTGTCGAAGGTACTGCAGGATATTGATTTCGATATTTACATTTATAGTGTCAACTATTTAATTTTGAAGATTTTAAAATCTGTCAATATTCACACAATTTAGAAGGCTACACGGCACGAAGTCTTATTCTTTCGTCACATGTCACAATTTGCATCAAAGCAACTTACCCATGGCAGAAAAAATGAAGATGACTCAACCAGGGAAGTATTTTATGACCTTATCGGGAAGACTTATGAAGTTCGAAATTATTCTTGTTTAATTCAACTTTAAAATGGGAAAAGAAGGAATCTTTGGTTCGATATTCAGAGGACACAGCTTGCGGTCTTGGTATACTTTGTTCGGGAAGAAATGTCATCATAGCAAGCATTCGATTTCCAGATCTTAATGATACTCAAGGATACTTGGTCAAATAATCATGTTGCCTGCTTAACAGTTTGCCAAACGTTCCTAGTAAAAATATGGATCTCCTTGATGGCACAGTGCTGCAGTTAAAACTTCACAAAAATGTGAACATCGGGAAGATACTATTGTTAAAAACTATTAAAATTGGCTGCCACTAGCCAAATGTGTTGAGGACCAGTAGAAACAGTGGGAACATGTCATCAGAAGTGCCATCACTTATGTGGATGGTTTCACTACGGAACACTAACCACAACGGAACATCTAGTTCGATAGTTCGATAAAGAGTACCGGTTGGAGCAGGCCTAGAAGCCATTGCTTCTAGGACCAGAGCTCTTGAGCTAACGTAGCTCTATGCTACGGGTAAAGAAGAAGAAAATGATAGAAAATTAATAAAATAATAGAAGACGGGAAGCGGTTGATTGAGTCTATTGAGGGTTGTTACGGCATGGGTAAGTGTCGGACGTGTAATGTTTGAAAATTCTACCAAAGGCTGAGACCATCTACACAAGGCCACAACAGAAACCTGGCAAGATGAGAGTGGGAATATGGTAGAAGACAAAGGCGGTTCAGAAAGATCACTTCTATATGACAGATATACGGGGAAGACAACCCTAATTCCGCCTTTAGGCTAAAAACTCCATTCAAACTGAACGATGATGGCCAAAATGTTCGCCCGTCTGACCAACAAGTAGAGCGAATTAAACTTATCCAAATTAAAGTCCCAAAAGGCTGGTTTATGGGACAGAAGCAGGAACCTTTTTGCTTCGACAAGAAGAATCTTCCGGGGATATTTGGTTCAGTGTATAACGATGAAGGCTTGAGGAAAAGGTTCAACTTCGAGATCTATGGGCTTAACAGCGCCGTCGACTTTTTCAAAAGGCTGAACATACAGCGGCTAGAGATGGCTATGAAATGTGGCGCGTATGGAAATCTTGATGGGGAATGCATTGAAAGATAAGTGACACGCACAGACGGAGAAGCGCTCTCGGGAGTTCCCGAAGGTAGCCATTTGGATCCGTCCATGTTCTCGTTGTATATAAATGATTTAGTAAATGTTATACAAGATTGCAATATTCTCATATTTGCAGATGATATTATGTTCTTCAAAAAGATAACAAATATGAACGATTGCATTTCTTTCCAAAATGAGCTGAATGTATTTTATGATTGGTGCAGATATAATGACCTTGAACTTAACTATGGGAAATGTGCGTTGATGACATATAATCGTATTCTACATCCAATTTTTATTAATTATAACCTAAATGGAATTATGTTGACAAGGTTTCATGAAATAAAAGATCTGGGAATAGTATTCGATACAAAACTTTCATTTAATCTTCATATTAATTATGTTGTGTCAAAAGCAAACTCCCTTTTAGGATTTGTTAAAAGGAATTCAGTAGACTTCAAAGATCCGTACACTGTTAAGTCCCTTTTCTGTTCATTAGTGCGACCTACACTTGAGTATTGCTGCATTGTATGGTTCCCTAACACTGTACAAAATATAAACAGGATTGAAAGGGTTCAAAAAAGTTTTTTGAGATTTGCTTTGAGAAATTTTTCATAATCAGGAAATGTAATATTAAGCTATAATAGCAAATGTTTATTGTTGGGGATTGAGACCCTTGAAAGGCGAAGGAAAGTCTATAGTATAATGTTTATCCGTGATATTTTGTGTTCTTCTATAAAAATTGATAATCTACTGTCTCAAATTCATTTGTATGCCCCTTCAACATCCTTAAGATCAAGACAGTTACTGTATACTGTTCATCACACAACTTTGTATGGGCAGCGTGAGCCTATCCCCAGATGTGTAAGTTTATTTAATGTTTTCTATGAAGATGCTGACATTTGTTTGTCCAGCGAAAAATTCAAAAACACCATTATATGTAGTAAATGGTTTTAAAACTATTAAATTTTGTAAATATATTATATTATTTAAATTTTATTTATCTCATTTTATCTCTAAATTTATATTATAATCTGTTGATGTACTAAATCGTAGATTGAACAATACATATAATAAAGAAGAGCCTCAACCCAAGTATAGCAGCAGTTTGCCAACGACTGCATTTTGAGTAAGACCACATGAATCACAGATTAGCCATATGAAGATGAGAATGTTTCGTACGTTTCACCTTCCAAAACCCATTTGTTTACATTGTTGTATTTGTAATTTTTTCCCGCGTCGATGAATAGATGTGAAGTGCAACAACAATTTAACTAGGTGTGTGAAGATCCCTACTGTCTATGTGTGAGATTTTTATACACACATTCTCATTTTTTATCTGATAACTGCCAGTTCAAGCTTGTAGGCAAATTAAAATGGCTGCCGGAGATTCTCATCTTCATGTGGCTAATCTGTGACATGAACGTAATTTAGTTGTTAGGCGCAGCAACGCATGTCTACTAAACCTCCTTTGCTGAAATTTTCAAAGTTTATTACAAATAGCGGAGGGAAGGTTTAAAAAGTGGTTTCAAAAAAATCCATCCAATTCCACGCTCACATTTCAAAATAAAATGTGGTACCTATCCTTCCTTTTCTCCATTTTATGGCTTTTAGTCATGAATAAAATTTTCTTTAAGTTAGATAGATGTGGAGTGCAGGCTGTTGCGTATGCCTTAAGAAATACCTACTATATAAATAGAAAAGTGAAATTACGAAAATGGCCTTGAGAAAAGTTACTGGGCTACTAGTTGTGGATTAAAGGTGTTAACGAAAGCAAAACGGAATTGATGCTTTTTACTAACAAAACTAAAATACCCCCTTTCCCTCTACCCAGACTCAACGGCCAACCTCGGTTGCTTTCTTCCAGTGGAAGATATGTGGGCGTAAGTTCTCGACCCTTAATTAAACTTTAAATTAAATATTGAAGAAAGGGTTAAGAAGGCCTGCATAGCCTTCTATGCCTGTAGCAAAATCTTTGGCCTTTAGATCTTGCCCAATGGATGCCTTAAGCATTTTTCTGGATCATTTACCAATAGATTTACACATTAAATATCTAGTATTTTTTCAGGCCGGATTACTTACTATAAGGGGCGAAGCATGCAAAATACTCAAACAAGACCCAAACCAAAATCGAAATACTGCAATTCTGACAGACAGCCAGGCGGCTGTTAAGGCCATTTCTGCGGCTATATCATCTTCCAAATTGGTCCAGCAATCCCGCAATGATCTCGCAAGTCTGAACGTCAATCTTAATGCCACTCTCTTATCTGGGTACTGGGCCACTGTGGCATTGAGGGAAATGAGCGGGCAAATGAGCTACCTAGGCAAGGATCAGCCCTTCATAGCTCACTTGTGGAAAGAGCTTACATTCCTCTTTTGTGGAATGAGCTTACATTCCTCTCGGAATGTCTGGCTAATTCGGGGCGTTAAAAATGGTTGTTCCACCATGGTATTCCCACAAACACATTTCTCATCCATAAGTTCAAGCGAGTTATGGTATCAAAACGGCGAGTTTTTGCGCTAATTGGGTCAGCGAGAAAGTCTGCTCGTTGAGCGCCATTTCCACCTGGCTGCAAAGACATTTGACGCTATTGGCAAAAATTATGGCACATTTTATGAAATTACTTTTGCCTCACCTTGTTTTTGAATTCATCAAAGCGAATTTTGTTTGTAAGTAAGTTCTCTTATAACCGACGGAAGACATATTTGTGTAATTTTTTCAGTCCACTTTTATACCGACTAGCAATTTACTTTTCTTATAAAGGGTGTTTTTTTTAGACGAGTGGTTTTTAATCTGTCAATACTTTTTTCGGAGTTGGTCTTTTTGACAGTTGTCACTTGATTTATGCTCAGTTTGGTTTGCCATTTCATAATAAATAGTCTTATTTCTGAACAACGTTCGAAAATCGTGCAAATTTATTACCAAAATAATGGTTCGGTTCGGGCGACGCATCGCGCGCTGCGTCCAATATTCGGTCGATATAATCGCAAAATCGCATAAATTTGAGCAAGCATGGATCGGTTTCGCACCACGTTTACTCTAGTGGATAATGCGCATGCTCAGAGACGCCGTATAGTGTGCACCGAAGACGCTATTGCTGCTGTGGAGCAGAGTATATCGAAGAAGACCCAAATGAGTCCATCCGCCATCGCGCGCAACAATTGGAGCTGTCGAAAATTGGGTCTCTGGGCTGGAATTTATTCAAGCCAGACATAATGGCAAACCCTTATCTTTGCAATAAAGCTAAATTCTTGGCCATAACATTAAGTTATATGCGTTTTATTTCTTCTTGAAAACCACACGTCTAAAAAAAAAACTCTTTACATACATAGTTGAATTTTCTACTTATTTATTGCTTTCTTGAAACTTAAGCGTGGCATGTTTGATTTTTTTTAAAGAATCCACTTACTGAAACATTTCTTGAATTTTTGCATTTTCAGTTGGAAAAATAAAATTTATACTGACAAAAAAAATCTTTGTATCGTATTTTGTTTATAAAACACAAAAAACCACGTAGATTATCCGATTTTTTGGTGCTAAAACCTATTCATAAAAACAAGCATAATTTCTTTGTAAGAAGGAGATAGGTACAACGTTTGCCAGGCTCCGCTAGTTAAAAAATAAAAATAAATTAAAAAAATTGAAATATAAATAAATCTATCTAAATAAATATTTCTGATAGCAACTATAGGTAGGTAACAGGTATATGGTATAAAATAATAATCAAAAAATATGTTTAAGGCAAAAAAATATGATTTTCAAGTGCTAACTTTCGCTGTTTACGAATTTTATTGCTTTATCGCTTGATTGATTTCCGGTGTTTGATACATCAAAATTTTGGGAAAAGCTAAATTATCAGCCACATGTTTTAGCGCACCGCCATTCTTAATTACACAAACAGCACGTGCACACGTCTTGTTAAAGTTAGATAGTTCGGTTAACAATAATATAAATATAAAAATCATCAGTAGGTTTACATATAAAATGTAGCTATAGGTAGAATAACGCTTTTAGTCAGGTGTTTATTGATGTAGATATTTCAAAAAAAAATATATTAATATTACATTTTCCAGCACACACATACACATACATTCATAAAAACACCAGCCCGCATGATAAGAGTGATAGTTGTTGTATATCAAAACTCCCTAACAAACCACCTTATGCCGCGTCATGGAACATTTTATATTACTCTGATGTCCCTCCCTGATAGTGCACGTATATGTACATATATGGAAAGAGGTACAAATAAATAAAAATATTCCCGATAAGATAACACAAACACTCATCAAAGTCGAGTGTGATTTTTGGATGGTTGCGTGTATTTAGTGTCTATGTACCTTGATTACCCATACACTTTTTCCCAAAGGTATAGACAAAATATGTTGAAATCGTTCTTTAATACCATACAAAAAAAAAAAAATAATACACAAAAGCGTTGTTTTTTTTTTCTTTGGGCTATCGATAAATTTTTCGAACTCAGTTCGAGGGAAAAAATTCGCGTCGCCAGATTGGTGATCGATGAATTGCCATAAAACCAATTATTGAAAAGTTCAAAAACAGTTTCAGAAATTAATCCAACCAAGATTAGGGTTTCGTTTTTGTTGAGAGTTTGTTAAATTATGCAATTGCTAATTGATTAAGTTTGTGTGATTTAAAATATTTTGAAAAACTTGTGTTTATAAGAGTTTTGTAAATTTTTATAAAAAAAAAATTAAGAAGCAATCGAGTTACATATACCTATACTGTGTGCCGTTCCATATTTGAAAAGTTTTAAAATGAAAGTAAGTTTAAAATTGACAAGTGCTATAACAAAACAATATGATAACTGTTAAGGGATATCTAAGAGAGATATATACCGTTGTATGGAAGCTGTAGAGATATAAAGTGTCAAATTTATAAGGTGTTTGCTGATACGATAAGTTTATTGTTAAGATACTGATGGACCACCATGGAAAGAACGTTTGTCGACGTATTCCATCAGTTAGAAAAATAGACAAGTAATAGTGATTCAGTTTAAATGAGTGAAAAATAATCTTTGCGCCAAAAAATTTTAGGCCAATCAACTATCTCTAGGTTTCAAACGCAAATCATATACGGGGGCAAAGAATTGACTCTATTCATAAAAGATAAATAATTAAAAATAAACTATTGCCAGGTGAGATCGCGGAGAAGCCGGGCCTATAGTGACTTACAACTCTCAGCAGTTCCTGTGTCCATGTTGTTAGTCGGCAGCAATAGAGGGTTGTAAAATAACCATACACGTGCAGTGGGACTAGGCTGCAATAATTCTAGCTATGGCTACTTCACGAGGACTAAACCGATCGTCCGAGTCATTTATTGAGGTGGACAAAAATTTTTAGTCTCTGACTTTTGGCGCTCTCTCTAGCCCTACCAAAAATGCTTTAAAAATAATTTAAATATTATGAAATGTGTAGACAATTTGTTGGGTTAAGACTTTTGTCTTAACCTCAACCAACCAGCCCTTCCGGCCAACTTGGTCCCTATAGCTTAGTGGCTCTAGTTAAGCAAACCAAGTTGGTGGAGGTCGTTCTCCACTTTTCAGGCCACCTAAGCTCGGGTCTCCCTCTGCTGCGCAGACCATCATGGGTAAATTCAAAGATCCGTCGGGCCATCCATTTCAGCGGGTGTATTTTCATTTTATTGGCAAGGTTAACATTGCTGTATAGCCTGTAAGGATCTTTGATGTATTTTCTTCTCGAAAATCCTTCGATACACATTGTACGAAAAATCAACCGAAGAATCTATGTTCCAAAAAGTGTCGAAACAAATGTCCTTGACAAGGTGGTGGTAATTCAAGGTAATAAAATATGCTTTTCACAAGTGCTAATTTTTCGATATATCGGTGTGCCAAAGACCGCGCAATAAAAGTTGTTTTTCAAGAAGTTAAAACCTTGTGAATAAAAAAAAGTAAAAACTTTTTTTTGAAGGAAGCTAAAGCCAACTAGTAATTGCTTTTACTAGCACTTTAAGCTAGAGAGTTCTAGCTTAAGCTTTGTTTTATGTGAATTCAAAAATGATAATGCTAAATAACTTGAGCTGGAAAATTCTAGCTTTAGCTTCGGAACTTAAGATCTCGGTTATTTATTCACATGTTTTGACTTAGATAGCTTTAGCTAGAACTGTTTTTTTATAGATCGAAGCGAAAAGGAAGGTTGATTTGCATTTTTTTTGCCATAACTTTTTATCTGTTCTAAAGGGCAAGTATTGGTTGCGGGTAAAAAATCTTTTTATCATATTGTCCACCAGTCTCTGCGAGGCTATTTCATTTCTACGTGGCTGCCCTCGTCTACGAAGGTTTATTTCGCTTGAGTTGTTATCATCAATTTGGTCTTCATCTAGTGGTTGTTCTTGTTGTCTGTCTAGTCTATATGGCAGGGAAGAAGCTTAAAGATCGTCAGGTAATAAGTCATTCAAATATTTTGCCATAATGTGGAGCACGCAGCAATAAATGACAAGGGTGGGAACCACGCTTGTTGCAACATTCATTTTGTATTGCAGACATGAATGCATCTGCTTCACTTGATGGCCAAAACATCTCTCTATCATAACGCGCTCTTGGCAGAATATTTCATTGTATATTTTTTTTTTTGCATCTGTTTGAGGATTTTTGTAAGGTGTTTGAAGCCAAGGTGTAATTCCGTACCCAGAATCTCCAAGAATTATAGGGTTTTGCCTCTTCTGTTTCGATTTATCTGATGCGACTTGACGGAAATCTAATATGAATGTGAGCCTTTTCCATAATTTTGTTGGCCACGTCTTTAACAGTTTTGCATACAGAAGAGCGTTCAACTACAAGATCTTGTCCTACACCGCACTGAAATCCAGGTTCACTCAGATATCTCAAAAATATCTCCATTCTCTGCTCAGAAGTCAGTGCACGTCCTCTTCGCTCTGTTGAATCTCCTAAAAAGTAATCAGAAAGCCAATGAACATTTTCTTTTGAAAACCGAAATAAACTATGAAAATCCTCATCACTAATTTCCAACCGTTTCTTATATAATTTTGGTTTTCTTGCGAGTATTAACTCGGCCGTATTCGTAATATATAACTAAGCACAATGCTAAAAATAAGAACTATATAGTCAAGCTTTCTAGACAGGTAAGAAAAATCTTGATTTTTTTGCAGCTTTAACTATAATATTCTAGTTTAAGCTATTTTTATTCACACAGATTGAAGCTTAGGGTGAAAAAAAAAAACAAAATAAAACTAAATGAATTTAGCGTTAGCTATTTTAAAATAGCTATTAGTAAAAGACATCTTTAACAAGCTATGTTTAAGCTTATTTTTATTCACCAAAAATCTAGCTTTTACTTAAAAATCTAAGTTTTAGCTTTAGCTTTTTTTTATTCACAAGACCCATTTTTGTTACTTTCTTAAAGACAAAATACCCATCATTTGATATCAATATCATATTTCTATTTCTATTTGGAAAAAACACTGAAATCTTTATTTTGCCATCGGCAAATTCAAGCTTAAATTTCTCTACTTCCCCATGAACGATTTTGAAAATATTGCACTCATATAATAAAATCAAAATCACCTTTCATTTGATACCAAATTCGTTCGCGTAAACTCTAGAAATTTGAAATTTCCTTTTTTATTTTTTGAGTTAACTTTAAGGCCGGTATTCACCGAATGCTCATAACTTAATAGGCCCATAAACTTTTTCCCCGATCAATCCATAATAGTAAATATTTATGAACGCTTAAAAACTTTAGTAGTGGTCCCGACCACCACTTAAGTTATGAGCGCTCTCACCGAAAAATTTCGAAGACCCATCATATATTTAGCTTGAGTTGTTTTTGATATTTTATTGTGAATTCATTGAAGAAAAATGTCATTTAAAAAAATAAAATAAAAACAAATTATTAAATGAAAATGAATATGA
This sequence comes from Leucozona laternaria, assembly GCA_932273885.2. NCBI lineage: Eukaryota > Metazoa > Arthropoda > Insecta > Diptera > Syrphidae > Leucozona > Leucozona laternaria. The sequence continues at coordinate 27,908,891 of OW026366.1, read as the reverse complement.
AGTGGTTGCGGCTGTAAAAATTTGTCCAACATAAAACAACTTGATTTCACAGTTTGGGCATGTTTGGTTGAGAAAGAGTGGCTCTCATTTTCGGACTTCGAAAAATATTTATGAATGGTTGGTGAAGACTATACATATATAATTAGGTACCTACCTATACCTATATAAAGTTTTAAGCCTCATAAACTTAACCCATTTCCGGTGGCTACCAGTTCCAGTTGACTTAGAAACTTGAAATATCACATAGGTACTGTCTATTTTTTGTCTAGTTAGAGAAAATCTGAAAAAAAAATTTTGGAAAAACTTCTGGTTTTCCAGAAAATTCACTTTGCGTTTTCGCAAACTTCACCGAAAGGGGTATCAAAATAATTGAAAGAAAATTTTCATCTTACATGGAATATGAATCAACTTTATTTGAATACTTTTATGAAAAATTATACAACTTTATAGATACACTGGATAATGAAAAGGTTGTTTGAAATTAAAAATGAAAAAATTCATAATAAAATACATTATAAAATTTATAATATATTATGTTTACAAAAAATTGTTTTTTGTGTAATATTCATCGTCACATTTTGGATGACGGTTTGGCTGGAACACTTGTTACATCAAAGACGCTTTCTGTTTCAAAAGGAACTACTTCAGTGGGATTTCCTTCCCTTTGAAACACAGGTTGAATATTTGTTTCCGAACGCAACAAAGAATCTACAACAAATGTCCTAAATTCTAGCTGTGCGGCATTGGTGTTTTCTTAGAAATTTTTTTGCAAACGCAATGTATCTTCCATCCATTTAATGCTGCACCCAAAGCATTTGATAAATGTGGCCAGTACCACTTCTTTCCTCAAATTCGAATGCGATAGTTGCTTGTAGCGTTATCAAACAAATAAACGTTGACGGGTTTTCTCTTTTTTCGATAAAACCATTTTATTTTCCTTGTTGAATGCAAAATCAATAGAACCACGACTTTTTTTTCATGTCCTTTGGATCGGTCAACTCTGCCTTTCCAGTCTATTTTCACGAACTGTAAATACAAGAACAATTGATTTTTTACAATAAAAATTCAAAAGATAGATTCTGGGGCCCAGTTTTTCAGTGGTGAATCTTTTGGTACAGCATCGATTTCCGGTTCATCGGCTTTTTCAAGAGGCTTTTGAGAATTTAAATCATCAAATCTACATGCTAGCTCAATTTCACCAGCTAATTTATTTGGGGACATGTTTCCAGCTTCCAAAAGCTGCACATTATCAGCTGTGTTCCATTGGGCCTTGCAAAGTACTTTTTAGTACTTCCCAGTAGATGATCAATGAAACGGTTAAATTCTACCAAACGTCAACTCTAACCTCAATATACTAGGTTATTTTAGTTGTTTGTTTTATATTTTATTCTAAATTAGAAAAACATCAATCATAATAATTTACTACGTAATTTCATTTTACTAGCGGTCTCTTTTTCGTCTTTTGATACATTTAGTTACTTTATTACTGAACTACTGTGAACTACTTTGACCACAGAGTAGAAGTAGTTGACTGCAGCCAGAAGTACTTGGCAGTAGATACTGGAGCCCAAAGGAACACGCCTATCATCAATTTCCTCATTTTCAGATATAGAATCATTTCTTGGAGGCAAAATTTTAATATTTGTTTTTACTGCTGCGTCTGAATTAAAATTTATTTCGTCTTCTTCATCAGAACTCGGATTCATCAATAACTCTTCGAGCTCTCCAGCAGATAAAATTTTTTGCGATACATAAAACATAATGTTGAACACAGAGATCATTTTTAAAACACTACTTGATCGCACAACTCACAGCTTAGAAGTATAAAATAAGTCGAATGAAAAGAAAACATATTCGCAATGGGTCTTTCCAATACAGCATGCATTTATGAATTGGTTTCTTTTTTTTCTGGGAATTAGAATATGCACTTGCTTTATTTTACCAGAGTATAGAGTAGAGTTGTCTTATAGGGACCATGCTCATAAGAAAAATGGCCTGTGCCTTAAGATTTTCTATACGCAGAAGGTACTAGATAAATAAATTGTTTTTCAACAGGGACGCTACAAAAGTAGAGCAACAGGGACAGCAAACGACGCCATATTTCGTGCCGTTCTTTTGACACTTCTCTTCAGTAAGGTTTGCCATTTTAAAGGGTTTTCCAATAAGAGGTGTTATTTTGAATAGCCCGCTATTTCGGTAGCTGTCACTTTTAAAGCTGTCATTTTTTGACATTTGACAAGTAGAAACTACGCCATTAATAAAAATGGAACGATACACGCTTCAACAACGCATTGAAATTATTAAAATTCACTATAAAAATGGTGAAAATTTGGCAGAGACGGTTCGTAAAACTAAAACATTTTTGGGTCGTCGTGAAGCACCTTGTCGGACCGCAATACAGAAATTGGTGGACAAATTCGAGCTGTTGGGACAAGTTAGTGCTGTGAAGAATAAAACCCGTGCACGTCGCTCAAGAACAACTGAGAATATTGCTGTTGTAGCACAAAGTGTTGAAGAAAACCCAGGTTTGTCCATTCCTCGTCGTTCTTTGGAATTAGGCATTCCACAAACGTCATTACACCGTATTTTGCATAAAGACTTGGGTCTTAAGGCTTATAAAGTTCAGTTAACACAAGAACTCAAGCCGTCTGTTGATCATCAACAACGTCGTGTCTTTGCTGATTGGGTCCTTGAAATGCATGAAAATGATCCGGAATTTCATCGAAAAATCATCTTGACTGATGAGGCCCATTTCCACCTCGGAGGCTACGTCAACAAGCAAAACTGTCGCATCTGGGGCTCGGAAAACCCAAGAGTTATTGTTGAAAAGCCTCTTCATCCTCAACGCGTGACTGTTTGGTGCGGTTTATGGTCCGGCGGGGTCATTGGACCTTACTTTTTCGAAAATGAGGCTGGAGCAACAGTTACGGTCAATGGATTGCGCTATCGAGAGATGATTAATGATTTTTTATGGCCGGAATTGGATGGTATTGATCTGGACAACGTTTACTTTCAACAAGACGGCGCTACGTGCCACACAAGCAATGAAACCATCGATCTTTTACGGGAAAAGTTTCGGGACCGTGTTATCTCTCAATTGGCCACCGAGATCTTGTGATTTAACACCTTGCGACTTCTTCCTTTGGGGCCACGTGAAAGATAAGGTCTACGCCAACAGCCCAGCGTCGATTCAAGACCTCAAAGATGGAATTCGTGAGGCTATCGAGGACATAGGGCAGCCACTTTGCGAGTTGGTTATGGAAAATTTCATGAAAAGGATATGGTCCTGTAAGCGTGGTCGTGGAGGCCATTTGGCTGATGTTGTGTTTTATTATTAACGGCATACCTTCCTCTTTATAATGAAATAAACATCCGATCATTTATCTCAAAAAATGCCATTTTTCTTTGAATATCAAAATAACACCTCATATTGGAAAACCCTTGATGGAAAGATATACGAGCCAACGAAGAGTCGAAATTATTAAAATTTACTACCGAAATTCGGAGTCAGTGGCCTCAACGTTAAGAGCGCTACGTCCAATTTATGGTCGACATAATTGATGCCGCTGAGGCTTCAGTTGCAGAAAGCCCAAATGTGTCTCTCACACGTCGTTCTCAAGCGTTGGGCATCTCTGTGACGTCGTTGTGGCGAATTTTGCGAAAAAATCTTGGCCTACATCCTTACAAGATTAAATTGAGGCAAGAACTGAAGCCACTTGACCACCAGAAGCGTCGTATGTTCGTGAATTGGGCTGAGCAACAACTTGAAAATTATTCGGATTTTCATCGAAAAATCATCTTCAGCGATGAGGTTCATTTCTGGCTGAATGGCTTCGTCAATAAACAAAATATGCGGTATTGGTCAGGCAGCAATCCACACGTACTCCATTAATCATCATTGCATCCCGAAAAAATTACGTTTTGGTGTGGTTTATGCGCCGGCGGCGTCGTTGGGCCGTACTTCTTCCGTGATTATCAAGACCGGCACGTTACTGTGAATGGGGATCGCTACCGTTCAATGATAACCGAATATTTTTGGCCGCAATTGGATGATATGGACTTGGAGGAAATGTGGTTCCAACAGGACGGCGGCGCCACAAGCCACACAGCGAATGTGACAATCAATTTATTGGAAACCAAGTTTGGAGAACGTGTTATCTCACGAAATGGTCCAGTCGCTTGGCCGCCTCGGTCGTGCGATTTGACGCCGTTAGACTACTTCCTGTGGGGCTACGTCAAGTCTATGGTCTATGCCAACAAGCCAGCGACGATTGATGAACTTCGTACGAATATCGAACGTGAAATTGCAGCAGTATCGGCCGATTTATGCTTGAAAACCGTCGTGCCCGAGGTGGCCTTGTAAAAGAACGCACTTTCATAGGAATAAAGAATTTCATTGATATCCAAAACCGTTTTTGTTTTATTAAAAAAAACTTTTGTAACGCTCTTATTGAAAACCCCGATATATCTAAGAATGAGTCAAATGGATAGAAAAGGGTTTTCCCACTATAGCACTCTTGTATATAACTTGTTTTTTTTTTTTCTCAGAACTAAAATATGCATCCTTTTGTTGGACAGGATACAATCAAGAATTATGTTTTCTTCAAAAATTGGTATATTATAAACATAAATACACAATATTCTGAGAAAAAACTGATAATTCTGATTTGAAAACGCAACGAACGCAAATATTTTTTTCAGGTTCAAATGCTACTACTTTAGGCTAAAGTAGTAGTATTGCTAAAACGCATTGTAGTTCTTTCATCTCACCTGTCAGGCAGGCAACTCATATAAATAGCTTGAAAATTATTTAAGAATATAATTTGAACCTTTATTTACATGTAGTTGAAATTATTTTGAAAACTTATAATTTTGATGAAATTTTTCAATGGTTCAAAAATGCAACCTCGCAATTTTCAAAATTTCGTTTTCTGACGGTGCTAAAAACACGAAAATTTTTTTTTAGAAAAAATACCAAAAACAGGTCGATTAGATAAGTTAATTAGCTCTCAAATTAACTGTTAAGTTTATTTAAAAGTATCATGAGTTAAGATCTAGACGTCCTTAAATATGACGTTGCTTTTTCGCAACGTTAGCCGGAAATGAGTTTAGAGGCGTTTATGAGCGGCCCTAGGCTTTTTAGTTTAAGTTTTGCTGCGTAATTTGTAAAGATTTTTATAATGAAATTCGATAAAGAATGTTAAGATAACAATAGAAATGCTTTAACATTTTGTTTATAAATGGTTTCGCTATGTAGGTTCTTTCTATACGTTTAAAAAGGGGCAGACATTTTTGTTCAAAAATCCTTCTTTTACTTTTGTAAAACTTTAATATCTGAGAGAATTTCATATATGTACTTACTTAGGTACTCCTCAAAATTTGACAGACATTATACATTTAGTGCGGAAAATAAATGAAGCGTTAATCTGATTATGACAATTCAAAGCACATTTGATTTTTTTTGTTCGTAGAAATGAACGATTTATCATATGGAACACCTACAACGATACAAGATTCGTATACAACGAGTGCTTTTTTTTAGAGAGGGGTGTATATGAGATATGAAAGACAAGAGGACCTGCTTCTTTCCAAACATCTGAGCACCTACGGAGATTGTTCATTAGCGGCTTGAACTTGCTCGATGATTTCTGGACTTGATGTGACGATCCGACAAATTTTCTGTCGTCCTATAAATGCATTTACCTGGAAAAATAATTCCGTTTCGATAATGATGCTGAAAACTGCGAATCGTTATTTTATGGCACTATGGACGGGGCGGCAACTTTAGATCCGGATTTCGCAAAGTAGGCTTAGAAACAAAAAGCCTCTTGATCAACTCCTCCTGAGTATATACTAGAAACTTGTACCATGCGATAAACTTAAATCATTCAAGTTACATTCCAATTAAAAATTTGGGCGTTCCACCTAATTCATATATGTAGAATGGGAGGCACCCATATATACAAACAGTATTTAGGTTGATTCAAATTTTCCCAAAAAGTGGTGTAACGATTTCAATTAAATTTCGGGTTTGCAATATGTACACGCATCCCAGTAATAAAAAAACTGCGACTCGCGTGATCCAGTCATGGATTTTATTTTGAGTTGTGCTTTTGCGGTTGGACCTCTAAGACATACCCTGCCCTCAGAAGTCACATTCAATTTTCTATATTATCCTAAACCTGCAACTATGTGTATATTTCATGGAAATGACTAAAAACATGCTCATTTATAACAGTTTTGTTTATTAAAAAACTGTTTAAACCGGTGGGCATAATTCGGGCACTCATAGTTTTTTAATTGCGAATATAGGTTCTATATAGCAAGTTATGTATTCGTACAAAAAATCAAACTCGAGATTTTGATCAAACTTGACATTACGATGATAGCGAAGACGAAAAAAGTGGGTCTCGCAAAAACGTCCGTCTGTCTGTCTGTCTTTCTGTCTGTCTTTCTGTCTGTCTTTCTGTCTGTCTGTCTGTCTGTCGGTTCGACTACAGCCTGAACGGATGGGTGGATTTTCTTTAAACTTGGTACCTGGCGTTTTTTTTTACATTCCCCCCACCCGTTTTTTTCTCTTTTTTTTTAGGACCAAAACTAACAGTAGCTGTCATACAAAATTTCTTGGCCAAAAAGGAAAAACTTATTTTTCTCAAATCAAGCGCTACCGAATTTGTTTTTAAGAACTCAATAAATTTAAATAGTTAAGTTGCCGTTTAATAAAAAAAATGGTTCCGAAAAATGGTTATTAAATTTACCTCCCAAAGAACCATTTTTTTGATTTTCGCTTTTCTCGAAAACGGTTAAACTGATTCTAATCAATTTTTTATGAAGAATTATTGACACATTCTACATAATATTGTATACCAAAATTTTCAAAAAAAAATATTTTGTAGATTTTTAAAAAAAGTTTGAATTTTTTTTTTTGAAAACTCAATATTTCAAAAACGACTCTGTCGATTTGTATTAAACTTGGTAAATAGCAGTTTTTTAACTTTATATTTTTTGTCAAAAATCTTCTAATACCCAAAAATAACGGTGCCTCCCATACAAATGTTTAAAATCCGTTTAGAAAAATATTTTTTTCTCAAAAACAACCCCTACAATTTTGATAACAGTTTTTCTGTGTGTTAAAATTAGTACGATCTACCATTTAAAATTTTTAAATTTTATATTTTACGTTTATTAACAGTACCTCTCATAAAACGGTTTCATTGATTTTCGACTATCTCCATATCTGATCAACCGAATAAAATTAGATTTTTTATACAGAAGCCTGTAACAAATATTAATAAGAGTGCGTATCAAAATTTAAAAAAAAAATAATTTTTTGAATAAAATCACGACTCCCAAAGCTAATTTATTTCAGACTATAGAACCACAATGTTATCCCACATAAGAGCAAGTTCGTGCGATCCAGTCGTGCATATTTTTTTTAAGGACGATACTAGAGACATGCATGAAAGTGGGCGTGCGTTAACGCGCTTCGCGCGACTTGAAAAAAAAACTCTGGGTGTCTGAAGTATGCCCACCGGCGGCGCAGGGCCCTGACAAAGCGGGGCCGTATAAACAGTACTTTTATAAAAAAAAAAATGTTATATTTGGCATGTTTAGAGTCACTTCCTTCTAGATATGCCAATTTATAACAGTTTTATTTATAAAAGTACTGTTTATGTGGCCCCGCAAGGTCACCACAGTTTTTTTTTCAAGTCGCATGAAGCGCGTCTACTTTCAATGGCGAAAAACTGTTATAAATTGACATTTCTCTAGTCTCTTCCTAAGCTAAAAGACGAGATTAGAGAAATCCCAATTTATAATGGTTAGGTACATTACAATACATAACAATTCAAAGAATTTTAACTCCCTCTTTGTGTTTCAGTCCTGCTCACACAACTCCGTTGCACCGCTTAGGGTATGGTCAATCGTTAGGCAGGTGCCTATATGTCAAAATAAGTTGGTGTCCATATGGTCAAAATATTGGACAACAGTACCTAATGCCGATTCAGTAAGGCGCAATAACTTCCTATCGGATCATAATGCTTCTTTGTGGTGGGTCTTATTATTGCCACTTCAAAAATCAAAAAATTCCCGAGGGTGTTATTTCCGTTGACCTTATATTGCACTGCACCTTTCATTAAACCATCAGACCCCATAGGTTTTCTTTAATGTATAGGTAGCTCATCGCCAGTATGCATACTAGTTTTTTTGATTTATTTTCCCTGACTCATTCACTGAATTTAAAATGCTTGCAAGCATAAGGGCAAAATGTTTATAAAAATATACAAACATTCCGAACACATTAAAAAGGGCCTGAATTGCAAGAAAAAAGGACTAAAATGTCACCGTAAAAAACGGTTAACAGATCTCCTATCTTCTCTTCTTATATACCATATCCCTATATCTAAAACCTCTAAAAAAGATATAGTTGTTGATATTATTTTAACGGCCTTGGGTTGATCAACGCCATTGATCTGTCGGCATTTTGTGGCGTCATGCTCAGGCTCAGGTAAGTCCTTCGTATACAGTTTCATTCATGAATTAATAAAAATGGGACCTCCGGTAAAACCGTAACAGGAAATTAACCATTTCATGCGACTATTCGTTTATTTGAATTTGACACGCGTCCTTAATAGCAAAAAAAAGGTGTATCATATAAATACGTAGACCTGAAAATAGAGACTTCAACACCAATGTCCCGGTCAACAGTTGTTATTAAATGGTCGGCACATAATTTTCTATAGGTAGGCAATGTGGGATAGACTATAGGTCTATGATGGTAACTATACCCATCATGTCCAACATGCACATCATTTCATGCTAAGCAATGACTGGTTCGGTTCCAAATTCAGCCTCACAAAAAGGTAATAAAGTATGATATCAGTTAATTGGACTATTGGATAGATTTATGAGCTACGGATAAGGTTTATTTTTTGTTGATAAGAGCCCACGTTCACCAGCAGCTATGTATGTGCGCTCATACGTGTCTGACTGGAAGGCTATTATGTGAAAACCCAATTCAATTATAGAACTTGGGATTTGTTTAAATTAAAAAAAAAAAAATTAGTTAATATAAACGTATTGATTTCGATTTGATAAAACCCAAAGAAATTATTTTGCTTGTATGCAAAAAAAAATATTTAATGAAGTTTGTCTCTTTTTTATTCACACTCTTTTATAAATGGTGTTGTTTTTAGTCGTTTAATTTTCAAGAAGAAAAAAAACGCATATAATTAAATGTAATTGCCAAGAATTTAGCTTTATTATAAAGATAAAAGTGTTCCATTATGTTTTAAAAATGAATTCGGACAAGTGGCCGCCGCGGCTGGCTCGAATAAATTCCAGCCGAGAGGCCCAATTTTCGACCACTTTTTGCAGAAATTGGGTCCGTCTGTCAGAAATAAAGTGCAGAATATTCTCTTCCAAGGCGTCAATTGTCTCGGACTTATATGCGTGGAAAAGCGACTTCACATAACCACACAAAAAATAGTCCAGCGGTGTAAAATCGCACGATCTTGGAGGCCACGCCACAGGCCCACGACGCGAGATAATGCGCTCACCAAAAATTTCCTTCAATAAATTGATTGTTTCGTTGGCTGTATGGCATGTAGCACCGTATTGTTGGAACCAAAGGTCATCCACATCAACATCCTCCAATTCAGGCACGAAAAAGTATTAATCATGGCTCAATAGCGTTCCCCATTGACTGTAACATTATGGCCGGCTTCATTTTTGAAGAATTATGGACCAATGATTCCCTCTGCCCATAGAGCACACCAAACAGTGACTTTTTGAGGATGTAACGGCGTCTCAACAATGGCTTGTGGATTATAATCACTCCAAATAGGACAATTTTGCTTAGTAACGTACCCATTCAACCAAAAATGAGCTTCATCGCTGAACAAAATTTATTTTGAAAATCGGGATCAACAACGATCTCGTTTCGAGCCCATTTTGCACGATTTGCAAAGGTTGTTCAAGAATACCTATTTTATTATAAAATGGCAAACCAAGCTGAGCATAAATCAAGTAACAGCTGTCAAAAAGACCAACGCCGGAAAAAGTATTGCAAGACTGAAAACCACACGTCTAAAAAAACACCCTGTAGAATACGTTTTTTCACATTCATTGCATTACCATTGCAATTATCTGCTCTCTTAACAAACTTCATCATCAGCTGTTTAAAAATATAAAATAAACTAAATTTAACATGATAGCGATTAGAAAATCATTTTGTGATAATTTTTATTCAAAGATATCGGTTCTTCATATTACAGCCAAGGAATCACCAAATACCTCATCAAAGATAAATCATTATCTATATAGAAAGTCCAACCACACAGTGACAGTGCTGATGATAAAGTCTGACGAATGTGGATGTGGGGCCTAGGTCCTTGTCTGGCAAAAGTCTACCAAGTTGCTTAACATCATCACAATACAAATTTACATAAAAAAAAAACAGTTTATGACAACAAATCGTACAGAAATCAGACGATAATGGTTGGAGGTATAATTATGGTTACGTGGCAATCTATTGAAGTGATACAATACCAAAATTACTCGTATAATTATCTACAGAAGAAAAATCAAATCTTATCTTGAAGGTATTATCTCATATAGGAGATAGTAAAACTTTAAGCTTGATTTCAACGTTTTTATTTATCATTTGGCATTTTGACCTCCAATGGCGGGGGAATAACTTTCATTATGATAACTCATTTTGTAAGTTTTTATACGTCAGATCTTAGAAATTTCGATTGTAATCGAAGCTGTTTTAGCACGCGTCATGGTCACTCACTTCCGGCAGTTACAATCGCGTCGCGACTGCAATGCCGGCCGCTTCCGATGACGGAAATGTCTTTTTAAACACACCCTTACACAAACAAGAGTCTCATTTTGTTTCACCCGATTTATTAGTTAAGTCATAGTTTGAATGAAGTAAAAACATTTCTGTTTTGGGTGCGGCAAGACTCTTGAACTCAATCACAAGTTTTTGAGAATTTCTCAAATGTATTTGTTTTGAGTTTTGTCGACGATGAGTAATAACATTTTTAATACCTACACGAAAATACTATAACATCGATAACAGCATTTTTTATGAAAATCCCCGAGGTGAGATATTCTCATTCATCAATAATATTTGCACACTCAAAGGAATTAGGAATACATACTTCACTATTATTATTTTTTTTAAACAGCAAATCCAAACTAATTAATACTACCAAGCTGCAAGTTTTTCAGTGGTTGTTAAGCCAGAGTTAGCTAACTCTCGAACTAAATTAACCCACAGTTAACTGAGCAAGAAGTTTTTGGTGAAGAATGCAAGCGGAGCGACTGAACAAACTGGGTGGAAAAAACATCTGTTCAGTTAATCCTGAGTTAACTCACCAAATTTGATGAGTTAACTCAGGTTTGATTTTAAACTCGCACTGAAATACTGCGGAACTAAGTCATCCTTGTCTATATATATTACAAATATAAGATTTATAAGAAACATTTTTGTTTAGAAAAATAGTAGTTTAACCGCTCACAAATTTTCTAATTCTGAAAAAAAGAACTGTACGAAAAGATTGCTCAGATTTGTTTTACCGCAGCTCATTTTCTAATTTAAAAATAAAGAAGCTTAAACATTTACACTAAAAACTATGTGAAAAATCCTTTTACTTTAACTGGCTGAAGACAATAGACGTGAGTCATGGCGCGCATCCTTGCCTGTCAAAGTTAAATTACATAAATAAATCTCGTTAAAATTAATACAATGGAGACGAAGCCGGGAACGCAACTCTGGGAGTTGAATAAGTTTTAATAACCCACGGGCGTGCAAACGCGCGTCTATTAATTGTGTTTATCCAGTAAATCCTACTCCTGTCACATCAATTATCAAACCAGATGAATGAGCTGGGGCTGGAGGCAGACTCACTTGTGTCATAATTCAAAATTACCGTCTTCTTGGGACCTCTGTGTTTCACACAAATATTTTTGTTTCACATCCGAACAAAAGTCTGAAAAATATTTAGACGTTTTCATACAAACTATCGAAAATAAAGTAATAATTATTCACGTCGGGAATACATAGTTATAGATAAGCTTCGAAAATTGATTGATGACACAGTTTTTCTCCGGGATTAGAAATAAGCTCCGAAGATTCAAATATATCTTATTTAATAAGGAAGTTGTGAAGCTTGGTGCGCTAAAATTTCGATTGGAAATCGGATCAACTTTGTGTTTTTTTTTTCGATTACCTAGAGAACTGGAGGAAAACAACAGGTCAGTGCTTAAAATGCAACAACAACTAATCCCCTATTGGCGGCTAACCTAAGCCCAAATAATTTTCAGGGCTTGATTTAAGCACGGAGAAAAACTGTAATACTGACTTATTATCTATAATTTGTGTGGAAACGTGCATTTTTTTTTTGTGATGGCGTCGCAGATTCATGATGTCGTTTTTTGGTGGAAGTTGAAGTTCCAAAAGATTTCGATTCAACTATCAACTCCACAACCAAAAAACTTCAACGTCAAAAGCGGCAGCCACTACTGTTATGAATCTGACAGATGAAAAATTTGCAAAGCAAAGTGTTTTGACTTCTAAAGCACAATTGTGTATTTATATATTTATACAATCTTTCCATAGGAACATACCTGACACAATGGGCATGTTCAGGAAAATTAAATCTCGGAGATCTCAGCAATCTTATTTACATTAACAATATTCTTCAGCTAATTTTCTTCAAATTTTGATATGAAAATACTGAGGGAAAATATCTGGAATTTCATTTTCCTGAACGCCAGTGTCAGTTTTTGCAGGTTTCAAAAATAGCTAAACAAATGTCAATTTAATGAAAGTGAAGGTTTTGTTTGACGTTTCTAAATAAACGAGAGAGATATACTATACATATTGCTATTCTAAGGAAGATGAAGAAAATTATTGTGATTAAAAAAAAAACACTTTTCTCTAAATTCAACCAGGATCTGGGCAAAATTTTAAAGCTTAATTGGAAAATAAATGATCAAAACTGAAAATCGAACACTATTAAGGGGTTGCTACCAGCGGCTTTTCAATATTTTTGATTGAAAACGGATTAATTCTCAAATGTTAAAAACTGCAAAAATGCTTTCATTTTAAAATCATATAGCTAGGCTGTTTAGCTGTTGACTCAAATAACTATACATATGGCGTTTTTCTTTTTTAACTCAGAGCAGATCACGGAACTGTCAAAAAAGCAATTTATTTTTTATTTTAGCTCAGACATATCAGACCAAAAAAGGCGTGTTTCTTTTTTCGAGCGGAGTAAGCTCAGAGCTTGCTCAATTAGCTCAGAATAAAATGACCGAGCAAATCGAGCGAAACGCTGAGCGAAGCCAACTTCACACATAATTAAGAATAACAAATGGAAGAAGAATGGAAATGGAAATGACAGTTCAGTGCTCAAGTGTGTTTCATAATTAAATCTGAGGACTCTGATCATAATCTGCTCAGAGCTCTGATCTGATTGCTCAGTCTCTGCTCAGAGCTTTGCTTAGAGCGAAAAAAGAAAAACGCCAATAGATGATTTAAAAAAAAAATTATAAACAAAACTTAGTTCCCCTGTTGCAATTGGGTAGGTATAGTAGTTGTAGTTTACCTATAATAGTATAGTATCAGCCTGTTTTATTGCGTAGGGCCCCGCGTCACCCGGCGCCAAAGGCATGGGGATCGAATCACATCAGTGTCTGCCACATTTTTTTTCCCACGGGTAGTTACTGCCACTTGCGAAGAATTGACAAATCCTCTAGGACTATTTCTTGTTGCTGTAAAAGACGCAAACAGAAATGGTTGCCAGTTATAAAAGTCACTAAGCCCTGGTTCTACACGAGCCGTCTCGCCCCAAAATGTATTTATTTTTAATTTTTTCTTTTAGAAATTTGGGAACGACATTTCAACCGAAATTCTTTTTTTGAAAGGATCGCGAACTGAAGACATTCTGCACCCAGTTCGTCATCCAAATCGTGCGTACTATTGTTCTGATGGGTTCATCATTTTTATTGTTTCTTTAAAGTCTAAAAATTACCAGTGAAAGATTCACCTTCCCACCGCCGCCCGCTTCTTTAAATCAATTTATTCCGATTCCTATTGTTGTCTAAAAACAAATTACACACATGTTCATGTGTGAAAATTTCATATCTCTGTTAACGTTGCCAATGTGGCACGAACGTTTTTTTTTGACGCTGCAATTTCTTCGTGGCATTGTGGTTCGAAAAATATTCAATATGACACATTTTTCTAATTTCCATTATTTTATGGACGAAATTTGATAAAAGTTGCTCCAAAAGGCGTAGAAATTAGCAGAAACTCCTATTTTTGTCTAAAATGTACACATACATGAACAGAGCGAGCAGGGCCGGCCCCAGCCAAACTTGCGCCCTGTGCAAGATTTGTAGAAAGCGCCCCTTCTTTATATTTGCATATACATACATACACTGATACACATGCATCAGACTTTTCCACATTGCCCAGGAGGTAGACTTTCAATGTGTAAGTCTAGCAGAATCTTTAATTTACGATATTTTGATTCAAATTCTTCTTGAATGCAACAACGAAAGTGGTGCTAGTTAGTTTGCAAGAAATAACTTAGCACAGTTGTAATGGATGTTATTTTGGGATTTGAACAAGTTTTGTGGTTAAAATGGAAATGGAAATACATATTTGTTTGCGCAAAATCAGATTACATTTTCTTGTTCCTGGTAATGCGCCCCCAGTATTTTGCGCCCTGTGCCTTTGCACATATGGTTGGTTCGGCCCTGAGAGCGAGTGATTTTTTTCTTAACTTTTGTTGTATCACACTCCGTAATAATATTTAATTAAAGTTTTTTGTGACCCGGTGTTTCAGACAATGTGGCACGGTATTTTTTTTTTGGCGGCAGCGCTGATCTTTCTTTTTATTTCCAAAACATACAAATATTCTTTTTTGGCACTTAGTACACAGAGTTTGTCACAAATAAAAAATGTTCGGGATATCAATTTGTTCATTCCGTAAATCTTTTTTTAAAAAGCAGCTAAGTGGGTAAAAATCAAACACCAGCTTATAGTTTTGGCACTTTCCCGAACAAGGCCTCCAAATGGAAATTCTAAAAAAGAATAATAAAATCATTAAATAAAGTTTTAAATTTGCTAAATTTTTACTATTTTTTTTACAAATTTTCAATTTGGGGAGATTTTAGGAAAATGGCAATAGTGTGTGTTCGACAGCACTGCGAAAAATATAATATTATGCAGAAATGCATTAGTACATCGAAATTTGATGTGCTACCTTTGCTCTCAAATGTGCTTGTACGTAAAAAGTACCAATATTTAATGAAATTACACATTAGGCAACTGGTTTGCATTGTGTTGTGAATACTATTTTTTTTAGCATGCAAAAAAAAATATCTTCTTGTTCAACTCCTTCAGTTTATTTAATCAGGCTTAATTATAAGCACTATCATGGTTGCTTATGGATTGCAAAATATTGCATATGTATAATAGGAGGAAAATTATTTTGAAAATAATTTTTTTTTTTGCAAGGTAGTTGTAAACTAGGCTTAAGGTAACATTTAAATTTTACCGGTCAATCCTTCAATTCAACCATTCCGGCAGCTAACAGTAACATATGAATATCTATACTGAAACAACACAGAATATTTTTTGTGTTACCACATAGTGAAGTCAAATTAAGGAAATAAAATGCATGATTTTGGTCACACTTTCTTGAATGAATTTGTTTGAGCCAGAAAACACTTTTAATTTAAAAGAATCTAATTTCCTTTAAACGCATAACATACATTTATACAAAATAACAAAAAAAGACACCCACTCCTAATTAAACATCCGATTGAGAGTGATTTCCGTTAAACGCACAAAAAACTCAAACAAAATTAAACGACCTCAGAGACACCGGCACGCACTGGCATACCACAAATAAACTAAATAAATACTTAAAGTGTGACGTTTTGTAAGGTTCATAGCTATAGTTAAAAAAGAAACATAGTCGAACAAAAACTAAGAACAACCAAAAATAAACCAAAGCCATACCGCCACACGACATTATATGAAGACCGACAAAACAACAACAGCAACAAATGTCAATATTAGTTGGAATTTATATTTGAACTTTTTTTGTTTCCGATTTTCTTGGTCTTATTGTGTTGTCTCCTTTGGGTTCGTCGGTTTTTTTTTTTGTTTTTTTAATTTTTGTGGCTAAAACAAGGTGCACAATAAGAAAACAAGAAAATTAACAACTTTACTCTTTGGTAAATAAAAAATTTGTTAAAATGTTTTCTGTTCTTTATTAACGATGACTCGATTTCGAAAAGCGGAATAAGAATCTGAAACAAATAATAAAAAAAAAAAAAACATTTTCCTCGGTCAAGTCGGCAGTGATTTTTGTTGACTTTTTCGATCGCTCATCCGCCCGTTCTTGGCGGCAAATATACCGTAACCAGAGTCAACTAACTTCATCATTGATTTTCTGTTGAACACGAAATTCAGATCATTCAACAGAGAATAGACCGTCATAATAGTCAGTGATGATGATGTAGTGACATAGTGACGAGTAGGTACGTACGACAAGCCGCACCGTAACTCACTTTTTAGCCATCAATTTGTATATTTCTTTTTGAGATTTTGATTGTATAGATACGATTGAACCATTTGTCATTCAATATTTTTCTCTTACAGATGGAAGGTCAGCAACAACAACCTATGGAACTTATCACGGAAATAAAAACAGAACCCAGTAATGATCAAGTACCATCGCGAACACCAACATCTGAGGAACAGCATCAGAACCAACAGGAGCAGCAGCAACAACAGCAACAACAACAACAGCAGCAGCATTTGCAACACCAACAACAACTTCAACAAGAGCATCAACAACATCAGCAGCAGCAGCAACAACAACAACGAAAAGAAAATACCCTTAACGTTTCTAGACTTTTGCGCAGTGACCTTATCGATCCCACGTCAGTGCCAATTGCCAGGACACAACAGCGGCGCATTCTGACAACTGCGGGAACTTTGAGGTGAGTGAGTGTTTTTAATTGAAAATGACAGATCGCGTGATAGGAATGAAACGCTTTCGTTGTAGGTATATTTGACATTCCTAGTAAAAGTGGTTTTTGTGCGGAATAATGTGTAAATGTAGTTCGTGCAGATATGAAAGTAATGCCGTATAGACAATAGCCGCTCGTAGAGTTGATTAAGATTTCCAATCGTGTCGATGCGATGGTGGGTAATGGTTTTTGGGAAGAATATGATGATTCTTTTGAACAATTAATCCGGAATCAGTCGAGATAAATAGTGTGAAGCATCGAAGATCAGATACATGTAATTTAAAGTGTTCGATTTGTGATCGCTTAAATGTTTTATTTTTTTTTATGCATTACTATACATACATCTGGTGTACGCCTAGTGAAGAATATGAGAATGAATTTTTTTAAATCAATGCCTCACTATGAATCTGGCACAATAGAACTGATGCATTTCATTTCCGCCTTCAAAAGGAATTAATTGAACTCTGTGGTAGAATATTGACTGTGAATTTACAAGCTCCTTTAATAAATACAAGAAACTCATATTATGGGTCAATGTGGGTAAATGTAAACAGAGCTCAAATTCCTTACAAATAATGCAGTCTTGAACGCACCCACTAAATAAACCTTCGGACGCATTCATTATGAGTGTGTTTCTTTATTTATTCCAAACATTCAGAATATTCGGAATAAGCATTTAGCGTTTTTTTATTCAGAAGAATATTCCGGATAAACCATTCTGCTGTTTTTTTATTCATTCTGGAATATTTGGAATGCATTCTTTTCATTCCATGTGAAAGGTGAAATAAAAGGAATTTATACCTATTTTCATTTACGGCATATTCACATTGGTCTAAATAACTTTAAAACAGGAAAACAATGCGAATAAAGGCGCCACGCCATAAGTGCTACGTATTAAATGTAACAAATTATCAATTTTGAACTTTAGGAGTACATAATTACGCAAAACAAAAATGTATGTACATTCAATTGTTTTGACATATCACCGAACAAGTGATTGCCATTCTTTTTGTTCTAGTTTTGTTTCTTTATTCATTCCATCCTGGATAAACATTTTGTCTTTTCCATCTATTCCATTCCATATCTGGAATAAATAAAGAAACACACTCTATGTATCAACTAAAGGGTGTTTTGTTTTTTTAGAGGTATAGAACTTTGAAATGGAATAAAACAAAAATGATTTTTTTTAAATTTACATGAAATTTACTTTATTTGAAAGATAATCTTCTGGCATTATAATTTAAATATGATTTCTGGCATATGACCGCCGCGGCTGGCTCGGACGAAGTCTATTCTAGAGGTCCAATTTTCGATGATTTTTTCCAACATTTGTGGCCGTATATCGGCAATGTTGCCTTTGTAGTGGTCAATCGTTTTGGGCTTATTGGCATAGACTAGCGACTTAACATATCTGCACAGAAAATAGACAAGTGGCGTTAAATCGCACGATCTTGGAGGCCAATGCACGGGTCCGTATCGGGAAACTAGGCGGTTACCAAACGTTTCCTTCAATAAATCAATTGTGGCACGAGCTGTGTGAAATGTTGCGCCGTCTTGTTGAAACCACTTCCTTCACATTATGGTTGTTCAATTGATGAATGAAAAAGTCAATATCAGGCCCTATAGCGGTCACCATTGACTGTAACGTTCTGACCAGCATCGTTTTTAAAGAAGCACGGACCAATTATTCCACCAAACCATGAACCACACCAAACAGTCTGTTTTTATGGATGTAACGGTGTCTCACCATACACTTGAGGATTTTCATCACTCCAAATACGGCAGTTTTGTTTATTGACGTATCCATTCAACAATAAATGAGCTTCATCGCTAAAAAAATCCGTTTATGAAAATTCCAATCAACGGCAATCTTGTTTTGGGCCCAATTTGGAAGCGTTGTTCAGGCGTCAGTCTATTCATGTTGAATTGCCAAACCAAACTAAAAATAAATCACTTGACAACTGACAAAATGGCTGCCAGTTAAAATAGTGTTGCCAACTTAAAGTTATATACCCTTAAAAAAAACACCCTTTGCATGACAGTTTTCAGTTGGAACTTGTTTTTTTTTTTTTTTTGTTCAATTTAAAAGTGTTTTACAAATCTGGAGGCTTCGGGAAATATTAATATTTTTTAAACAACATTCAGAGATCAGTTTTTTTAATATAGGTACTTTTTACTTATAAAATTTGGTTAACATTAAAGTAAAAAAAAAATCCAAAATCTCGAAGGGATTTATCTTTTCATTCTTGTTGAAATTAACCCTGAGTGTAAATGTAAACAAAATTTTGGGGTAGTTGTAAACGTAATATTTTGGTCGAAAATTAAAATTTGCAAAAATTTAAGTGTGTTATTTTAAATGAAATTTCCTTCGAAATAACTATTTATAGTCATTGGATGGCGTTCCCATGCGACCCTTACTATGTTCCCTTATTACTTTTCCTAAAGCTAAAATTCCATTTATTAATATGCTTTTTAAATCAATTTTTTTGAGGGAATGCTTTTTGTCAAATTAATTTTATTTTAAATCTGATTTTTTTTTTCAAAATTTCACTTTGTTAAGTAGGTACTACCTCCGTTTTTACCTCTCAATTATCTCAATTATCTGATCAATTCGAAGTAAAACTCTTTTTTTTTTTTATTTTATTTTTAAATAAAGTTGTTTAAGTGAACAGTTTTTGAAAAATTAATTTTCCAACTCAAAATTTTGAAAAAAAAAAATTAATATAATTTTTTTCACAATTTTAAGTAATTAACTACTATTTTTGTTTTACATTTCAATGCTTTTATAAATATTAGGTCAAATGCAGAAAACGGGATGCTTAAATGTCTTGTACCTACTTTTTGAGAAAATTGAAAACAACTAAATCTACTTTACTATACTATATATATGTACGTAGTGGAAATAAGAAATTAGTAAAAGCAATGAATATTAATAAAGAATGGCATTGTAAGAATGTATTACAGTTGTTTTGTACAATTTTTTTATTGTTTAAGAAAATTGCCCTTCCCGGCTAAAGGGGGGAATTGACACCCCTCCTTTACGATTTTTTTACTTATATCGACCCAACCTACATACACGCACTAGCTTTTTGTCACATCTTATGCAAATCACCCTGTATAATGTTTTGTTTTATATTTTTGTCCATGAAAAAAAATTGTTTTGTAATTTGCCACTAGATGGCACTGCAGCATATCAACTTCTATACTGTTGAATTCATTTTTTATTTATAGGTACCTAAACCAAAATTGTTAATATTAACAATAAATAATAGTTAGGTGCAAGAAAAGAAAATCTAAAAAAATTGGACATGTTAGTTGCCGCTATTGTCCATTTTTTTTTAATCTTTTCGTTAGGGCGTTTGTTTATAAAGAGACTTGACCAAATTTTTTTGATAGAATTTTTTTCCTTATTTAACGTCTCTAGAAAGCTAAAAATGTATTACTGAACTTAAAGCTAATTTAAAAAGGTATAAACTGCCCTTCAGTAAAAAAATAAATGGTTCCGAAATTTGTTTTTTTAATGGCACTTCCTAAACAACCATTTATTTTGATTTTCGCTTTTCTCGAAAATTGTTCAACTGATTTTTACCAATTTTTTTTTTATGAATGATAAATAAATTTAAATACAAAAGTTTTCAAAAAAAATATATTTGGATTTAAAAAACAAAATTTTTGTGAAAACTCAATTTTTCAAAAACGACTCAGTCGATTTTCATTAAACTCGGCAAAAATCAATGTTTAAATTATTATGTAGAAGATTTCAAACAAAACTTTTTCTTATAACCAAAAATATCGGTAGGTACATCCCATACAAATGTTGAAAAACCGTTAACGAAAATTTGTTTTTGCTCAAAAAAGATCCTACGATTTTAATACAAATTTTCTGTTTATCGAAATTAGTAGGTCCATCTAACAATAAAAATTATTAAATTTTATGTTATAATATTATTATTATTATACCTCTCGTTGAACGAGTTTTTCGGTTTCTGACTATCAGGTTAACTGAAGCTTGCAATCAGTTTAAATAATATTGCATAACAAAATTTTCAAACAAATTATTGCTGAATATGTGAAATTAAATTTTTAACTCCACATAAATAATTTCTCAAGATTGGCGTCCCAATTTTTTTTTTAAATCTTTTGAAGATTTTAAATATAAACATTGATTAAAAACACTCCCACGATTTTAAATTTTTTTTTAACCACGAATCAAGATTTATTTAAGAAGTCAGAGGGTTTCAGGAGTAATTTAAACAATATATTTCTAACTTTGTTGATTTAAGACAATATGTGCAACACGGGGCTATATCTATTATTCATTTTTGTACACTCACATAATACTACCTTCAACTTAACTATGTTTTTGCGAAATGAATACAATATAGGCTCCCATAACCAATTTAGTTCAGACTTTAGAACTTTAGTTAAAGTTTTCTTTGAAAGTTGAAATTTTTTATTTTGAGAAATGTTCAATAGGGTGCGCTGCAATGCTTGGCAAAATTCTGCTAGTTTGTATTGTACAGGGTGGGCCAAAAATTCCTTAAGGTAACCCCATGAGACATATGACAGATTAGGTGATGGCCGCGGATGTTTAAAATCACAGTTTTTTCTGATGATGCTCTGCAGGACTCTTAATGTTTTTCTGGATCTGCTGTTGCACCAACTAATTTTGTTTGTTTGAAAGCAAAGGTGCAGATCTTTTTTTTTTAAATTCGACGAATCGTGCCACGCGGTATACCCAACTGTGTCGAACGTCATCGTGTCAATCTTTCAGGACAAGCTGCACCACTTTTACGAATGACCTGGATGTTTTCAGCCGATCGTCTATAACGAGGTCTTCAATGTTCCCATGTCAATCATTTTTGGCCACCACAGAACGAATATATTTCGAACTCCATAAAACTGCCAGTGGCACGTTGAGTGTAAATTATTGACCAGCTATTTTCAAAAAATAATAATTGGACAATTTTTGTTCACTGTGGTATCGCGTATAGCCATCCATTATTAAATCTCCCAAGCCTTATATGTCTGAAACCAAAAACTCAAAAATATTTATAAGTAAAAGAGTTATTAATTTTGTACACAGGAAAGAGACTTTTGGCCCACTGTGTATATTAAACTGAAGGCACAGTTTCATAAGTCCACAGGCCAAAGATCCATAATAGAGTTTTGACCCACTTGCATAAGTTATAAGCCCACAAATCCATTGTGAACTTATAACCCATCCAATTGGGTCAGAAGTTCAAAGAATTTCCTTGTGGAATAATGACCCGCAGATTGTAGTCTCAAGGCTGACTTAAGTGGGTCATAAGCAAATAATTATTTGAAGTTGTCATCTTTGTGAAGAAACAACAAAATTCACTTGAATTTCTTACTACAACTTTATAAATTTATGAAAATGAATAATTGTTTAAGTCGAATTTTCAGTAGACAATTTATTTATATTAAATTATTAACCTCAAAGTATGATTAAATTTTCAGAAGACACATTTTGGAAATATAAATTAAAATATTTGTAAATATTTTGTTACGTATGTTGGTCATTAAAATAATTGTGGACGTATGGCCCACCTTCTTCTCAAAATTGAAATGTTGTGGGCTTTTGACCCAATTGTATGGGTTATAAGTTCACAATTGATTTGTGGACGTTTAACGCATTCAAGTGGTTTATAAGTCCATTATGGACTTTTGACTTTTGGACTTATGACACTGCACCAAAATTGAATGTGTGTGGTCTTCAAGACTCCAATACTTCTGATTGATTTCGATAAAACTTTCAGAATTAGTATTTGTTGACAGCGGAAAAGTTAAGAAAGTGCGGTTTGAGTAAAATCCGCCCACTTCCACTCCTTCCGGAAGACTGTTGGCGTCTTAAAAGTTATAGAACATATATTTTAGGTGAACAAAGAAACTTCTTAAGAGCGTTATAACGCGTCTCTCGTATGGAATGCCTTAACAGCAAATGCACCCCATATTACAAAAGATATACTGTTACTTATCAATATCACAAATAAAATCCAAAATTATTCCCTTCACATATCATACATATCATCAAACACGTGCGTTTTATTCAAGTCCAGCTGCACATACCTATTGAGATAGAAGCAGTTACCAAATATTGTTTCTTCATATTTTGACCTGAGTGGTTTTTGAAAACTATATCGCTCTCCTTTTTTTAGGCCCTTTCTTCAGAAATCGCATATTAGACTACAAATATTCTAAAATGGAAATCGAAAAAGTATGTCGAACAAGAAAAATGTTGTGAAGCTTACGGCCAATTTCTTCGCATAGTCCTAATGCTGATACCGGTACTAGTCCTAAAATTAGTACTCAAATCGGTATCAACTCATTTCTTCACACAAGTTCTAGGCCCTAGTCCAGTCAATTTGGTACCGAGTATTAGTTATTACTCGGTATTAGCTGACTCCTCAAAATCAGCTAGTACCTGGTTATTCTACCAGTTGTTAGTACTGAAATTGGTACCAAATGATTTCTTAACATAAGTACTAAGCTCTAGTTCTGTCAAGTTGATACCGAGTACTATCTTCTTATCTAGGCTCGGCACTGGCTAGGACTTTCAAATCGGCAGTCTAGTGGCGCTAATACCTGAATTTGATAAATTTCATTTATTTTCTTCAAAGAATTCGTTGCTCATATCGATTGCATGAACTTGAAATGTACACAATAAAGGATATTTCTCCAAATCTGTCACATACAAAAGCACACAGAAAAATGTAAAAAAAAACGCAATGTTTTATTTAAGACAACAACAAAGATAAAGTTTATTTAGAACACAGCACCACTGATCGATCACTCCTGTACATCTCGGTAGATTTGCATTGCCATTCTTCATCTTCTCACTCCCTATGTATCACGACGACCGTTTTGCTATTAACTGCTTACATACATCGAAGTCCGGAAAATTGTTGAAGTCCCATTCGAGTAGCAAATTTGATAGTTATTGATGCTGCTGTCAGGAGAGACAAATATCGAACAATGGATAATATGTCCATTCTTTTGTTTAAATAGACAATCCATTCGAAAATAAAATAAAATATCTCTCTCAATCAAAATAAATAACAAAATAATATTTGAAATGCCAAAATAGTGTCAAAATCTGAATTAGACCAGTTTAAGACGTATCAAGTCCTAATACCGCTTGTTTTATTTAGATCCGGTACTAGTGATGTGAAGAAATGCTCAGGTTCTTACTTTTTGTTAGGACCGAGTAACAGAGCTAGTACCTGGTCTAGATGGGCTGGGTACTAGACTGACTTAGTACTTCTGTGAAGAAATTGGGCGTTAATATATAAAGGCGACTGATATTTTCTAAATTGAAAATGGGCTTTTGAAGAAGTTTAATTCCAGATTTCCGGGACGCCCATGATCTTGAACAAATCCATAAACCATATAGAAACTCCAAATAACCCCGGATTTTTTTTCAAATCTCCACATCAATAATTTATGTCGCTTTTGCATGGAAATAAAGTGGAAAATTTCATGAATTTTAGTGTTTTTTTTTTTCTTTTATTTTTCTTGATGATTTTCTTCCATTAAAAGAAAAAGGAAAATATTTTGGGAGTATTTTATGACCTAAAATTAAATTAGTGGCGATATTTTTTTCCATCGTACATGTTTTCAAGTAGGATAAGTCTAATTTTTCAGGGCTAATAGAAAACTTTTTAAAATCACGTTTGCATATCAACTCTTTTGTTTTGAAGAGAATTTTAGTTTTCTCTCATTCAAACAGAGATAGAGATATGTATTTACAAGAACTTCAATTTCACCCTTAGTTTCGGGTATTTTTTTATGAAATTCCTAAGATATGCAAACATAAATTTCTTTTCCAAAAGTCAGCTGAACTTTATGCATTTTGCCCTTCTTTGTCTTATTTTCCTTTATTATTTTATGTATTTATTATTTTGAATATTTAAACTACAATTTTGTCTTTGTCTTGTTTGCACTTTCAGAGAAGTCAATGATCCAGTTAGAGAAAACGAAACAGATTCAGACTATAACAGCCACCAGCATTCCCCATCGGACTTTGTACAAATGGCTCCAAGACCTGATGAACCCTCAACTGTGTATGCTTACGAGCCAACAGCAACGAATAACTCTTTAATTGGCTCTGAGAATCAGTCTATCAAAATCGAGTCACTAGACAAAGATCAACAGCAGCAATTGCAACAGCAGTCCGATCAACCATCTGCCGGCACCTCGGTCGTTTTTGGTGAATCTGCTGCAGTGTCGGCAGCCTCGCTCCAGAATCACCATAGTCAACACTCACAGCATCACAGCACACTGCGTGCGTATGAAGATGAACGTTTTGCTGCTGCCATTGAACACGGTGACCAAACCCAAATCATCTACTACGATACGAACGCCCTTAATGGTGCCACTGTTGTTGATGCCCACAACGAGTCTAAGACCTTTACGAATTTGGGTCCGGCTGGTGGTAGTCTTCCTGCCACCTCTGGCGCCGAATACTCAGTCACTGGGAATTACAGTCAAAATAGCCCGTATGCTGGTTTGTCACAAGCCTACAACATAGCTAACGTCAATCCACTGCTTTACAAAAGTGACCCAACGCTGAATTCGATGCGACCCAATAGCCAGTTTCCGCTAACGGTGTATGAAAATCCTGGTGTCTCTGAATCCTATTGGCCAACAACAACATCCATTGAATTTCCCAATATTGTAAGTACCTACCAACAACCATAATCTTTATACAGCCATAAGAAAATCATTTGTATGATAAATATTGCAGAACACCTACAACCAGGTGATAGCCGATGAATACGGTTCACCCAACGGCAGCCCTTGGACGACGTCTTCCGGAGGCACCACCACTGCCTCATTCGATACCACAGGGGTGGATTTCAAATGCCAGTACTGTGGATCGCTGATGCTGAGAAAAGATAATGATTTAATTTGTATAACGTGTTCGGCCTCGCGGATGTCCCATATGACACGTCTGCCACCGCGCCAAACCAAACCAAAGACATCCACTCTCAACAACAATCGAAGAAATGGAGTTAGTTGTGCAAATTGTTTTACAACATCGACCACGTTGTGGCGACGCAACAATGAGAGTCAACCGGTTTGCAATGCATGTGGATTGTACTTCAAGCTGCATAACATGAATCGTCCACTAACGATGAAAAAGGAAGGCATCCAAAAGAGGAAACGCAAACCGAAACTGGCGAATGGAGCACCAATGAGGAACACCCTACCAAGTGAGTTTTCTTTATTTTTTTTTATTCATTAGGAGGATTATAACTGTGTGGTAAAGAAGTATAGAAAAGAGAGATCCTTTGACGCCATTTTTAAGATAGTGGGATGGAACCTTTTTATACACGGCTTTGAATTGAAGGCACAACCTTTTATTTTTTTTTATTATTATTATTTTTTGGAGAATATCATTAATGAAGAGGAGTCAATTTTAATAACTCTTATACTGAATTTATTGATCACAAATAGTAGACAACATCATCCATTATAAGGTGTATGTTGAGATTTTCCTCCTTATGGATAGACGATTAACTATAACTTGGATACTATATGTAGATCATGCAGATTAATCAGATTATTCTCGATTGTCTCGATATCCAATATTTTTCATTGATTTTATTTTCAAACTCTTTTTGCTCTTGAAAATCCGAAATGGTCATGGCAATATTGAACTTTCGGGAAATGTGATTAACATTATAGTTTTTGAAAATAAATAGACAAATATTGAAACAATACTTTTTTTTTAAATTAATTGACCACTATTACGAATGCAAAGATATGTATATCATTGCCGAGCTTTATAGATGTGTTTTCAAATAATTTTGAACGGTTTATTTTTTTCACAAAGTGTTGTATGCTTACGTTTATCTATGCTAATTTGTATATACTTTTTATTAGCTTAAAGGGCAAGTATTGTCTTCGTGGACCCTAACAAATGTAGAGCTTTTAATTAAACCTATGAAGGAAGAGTCCAAAAAATAGAGGGTTTCACTATACCGTCATTCAGCCTGGGCGTCCACATTTTATGACGAAGAGCGGACTAAAATTCAATACAAACTAAACCAGTTAATAGATTTTGTTGAAATGTTTAGTCCTAATAAAAAATCCGACGAGAAAACAACACAATTAATTTCCTTTGACTTTCGCACGCCCACTTTGAAAAAAAAAAATCGTTGTCAAAATTAATAAAAATATGGCCTGTTATGTCTTAATTAACTTTATAGATAATTTAAATAAGAAAGTCAAATATATAAAATTTTTGCCAGGCCTATTTGTTGGTCGTTTTTTTTACCATTTTTTATTAATTTTGTTTGAATGCAGTCTTAGTTCAACAAAATCTGAACAACTTTACCGATTCTAATTAAATCTTCCGGCATGATAAAAGATAGTATATATAAGAAATGACATAAAATGTCCGCTAAGCACTGACACGCCGTAGGGAGATTGTATGAAAGACTTGACGCAGGTCGAGAATGGGGCGGGCAAAAAGTTTTTCAAAATAAAATTGAACGTAATAGACTAAGCACCACTAAAAGGAGTTTTATGATCGGCCTGATGGCAGCCGTGAAATAGCTATAACTCCAGCCTATAATAACTTGGTAGTAGCTCACTCAAGAATAGTTCTTGTTTCATTCAAAACCTTTAATAAAACTTACCATTTGATTGAGCTGAAACTTACAAGATATATTTCTATTGAAATGAAAAGTATACATTTAAGTCAAAAGTTTTCAAGTTTTTTTGATAAATGGCTACAAAAATCTAAAAATTAGCTAAAAGTTATAAAAAAAAATAGGCACCACGGGTTGGCAGACAAATATATATAACCGAGTTTTTCATTAAGCGCTTCCTACCTTTCAATTTAAATAAAACAAAGTGTGTGTGCGATATCATCGAAAGTTTGTATTCGTTACAAAGGCCTATTGATGCCATTATGTATGGAATTTAAAATTATTCAAATGTTCGCCGTGGTTTCTCTGGGTGACGCGCATCCGAAATGTCCAATTTTCCATGACTCTGGCACATAAATCAAGCTGAATTTGACCGATGGCATGGGTTACGTTGGCTTTGAGGGCCACTGCGGTTTGTGGCATATTTGCATAGACCGGCGAATTCAGAAAATCCCACAAGAAAAAGTCTAACAGAGTCAAATTGCACGATCTCGGTGGCCTGTTCACATCACCTCTACGTGAGATGAACATGCCCTCGAATCGCTCGTGCAAAATTTCCAATGTGGCGTAAGCTCTGTGGCACGCCCTATTAAAACCACATGTCGTTGGTGTCCGTATCATCCAATTCAGCCAAAAGAAATTGGTAATCATCCACCTGTAGCAATCGCCGTTGACGGTGATAGCCTAGCCAGCGTCGTCGTCGTCCAGCCAACCCAAAAACCACACCAAACATTGACTTTTTCGGGATGCATTGGACGCTCTTGGATGTAATGTGGATTGGTATCGTCTCAAATTTGACAATTTTGTTCGTTGACGTACCCATTCATCCAGGAATGGGCCTCATCGCTGAAAATGACAGGAAATGGGTGAAGCGCGTGAATCATTGCCCGAACAGAACACACATTTTGATAAAACAATGTAATCATTTACACGTGTTGTTGAACGCTATATCCGTCCATGGTGATTTGGCAAAATAGACTGAATAAATGACAGCCAATTTGACAGATGTAGCTTCAACAATATGGCCGCTATCAACTGTCACAGTTCGGAAGTCCTTTATGGAAGACCCTTTATATATACGCTTGCACCGCCGCACAAAGAATATTGAATATATTTACAAGGATTAGAATACTATCTTTTTATAATTTTACATACATTTTTCAATAGGTAAACACATTTACTGGTTAACGTATTTATATGACGTAAAAAGGGTTCCATAATTCAGAAAAATCTATATAATTTTTGTATTTACCTAAGTAAAACCAATTACCAACATTAACCAAATAATTTTCTCATTTCAGGTATCGTTGTGCCGTCCCATCACGCAATGTATCCGTCGCAAGTTCAAAACATTGGACTCACAATGGTCTCGGCACAAGAACTGCATGACATGTCCACCGGAGGTAGTAATGGCAATCGCATTAGTATTAGTCATGCAGATGTCAATTCGATGAATATTTCCCGCCATCACCTCCAATCGGATGTTCCAACTTCGGTAGGAGACAATCATTCCGCCCAATACAGTTGCTGTGAACCCCCTTCACAGAGTCAATCGCCACATTTACCAAATTCCAGCACTTTAAATCGTCAAATAAATCAATCGTTAGTATATTTTATGATTTAAATAACAAATTGAAATATGTAAATATTTTTTTTTCTTATTTTAATTCTTACAGAGTTCCACCATTAGATGGCGGTAGATCAGTTAATGGTGAAATTGCAACCAGCGTCATAACAAGTACTGGAATCCCTGAAAGATCCTCGAATAACTAAGTGAAATAAATAGATGAAAGAAAATGTAGAAATTTGCAATACAAGTGCCTCTGTTTGCGATTTTGGATGCTAAGAACTCCAAATGAATCCGAAATAGTAGAGAATAGAAAAGTTTGGATGTAGCTGTATACAAATTGAACGTAGTTAAAGAAGTTTCCCCTCCTATAATAATCGCTGACATATGAACCAACCGTAAAGGGATTTGACCTCTTTTTTGTTTCAGGATAATGAACAAAGTTCATTTCATAATACTTAAATCAGTTAATTTCTGTTGTTTTCCATTGGAATTCCCGGAATCAAAATGATCTCCTGTGAAATGATTCCATTGACACAGCAAATTTGCTCCTCCATCAAATCAGAATCAACTCAAAAACCACTAATAGATATATTCTAAATTCAGACGCCGAAAACAAACTGCATTGTTGTTTAGGCTTTCCATTTTAATTTATTTGAATATAGGCATCACAATAAATCAATCAAACCAATACAAAAAAAAAACTTCGAAGTTCAGCGAAAGCAATTTTGCTGTTCCCTCGCTGAAACTAATGGAATAATCTTCATTGAAACTTTTCGGGTATCGACGAGACGATGAGCTCCCTTTTTTGAAAGTGAAAGGTATTCGAAAAAGACAGCTATATAAAGGATTCCAAAATAGGGGCTTATTTCAACAATTGCAACACTTTCCAACACCAAAAATTATTGATAATTTAATTTTGTAAAAGAAAAATACCAGTTACTATTTTTAAAATTCCAAAAGTATATAAAGATATATATGTAAGTTTAGAATAAACTAACAATAAGTAGTAATAAATTAAATCATATAAATAAACTTTTGCCAATGTGTTAAAGTTATTAAAATATAAATATTTTAACAAAAATATCATTGCATACGAAAATTTTATATTGAATATGTACCTACATATAAATGTATATTTTTATATATTGTTATTACAAATACTATATAATACTATTATAGTAAAATTTATTATGTATTTTTGTTCTTTTAATTTAATTGATAAATTTTTATTTAAATATTATTGCAATAAAGTGAAATTATTATATGTTAAATAATAACAAAGAGTACAGTTTATATTTAATTTTAGTGTTTCGAAAAACTTATCATATAGGTCAATCCAGGGCCGTCGAGAGGAATCCCGAGCCCGCGACGAAAAAATCTAGAATGAATAGAAAGAATGAAATAATTTTTGTTAGCACAGTAGACCGAAAAAAGGTGTTCATTGGGCACGTTCAATCACAAAACCTAAAAAATCAGATCTGAATTTATGTTGTTGAACGCACAAGAAATCTGAATTTTCAGTTGAAGGTTGTCGTGTCAAATGCTAGCATTTACCTTAATGATTTACATTTAAACGAAATAAAATAGAACTTTTATTATATTCTTAAACTTAAAATTAGGCGTCAGTAGTTCTGGTGATGATATACATATGTAACTAAATCAGCAACAAAATACAGCAAGGCTATGTAAGGTTCATTGAAAAAATAATTCCACAATATTGCGACGGAGAATTCTGGGAACATTTTTCTAAGAATAGTCAATCGTTTGATTTAAAAGCTCACTTATCAATAAACAATTAGTTCTTCTATGTAAAAAAGTTTGTTCGTGATGAAAATTAATCATCACAAATCAACCACTAACCAGATCGAAAATCATAAAGTTCAACTTCTATGTATAGTACTTCAACATTTTCCCCACCACTATCACTTTATTCTGAATTTTCAGATGAGAATTTTTGGCTGAAAATTCAGATGAAACGTAAGCAAACGTAACTGAAAGTCACTAAAAGTCATCTAACTTTTTATGGCAGCTGGCCAATCAGAAGCTCCAAAAATTCAGCAATCTGAAAATTCAGATGTAAAATGTAATGCGTTGAACGTACCCATTATGTAATAAATCACACAGGTATTGTCCCCAAAATGGGGGATGCATAGAAAATATTTCTACATACCAGTACATGGAAGTTCAAACCCACACCTCTATAAGTAAGCAATCAAGCTCTTCATACAGTGGGCTATTGCCAACCGCATGCTTGTAAGTGAAGGAAAAACAAGGTCGTGAAGATTTTTTGCTATGAAAGTAAAAAAGATTCAATTAATTACATTTGAATTTTTTCTTTATTTTAAAAGCAATGTTTTGAAATCGCTATCATTTAAACATTTGCATTCTTTTTTTTTACATTCAAAATATTATCACACTATTGGCATTAGAGTTGGTTTGTATTCAATTTGCGAGATTTATAGCTTTCTTACCAGCAAAACTATACTTATAATTGTATTAAAATTCAATTTCATTGCTTCGATGCATAGAGTAGCAAGTCCTGAAACACGATCTCGTGATGAGCACGAGCGATGAAATTTTTTATTCTGGCAAGGACGCTAATGGAACGTTCGGCACAGGTATGGTGAAAATACACGCAGAGCAACACAAATGCTTGGGAAAATTGACTTCAAGTTCTGGGAAAAAATTGCATTCAGCAAACTCAATAGTAGGAATCCTGCTTCGAAATTGGCTCCATAATTGTGTTTCAGATGAATTTATTCTTCCTCAAACTTTTAAACTACTGTAATGTTCTACCAGAGTTCGATAATAAAACTTATTTGCTTTAAATAATAACTTCCACTTGTTTACTTTTCAAAATAAACACACCTTACTTTACTTCAAATCGTTTTTATTATTCATTAATCTCAATAGTATGCAATTTAAAATCACTTCCTTTATACCTTTAACTTCGAACTTTATACTGGCACCTTCAAAATTAAACTGTGTCCATTCGCTAGACAACACACCCTTATATAGGGAATTATATGGTTCTAGTCTCTGCTAGTATACACTAGAATATTCGAGTATTTCTTTCTGGTAGTTTCCATTCCAGTTGTTGACAGATGGCATACTGGAATTGTTATTGAGCTGAATCACAAGATGACGTTGTAAACAGTTGAAGGATTGATGTTTAGCTTTTCAGAAAGATGGAGCTGTGGACAGTAAGAGGATTTTCTTTTGTTTCAAATTAAAAGTAGTTACAAAATTATTAAATCGTTACAATATTTATATCTTTTGGATATAGCTTATAGCTTTATTAGTATATAGTATAGCTCTCAGAACCTTGCACCAAATCGATGACATCAGGACACATTCAAATTTTGTTCATATATTTATTTTAAAACGCCATTTATACATCTCTTCAAGCTTAAAGAGTTAAATTCATTCCACTAAGATGATTTGCAAATGGTTTCAGTATTGAAAGATGATCTTACTACCAAAATTGGGGTCGTCTTCCATTCCAAACGCTCCGAAGCCCAGTCAGCGAACAAACGGCGTTGTCTACGATCATAAACTTTGAGCTCCTGGGTCAGTTGGATCTTGTACCAGAGTACGCCTGAGTCCCGACGAAAAATTCGCCAAGTTGAAGTCTGCGAGAGGCCGTACGAATGCTGGCTGTATGATATTATTCTATACTTCGTTCCAACGCCAACCCAAAAAGGCTTTCGATGGAGATATTTTTGCAACAAAGGCTCTTAAGAGGTTGTGGTCATCAGTGCCGAATAAATACAGATCTTTCCGGCGATATAAACATTTCGACACATTTCCAGAAAAAAATTTGTATTGATTTTTCGAAAAAATTTCATCAGCTAGCTCATTTGCTCCAAATACGATTTTTTCATCATTGTTTCCGAAACAAGTCGATATATACCTACAGCGAAAGAAACGTCTTTTTAAACTCTTGCACAAAAACTGGTTCTTGATATACATGCATCTAAATGTCTCAACACATAAACAGTGATTCGATCGATCGATTTGATTCGTTACGGTTTTGCTATACTAAAATTCAACGTCGAAAATTTTTTCTCATCGCACACAAATAAGTTTTACTTCATAAACATTTTCGTTGCCACATTCAAAGAAATGTTTTAATCTATTCTGAAATTGGGATTTTAGTTGTTACTACTTTTGAATTTTCAACGAATTTTGTACTTTTTATTTTTTAGAAAAGAAATTCTGGAACAATTTAGAAGATCCTCCGAACAACCTGGACAATTTTTGGGAATTTAGGATTTAAAAAAAAGGGTCCAGAACAAAGGATATTTTTATTTGAAGTGTTTTTTCGACTTAAAATCTTCAATTTTCAATATTTTTAGATGAATCAAGTTTTAGAATTTAGATTTTGTATAAAAGGGGTACAAAGAAGTTTCTACCAAAATACAATAATTGTAGATGTTTTTTTTAAATTTCGATTTTAAGGTAGAGTTGGGAAATAATTATTATAAAAATAATTCAATTACAATTAATATTTGTAATTGAAATCTCCGAACAATTTTTTAATTACTTTTAAATGTATAATTAAAGAATTTCAATTGCTAATTACAAAGATTTGAGAATCGTCAAAAAAGCAGTAATGTAACCAACAAAATGTAAAGAATTTATATTTTGTTTTGTCAATTACATTGTACGTGATATTGCACAAAACCTCAACGACACTAACTTTGACATTTTAGTGCTGTTGAAGATTAAACAACTGTTCTGCTAATATTACAATCAAATTATGTTTTTATTGCACAAAAATCATTAACAAGGTTTCCTTTCCATTTATAAAGAAGTTTTCAGTTTTATTTATTAGTTAAAATGCCTTTTATTTACCTTCATTGTTATTTCGTATTTATTTTAATAAATAAATTTAATAAATAAATTTTAATAAATTTAATTTAATGAATTACAACCCAAGAAATCAATTAACCTAAATGTAATTAACACAGTGCTTTCCTTCAAGAACTTGCAAAAACCTGTTACTATTATGAATTACATGTAATTTTTAAGTGAATTTTTTCGATTACAAGTAATGAAAACGTATGTTGTTTTCAATTACTAATTACTTTTAATTGAAATGAAAATTGAACTAAATTACAAAAAGTAATCATTATTTCCCAACACTGTTTTTAAGATGATGATTTAAATGTAGGAACACAATATTTTCTCAATACATATAATCTGCAAGAAATATGAATCAAAGGTTTAAAAAAAAAAAAATTGGAGAAAGGTTGTTTGGGTTTTTTAAAAAAAGTTTAGAAAGCCTCTTTAAAAATAAAGCCTTTACAACTTTAATTTTTGGAATAATGGTAGGAGGACTTTTTAAAACCTGAAAAAATTAAAAAAGTGCGATTTTCGAAAAAAAGGGGGGCTATAGTT
Organism: Leucozona laternaria; assembly: GCA_932273885.2. NCBI lineage: Eukaryota > Metazoa > Arthropoda > Insecta > Diptera > Syrphidae > Leucozona > Leucozona laternaria. The sequence continues at coordinate 27,874,175 of OW026366.1, read as the reverse complement.
TTTTTTTGGAATTTGGGCCATATAACTTTTGGAATTCTGAACAAAGAGGTCCAAAAACTTAAAATAATGTTCAGAACAATCTAGTTCAAGTTTCAAAATTTCGATTTTCGACAAAAAAAGGGGGCTTGGTCAAAATCCTCCATTTTTGAATATTTTTTGGAACCGCTAACTTCAGACATATTTTAGCGGAAACTTTAATAACTAAGAAACTACATATGCGAGCTACACATTTTTGGTTTGCGTAACAAATAAGCATTTAATAAGCTACACATTTAGATATCAAAAGATTTTCTTGAGGTTTCAAACGCATTTATTAGCACAACCTCACATCATTCAATTTGCCAATTGAGAAGTGCCTTACCCCGCAGACAACATTATTGTTACACAAGCTTCTTAGAAAATGAATTCGTTTTACAGCTTTTCAGGTTTTACCGACGATATGTATATGCATATACATATGTAAATGTATATCAACCTTAAAAAGCCTGACAAAATTTACATTTCTAAGCTTCTATTCGAAAAATTTAAAAAAAAGATCAACCGATCCAACACTAAGACAACAAATATCCCTTATCCCTGATTAAAGATTCTTCTTTAAAACTCGAGTTTTAAACTTAGTTTGTTATCAACAAAAAAAAAGAAGATATTTCGATTGTGTCCCTTTTTTCAACATGGCGCTCAATAATAAACCAATTTTTGTGTTCGATTTAAAGGTGGCGCCTCACCTTTTTTCGGGCCCTAAGTGGTGTTTTCCCATCATCATCATCACCGAACATCCATCCGCTGTGGAATCCCAAAAATTAAATTTAAAAAAAAATGTATAACATTTATTTTTGCTCCTTTTTAAAAGTAATAAATATTTTTGTGTGTGATACGAACCATACCGCGGAACTGATAACATCCAAGATTATGCTTTCATTCCGTCCTCATCGTCCGTCGCCGCTGTTATACAAATTCTCGTCTGCTCTGATCAGCAAGTATATTTGAAACTGCGCTCAAAACCGAGGAAGAAGAGACAGATGATGATGGTGAACTCAAAGCCAGACCAGAGAAAAAAAAAAAAAAAAACGGAACTGAATAAACGAAGGCGTTATCTTAATTTCGGACACTTTTTGTCCTCGAATGCATTAGCGGCGAACAAGGTACGAGGCGTCAGTTGGAAGGTTTGCCGATCTCGTACTCCGTCTCCGACTCCAACTCAATAGACCCTTCGATGCGACTATGTATGTATGTTGTTCCTTTCACCTGGGCACTTTCGACAACCGTCTATACTAACCAGCCTGTATTTGTTCATATATCTATCCGTATCCTCCATCATTCTTTCTTTCCATTGGATTCCACATCGTCCGGCAAGTCTGTCCATGTCCGTATAGTAATGGCAATCGAAGAAGAGACTCAACTCTGTATATATAGATAAGCGCAGATGAACTCTTTCGAAAGATAAATATATCCACACCGGATTGGAGTGTGTGGCATCATCATGATTAGAATAGTTTCTCAGGTAGAATATTTTTGTGGATTCTCTTTTGAGAAAGACTTTTTTTTATTTTTTTTTTTTTATTTTATTTCAATTTGGATTTCTTGGAATTTTAGGAGATTTTCTTAGAAATATTTGGTGAAGTTGATGGTTTGGGATTCCCCAGAGGTGATGGCGAATCCAAAAAAAAAAAACATTGATATTTTTATAATTGAACGATGGGGATTGATATTGTGATAGTTTGAATCTTTTACAATTTGTGTGAATTAATAAAATTGGTACCTACCTAGATTACTTATTGCAATAAATTAGCAATGACAAATATTTCAAAGCAAACTCGTTATGAATCCGAAAACTTATTGGACCCAAAACTTGGTAGGTAACTATCTATTTTTATATATAGGTATAATAATTGGAAGTGACTCTAGACATGCCAATTATAACAGTTTTGGTTAATAAAAGTACTGCTTATGCGGCCCGCAGGGCCAGGGTCTTCCGCCGCCGGTGGGCATACTTCAGGTACCCAGAATTTTTTTTTAAGTAGCACGAAGGGCGTGGGAGATAGCATCTCTGATGGCTTCTTGCCAATAATACCACTATAATGGCTTTCAAAGGACTTCTTCTCGAAGAAGTTATAAGGGACTCTACCGGATTAAGGACCTAGCGATCTTATGGTATATTGAAGCCCTCCAATTTCTAACTTTCTGATAGTATATCCTTGTTTTTGCCACAACAAATCTAAATCAATGATGGCCCATCGAAATGTTCGGACACACGTACTACTGGAGTGGAATCAGTTTGACGGTTGATTAATCAAGGAGATCTTTGTGAATCTTGAGAAGTGAGAACTGAATGCGCACTAGCTACCATATAATGGCTTTTCCCGCATCAAACTCAATCAGCATGAATTAATTTGATTGAAGGTTGTGTGATTTTCGAATTCATCACCAAATATGTCATCTCTTTCTAGTTTGGCGTTAAAAAATCACCTAGGATCGTGCACCAAGAGTTAGTGTCAGGCTTATGTTGACGAATTTATCCTAGATGCTGCGAATTTTCGTCAGGCGTCATTTATTTGAAATCCAAGATTCCCAACCTTAGCCTTCCTCGAATGGCAAATCCATAACAGAAAGCTGCATTTGTTTTCGACAACAGTCGTTGTAAATCGAATTTTTTTTACTTTAGGTGGTTGGGTAGTCACCTCAAAACAATAAATTAATAAATATCTATATTTATAAAAATCAATTGCTGTTCGTTTGTCTGACTAAAACTCGAGAATGGCTGGACCGATTTTGCTAATTTTGATCTTGAAATATTTGTGGAAGTTCAGGGAAGGTTTAAACGTTGAGAAACATAAATAATAAGTAACGGAAAATACTAAAATCGACAGTTTAATTTCCAATACAAAATGTTCCTAGCTGTGAAACATTTGATGTCTTTGGGCCTTACCAATAACCAAACGCTAAACACGCGTTTTGATAAATGCCAGGTTAAACTTTAAGGCCGAGTTAATTTGTGTGTATACCAATAACCAAATTAAACACACCTTTTACTAATTAGCGCTCTATTACAAAATCTACTACAGTGTTTGTCAAATAGACAGCTGTTGAAATGACATTTGTGTTATTTTGCAAAATAAACAAACATTTTTGGTTCCCAACAGAGATTTACATTTTCTTCACTTATCAAATTAAAAAATTAATGATGACCAGGACATAATTGTGATTTGTATTTTAGAGGATGTGGCACAATCTCGCCGAACAAAAATATATACAAAAAAATAGATCCTTTCGAAGAATATGATATACATTTCTTTCGGCACTACAGGTAAGTCTTTATTGTTGCAGTAATAATCATGATATAAAATAATATTAGTTTAAGGTTTGACAAATCCATTGCAAGCTACATCATCAATGGTCTCCCAAGCTTCAAATTTCGACTTCAATGATTTCCCGTAGTTGAGTTTGCTTTCAACTATGTCGGAAAAGGGCTTTTATTTACTGATTCGATTACCAACTCTTCATAGCTGGATTTCAATTCGAGGAACGACTTTTTTTGACGATTTTTCAGTCATTTCACATAATTCAATCTGAAATTGATATTGACAATCAATTAAACAAAAGGAATTAATTTAATTGGATATTTTACTTACATTTTTCAATTGAAAGCGCACAAATTCGGGTGAAAATAACACAGACGCGACGAAAAATTGTTTTTTTATTGTCTCCTTTGCTTTTAGCTGTCTGATTGACAGCATAAACGAGGTGTTTATACAATTAAACATGAGTTTCTTCAGTTTAAGTTTAAAGGCACGTTTAGCGTTAAGCTGACTATTAAATTGATTATTGGTATGGTTATTTTTTTAGAGTCCACTTAAATATTTAAGTGATCTCTAAATTTGGTTATTGGTAAGGCCCTTTGTCTTTTTTTTTTAATCTTTTGTCTGGTTTAAGAAAAAAAAAATGTCACTTGGTTGTCAAATATTTATAGGTGCATTCAGAAATTTGGCTGTTTCATAGTTGTTGTATGAGGTCCGATCTTTTTGGTCTGTTTTGTTGGAATACCAAACTGTATTTTATTTCTGTTTCAGAAATAAAAAAAAGTGTAAAAGTGCCAGTCGGTTGTCGAAAATAAATAATAAATTTCAAGACGATTGAGACAAACGAGCAGCATATGTATGTATATGTATATATATAAGAGGAGAATTATTTTTTTAATTTTTTTTAAATATTTTGCTCATATCATTCGAAGCATTATCCATCTTATATAATTATCTTTTTTTAATAAATTCTGCTTTAGCAATTGCATACAAAATATAGTTGAAATCTTTATAATGGGTGATTTTTTAAGAGGTTTAGAACTTTTTAAAAAAAAAAAACACAAAAAATTCGAAAAAATGAATGAAATATTTATTTGAATCGATAGTTTGAACCTTGCAATTTAATGTTTAAAGATAATTTCATGCAAATGTTGACCGCGGCTGCGTCTCAGGTAGCCCATCCGCTGAGTCCAATTTTGGCATACTCTTTCACACATATCGGCCGGTATCTCACGAATGAATGCATGGATGTTGGCTTCCAGTGCGTCAATTGAAGCGGGCTTGTCCCTATAGACATTAGCCTTGACATACCCCCACAAAAAATAATCTAATGGTGTCAAATCGCACGATCTAGGCGGCCAATTGACCGGCCCGAAACGTGAAATTAACTGTTCACCAAACTCGCCTCGCAATTGCGCCATTGTTTCGCGTGCTGTGTGGCATGTGGCACCGTCTTGTTGAAACCACATATCATGCAAGTCAAGAACTTCCATTTCGGGCAAAAAAAAGTTTGTTATCATCGCTCGGTAGCGTTCACCATTGACAGTAACGCTGCGATTCGCATCATCTTTGAAGAAATATGGCCCAATAATGCCGCCGGCCCATAAACCGCACCAAACAGTGGCTTTTTCGGGATGCATTGGTAGCTGTTGCAATGCTTCTAGCTGATCTTCACTCCAAATGCGGCAATTTTGCTTATTTACGTACCCATTCAACCAAAAATGAGCCTCATCGCTGAACACAAGCAGCGCGCGATGAACATTTCGAACCGAGCACGAATTTTGATAGTAAAATTCAATAATTTGCAAGCGTTGTTCATTTGTAAGACGATCCATGGTTAAATTGCAAACCAAACTGAAGCTGTTTGACAGTGACACAAGGTACTAAACACACGTCAGCTGTCAAAACCAGTGTTGCCAAAACCAAACCAGCCAAAAAATCACCCGTTATATAAAACAAAGTCGGTTTAGTTACAACACTTATAACTCAAGAACGGCAGGACCGATTTTAATGACCTTTGATTTGTTGGAACGAATCCAACTCCGCCCCGAATTGCAGGATAATTATAAAAATTCAAATAGTAGGGTGAAATGGGGTTAAATTTATTATTTTTTTTCAAATTTCAAATCTATTTTTTTTTTTTCAAAAATTTGGTACTTATGGGGTGAAATGGGGTGAAAGGAAAAGTTGTATTCGATTTCAAAAATTCTTTTTGTATATCAAAGGTTTTTTTTGGCGATGGTTTTTTTCTCAAACAAAAATATATTTATAGGGTGAAGTGGGGTGAAAACAAAAAAGGGATAAAAAGTGCTTTTTGATTGGAAAAAGTAATAAGCGTTGGACTATTTAGATGATCATATTTTAACGAATTTCGCCATTCATAACCTAAAGTAGTTCAAAACTCAGAATGTAGTATTCAATGACAAAAAGTAGCTTAAATATTTATCTACATGTTCTTTTCTGATTTTTATGCGAAGCTTAGGTTTCCTACCTGTGCAAAGCTGGGCGAGTCAGCTAGTATTCATTAATGTTTCATAACGACTAGCGACAAAATTAAGAAATATTAAATCAAGTGCAAAAGCGGTTGTTTTTCCATTAAATGTGGTAAGTAGGTATACATATATACGTAAATGTATAATGAAAAAGTGTTATTAATCAAAACAAAAATTAAATAATAACATAAATCAATTATTTTTAATTTTGTAACTTTGATTAATGAACATTTAATTAAAAATAAGTACTATCTACTATTCTCCGAGTGACAGGTAGAGTGGCGAAGCATAATCATTATGTAGGTAGGTATACATACCAACCTATACTTTCAGTTGCAAATTCCGTGTACTTCTTTTATCTTAATGTTCAGACATGCAACTTTAATCAATTTTTGCAGTCACCATGCTTTGCTATGCTTATGTTGAACATTTATGCGCAATGATAAAACAGAATAAATGGTAAGGACTGATTTTTTCGTAATGAATAAACCATAAACTGTTTTTTTTTTTTTGAGTTCATTTTAAATTCGAAATGGAATATGTATATTATGGACAATTTTAATTACTTATTGAAATAAAACTTAAGCTTGTTACTTTTGAAAAAAAATTTCTTTTATCCCCAACGAAAGCAAAATCAAGTAATGTGTTAATTAATGCCAATATAATCACTCAGGAATTTTTATCATACTTCACACCACAACAACTTTTATACTATTTTTTTTGTTTGCTTTATATAATTACTTTTTAAGTTGATTGGGTTTTCAAAAAAAAATATTAAAAAGAAATTAAATAAGATCTTAAAGGCCAATAAAAAATTTACGATTTAATTTAAAATCATTAATTTAACATTATAGTACTTGATTTGATTTCAAATCATAAAACAAAATAAAATCGTTAAGTTTTTTATGTCCTAAATTATTTGAAGATACTTTACCTGTATGCTGTATCTATACTCAACATATCAGGTCACGTAATCTTATTTGGAATCAAAGGGCAAAAGAAGATTGGAAATCGATAGTATCATTGGTAGGATCTTTTAACTGGCCATTCGATCGTGTGCTACTCGTGTCGGTTTAGTGTTCTTGGTGACGAGAACCAAACAATGTGTAAGCACGAAACGGATTTCAGCGCCATGAAATTCAACCATGTTATGGGGATGTGAATGCATGTAAGGTTCTCATTTCTGATCTTAATTAAGAATAAAAGATTTCAAAGATTGTGTGTTACAAATAAGAATTGACACTGAATAACGGAGTTATACGATTTAGTAAATTTAGTCTTAAATCATTTGTGCATATAAATCAATCTTCTCATAAATACAAATTGGTAATTGTATTTTCATCTTCTTTGCGTTCGCTTATCGTTAATCTGATTGAGTTGTGTTTATTTATGGTAAGATGGATATGAGAGTGGATTTAGTAAAATCCTTTCAGTTTCACGCCAAATTTTCGTATATTTCAGTTTGTTTTCCCCTTATTAATTTAATGTATCCTTGAAATAAAAAGGCATACATATCGCTCATTAAAAAGAGGACCCCGTTATAACTGTAAATTATGCTGTTTCGAGATTAATGTAGTTTTTTGAGAAAACAAATAAGACGCTCGTGCATGAAATTTAGAAGATGTTTTACAAAAACGAAGCAAAAAAGAATCAACACATATGATTTCATAATAAACTCAAAATTGGACATAGAGAAATAAATGTGTACATTTTGTTGTATATAAATAATCCGCCAACTACCATGTCTACTTTTCTTTAACTTGAATTTTCTATTTACTTAACATCCACTGAAAAGTTAAAATTTTGTAATTAAGCCCTATCGAAGCTAAATGCAAAAATTTCTTCAAACATATTTTCCAAAAGGTTAACAAACAACGCAAAGATTGGTTTTGAAAACTGTGAAATCAAGTTCGAACATCAACTCTTTTGTTTGTGGAAAGTTTTCAATTTTAAATTTTAATTTTTAATTGCTTGTAAACGATAGGGGAGAGGTAATTAAAAGGGGTATCATAAGCGCGTTATAATTTGCTAAAGCGCTTTTCGTGTACGTCGCCGGTTTTGTACTCACTTCAAAAATATACAACGATTAAGTGGTGGGCCTAGCGTGCAGTTTATCTGGTCGTGGGTTCAAAAGTTTGTAACGTTGGTCATGGTCAACCTACATAGTCGTGTCAATTTATTTGGGATGCCAAATTCTCTCATGGCTTTGTAATTGAAGTTTTACTCACATATGGATCCGAGACTTGGGTGTTCAGCAAAAGGCACTCCGACGTTTTAGCCGGGTTCGAGAGGAAAGTCTTAAATAGAATTGTTGGGCCCATATGTGAGGAAGGACGATTCCGGAGACGGTACAATCATGAATTGTACGCAATCTACCTTGAAGCGGATATCGTGGCAAAAATTAAGCTCGGTAGACTCAGCAGGGCACCTAGCTCGCATGAGCGAATATGAACCTGCTCGGAAAGTTCTTTGTGGTAGAGATGCTGGAGAGATGGCGTAGACCAGGACGTCCGGAGCCTTGGGGTGCGCAACTGGATGGCGGCGTCTTGTGACCGGGATGGGTATAGAGACTTGTTGAAGGAGGCCAGGACCGGACCCCGGTTGTCGAACCGATGATGATGATGGGTTCAAAAGTTTAAACTAGAGAGGAAAATGGTAAGCCTAAATATTCCGAGACCATCAATGTCAGCAGCAACGCCAAAACGTGTGTGGCTCAAGTTTGGTGCCAAATTATATGAATTTACTAGCGTTAATTGATAAGGAAGATTCCGGCCTGTACAGGAATAAATTAAATTAAGACTGCACGTTATTTTGAAAAAGAAACTAAAGTCTCACACGAACATTTCTCTTCAACTCACTCGCAGTGTGGTCACCAGAGGGTTTATAATGGCCTTTAACACAAAATTATGAGTGAAATTTGTTATTTTATGTTTACTAAATAAAATTGTGTACTATCAAATCCTTTTAAATTGTGAGTAAAAGAAGAAATCTCTGGCTTTACAAAAAGTTATATCATGGCATTGTGAGTGTAACCGTTGTTTTTATATTTTTTTTTTCTGTTTTAAGTCATTTTTTTAGAAAATTGCCCCTCCCGGCTAAACGGATGGAAATAGACCCCCCTCTTATACGATTTTTTTCTTGTCTTGACCCAACCTACACGTTCTAGCTTTTTTCACACCTTACGCGAATCACCCTGTTTAGAATTTAAATTTTTTACATTTATGTGTTTGGTATTGTTTCACTTATTTTTCAAAGATTTATTTGTCAACTTAAAAGAACTCCATATAATTGATAAGAGTTCAAAGCAAACAGGTGGATGGCATGGACCTTAAATGAATAATCTTGAGTGTACTTCGACTTAAAGAAATGGGCTCTTGGAAGCACAGCATCTATGGTCATGGGTCTATCTTGCAAATGCATGACACAGTGGCCGGCCGGACTTGATGTGATGACTGAATACGTATACCACCCCTAATAGATTTTAACAAAAACTTCTCTATTTTAATACCCGAAAGGCATGGATGGGAACCCAACTCACTAATCAGTGAACAGGGTTTCCCCTTCTACACTGATGGGTCAAAAATGGCAGAAGGAACAGGAGCTGGGGTGTTCTGTGAAACTCTTAATATTAAAGAATCATACAAACTCCCAGATGAGTGTAGTGTCTTTCAAGCTGAGATTTACGCTATTGAAAAGGCGGCTGAAATAATTCACAAGAAAAAACTGAACTCGTCCGAAATCACATTTTTCGTGGACTGGCAGTCAAAGCATTATCCAGTGAGAATATTAGATCCAAGGCAGTAGGTAGTAGTATGCCGCGGCATACTGAACAATATTTGCAACACCAACCAAGTCAAACTCTGCTGATTTCCTGGACATAGCAGTATAGAAGGAAGGAAGATGAACTGGCAAGGAAGGGGTCAGTATAAAATAGGGAAAATAGTAGCCAATTAGATATGGGACCATTAGAAGTTTTAATTGGAGTTATTAAAAAGAAGATAGACATAATTACGAAAGAGCAAATCAATAACTCCTGGATGTCCAGGAACGATTGAATTATCTCTAGAAGCTTATGGCCTAGAATAAATGAAAAGAAACCTCAGTATATTGTATCGCTGAGTAAAAATAATATTAAAACCTTGATAGGCGTACTAATGGGACATTGTGCCATTGGCACAATGGCCACTAGATTTGGTGTATTAGCACTCGATTTCTGTAGGAGCTGTCAGGATGTCGAAGTAATTGAAATCAATAAACACCTGCTCTGCGATTGTCCAAACCTTCAAACAAATCGCCTCCGATATTTTGGAAACAGATTTTTTGGAGAACCTCGACGATCTAGCGCAGAGCACAGGCTGGTTCGCAAATGAACCAGTCTATGCGAGTCATTAGTTTAGCAGCATCTCTGCTTTTTATATTAAGGGGATCACTATGGACCAGTAGGCCCCCGTGAACGCAACAGCCTCCGGGGTGTGCACGCCCCCTCCTTACCTAACCTAACCTAGTAAAACTCAGATTTTAGAGATATTCTAACTTTAAAGCACAGACAATCATTTTTTAGCAGAAAGTAGGTGGAGTTTTATACAGATCTATCTATACCAACCTTTTCGAATTATTGTTATACTAGCTATACTGGAATTAATAAAATATGATATAATCTGCTTTTAATGGTCTATGACTAATGTATTTATTCCCCTTCAATTGGGTTAATGCTTCAAACACAAAATGCATCATTAATTCTGGATAAATTAATTTTAACCTTTGCATCCCTTTATTAAGACTCAATGTTTGCCATTAACGTACAAAAATTTAGAAGGTACAAAAGTAAAGTTTTTTTTTGTGTAAAAAAAAAAAGAATTATTTTTTTTTTTTAAAGATTCCTTATGGAATCTGAAAACCCCTTTGTGGATCAAGGCATCACCTACACATAAACACATAAAAGAGGCGCCACTTAAGATTCCACCACTGACAAGACATAACCGCTAACGCTCCACTCCACACATCTCCACACAAAATCTATGCATGCGACCACGATCATCTCATCTATATGCCCAGATATCCAAGAGCCCCAACTCTTACCGCGCCGACTGCGCCACCCTTCGATCGGAATGAGATCGTGATGCAAATCCATTACAAATCAGTCTTCTCCCGGGCGGCTGCTGAAGCTGGTCCGATAGAAGACACAACAAACATTATCAAATCCAGATTTTTAGTGAGCAGAGCTCCGACTCATCGTCGTCGTCGTCGTAGTCGCCGTCAGATTCCTCCAAATGTATCTGGCGAGTATCTCTCTGAGTGCATTTGTAATGATCGTCGTATAAATCTTAAGCTCGATTAAATCCCCCGGCTTTGGGAGTATGGGAAAGAGAGCGAAAGATAGATATGCGCCATCGCTTGAGTAGCGTACCTACTACGTTAATACTATCCAAATGCAAATGCAGTGCATTCTATACACAGATACAAGATTGTAAAACAACCTCAGGCACAGACCACAAAGCCGATGGAACCGCCGGCGCGGCGGGGTACTCCACACAAAAGGAACCAAAAGAACAGATGGAATTATAAGATTTTTGTGATCATGTATCAAAGTCGGCGCGGCGACGACAGGCTTTTAACCGATGACACCAAATTGCTATTTAACTCCAAAAGGTTCCATTTTTTTGTTCTTTCATAATACAAAGCTAATATATGAACGAGGATCACTTTGGGGCTTCGACGGGGGATGCTTGGATTGAAGCGGCAAATGGATTAACCAAATCGATCTATCTGTATATGTAGATGTACCTATGTATGTGCATAATATTATGTACGATTGTCGCTGTAGAAAATGCTGATGGCTTCAAAAAGCAGTATATCTATTCGGATATATTGTATGGAGCTTTGTCGTTTTTGCTTCGAACATTGTTTTGTATACATTTTTCTTCTACGAAGATATTTCGAAAGAGCATACGCTAATTACTGAACCGAAGGTGAGAGCTGAGATGACTTGTTAACAAAAATTATGGGTCGTTTAAATTTGACCAAAAACAAGATACGCTCGGTGGAAGCAGGTATTCGAAATTCATTATAAATTTAATGGAGTTGAAGTGGATAAGTTTTAGTTAATAAAAGTGAAAAACCTGACAAAAAAATTCTAAATACTAATAATAACTGCGATGATGTTCCGGATTGGAGTTGAGCTATATACATAGATACCTTCTTCCGGACAGGACAATAAGCAATTATCATGGAGCTAAAAAACTCTTTGACATTCTATACAAAAAAAAATCATACCGAGAATTTAAAGCCAGCTATATATATACAAATGCTGAAAAAACATTTGAACTTTTTGATGTGTAAACATCTATGCTGGCGGTAGAGTGAAAAAAAACGTGAACGTTCGTGTGCAACGTTACGTCGTGCACTTTACGTTGTAGCACGTTACTTTACGAAATCTGATTTGCCCCGACCAAAACAAATTGATTTTAACGCGACCGACAATTAGATTATACTTTATCGCGACCACTCATTTATATTGTTTTTGCCAACGACGAAAGCAAATTGTTTTTAGCGCGACCGACGATTTTATCATATTAACACTTATATTTTTATATTTTTTTCTTTAATTTTTAATTATTCCCCGAACAAAATGGTCGCGACACTAGTAATTAAAAAGAAAACAAAATCAGAACAAAAATAATAATAGTTAGCTGTAGGGATTGACAATTGACTGTAGGTATGGTAGGTCAATGGCTGTAGGTATGGTAGGATATCGGGTGCGTTCAGTGATACAAATCTGAACTTAAATTCTACGTTTACATTATACTGCTTTTAAACGATGCAATTTCTTCTTGCAATTTTTAGGCACGTAGGCGAGGGACGTAGGTGGCTGGGGTATACAAAATAGCTGAGGTTGAACAAATTGCAAAGTTATCGGCTACTTTTGTACTTGCACAAAGTTAACATTCATTAAAAATCACAGCGTCCAATTCCATAGGCGATTGATGGTGTCAATCGATTGAAACTGCGATTTTAGTGATTTCCACTGACAACAACTCATTTGAGGTTCGTTCAGTATAAAATTAAGATTGAACTTTTTGTAATTTTTACTCGATGGAAAGATGGAGTTTCATAAGGGTTGCAAGTTCGTTGACAGTTCTAACTGGATATTTTAATTCGGCCCCTGTCAGTCAAACCATTAAGTTCCTTTGGAATTTGGGTACGGGGTCATTTAATTGAAAGAACGGTTTTAGTGCTCTCCGCTGACAGTTGTTGTTTGTCGATGCTCAGAGAGTGATTACCATAAACAAGAACCATGTGTAATGTGAAGTCATCTTAAAGTTGAGAGTGAACTACGAAGCAGGACCTTTCAGTACCGAACTTCATCGTTCGTTGGCCACTTCACCACCAGCCTTTTATTGCTTGGAAATTTCGTTACAGCGGTTCCCCCACTGGGTATTTCGCTGCCGTTCTTTCAACACTAAGCTTTTTAAGCTCTGCCTACAGATAGGTAATGTAGTGTTAATTATTCAATATGTTTCTTTTGATGACGTTCAGTAACAAAAATTAGGCACTTGGACAAACGTTGATGTTTACACATATTTAACCGTGAGTCCCGGCACTCACATATTTTTTTTTTTTTTAAATAAAGACCTTTAGTTTAATGTATTTCACCAAGGCAAGACAGTTCGGCTCATCACATCAGCTGGATGCAGGAGCTTAGCGTGGGTTCGAGCCGTGGCGGGTGACTTTCATTGAAATACCGACTTATTTTAGGAACTTGCCGACTGTATAGATTTAGCATCCGTATTAAAGAAATAATATAACGTGATGCATAGTAATTGATTTTCCATGAAAGAATTTAAAAATACTGGGAATCATAATGTTGAAGAAATATAGGATATAAATTATTATTACAATACAACGATGTATTTATTTATAATACAAAATTAATAACAATGAGGTTTAGTTATTTATAATTGCAGAGTTAGTTATTTATAATATTAAAATAAATAAATAAGGGAGTTCCAAGCTAGTTTTAGGCCCGGATACTCCACAACCGACCACATTTTTGTTCTGAGAAGCATTGTAGAGGAATTTTTATTGGAAGGAAAAAAAATATATTGTTTCTTTGTAGATTTTAAGTCTGCGGTTGATGGAATAGATATAGAAACGCCCTGATGTATAAGCTCTATAGAATTGGAATTTCAATTAAATTCAGGTGAGTACTTAAAAACCTCTATGGAAATACCAAAGCAGCGGTGTGGAATGGAGAAGAGATGTCTGAATTGTTTCAAACTATAACAGGAGTAAGACAGGGATACGCGCTGAGCAGACACGTAGCCAGGGGGAGCTTGAGGGGCTGAAGCCCCTCCCGAAATGATTTGTATCGAAACAAATTTAGTAAAAACTAAAGATTTTTAATATCAATTAAAATTTATAAAAATAAGAAGACTATCAAGGTATAGTTTATTTGATTTGGGATCAGTTAAAGACTTCAAATTATATCTTCGTTTATATTAAGAACAAGAAGAAACCAAGATATTGCAAAACAAAAATAACAAAAAATATATGATCTCAGAATAAAAAAAAAACTAATGATTAGATATAATGATATGGGTGACTGGAAAACGTTGATGCTGGAAAACAAAAAAGATGCTGCTACCCAATCCAAAAGCAGTAACTGAAAAGAGAGCTGTAATAAGACTTATTATTCAGACTATTTTATTTTGTGCAGAGCATGAGGTGAATTGAATCTAGGGACAACAATTTTAAGAATCACGTCACACCGGCTATTTGAGCTCAGCTATACAAAATGAAATCCTGGAGACATGTTCTGATATTGTCACAACCGGAATATAAAATAAACTTTCTATGATATCTGTGCATTCGGATATTGATGTCGATCTAGATGAGGTGTTTGGTGTCATATAAAAAAAAAATTAGACTTTTTCTGCTGTAAAAAAAAGTGTACCTATACAAAAATAATTTGAATATGTAAGTTATGTACCTACTTAGCATACATTTACTTAAAAACTAATAAAATCTATTAATTGGAATATGTTATGGTTATATAATTTGTGTTCAAAGAATTGTTCGTAAGACTTAAGCAAGCCCCCTCCGAAACAAAACCCTGGCTACGGTCCTGGCGCTGAGCCATCATCTGTTCGCACTATATATTGAAGACCTCACTGACTGCTTATCTGGAGGTATCGACTATGCAGGAAACCTAATCAAGGCATTATTTTTTGCAGACGACATAGTTTTGTTTTCAAACTCACCAGAATCTCTACAGCTGATGATAAACCAACTATCCAGATATACTGCAAAACGTGGAGTCTAATAGTCAATTTGGATAAATCAAAAGCAATGATTTTTAAATGAGATGGTGGAAGGTGTACTAATGAAAAGTGGGTTTATAATGGTGAAAACATTGAGGTGGTAAGGCAGTATAAGTATATTGGGGTCTATTTGACTAAGAATTTAAGTATGGAAAACATCTTGATAAAAAACTTGTGATGGTAAAGAATGGAATTGGTATGCTACGTGGAAAAATTGCTTTACAAACAAAAGTAAAGCTCATAGTAGCAAATTTCGTGTATTTGAAGCAGTTTCGGAGTCAGTTATGCTTTACTCAGCTCAAGTGTGGGGTTACAAGGAATATGAAACTGGAGAAAAACTTTTGAGGTTTTATGTAAAGAGAATATTTCGTCTACCCGCTAATACTAGAAACTACATATACTCATATACATATATATGTTAGAAACAGGACTCTCACCGATTTAACATACGTATACTGAAGCTAAATGTGGATTATATTATAAAAGTACTAAACATATCAAATGACAGGTTGCCTAAGAAAGCAGCCCTTCGAGTTATTCGTCAGAAAAGCAGTTGGTTTGCTGAGTGGATGGTGGCTGGCCCAGTGGTGTGGAATTCAAGTTAATCTAGATGTCGAAAATGTAAATGGATGAAAACCTTTTCTATACAATTTAATTTCAAGGGTGGATGTCAAATATAGAGAAAAGTATAAGTATACTGAAGATGCTAGAAGTCCCTGTCATAGAACAGTATACAGCCAACTGTCCCATAGTCTGGGACAATCAAACTGGTTCCGAGACTAGATTAGCGTGGATCAAATATCCTTGATGTTTAAGCTGAGGGCTGAACTCTTACACCTTAACTATAGACCACAACGAGATGACTTGCCTATTTTATGCAGCCTATGCAATCAGAATGAAAGAGAGGATGTAATGCATTTTATAGGCAAATGTCCTATTTTGATGGAAACAAGGAGATCTTTCTTCGGATTAAACAGCCTCACAGAGGATGATATCATATCTCTTTTAAATGAAATGGAGGTCTTAAAAATCTATAGTTATTGTAAGGTGGCGTTGGCGTATTGATCGAGAGAGGATCATCAATCAAAATGTTTCACCAAACCCTTAACCCTTTTCTTTTCCTTTTTTTGTTGTTGAATCTTAGTTTGCTTTGAAATTTATTTTATGGAAATTATAATATTATTTGTCAACCTGGCACACAGCAATGCCATGCTATTTATGTAATTTTTATATACATTATATGTTATAAATGGAATACTAAATAAAATAAGATTAAGTAACTAACTAACTAACTAACTATTAAAATAAATTAGTGCATTTTTATTGCATACAAATTGAATTTTGTATAACAAAAAAATTATAATACGTTACATAGGTAAATAATATATAAAATTTAGACTGTTTAATGTTTGATTTTAATTCGGTTGGTGTTTTATAGTAGAGACCATTCTTCGGCGACCTCACTCAAGATGAATTTCGTTAACTTTATTTTTCGAAGCATAAAACAGCATCAATCCATTCAAGCGATCATCACCCATTGTCGCACGCAAATAATTTAAAACCATTACGCTCTCTGTTACGAAACTCAAATATTTATGTTCTACTGAAACGATTAATGTTCTACTTTTACCTCAGGGTTAACTTTCACATAAACTTATATGTTGAACATATTTAAGTTTCGTTTCAGCAAAAAGACAATTATGAAGGTTCACAAGAAGCTGACGTCACAAGGAGCAGTCGAAATGAAGCAAACAGGTTTGTGTGCTAAGGGAATTATACACTTTTCAACTTGAACACTTGTTAATGTCTTCTAAATTGGGACACTTTGTACATATGAATAAAGAAGAATTTGCAACTCAGAAAGCATTCTGGATTTTCTTTAAAAAAAGTAGGGGCTCCAATGTCACAATGGATTCCACTGATTCTATTGTGGCATTGCCTCTGTAAACTATGTCTTACTTGGTGTGACCAGGAATTTCTTTTCTTAATACAAGCATCAAACTTGACTTATCAATTAATAGGAATTGTAATGAAATAAAGCTCTCCTAGACTAACGCGAAATATTTAGGTACATGGTGTTATTTACATGGTTTTTAATGAGAGTATCCAAAATGGCGGGATGAGAATCTGTGAACATTCTTCCCTCGTTGCATATTCGCTGCGAATGCTTAGCGCCGGTTTGGGAGTGTCTTTAATTTATAAATAAATTAATCATTGTGAAATATGAAAATTATCATATTTTATTTTTTTTGGGTCTCCTAAAAATAAAATAAAACCATGTTTGACTAAATATTGGTAGGTAATAATCTTTTTATTTTTAGGTGATTTATTTGAAAGCACTTGGTCACACCAAAAAATAATAGGGGTTGAATTTAAATGAGATTGTTTACATTTTTTAATTTACAAAAGGCGACCGGGTTTGAAGTGCGATAGTCATCATTAGGCGCGCAGCATCAGCGTGTATACCACCAAATACAATCTCAATGAGCGCTCACCGCTCAGTCTCAGCTCTCAGATTGACGTGGCAGAATCATTTTGTGGGACAAGAATCTTCACACAAACATAACCTGTCAATAAAATATTTATGTTGTCAATTGTAATTCTTGGGTGTGCATTTATTTGAGTATTCTATCTTTTCTATTATTTCAGATATTTTGTTTAAATAAACAAAATTATCGAACTACAATAAAATAAATAATCTTAATACATAAAACAAACTCGTTTTAGTTACAACACCTATAACTCAAGAATGGCTGGACCGATTTTAATGATCTTTGATTTATCCATAAATTCATCTGCGTTTGAAAGATTATTCTTAGGAAATGGCTTCAAGGAATTTTTTTAAATAAATTAGCAAATTGTAGGGTGAAATGGGGTAAAAATAATAAATAGTCTGATTTAAGAAATTCTTTTTGTGTTTGAAAGGTTATTTTCAGTGGATGGCTTTTGAAAATTTTTTGGTCAAAAATTTGGTATTTAAAGGGCGAAAGGCAGTAAAAACGAAAAATGTTAACCGATTTCAAAAATTCTGTTTGTGTTGGGAAGATTATTTTTAAAAATTTGATATGTAGGTACCTACCTAGATATAGAGCAAAATGGGATAAACTCAAAAATTTGTTTTTGATTACAAAAATTCTTTCTGCTATGGGAAAGTAATAATGGTTGGACTTAGATGATCATATTCTTACGAATTTCTCCATTCATAACGTAAAGTAGATTATTGATTCAAAAAAGCTTCAATTAAATAGTGCTTAGTCTTCTGCTTGGCTGATGTATTTCAGTAGTATATATAGAATTTGTATTATAAAACCTTCATATAAGAAGTAGATTATAACCCATAAAGTAGTATTCGATTACAAAAATTAGCTGAAATATATAAATTTATATTTTCGTTAGTAATTTTTATGCAAAGCTTAGGTTTGTTTATAAGTTAGTTAGTTAGTTAGTTAGTAAGCTACTAAATAATAAATAGCAAAGAACCCAAAAAATTTTGTCTCAAACAAAAAGTCTCAGTGCTCAGGTGAGATTTATTGTCTCGCACTTAAAACATCTCTTAGTGCTTTGTTTTATCAAATAAGGCAAAAGTAAGACACAAATAACTACAGGGTGTCCGCCGGGAAGGTATACTACTCTGTTTTGGTAAACATTTTGGTAAACATTTTTGTAAACATTAGTCTTGAAGGTTCATATTTGGCAGTCGTGAAGCAGACACGTGGCAAATTTATTATGGAAAAATATTCTATAAACCAACTTGTTTTAATCATTAAAACATTTTATCAAAATCAATCATCGATTACTGTGACGATGAGAAAGTTACGTGAAATTTTTGGGAGAAAGAACGTGCCAACAAAACGCACTATTTATCGCGTGTAGTGAATGATTTCGAAGAAAGAGGGTCTGTAGGTGATAGGCCCAAGTATGGACCACAACGTACTGCAAGATCTGCTGAAAACATTAGGTACTGCTGCTCAAGGAAGTGTTCAAAACAATCCATCAACCTCAGTTCGACGCCGTGCTCAGCTCAGGAGCTTGGTCTTCAAAGAACAACTTTGGCCACAATTTTGCACAAGGATTTGCATTTTTTTCAATTTAAGATTCAGTTGACACAAGATCTTCTTCCACAAGACCATTTACGCTGCCGTACATATGCCAATAGGACGTTACAGCTAGCCTATGACAACCCCGATTTTCATGAAAAAATCATAATGAGTAAGGAGGCACATTTTCATTTGAATGGATATATGAATAAAGAGAATAGTCGGTTCTGGGCAATGGAAAACCCTCAAATCATTCATCAGTCACCTTTGCATCCATTAAAAGTTACAGTCTGGTGTGCAATTTGTTCAGGAGAAATCATTGGACCGTACTTCTTTGAAAATGAAAACGGCGTAACGGTAACTGTGAATTAGGATCGATATCGTGATATGATTGAAAACTTTTTAACGCCACAACTGCATGCTTTAGGCTTGATTAACATGTGGTGCCCCATCACATACAGCCAGGATTACAATGGAATTACCGCGAGCCTCTTTCCACAACAAGTTATTTCAAGAAATGGTGATGTTGATTGGCCTCCACGGTCACCTGATTTGACTGAACCAGAAACGCTTGAGCAACTCAAACAAAATATTCGTGATGAAATTAATGAATTACCGCGTGAAATGTGTGAGAATGTAATGAAAAATGTTCTCAAAAGGGCTCGCATTTGTGCGACTAACAGAGGCTGACATTTACCTGATATTGTATTCCATATATAATTGCTGACATTAAATAAAACATTTATCAATATAAGATCCATTCTCTTTCATTTAATCAAAAATTATAAACAGACGAAGTAGTATACCTTCCCGGTGGACACCCTGTACATAAATCAACCAATTTATATTTGTATATCTTTATATAGGTAGGTATACATAATTATATTCTCCGAATTTCGATTTTAAAAAGGACAGTTCATTTTTTTTAACAAATAACTATGAATTAATCGATATACCTGAAAGGTGAAACCTTTGAAAACACCGACTTGTATACATTTACAAGTTTAAAAACCTATACCTATAATATAATTCCACTATTATTTTTAAACATTATGTTCCGAAATATTTTTTTTTTCAAAATTGCTTGTTTTATTCATAATAGCCGATTTTTTTTAATTGCTCAAATTAATAAATGTAGCTTCCTTGATTTGCCGAATGTTGAAAAAAGTGGGTGGTACCACACTGTACCTATACGTAGTACTCTATATGTAAAAAATTACTGAACACAACATTCAACAAATTATTTTAATAATTATTTCAATCGTTCGGCCCGTTTTTGAGTAAAATAAGATTCTCCTTCATGGGTTGATGACATTTCTACGGCAGGTCTTAAATACAAATATTTTTCAAAATCGTCGGGGTAGCGTTTAAATAGCTTTAGGTACAGTATCAGTCTAATTTATTAGAATTCGCTAAACACCTCTAAACGGATGAATAGTTATGTAGTGCCTATTTCCTATTCTTATTACTGTTTCTTTTGTGCCGTGTTAGCAAATATAGTTTAATATTTTAGAACAAAAAATTCATGGTTTTTATTGAAATAATTGTTTCATTCACTACAGTGCGATCAAATTGAGATGAATATAGGAACATCTATTAGGGTGGCACTTATTTTGGTAATGCTTTTTATTTATTCTGTGTGTCCCACTGAAAATAGTCAATGAACTTTTATTTTGGCATATATCTAAGCACATGTATATTAATAATAAAGAATTTCCATCACCTTTTATATTTTCACCGATATTTTAAGTAAAAGACGGAATGAAAAATTGTAACTTCTCGGTGGGTCACGTCGACATTAGCCGATTTAAAACAAATTTAACAACATTTTTGTTTGTAAAGGGTGTTTTTTTTAGACGTGTTGTTTTCAATCTGCCAATAATTTTTTCGGAGATGGTCTTTTTGACAGATGTCACTTGATTTATGCTCACTTTGGTTTGCCATTTCATAACTAATAGACTTGTTTCTGATGGATCGGTTTCGCACAAAGTTTACTCTAGTGGATAATGCGCATCCTCAGAGACGCCGTATAGTGCGCAACGCTATTGCTGCTGTGGGGCAGAGTATCAAAGAAGACCCGAATGAGTCCATCCGCCATCTCGTGCAACAATTGGAACTGTCGAAAATTGGGCCTGTCGGTTGGAATTTATTCTAGCCAGCCGTGGCGGCCACTTGCCCGAAATCATTTTTAAACCATAATGGCAAACCCTAAAAAACCACACGCCTAAAAAAAAACACCCTTTACCTTCATCTACTCATGCTTTCATCGCGAGTATATGAGGTTTGTAGGAAAACTAATTTTGTGCGTTCCATTCAAAGTGATGACTAGCAAAGTACCTACTTGCAAGTACTTTGCCACCTTCAAAGGAAAACGGCTAATATGTCATCCAAAAATATTGTATACATAACTTAAGACTTTAGCCTAACAAAAACGATTAAGGAACTTTTTTCGCTCCAAAACGTGCTCTAAAAGCTAACTCATCCCTATCTAATTTCTTTAACAAAACATGACAAATAAAAGATTTTAAACCCAATTATATTTGTTTAGAAAAGATTTGTTCTGAGCCATCGTTGCTGATTTCAAAAATTATAACAATTTTCCTGGATGTAAAAGTCCTCTTTTTTAAATAAGTAGTCAAATCTTCTTCTAACACCACCCCCTGTTTTTTTTTAAATCAGATTGATATAAAAAAAACTCATTGTGATATAACTTCATACAAAAATCACAAACTTTAAAAACAATAACCGTCTTTTATCTCCCTCCTTTTTGGAAACCCTAAATTCAAAAACTTTTTCCAGGTTATGTTCTAGGGCTCTTTTAAATTGTTCCCGGCTTTCGTTTCGTATAAAATTGATTTGTATAGAGTTCTCTTCATCAGCATCTTCTATTTATAGGTATTATTAACTAACTTGGTCTTTAAAAGAAAGAAGTAACCTTATGATCTATATCCGCCTCAGATCCAGACCTTATCCCATCACATAAAAAATGCCTTAACGACTCCTATTTCAAAACAGTCATAGGCCTTGAATAACGATAGCCCTTTTCTCAACTTTTTTACAAAAAAACTGACTGTTCACAAGCTATACTTTTATGTGTAGGTATAACCCAATAGAAAGAGTATAGAGTTTCCCCAGTCAAGACTCTAGCTAGGTATGTGTCAAATCGGAAAATGCATATATGAGATTAAGTGCGCAAAAAAAGCTAAAACTCACAACAAGCCAGAGGCCATTTCCCAAAAGCATAATAAATCTTAACACGAAAATCACGAAGCATTCAAGCCATAGAGATTTAATTACAAAAGGTCTACCATGGAGATATCCAAAAGACTGCAATCCTTTGCCATAGCATAGCTTGGCTCCAACACCATAAACGCTGAATGGCCCAGGGTCTACTCGAACCATTGCTTATATATAGTATAGTTAGATGACCAAAGTTGAGACTTGAGGCAGCAAAAGGCGATAACGTTGACTAGCACAGTGCGCACAGAAATAAATTCCAAACGTATGTATATATATCTACCTAGTCGTGCTCAGAGCGGCTCTTGTGTCTTTCCTTCAGCTTGACGTGGTGTGTTCCTTTTTGGCAAAGTACAAAAAAAACACATAAACTCTGGTCTTTTTTAATTAAGCGTCCAAGAAATAACGATCCGACTATATGTCAGAGAGAAAGAATTACAATGTTCATCGGGTGTATACAACAACAATTCACAGACTTACAGGCGCACATGGAATTGCTGTGTCTGTGTTGTGTGATCATTGTGGCGGGAAATTTATGCCATCACAACTGAATGATAAAATAAATTTTCCAAAATGGAAAATGTCATGAAGAGGCCATCGGATTAACAATTTTGCAATTAGAAATCAATACGAGCCACATGTATTAAATAAAACTAAAATTCTATAGATATCTACCTATAGGTAGGTACAGTTAAAAAAGGAATTGTTTATTTTGTAAAAAAGAAATTGATTTAGTTTCGTTTATGAAGGGTTTCTGGAAAATGATTGATTTTAAAGTTATATAGATACAAAAACACAGTACGGATAAAAAACGCATATTTACCGACATTTCTCTTTCCATTGCTGGAGCTTACAGCGAAATCCACAATAATGGGTATTCTGCATGAACTATTTGAGGGTAGGGTTATCTCCTGCGAAGGTGACGTGAATTGGCCACCAAGATCGCAAGTTTGCAAATCTTATACGGATGAATTTTTTTTCAAAATTACGATTTTCTCAAAATTAAAATTGTGCTGTTTTTATTCAGTTCGTGCTGCCATGCACCTAAAAGATAATAAAATTTTCATATTTGCAACTTTTACGGCAAAAAATTAATGTTGCGAATAGTAAAGATAGCTGTTATGTGCTCAGCTTGTGTTGCCTTGAGCCGTACATTTATTTATTTATTTCAATTAGAGTACCTTCGGAAAACAGTATCAATTATTAACGAACAAAACGTCCTCTTAATAAGGCAATACTTTGCGCTTGCCAAAAAACATTTTACTCTCAAGCCGAAACCGAAAATTGACAAGCGAAGGAAGATTAATTTAAAAAAAAAAACATTCAACTATTCGAAAAATTCTATTTTTAAGACAAATACATTTTATGAAATCAATAAATAATTCGTATTTTTAAAATACTCGCTAAGCCTCTGACTTCGTTTTTTCCCCAACTGTTAGTTGTAGTTGTTGTTGCTCGTTGTAAATGTGGTTTGTGTACATTTTAAATCTAAAATGTAAAGGGTAAAGGGGTTAAGGGCTTAGACATTACAGCACAACTTTCTTTTTTTTGAAAATCTAAAATGGCGATGCTAACTTCATGCTATTGGGCTTCGCAAAATATAGTATCGGCCATAAAAGTTGCAAACATGCGAATTTGTTTGTATCTTTTCTGTTCTTAGAACGAAAAACTGTGCACAAGACCAACTTTGAAATTTAGAATAATCTTCATTTTGCAAAATATTTCATCCGTAAAATTAGCAAAGTTGCGAATTTGGAAAAAAAAAAGTACGGCACAATGCAGCTCAAGTTGCGCGCATATTACAGCACAACTTTTTTTTGAAAATCTAAAATGGTGCTAATCAGCGGCTAGCATCAAATCTAAACGCTTAGTACGATTTTTTTAAGTACGGCACATTACAACACTTAGCTTTTTTACTTACTTACTTTACGCTATGCAGTTTTGAATTTTATGCACGAATTTGTGTACATTTACAGATCGTCTGGCCGGGTACTCAAATTAATTTATGACTGTATATTTGTTTATATTTTTGTATATTTGGGTCCCATTTGTGTATGTCACATCATTTGTGCATTCTTAAATTTCGAACATAGATACACAAATTTCATGAGAATACGCAAATAGTTTTGAAAATTCAATCAAATATAGACAATCAATAAATGATGTTCTTGGAGGTTAAAGACATCCATCAATCAACTGAATCGACGTCATCATTGTCACTGGTGAACTATACGATTTTTGACTGTGATTTTGTAATTTGAATTGATTGTGTTTAACAGGCTTCAGCAAATACCGATTCATCGGTTATGGTCGATTTTTCGGTTGCATCTCCGCCACCGTCTGACGGCTGGATCTCGGTTTTAAAGAAACAAGAGGAACAGACTCAAGAAAACAATCAAATAAAACATTATGAAATCCAAAGACCATAGTGTTAACATTTAAACAATTATTGAGATATGACCAGTCAACTTGTGATAACAGGTTATTAAATTTGTTAAAACTGTCTTCTTAAAATTAAAAAAGACTGCAATGAAAATCTGAATTTAAAAAAAAAGTGAAAAAGTTAAAGATGGTTGACAGTTGTCATCAGTTACTGAAAGAGCGGTCAATTTTTCCAACACAATATTTTCATCACAGGTTGCGAAAATTATCGTTACAAGTGAGGTTGTGCAAGTGAGGTTCCAGAGGGGGGTTATGACCCCCCCCCCCCCATATATGCCTAGAACAAAATATAAACAGTCGTATTTATTCGATTCCCTTATTAGAACACTCTTGGACAACTAGTCACTGTCCAAATAATTAGGCACCTCCTTATTTATAAATGCATATCGTAATAGTTGTCTAAATAGAGCCTCTTATTGATATACTAACATCCCTTTTATCTGTCAATTTCGTTGACTTTTGGACACGTTCAGTGAACATTATATTCACTTCAATATAATTTTTCAATTCGTTGCTAGATTTACATTTGGCATTGCACTCACTTTAGAATAGGTTTGGACACCCAATTGCAGTGTCTCAGTTAGACAATCAATGGAAAATATTTAATTTATAAATAAGTTTTCGGAGTTGGGCAGCTGTCTAAAGTTAGACATAGGTACTTAAAAATAGGTTTATAAGCCTTAGTCCGAAATATACGGAAAAAGTGCATATGAATGCAAACGCAAAGTATCTTATTTTGTACATCTGGGGGAACTAGATTTTATCAAAGGCTGCGGTTTTGCTCGCTGGTCTACCTGGGTTTGATCTAACGCAGTTTATTTTATTCAAAATCTTGTTTAATTCACAACTTTATTAATCAAGAGATTTTGATGTTATCTAGTACCTATCTCTGGATCAGGAACGGGTAACGGCATTGTGTGTACTCCCAATTCTCGTTATTACAGTATGAATCCGTACATCGGATTTACTCTCGGTAAGTAAACGGTGGTTCGGTTAAACTCTGACAAACTGCCGAAGTTTATAGAATCACGGACGAATCCAGTTAATAAAAGTCGTGTGACATTTTAATAAGAGACCCCTTATCTCTATTAGGGTAGTTTATTTTGAGTCACAACGGCTTTTCGGGTAGGTATATGATAAGAACATTTTTCTTGTATGAGTCCCACTGATGGTCTGGTATCTTCTCTCTCCCCTTAAACTACCTCGATTAAAAAAACATTTTTATTTACCTCCATTAATCCCTCAACTTACCTATAACTTCTTGGATTTAAATATTCTTAACTCAGAAACTAATGGACCGTTTAAAACTTCCTAAGAAATTTTTCTGAAACTAAAAATGAACTGAATTTTACAAAAAAAAAGTAATTTTCATTCAGGCGACTTTAAGATTTCATACAGTCGTCTCGGTATCGTCTTGAACTTGGGGCATTTTTTGTATTTTTGTGGATAAAATATCGAACTTGGGTTTGAGTTTGAATCTAGAAACTGCTAAGTATATTCATCGAAAAGATCAATTCTATAGTTAAAAATTTCAATGCTTTGATTTTGTATCTTTTGTGCCAACATCACCTTGCTCAACGATAGATATACCTAGGTACTATCGATATCTGAATGTAAGTCCAAAAAATACGATCTCGTCTTTGGATCCTTTGGAGGTACCTATGTATATGTAGGTAGTTTGGGGAAAGCGAAACGAGACCGGTACTTTTCTCGTCTCCAGAAATTCCATGCACTTTATATCATTTTGTCGGTGATCTGTCCTCTGGCAACGTAAACCTCTCCAAACTGAAATGCAAAATCTGCGCCTGATAATTTCATCATTATATTCTAATAATTCATTAATAGTTTATAAATTCGAAGGCTTTATTGCCTATATACCTACATTATCATAAGAGGCATCCAGGAAGGATATTTTAACGCAGATATAATTTTGTTACTTTGGGCTACAGGAATATGATTTAGTTTGGTGTACAAAATATTAAAATGAATACAAATTTTACTCGGCTTATTAAATTTGTTTTAGTGAAAAGTCGATCGATAAACCGAACGCTCTCGATATAAGTAGAGAATGACCTCGAACATTAAAGGTATCATTCGTTATACCTACTGGACGTCTATTGTATTTCAATTTAAACATAATAGCTTCCCTACTCCTGCCCATACCGTATTTTTATTTTGTATCTACATATATCTAAATGTAAATATCCTTTAACATCTTTATTTCTTTTATTTACTTATTTCTTTATTGAGAAAAAAAACAAAATTTAGCTTTAAGTGTCCATCATAAAACAACCCTCAAAAATCTGACAAAAAAAGAACAAAATCAAAATAAGCCCCGTACAACCTTACAAACAATCCCAACATATCCTATTTACGCTAAGGGTAGACAAAAACCAAACAAAAATCAACACACCTTCCTATATACCTAACAATATTTTAACGCAATGGCCGATAAACTTCAATCCAACTTCATGAATAGGTAGGTACACCCAGCCCACCCTTCTTTATAGAAGACATTGCGAGACAACGAAGACCCACCGAAAGCTTAATCAACACCCCTCCAATGGAAATTGTAGAAGCCCACGACAACGCCAACGACGACACGACGGTGACGGCGACGCCGACGATGCGATGGACGGACGAGGAAAACCTGGATCGACTCCATTATTCACGTCGATAACCAGCATTTGCAGTATCTATCTATCTATACATATCTATCTATCTGCAACCTGCTATCGAATCTTTGAAGTGCTTCTGTATGGAAAAAAAAGTAGTTGATATGCCCGAGAGTGAGATAGAATCAAGGCGGAGTTTATTTTCGACATGAAACCGCCTCCCAAATTATATCAGGTTTTTATTATGGAGGACAAAATTACAGTTGTTGTCTTAATTTTGTGTTTGTCTAATCGACTATCAAATGTGAGTGAGAGAAAGATAGAGACAGATAGAGAGCGAGAGAGACATATAGAGAAAGAGAGAGAGAGGGAGGGAGAAAAAGTTAATGTGGAATAGTAAGTGTATTAGATATTTGATAAAAGGAGTAGAAAAATGTAGCAGGAATTTCGGGTGAGTTTTATAAGTAAAACGTAATGTAAGTTATGCATTTCTATACCTATATGTATAGAACGATAAAGAAATGAACGCATTTCAATGAAAAGTTGTTTTTTTTTTTTTTTGGTAGGTAATAATTATTATTAAAATAAGATGTGATAACCTTTCCGAAACTTATTAATTACCTACCTTATCTAATGTGAATATCTATAAGGATTAAAATATTTATAGCTAAAGATACCTATACCTACCCCACTTAGGTTAATTGTCCTCCTTGCGAAGTTTAACTTAGGTACATTTTTTTCCTAGGTATGTATATATGTACACATGTAGGTAGGTTGGCTAAGTTAGAAGTGGTATAAGGGGTGCCTCCCTAAATCATCTGGAAGACTAGATGAATTTCAGGATGTAGGTATGTAATAGCAGAAACGAGACGTGTAGCGTTGCCCATGAGTTCATCGAAAAAATAATTTCCGTGGGCTGCATTTCTGATGGTTCTTGCTCTTGCTCTAGCATTCACAAAAAAAGTGACAGAATCCCTCCTCCGCCTCTTCATCTTGACACCCTCTACAAAAGTAAGATGTGTGTGTGGAACAATTTTTTGAATTTTTGATTACTGAAAAGGGGGCCAGAACAAGGCGATAATAGGATATTTTCATTTAAAGTTTAAAGGGGGCTAAATCAAAAACCCCCATTTTTGAATATTTTTCGAAGAACAAAGCGGTACGAATCGGGAACAACCTAGAACAATTTCCAAAAATAAGAAATTCAAAAAAAGGGGGGCTAACTTCACAGTTCACACACTCTAAATTCTAATCTTTTCTTGCTCTAGTGGCATAAATTATCAATAATTATCGGTTTTGCTCTGATCAAGAGTTGGCCCTTTTGTCGTCAGTTCATCCACCATTTTGTTCTCGTATATACCACGGTGTCTTGCGACCCATCGAAGGGTAACTGTGTTGGATGGACTGAGTAGGTATTCTTAACTTGTTGAGGCAACTGATTGCCAGCTTTAAATTCAATTGAATTTTATGTTTTAATTTCAGAAGCTTTTCAGTGATGCATAATGTTTGTGTCCTTTTTAATTTCTTTTCAGTTCTAAAGATACTTTAAAATGCTGCAATTTTTAATAGTACGTTCGTATAGCTATTCCTGTTTGGGTTACTTGGAACTTTTACAAATTTGCACAAAACCCAGTTTATTCCAATGGTTTGTGAACTTTGTTCAAGTAAAAAGAATTCTTTCGTGTACATCCACACTCTTTACTCCGCTTGGATTAAGAGGGAATGACGGACTTTGGATAAAACATAATCGAAAAGCATTTTATAGTTGTATCGTTTAAAAGCATAGCTATACCAACCTCAGAAATATTATCTTTATCTTCCCACGCCAACGCATGTCTTTCTAACGCCCTAAAACAGGATGGCTGATGAAAGCCGCTACGAAAAAAAATGTATTACCTTTTTTTCTATTTAATGAATGTGGAGTCCGTAGTTTCGGTTCAAAGAGAGTATAGGCACACGTTTGGCGGCAACCCTCCAAGCAGATGGGCCATAATGAGACTTGCTAACAATTTTGCCCAGCATGGGACAGTTCGAAAAAACACCTAACCATCGAAACCCTTCAGTTCGGACGGAGGAAACAATCGCTGCTGTAGCTGCTGCCATACAAAACAATGAAAGAGTTTCGACAAGAAGCTTATCTGCTCAAATGGGTATAAGCAGACAGTCATTGCAGCCAATTATGCACAATAATTTGGACTTATTCCCATTATATAAAATTCAAATGGCCAACAAACTGAACGCAGCAGACTTGCCGATTCACTTGGAATTTTGCCAGAAGATGCTTCAAATGGTGGAAGAGGACGGAAACATGTTGAACTGTCGTTTTATGTCTGACGAAGCCCATTTCGATTTAAACGGCACCATAAACAAACAAAATTGTCGTATATCACAGTACACAAATCTAAGGTAATATATTGCGCAGGTTGTCAGTCAGAAATTAAACATGGCGGCTCGAGTGTCTACGAAAACTGCACATGGCATTACTAGAAACAACAACAAATATAAGCATTTTAACAAGTAAAGAGACACTGGATCCGCCATTTTCACAGATGCGCAGAACTGAACAAAAATTTAAACGCTAATGATATTACCTTTAATATATGTACCTTGGTCGTATATGGAGTGCTTCCAACCCACAGATACTTCATGCGACGGAATTGCATCCACTTCGTGTAACAGTGTGGTGTGCAGTTTCATCACGCTGCATTGTCGGGCCCTACTTCTTCGAAAAAAAACGGTCACACCGTTACGGTTACTGGAGAACGTAACTTGAGCATGTTGAGAGAGTCCAGAATTACGCCGAATGAATGAGAATTTCTTTCAACTCTGTGGTTTCAGCAAGATGGTGCAACTTCTCACATAGTCCGGCCTGTTATGACAGAATTGCGACCTGAACCTGATATCCAGAAACTCCACATTCCGTTGGCCCCAGGTCGCCTGATCTTACTGCACCTGACTTTTTCTTGTCTACAAAGCAAAACCAACAAATTTGAATGAACTAAAGTAATCCATTCGAGAAAAATTTGCGGCTATTCCCCTCTCAACTCTCCAAGTAGTAATGAACAACTTTGTGGTAAGATGTCGCACATGCATCAACGATATTCATGAGCCACCCTGTATGAGCATTTTAATATTTTTTTTGGAGTTCTGATCGCATGCACCATAGTTTTATCTATACCTAGTTCTTGATACTTTTCAGAAATACATAGATCTGTTCGATTACACCGAAAAAATTGTTATATATTGTTATAGAGGCAGAATTGCACCATCTTCAGCTTACCCACAAAAAAAATCGCCTTATTTTTTTTTTTAATTCGCCATATTGTTTTTTTTTTTAAGGGGGAAAGGAGGAGCTGGAAGTTTATTCTATTATACTGAAATATTTATTTCTTGTACAATCTAAACTTATAAATGGTGTTTTCTTAGACGTGTGGTTTTAAAGAAGACATAAAACACAAATTATTTAATTTTATGGCCGAGAATTTAGCTTTATTATAAAGATAAGGGTTTGCCATTATGTTTTAAAAATGATTTTGGGCAAGTGGCCGCCGCAGCTGGCTCGAATAAATTCCAGCCGAGAGTCCCAATTTTCGACAACTTTTTGCAGCAATTGGGGCCGTATGTCAGCAATAACGCGCCGAATATTCTCTTCCAAGGCCTCAACCGTCTCGGGCTTATCTGCGTAGACAAGCGACTTCACATAACTACACAAAAATTAGTCCAGCGATGTTAAATCGCACGATCTTGGAGGCCATGCCACAGGCTCACTACGCGAGATAAAGCGCTCACCAAAAGTTTCCTTCAATAAATTTATTGTTTCATTGGCTGTATGGCAGGTAGCGCTGTCTTGTTGGAACCAAAGGTCGTCCACGTCATCATCCTCCAATTACGGCACGAAAAAGTCAATAATCTTGGCTCTATAGCGTTCCCCATTGACTGTAACATTATGGCCGGCTTCATTTTTGAAGAAATATGAACCAATGATTCCCTTTGCCCATAGAGCACACCAAACAGTGACTTTTTGAGAATGTGACAGTGTCTCAACACACACTTGAGGATCATCATCACTTCAAATACAGCAATCTTGTTTTGGGCCCATTTGGAAGCGTCGTTCAGGAGTAAGTGTATTCATTATGAAATGGCAAATCTGAGCATAAATCGAGTGATAGATAGATAGATAAATTCTCTTTATTTCAAACTTACCGCCATATTATTCACTAGATACATCCAGATTAAAATTTAAATCCAGATGTATTTAAATTGAATTTGTATGCTTTACATCTGGATTTAAATTTTTAATCTGGATGAATCGAGTGAATAATATGGCCGTTAGTATTACATTTTTTTATAAGAGAATACGGGCATGGCCAATCAGGCTGTCTGCCAGGTTTGTTATTTAGTAGAACCAATTTTAAAGAATATAGAATGTAAAGAAAATGTTTTTATAGATTGTAAATAATCATGACATGAATATTTAATTACCTGTATTTTTTTTTTTTAAGTATATCACATTTGATGAACACATTTCAATTTTAATTTCTAAGTTAGCATAGGAAGATTATCATCGATAAAGATGGAAGAGCGAGGAGCTAAGATCTTAAGCAATTTTAATGATTTGCCACATAAAACGAATAGTTCATTATATGAACATAATTTGGGCTATCGTGAATAAAATTTCCCTGGGAAAGTTTCCCATCTTCGGAAATTTGAAACGCCAATACTTTTCAACTCCGCGTCGTAAGCTCAAATTTGGATTATTGAAATGATAGCCAAATTCACCTCGAAAATTTATTCCCAATACCATTAGATTCCGATGGATGCTTTCAACCAATATTCACGTTCCAAATTTTCGAAGGAGGGAAATATTCCCAGGGAAATTTTATTCACGATAGCCCCCAATAGGTATTTAAAACCTGTTACGATATGTCAAGGCATGTTTGCAATATATGAACAGGCTGTCCCAGCCCCGCGCACCATTTAGAATATCGTAAAGGTTGCTTTGATTTAAGAAGCTTTCTTTAAAATGTAATCTTCTGATTTCTTGCAGTATCGGGCACGCTGCGATGAAGTGATAAACATTGTCTAGTTCTCTTCTGTTGCAAAGATTACATCTATCCTGTCGATTAGTTCTATGCGCAATAAAATTAAGATCATGTTACTCAACTCTCGCTTTAAAAATCGTGCTTATTATTTCATAGGAGTTTTTTAATTATTTGTCTTCTGTTAGCAATCTATGGTTCAAGTTTTTGTAGATTGTTCTGGAATCCGAGGATGATGCTCTTGTGATGAGTTGAACGTAAATTTGATCATCAACTTTGGCTATAATACTTGCAAAAATATTCTTCCACTCGCTAACATTGGATGCCAGTAAACGACAATGGTAGATCGTGAGAATGGGCCATTCGATTCCACTCTCTGAATGGAGAGGCGTTTGTACTAAGCAGACGTGCTAAGATTGCTCTGTGCAGACTATTTTGGTCCCTCAGCATAACTCTTATGAGGTAGTCAGAGTGAGCCTTTAAATTCATCAAAATGGAAGGCTGCAAACCAGACTCTACATGAATGGCGTACGTCGGAGTAGAGTTTGGAAGTCTAAATAGCTGCTTAAAAAAGTAAAGGGTTTTCCAATAAGAGGTGTTATTTTGAATAGCCCGCTATTTCGGTAGCTGTCACTTTTGAAGCTGTCATTTTTTGACATTTGACAAGTAGAAACTACGCCATTAATAAAAATGGAACGATACACGCTTCAACAACGCATTGAAATTATTAAAATTCACTATAAAAATGGTGAAAATTTGGCAGAGACGGTTCGTAAAACTAAAACATTTTTGGGTCGTCGTGAAGCACCTTGTCGGACCGCAATACAGAAATTGGTGGACAAATTCGAGCTCTTGGGACAAGTTAGTGATGTGAAGAATAATACCCGTGCACGTCGCTCAAGAACAACTGAGAATATTGCTGTTGTAGCCCAGTGTTGAAGAAAACCCAGATTCGTCCATTCCTCGTCGTTCTTTGGAATTAGGCATTCCACAAACGTCATTACACCGTATTTTGCATAAAGACTTGGGTCTTAAGGCTTATAAAGTTCAGTTAACACAAGAACTCAAGCCAGCTGATCATCAACAACGTCGTGTCTTTGCTGATTGGGTCCTTGAAATGCATGAAAATGATCCGAAATTTCATCGAAAAATCATCTTGACTGATGAGGCCCATTTCCACCTCGGAGGCTATGTCAACAAGCAAAACTGTTGCATCTGGGGCTCGGAAAACCCAAGAGTTATTGTTGAAAAGCCTCTCCATCCTCAACGCGTGACTGTTTGGTGCGGTTTATGGTCCGGCGGGGTCATTGGACCTTACTTTTTCGAAAATGAGGCTGGAGCAACAGTTACGGTCAATGGATTGCGCTATCGAGAGATGATTAATGATTTTTTATGGCCGGAATTGGATGGTATTGATCTGGACAACGTTTACTTTCAACAAGACGGCGCTACGTGCCACACAAGCAATGAAACCATCGATCTTTTACGGGAAAAGATTCCGGACCGTGTTATCTCTCGAAGAGGTGATCACAATTGGCCACCGAGATCTTGTGATTTAACACCCTGCGACTTCTTCCTTTGGGGCCACGTGAAAGATAAGGTCTACGCCAACAGCCCAGCGTCGATTCAAGACCTCAAAGATGGAATTCGTGAGGCTATCGAGGACATAGGGCCTTTATCTTTGTACAACTTCAAAAGGAATATATCTGAAAGCTTGCACTCCATAACACAAACATGTATGCATTGAATACTTGATATTTGGAGGCGAGATCAATATGACTGTTTGCAAAAAACTTTGGCCACATCATGTTAAGTTGAGGTTGGGAGTAAGATTCACACCAAGGTACTTAAAATCCCGCACTAATTCGATACTTTCGTTCCCGATACTAGAGTTTTCTTCTCGAAGTCTATTTCGGTGTCGGTTTTCGAAGCTCATCGCCATTGTTTTTAAAACATTGATATGAAGATCCCAGATCTTGCAAAACGATTGCAGTTGTAACGTGAACGGATTGTCCGCTAACAGCACCAGGTCATCTGCGTAGAGCAATACTTTAATATGATGTCCAGCAAAGGCAATACCCCCAGGAAGTATATCCGTTATACTTTCAATATAAAGTGCAAAGAGTAAAGGACTTAATATGCATCCTTGAGGTACACTAGCAGAAGTTAAGAACCATTCGGAGCGCTTGGAGCCATCCCACACAGCTGAACTTGAAGAAGAGATTAATTTCGCATATACCAACAAGAATTTCATTTATATCCCAAGTGATGCCATTTTGTAGATTAACGCTTGCCTGTTCACTGTGTGAAATGCAGCTTTGAAGTCGACAAAGCAAACGTAGAGCATCTTGTTATTTTCAATGAATTTTCTTGGAATGTTAGTCAGCCCGAAAATATGGTCGATTGTAGAAAATCCAGAGCGAAAGCCCGCTTGAAATATACTGAGCCGGTTGGTGTTTTCAATCCATCGAGAGAGTTTGCCATAAAGAACTGACGCGAAAATCTTCCGAAGCTAATTTAATTTTGAAATTCCTCTATAATTCTCTGGTTGATAGGGATCACCTTTTTTAAAAATAGCAAATATAAGAGCTCTCATAAAAGCAGTAGGTACAGATAAATAATTATAAATTCTATTGAAGAAATCTAATAATTAGATCTTGAGATGTTCCGTACTATTTTTAAAGAACATCGAGTGACAGCTGTCAAAAAGATCAACTCCGAAAAAAGTATTGCCAGATTGAAAACCACACGTCTAAAAAAAAAAAACACCCGTTGTATACATTTGTATGTCACATTATTTAAATGTATTTTTTTAAGCTGCAAATGCGTAAATAACCAACACGATGGGACTATTATTCCATTGACTTTTTCAGGAGAGCCATTAAATACTTTTAAAAATTATTAATAACTCAAACCTTTTTATGAAATTATGTGGACTAAGGCTACTTGCTTTGTATTGCACAAAATATTATGTCAGTATCTATAGGGGACATTTATGTAGGTTTGCTCTCTTCCTCCACTGATTTAGGACATAGGATTATATATTTTAATATTAAACTATGTGAACGAATTACTACACTTAGGGAGACGGTTCTTAAACTAAAACGCGCGAAATAAAATAGGCTGCGTTATAACGTAAAAATCGAATATAGTTTTGTGGAGTTAGGCTAGTTCTGCATTGCAGCAACGACCAGTCTTAGATTTTTTAATTTCCTTTTTATTTTCGTTGCTGCTGCAAAATACTCGGTACGTTGATGGCAACCGTGGTACGCAACAACCATCGGTGTACGTAGCCAACAGTTTACAAAAGCGACAAAAATAGGTTTTAGAGCGATTCTAAAAATCGAGTGGAACAGGAGGTTCCAAAATCCGCAAGTTCTTGTGGACGGACGGGAATTATGCCAGCGGATGAGCTGAAGGGGTAACGAGTCAGGCGGACTCTTACCTACTCTAAATTCAACAATAGGTACATTACAAAATCCTAAAATAAATGTTAGTTAATTATTGTAATTGATATGGGTATAGTTAACGCTTTTAATCTTGTAAATTCTTATCTTCTTTAACTCTAAATAGGTATCTACAAAAAGTCTATCAAAGTTAATATCTAACTATAGAAAAGTAGGGTTCGCTTTTTTGAAATATGCAATTCTCTCTCTCATCTCGAAAGAATAGTTTTTAAATGGTTTTATTTTGCGCTTCAATCAATCTAAAATAACTATCTAGTTAAAGTTTTTAGGGCAAAGGTCCTGTTGTAATAGACGTATACGTATCCCAAAAATAAATACCAACCTATTATAAGCTCACATAGTCATATAAATATCCTGAATTTCGGGGATAGTGATAGCACTTTCCACAAACACTAAATTTCGCGGTATACCTAATATTTTTTTTACTATCTGGGAGTTTTAATACTATTTTTTTTGGATTCGTGGTACGTATTACGACGGAGCCCATGATAAGGCTATTATAAAGTTTTATTCATCGTTTCGGCGAAAATTATCTTAAGTATAGGGTCATTAATTTTACGGTTTCGAAAGTAAAGCTAAATAAAACACACACAGCGATACATTTTTGATGAAAATTTAATTTCATTATAATGTTTGGACTTTGCCGCATTAAGTGCGAAAAACAATATCATTCAAATGGCCGCCTCGGGAAGATTCTCAGCAAGCGATTCTTTTGAGGTAATTTTTTAACACTTTTTCGCACATTTCGGTCGGTATCTCCGCCATAAATTGATTAGTGTTGGTTTTTAATGCGTCTAGAGTTCGGGAGTTATTTGCGTAAGCACGGTCTTTTGCGTAGCCCCACAGAAAAAAAACTAACGGTGTCAAATCGCATGATCTTGGTGGCCAATTGACGTCGCCAAAATGTTAAATTACGCGACCAGGAAACTGCTCACGCAATAAAGCCATAATTGGTCGTGTTGTGTGGCTTATTGCCCCGTCTTGTTGGAACCACATATCGTCCAAGTCATGATCATCAGCAACACTTTCACTTGCAGCAGCAATATTCTCGACTGAGCGTGCATTACGATGATGCACAGGCCATACTGTACTTACACTATTTTCTATTCAAATTTCTTAACAATTTTACCGATTGCTTGCGTAGTCGGCCGATTATGACGACCATAATCATCGCGTAATGCGTCAAAAGTGGCTGCGATTGAATCACCACTTTTGTAGTATGTTTTAATAATTTTAACGCGTTGTTCGATTGCTAAGCGATCCACTATCGTAAATGACAAACAATCAACTAATATTATGACACTTCAAATGACAGCTGAGTTTGACAGGTGTCAAATGCCAGCGATACCAACTTGAAACCACGACATGAACGACTCGTTATTTATGTATATGAAATGAGCACATTTTGAACCAAAATATTTTTGGTTTTGTTAAGATTACGTTCCATATATTTATTTAGCTTTTTAAACTCGGGTTTTGAGTGAAGTGAAATTGAATCTCTGATGTTTGTTTTTGAACATATAAGAATATTATTCAGTCTTCAAGTTCATGTGAACCAGAATATTTTGATTTAGTGATGATGAATAAAAGCTCTCTAGACGACAGTACCAAACAAAATATTCTTTCATCAGTCTTGCTTCCCAAAATACCTTACGAGTTCCCAATGACAGTCCATATAGATTTTTGATATCTATATTAACTGTCATTGGACGATGTTTCCAAGTGGATTACAAAAAATTTTCCTTGGCAAAAACTTTCGGACAGATTCACGCTCAACAAAGATATTCTACCGCATCGTTTCAAGCCCTTCTCCCAGGTTTTGGTGAAGTTGAGCGAGTGAATGAAAAGGAAAAACGGAGAAAGCTGAGTACATTCTTTGGTACGAAAAAATATCGTCGAGTGATCCTCCTACTGAAGTTTTGTAATTGCTTGATATATGTGACAAGACTTACTTTAGAGGTATTAACTTGCTGTTCACTGTTTTGGGCACACTTACAGTGAAAACAGCCAGTGTTAAAAGAACCTTTTTGGCGATGAAAAGGTTTAAAACAATGTCCTGAAGCCTTATGTGCAATGCAAGACTTAACGTACTTGCTATAATATCTGTTCATTCGGATATTGATGTCGATCCAGATATGGTGATTGACAACAAAATCAAGACGTTAAAAAAAATGTGTATGAAAAAAAATTATAAAATGTACGTTATGTTTTTAACATACATACCTAAATTGATTTAAAAACTAATAAAAATTAATGAATTGGAATATATAGCCTCGCCCTAGTAATGAAGTGCCGAATACGCCATTTTTACGTTTTTGGGAATTCGCATTTAAAGGTTTGGTAGACTATTGCACAAAAACCAACCACTGGCATTTTTTAATTTTTTAACACAATATCTTATAGGATCTTCTATTAATCGCCATTATCGGATATCTCCAAACACTTTTGATTTTTAAAATATTTAGATTTTCATCGAAAATAAGTTTGCCGTATATGCCATCAAAATCATAAGATTCTTATTTTCTTCATACACGTACGTCAAAAAATATGACCATACGGCACTTCAATAAGAAATTCGTAAAATAATAAATTTTTTAATCAATTAATTTTCTCATACTTCATATTTTTAAGTAGCCTAATTAGTGCCGAAGAACTATGTATTTCAGTGTTTTTGAGGAGCTTGCCAATTGCGCTATGAAGGTTGTCTACCTCCTGTTCCTATAAGCGAATGTCCTGGAACCGAAAATGTTTGTAAGATTATTTTTACGTTAGGTGACTGGTAGAGAAAAATAGTAATGCAGTTCGTCCTGCATAATGTTTTGAGGCACACAAGATTCACTTCAAAGTGTCAATATTTCCATGTCAGTGTGTTCAATGAAAACTTGTTTTAAGATCTTGATTAAAACAGTTGCTATGTCTCCACCAGTTCTACCACTATATTAATTTCGCAAAATATGATATTTTTGGCTTTTCCAGGTATCTTAAACTCAACAATTTCATTAGCTATAGGTTTTTTTGTTTGGCTTTAAAAGTCATTCACCGATCAAATTGATCTTTTTGGGCTTATAAAAGGATAATCTATAAAAGCATTACTAAATTCCTTCCGGTATATGTTTCCTTTGACCTGGACATTTGTATATTCCCTATACAAGTGGAACATCTTTGTGATATTAAGGTGACTCTCCAAATATTTTCGGTCTGAACTTGCTCTACAATAAATGCGAGTCTACTTTTTCATTCATACAGCAAACCTTGTATGCACTTACGGGACGGCAAATGAAGAAACAAATTGAAATTCTCGGCTTACGTGTATACGATATTTAAACATTACATGCGCATACGTCAAAACAATCCTAAACATGCGTTTGAAATTATATCGTGTACGTCAAAGACCATAAGATATGCGGCAAAACAATCCTTAAAAAAAATATTCTAAAATTGTATGGAAAATTTGACGTACATATATGCCAAAATTTGACGTTTACGTCAAAACAATAATTGAAATCGATGATTTTGATGGATATACGTCAAAACTATTCTGTATTTTTCAGCAATGGAAGGAGATAGAAAAAAACCGAAAGCTGATTTGAAAAGAGCGCCCCACAAAAAATTAGATTGCATACCCAGATCAAAAAGTGCATTTTGGCATATACGGCATTTCGTAATACTTTGAAGCAAGCCCCAAAGAAATAAAATCCTGGCTACGGCCCTGCCTGCGAGTACCTATACCTTGTGTTAACTAGAGAATGCCTATAGAAAGGGTTTTTTTTCTCGGTTTTAATTCTTTTTGATTTTTCGAATTTTAGTTTCGGATGGGTCTGTAATCGGTCATTAAGATTTGGAAAGACTTCCAACAACCGTGTTTGTGAGAGTAATGGTTAAGTTTCGTGAAAATTCAGCAACGGAGGTTTTCTATAGTAAAACACGCAGCTTATAGGTAGTCTTGATCCCGTGATCGATGATCACGATAAAGAATGCGGCTGTATGTATGAATGTGTGAGTGTTTGAAATGGTCGAGGGAGGAATTGGTTTAAGCTTGGAAAGCTCAAACCAAAGCGTTAAGTTTGATTTTGAGATATTTCGAGGAAAACTGAGAAAAATGTAAGAAAAAAAGATCGAGAAAAATTAAAATAAAAGGTTGATCCGAGGATCGAGGAATATAGGAGGAACAAATAAACTTCGAGGAAATTAATTCGGTTTATTATTTCTTTTTGATTTGATACTGGTTTTAATTCTTATCATAAAATTATCAAACTTATTGTATCAAGCACGACAGTCATACCATAACGGACAACATTGTTGAGGGACTTAAAAGACTTGACCTTAAGCAAATACAAGGATTGCCAAAAGTCTGTATGGGTAATCGCAACTACAAGAATTGTACGCCGCTTCATAGATGTCATTTAAAAATTCTAAAATTTTAATAATAACAACAATAATTTTATAACAACTTACATCTTGTTCCGAGCATATAATCCTTTTAGTAAAAATACCATGGATAGGTTAATTTCTAGAAATGTTGCTGAGAAACGATGTAGTTCGATAAAAATAGCCGTGTTTTGGTGAAAATTATAGCCAGCGCAGTAATGATTTATGAATAAAACGCTCATACTTTTATATTTACTTTTCTTTTGTAATTTTAAAGTTTGTAATCGTGCCAAATTTAATGACATTCGATGTCAAAATAAATCTTATCTTTAACAAACAATACTCAGTAAAATAAAATTAACAATCTTTAATAATAATTTATATGATGTATAACGAAAAAAAAAGACAAAAACTTTTCAATTACATAGGTCGTATTACCACTTCAATTGATGAAAATTTATATTCACATGAAACTAACATTCGTTTTATGTATTGAAATGTGTTGGGGCGCGTTCGAAGGTGTCTTTTTGCATTTGGCCTACACGGGGCATTGTTAATGTCCAGTTAACATCAATTCTAATATGTGTCAACGATTTTGGTTCACACTGAATTCAGAAGGATTGATTCTTCTTTTCAGAACAAGGACAGTAATTCCGATACCAATCGTAGTTAATGTAGACTATAATAAACTGTCAAATTTAATTGAAGGATGGCTACAATAAGTCAATGGATTACAAAATCTCTGAAAAATTCGAATTTATTTTCTGCTCCAGAAAAATGCATTTTTAACTGCAATCGGTTGACATTTGGAACGAAATATTCTTGATATGATCAAATATAATTTAATAATAATTTCAAACCATCAACTGTCAGATTTCATTGTAGGATGGAGACGATGTCAATGGATTAACAAAACTCTAAAAATACGAATTTTTGAGATTTTTTTTTTGTTTCGGGAACAAGCAATTTATGAACTTTATGGTGTTTTTAAAAACGAACTATTCTCAAGACGTCTAAATACAGTTTTTGTAACGAAATATTGGTAAAAATAAAGTTTCTCCACTATCTGTCAAGCGATGTCAAGTTTCGTATAAAAGTGAATTTTTATTTCGAAATGAAATGCCTAAACATAATACGCATGTCTGCGATAGAAGTACAGGTATAGGACTTTTTTACCCGGGTTGCATTTAAGAACACATCCCATTGTAAGTCAAAAACTTTATGGCTACCCAACCATTCGGAAATGGATAAATTTCTGCAACCGAATTAAGCGCCATCTAAACATCTCAACATTTCAACAAGTTATATCCACTCTATGTTCACTCTGATTGCACATACATAAGTATTCATTTTTCGATTTGTTGTTGTTTCCGTGTAAAAAATTGTTGATCTGGCTATTCACTTTTTCAAAAAAAACACACCTAGTAGGTAATAATAAAAAGGAGGCTCGAATACCCACTTCCCCCAATGTGGAAAAAAGGGCAATAAAACAAAATAATCCTTCTAATTCGAATTTTTCCAAAGATCTCTCTAAGAGACTCGACAAAATTTTGATATCCCGTAAAAATTCGAATTAGAGAGATTCGATTGTATTTTGAAAACAGGGTAGTGAATTATTTTTTTTTTAACGTTTTTAACTGTGAATTAAATATTAAATACTTAATTATAAATGTCATACCTACTAATAGGTATGGTTTTTGAAATATTGTTTGCATCAATTCATATTTTTTTCAGGACGGTGGCGGCGGGTGCCGTGGCGCGGCGCGCGGCGCACAGTGGCCCGTATTGACTTTTTTGGTTGCAAAAATCATATCTCTTAAACGAATAAAGATATCGCCAAAATTTTTTTTGATTTTGAAGGAAATTTCCAAGGCTATAAAGTTTGTGAGTTTTAAGAAAAAAATATTTACAGGGTGTTTCAGAATCTGCTGCTGAAATAAGAAGTTCTTGTTAAGGTGGTTAACATAATTGGTATTTAATTCTAAAAAGGTCGAAAGTCAATTTATGAAGTATTTTGAGTGTAACTTAAGTGAAACAGTGGGGAAAAAAAACAAACCAATTTGAGTGAAACAGTGGGGAAAAAAATCAATTTTTGTTTTTTTTATCAATTGATTTTTTTTTTATAAGAGAGTAAATTTATAAAGTATTTATTGATAGATTAGAATTCAAAAAGAAGAAAAACAAAATAAAAGGAACAAAAATTTACATAAAAATATTAAAATTCTTTGAAACTATCATCTAAGTTCAGGGTAATAATTTCCGGTGAGTACTGTGCTTTCAGATCTTTTTGGTTTCTTACATGCCTTAAGGAAGACATAAGTGGATTGGATGAGATTGCTAGCATGTTAAAAAGGTCGTCATTCTGCCGAATTGCACGTATTTTGATATCTGTATTTCTTGTAGTCTTCATTTTTGGACTCCTGGGCTTCTTCTGACAATTCTCCAAGTGGTAGTGATTGGTATTCGATGATATTTTGACTATGAACCAAAATTTTATGAAGAGTAGGTGTGAATTGATTTTCAGGGTACTTTTGTTTCAATAACTCTGCGTATTTTTTGGTGAACTCTCCAAATTTAACTGTATTCACTACTTCCCTGCAATTGAAAACATTAAGTATTATTTTGATCTTGATGGTTATAACCTCTTTATTGACTCCAGTTATTCGAGGGGTTGCCTCAGATTGTTCAAAAATCTCCTTGAAGTGTTTCCATAATTGCTATTTCCAAATCCTTGCTTTGGTTTATCTACATCAAGTCCAAGCTCATTTGTCCGGTTTTGATATGGA
Organism: Leucozona laternaria; assembly: GCA_932273885.2. Lineage (NCBI taxonomy): Eukaryota > Metazoa > Arthropoda > Insecta > Diptera > Syrphidae > Leucozona > Leucozona laternaria. The sequence continues at coordinate 27,831,076 of OW026366.1, read as the reverse complement.
GAGATGAAGAAAGCCATTCCTCATTTCTGTTTATGAAATATAATCTCGATCTATGGGCTGCGACCCATTTTTTATTGATGTTGTAATAAGAGCTTTTTAATTTTGCTTCATTTTCCGGTAAATTTTCACCGGATAGTTGGTATTTACTTATTACGGCAAAAAAGAACTCTTCAAGACTCTCATCTTTGATAAATAGTTCAAACAAAATATTGTGTGGTATATACATATATTTTAAATAACTTTTCCTTATACAACCGCTCGTTCAAGTTTTCAATGATAATTTACTCCCAATGTTTCATCTTTTTATACCATAAAACTAAATACCTGCACTAAAAATATTCAATTTTATGAAATCCTAATAAGGTAATCTGTTTACCTATAAGATTTAAATCTTAAAAAGTTAAAATCTCTTCTCCATCAAACTATCTGACAATAATTGATCATACCCGAAATCAAAAACATTCATACTTAAAAGTTTTATTAGGGGTCACAAGAAATAAGCTATTAAACCGTTTTAAAAAACTTAGGTAGGTTTTTCCTTTTAAATTACAAAACCATTTTATCTCAAACCAACACTCATACTTGCAAAACATAGAAAAAATATTTTCCATGATTTTTTTTCTGCACCTGGCAAAAAAAAAAAAACTCAGAAAAAATTACTGACTTCATTAAATCAAATCGCTCTAGCTCAGCTCTATGCAATTTTATGCAGCTGAGGTTTTGGTGTTATATATCCGTCGAGCTTCGCTTGATTATGTTTGAACCCTTTTTCCCTTTCCGGTGTAGAGTAGAAAAAGCGTGCAAAAATGGGTGTTTCAAAAAACATTAAATTTAGCAGTTTAAAAAAATTTATCATTTTTTTTCATTTCTGATTATAGCAATTAACACATAGGTATATCAAGTAAAAATAACAAAAAAAAGGTTTTATTTACACCTTTCTCCTAGTTATTACACTCAAATTAAAAAAAAAAGATTAAAAATAATTGTTTTTTTCTAACCATACAAATTTGTTAATTCTAAAAAAGTAAAACTTTTGCATTATAAACCCACCCGAAAAATGAATTTCGCAAGCACTTTTGCCTAAACGGGCCACTGTGCGGCGTTCTTAATGTTGAGAATACATTTTTTAAGAGTTGTTTTAGCATTTTAAAGAAAGAATTTCATGCTTCTTTACCATATTTTCATACTATATATCATATTTTATATTTCATATATAATATATATCTTTAAAATTTAGTTTTCAGAATTAAAAAGATTATTACAGCCATCAAAAATATTTAACAGCTTACCAACATTGCTACAGCACCCTACAATAACGACTCTCAATTTCCATCGGCCTCACACACTCGCATGGTTCTCCATTAACATAGCTCCAGTGGGTTGTGCTCTACGTCAGTGTTAATTAAAAAGAAAAAAAATATCTATATCAAAAAGCAAAACACGAGATACAAAAATTAAATTGAAAAAAACACGCCACAAAAATAAAAAAAAAAACAAGTTCTATGCGACAGCAGGTCCCTCCCATAAAGAGCAAGTTACCATTTCTGGTTGGACGAACCGGAAGATAATCCCCATAGATACGATCGCCCTCAAAGCTGTATGCGCGCAAACAGCGTATAAGTGTGTGTTGACAGCGAGCGGCAATGACACCGGCTACAACAAACAACAAGAACTTGCCACACAAACTAAAAAAAAAACAAAAATAAAGAAAAACTTCTCAAATGTATCTACATCTACAGAACTACAGAAGTCAAGTTTACCCCGTGTAAACAGTGCTGACCAGTTTGAGTTTGCTTGTGGTATGTTAAGGAACCTCTCGTCGTCGTCGTGCCGCCGCGTGAACTCAGCCTTTTTGCTTATGCCTTTTGCCGTGGTTGAATGTTGCATGATTTTGGTTTCTGATTCGGTTGTGGTTTCATCTTTGTTTTGATATATAAGTAGTTAAGTGATCTTTCAATCGATATAACGATATAGATACATCATTCATAAAAAAAAAACATGAGTACATAGATACAAATCGACCATTTTTAATGCGATTGATTTTCTAGATACTGAAGATAATTTTGTTGTGGTGTAGTGAGTCGCCGCCGTGAGCTCCGAGATACAAAAATAATTATTAAATCTGAAATAGGAATGCGTGCCGCTCTCTTGAATAATTGAAAAAAAATTATATTTATATTTCTGTGGCTTTATTACAAAACAAAAAATAAATAAATAATAAGAAATCTAGATAAGAAATCGTGTCGTGTCTAATTAGTTTGCGTGTGTGTGTTTTTTTTTTTCAATTTTTTGTGGTTTTTTATACAAAAGAAAAAGAATTTTTTATTTTGCCAGATGTGCGAAGTGAATAACCGAAAGATAAAAGATACTAAGCGTACAATAATTTAGATATGGACATTTGGGTGTGTCGAGCAAGAAATAGCAAAAATTAGCGACATTACAGTCCTAGTGCAGTGCATATGTGATTTTGATAAGCTGTGCTACGTCCTGCATTGCATCTTTTACCTGTATTTAAAGGAATAAACATCAAGACTCGAGAAAGGTTTGTACACAAAGTTTGAAAGCTTATAGATTTTTAGAAACATCATTGTTCTAGTGAAACAAAACAAACCAATACGAAAATCTACCAAAATACTTGCACTTTTAAGGAATGCAGAGTAAACTGATACCCTTGAATCCAATTTCATACGTTCTATCATATATAGAGAATATGTTTTTAGCCGCACTACACGAATGTGCAATACTTTACCTGACCATATCTCCTTATCCATTTTCACATTCAGAACTTCAGTCTCTATGTGAATGAACAACAATCAAAGTAGGCAACATTAAACTTTTCACGGTTACAGCATTTGACTTTTAAAATTTTTAAAAGAAAAAAAAATCGACTGTTCCAATTTCCGATTTGTGTTGCGCAAAAAACTAAAAATTAAAAGAAAAATTTGGGGAATCTAGAATGGGGATAACTAAGTCTGTGCACCTTCATCATTTTTTTTTTTTTTTAAATACACAAAAAGCCGTTTAGCTGGATTGTGGGTACGTACAAAAATAGCCCGTACAGCTCTTTTTCCCAGCTGTTCCAGCACTAGTTCCAGTTCCAGTTCCAGCGGTCAATTGTGATCAGGTTGTAAATCCTTCCCAATTTCCTCAATGCTGTTTAAATAATTTTAAGGGTAGTCGAAACCTCTTTAGTGTTCGATCAGTATAAACACAAAAACAAACGCAAATGGTCGGGGCATCGGGGCAGTTAATTCTGTGCGAAAAATGAGTGAAATCGCAAATGCATTCCTATAGTCTAAAACTTCTTCGATATAGTAAGAATTAGACTGAGAATGCACAAGGAAATTTTTGTCGTTGCACTTAAATAAAATAGTCGCAACGTAGTATAATTATTTTGGTTTCACGTTTAGATCTCATTTTATATTTTTAAGACAAAATAATCGCGCGTACAGACAATTTTGCTTGTTCGCTTATCTAAAAATGGGCCTTGTCAGTGTCACTAAATATGATCTATTAAGAGATACTTCGGTAAACTTGCAACTGCCCCAGAACCCATTCAACAAGAAAACGGCGCCCAGCGTTGTCTCTTGTCGTTTTTCTTAAGTTCCTCGGTTAAAGTTCAGTTGGATTTGATACGGATTCAGATCCAAGTTTGGACGCAGGGATTTTCCGAATTGAATTCGCAAGCTATAGTCTTGTGAATGGCGAGAAATTGAATGTCTCTGGTTTTCCCTATAACATTCTCAAGCAGAGCAGCGATTTTTTCAGCAGACCTTGTGTTTGAGTGCGAAGTGATTATTTATCGATCCGGGTTGACATGACTTTGCCCACCAAAGATCGAATAGTCGGCACCGTGGGGACGGCTGTGGAGAAGATAAAAATCGCTTGATGCGATGCAACGAAAGTTTCTCCAACGGAGCATTGATAGTGATAATATATACCTACACACATTGTTCAACCCCGCTAAAACTTTACATGGTGAATTTCCATACAGTACCAACCTACTGAAGACTGAAAAACAATTCAGAACAAAGATGGCCGCTATACTGGCTAAACACAATAGACGCGCGTCCTTGCCTGTCAATTTTAAAATACATAAAATCTCGCTGAAGTGAATACACTGGAGCTTTAAATACATAAGTCTTTATAATCATGCGCGTGCGAATATGCTCCCGAACGCGCGTCAATTGTGTTCAGCCAGATAGCAGAACATTTCGTAAAATACATTTTAAAGGATTCAATAGCAGCACCTTTAAAACTACGCTTTTATTTAATCCTAAGTGAGATAGTTTCGCGTATTACCGAAAAAGTGTTTTCATCTAAAATTTCGTTTGACAGCTGATTCGCTTCTTTTTTTGTTGTTTTCTGTTTCTGTTTTGTTTGGCCAATTTTTCCAGTGTCGATTTATATTTGTTATTGTAATCGTGTGAGATTTCGAGGGACCGCCGACATGTTCAACATAATTTGTTTCAGTCTCTCTCACACGATTGCCACAACAAAGAAAAATCGGCATTAGAAAAATCGGACAATGTAAATGCCGATTATCCATACTTCCATACTTTGTATGGATTCCAATCCTGCCATAACATTGAGCTTGCGTTTGCAACCACAAAATCACAACGGGAACTGAAATTGAACTTAAAATCGAAAATAACTCCAAGATCTTTCTTTTCACTAAGCTTAAAAATTTTCAAACTCAATGAGTGAGACTCTACCAGAGAAAGATAGAGATTTATATTTATGTAGAAACTTTAAAAAAGAGCTATGGTAAGTCTGGATTTACATTGGCCAATTTTTCCAGTGTCGATTTATATTTGTTGTTGTAATCGTGTGAGATTCCAAAGTACAGCCGACATGTTCCTTCCAACTTGACACATTTTCAGCACTGGAAAAAATTGGTTAAACAAAGATTGGATTTACATATAAGCACTCAAGCTCTTAATGACATCCACAAAAATTAGGAAAAAAGTATCGTTGATAAAACAATGGATCCCATTGTTCGACAACATGAATAGTAAAGATGTATCAAGTATCAAAGTTACTAACGGGTGTTTTTATTAGAGGTCGGTTGCTACGGGTAACGGGGAATCAGGGTTCGATTCCGGAGATGGTTCTTCCTCATCTACATAGGAATCGGAATCAACTTTAAATTAAAATAAAACACAGACAAATGTTTTTAATATCTATGAAATTGATTTTGATTGATGGAATTTAATTTCGAACACGTATGACTACCGTGGCTACCGTATGATAACGTAATCTGGAGGTCAAATCCCCAAATAAAATAATTTAATGGCGTCAAATTGCATGAACGAAGTTACCAGTTAACAGGTCCATTTCGTAAAATGAATCGTTCCTTAAATGTTTCCTTTCATGGGTCCAAATACGGCAGTTATGTTTACTGACATATCCAATCTATTTAACAAAAAATTTGCTTCATTAAAAACACTGTTCGGTGCGATATGACAAAAAATGGGCACTTATGTACCACGTATACCGGCGGGAATCATGCACCGCAGCATAAAACAAAAGCACCTACTTTTAACCTTATAGTTTTTCTAATTTTAAGCTAGTTTAACGTAATTTAAGTTAAGTTTAAAAAAAAAAATTGAGAAAAACAATAATTTGCTGCCAAAAAGGCCTAAGACAAATTTAGAATGAAATTAAAAGTAATGTCCACAGATGAAGACACACTGGTTGGTATTATTACGAGGTTCTTTTTACGCGCGTTTATCTGTGAAGTATTCACAATAAGTTGTTGGGAGTCGGTCGCGCACATTGCGACTGTCTGCGCACTGTGTCAATTCCGTGTTGCGCTGGCTCGATCATTAAGCTGCGGCCAGTCGCAATATGCGTCACCATAGAACCATAAAATGCACGTAATGCCCAATGAGTTTCTCGAACCATGTTTTTTTCAAAATTAATTTGAACAATATGCAAACGTTGCTCCAGCGACGTGAGTCTATTCAAAATGAATTGCCAAACCGACCTGAACACAACCAAGAACTTTCAAATCGGCTGTCTCATAAGGCAGCGTTGCCAATTTAAAGTTCTCAGACTCCGCCTCTAAAAGAAAACACCCTCTACCTTCAGGTACACCTGAGACCTGAGATGACCTGTATGACATCTGAAAATAAATCATTTATGCGGGTACCGTTGCCTCGGAGAAATGTTCGAAAGTATTACACAAGGCATAAAAGAGTAATATTTTGCACAAAATAGTAGGTACTATGCGGACAATAAGTTAAATAGTTCGGATGAATTGAGAAACAAATTATGATTGCATAACTCGGAGTTTAGCTGCTTAGTTAACTGAAGGACATAGGCTAAAAATAAGAAATACTAAATTAGGTGTCATCCAGCTCTGCTTAAGTCTTATGAACAAAAACAAAATCTTAGCTACTGTCAGAGGATTTAAAGAGTTGATATTAGGCTACAGTTCTAATGTGCATGCCGCAACCTGTTCAAGAGCTAGCCACGAAGTAGGTAAGAGACGTGATTTCAAAATCGTATGTTTTTCGATGTTAAAAAAAATCCAAAAGCTCTGTAAAATCGATTTACTTCTTTCGGATAGATGAGCAAAATAATTATAAATATTTCCTATAGCTGAATTTCAGTATTAAGTGGCATTTGATATTGATGAGTATCTCCTATGGTGGATTACCTTTCAGACTTTTCAATTAGAGTTTTTTTGGATGGTTTTAATTCTCTGTTTTGTCTCCGACTGTCTTCCTTATTTTCTTAAATGATCTCTTGTATCTAAAATTACTAATCTGCTACATTGTTTCGCTGGCGACAGCACCTTCAGATCTTCATAAAAGATGCATTTTCTCAAAAGATGCAAGAAATTTGTTTTCCCTTCTGTTCTGGCTATACCATTTATAAGGCATACATCCACCCAAAACTTGAGTACAACTCTCATATTGGACTTCTATAACACATTTTAATCTATCGGGTAGAATTTAGAACAGAGCCCTAAAACTTTAAATGTTTTATCGACTTTTTCTATAAACAGTGCTCAGCGATGAAGCTCACTTTTGGTTGAATGGATACGTCAGTAAGCAAAACTGCCGTATTGGGAGTGATGATAACCCTTAAAAGTATGTTGAGACACCGTTACATCCACAAAAACTGACTGTTTGGTGTGTTTTACGGTTTGGTGGAATAATTGGTCAGTACTTCTTTAAAACCGATGCTGGCCAGAACGTTACAGTCAATGGTGACCGCTATAGAGCGATGATTACTGACTTTTTCGTTCATCAATTGAACAACCATGATGTGCAGGAGCTGTGGTTTCAACAAGATGGCGTAACAAATCACACAGCTCGTGCCACAGTTGATATATTGATGGAAACGTTTGATAAGCGCATATATAGTTTCCCGTTACGGACCCGTGAATTGGCCTCCAAGATCGGGCGATTTAACGCCACTTGACTATTTTCTGTGGGGATTTGTGAAGTAGCTAGTCTACGCCGATAAGCCCCAAACGATTGACCACTTGGAGGAGAACATTCGCCACGTTATTGCAGATTTAAGGCCACAAATGTTGGAAAAAGTCATCGAAAATTGGACCTCCCAGATTAGACTACGTCCGAGCAAGCCGTGGAATGTAAGGAATATCACTATTGCACATGCACCATCTCTATGTTTTTTTAGAAATATAAAATAGGTGACTCTATCGACCGCCTTACAAAATTCGATATCTGTTTAAAAACCATTTTTAAGGCTCTAAATGAATTTGCTGCCAAAATTGTAAGCCTCTTCTTGTTAAAATCGAAAAATGTTACTATCGTTTCGGTAGCGTTCTCCTATAACTAAATATTTCTCTGCTCAGTATCGTTACATTGTATCGATGTTTTGTGGAATTTGCTAAATTGAGTGATGAATTCAATTTCATAATAATTTCAAAAGTAATTTTTTTTTCTTCTTATTCTTTTCTATTTATATACCGAGGCCACTTTTAGACTCAGTTCAGAAATTCGTTCTCATCTCTGATGCTTTAGAGTAAGACAGTCGTTTTGCTCTTCTCGTAGCCATAGACAGACCATATTCCTTATAAAAATAAATGTCAATTTGTCGTACAATATTTTTTTTTTCGAAAAACTAAGGGATAGTTTTCTCAATATATCTTCAAAGTTAAATACGTATGTACCTATATGTGCAAATAGGTAACAAATTTATCCGAAATTCGTAAGGCTGATTTATTCCCGTAGATATAGAATCCTTTGTGGATTATGCAAAAGAACGAACCATCGATACTTAACTTACGCTTTTAAATGTGGGAAGTGCGAGTCAAACTAAATCTGGCCATTGACTCGGGTCTGTTCATTGCGATATTGCATTTTAGTTTAACGGAAAATTGTAGTTGATAAAAAAAACGATTTGCGCATAATCCAACTAAAAACAATCGACTACAAACAATTCGACTAAAAAACAATTCGATTAAAAACATTTCGACTAAAATAAATTAAAACTTAAAATAAGAAACTATCAGCCTTGTTGTGAGTTTCACCCATATTTCACCTTTAAAGTTTTTGTTGCCCCCGAAATTTAAAAGCTATTGTGAATTTCGCCCGAACGAAATATCACTTCGAACTAGAAATGATATTTCGAACAAATATTTGCGATATGAGCTGTGATGGTATTTGAAAATAAGTTAAATACCTACGACATAAAAGAAAAATCCCAAATTTTTCCCTTCACCCCATCTCATACAATTTGTTATGTTATTGTTTGCAGACCATCACACATTCTATCCCATTTGAAGGTTTGAGGTTATCTTGAAACTGATTTGTTATTTTTTGTTTGGATGCAAGTGTGGAAGAAAAATGTGATTATCAGAAACAGAAGATATAGCTATCACTCAAGTGGTTGTTGTTTCATTCAAACCATCACTATCAGAAACAGTGTGTTACTTAGACGCAGACAAATTTTATGGCAATGATTTTTTGATTACGAACAAAAAAAAAATTAAAGGCATTTTCCCTACATGTGCCAGCACTGGATTTTTCGGGTTAAACATTTAACAATAGGCGAAAAGTGAAATATGAATTTTTCCGGGTGGAATGTTGTTGGGTGAAGTATAGAACTTAAAAATGGAAAAAAACAAAGACGATTTTTATAAATTGACATGAAAGTTACTTTACTCGAAAGATAAGCTTCTGGCATTATAATTTAAATATGTTTTTTGGCATATGACGCCACGGCTGGCTGGGACGTAGTCTTATCTGGAGGTCCAATTTTCGATGACTTTTTCCAACATTTGTGACCATATATCGGCAATAACGTGGCGAATGTTGTCCTCCAAATGGTCAATCGTTTCGGGCTTATCGGCGTAGACTAGCGACTTCACATATACCCACAGAAAATAGTCAAGCCGCGTTAAATCGCACGGTCTTGGAGGCCAATTCAATTCATATGCGGTTACCAAACGTTTCCTTCAATATATCAATTCTGGCACGAGCTGTGTGACATGTTGTTCCGTCTTGTTGAAACCACAGCTTCTGCACATCATGGTTGTTCAATTGATGAACGAAAAAGTCAGTAATCATGGCTCTATAGCAGTCACCATTGACTGTAACGTTCTGGCCAGCATCGTTTTTAAAGAAGTGCGGACTAATTATTCCACCAAAAAATAAAGCACACCAAACAGTCAGTTTTTGTGTGTGTAACGGACTAACGGTGTCTCAACATACACTTGAAGATTGTCATCACTCCAAATACGGCAATTTTGTTTATTTTTTTGTATCCAATCAACCAAAAGTGAGCTTATTCATTCATGTTGAAATGCCAAACCAAACTAAGAATAAATCACTTGACAGCTGACAAAATGGCCTCCAGTTAAAATTGTGTTGCCAACTTAAAGTTCTATACCTCTGAAAAAAACACCCGTTATAATTCATAGTTCAAATATATTTTATGAAAAATAAAATACTTATTTATCATTTTAAATAAAGATCCAATCAATTTGTTGCCCTGAAGAACTTAACAAACATCAACGAAACGTATGGTGAAAATATGGAATTGTCATAATTCGCATACAAAAATTAAAGATCAATAAAATTATTTGAAATTTTGAATTTTTAGCTAGATTAACACGCTCACAAACAACCAACAAAGATGTGTCATTTCTCATCAAGACGGAAGTTTTCTTTATCGCGGTCGTGTAAAAAGTAAACAAATAGTCAAGGGTGTTTAAAGTGGGATTTTGTGATTGCGAGGTTATACAAAATGCGGGATTATTATATTTGAGAGATTTCGTTTTTCGAAATTGAAAACAAAAAATGCAATGCGGTATATCGAATAGTGTTACTATCAGGTATTCTAGTTCTTAATAAAGTTGTTCTTATTTACGGATAGTTATCATAAGGCGAGGTTAGCACACAGAAGAAGTTGGAGAAATCGTAACAATAGTCAAAGATAAACACAACAATCGTAACAATAGTCAAGATTAATTTCCATGTTAAATACAACAATAATTCCGCTTAGTTAATGGTGATAAACCTCTCCGCTTGTTAACTTAGAGCATATAAAAACAGAATAATAAGTATTATAACTGTTATACTTGGCGTGTTATTGTGCACTTTTATTTAAAGCGAACAAGTGAGTACAAAAAAACTCACCTAATATTGTAAAACCTATATCTTTAACGAGAAAATGTTAAAAATGAAAAAAACTAACACAAAATTTGTTTTTTTTGTTTAACTTTTTTTCAGTTTGAATTTTTTTTTTTAAATTTTAAATTCAATATTATTTGAACTATATTAAGAAGCTCCAGATTACAAAATTATAACAAAATCGGTGAAACCATGGAAAAGATATAAGCGAATAACATAAAACATACGACCATTTTCTCAAAAAACGTGTACTTAGTGCATATTTCCGTTAAGTGAATTTTTTTTACAATGATTTTGATTCCAGATACGAAGTTTAATCAAAATCGTAAGAGCCAGTTTTGGGAAAACTTTAAAAATAAAATGTTTGTATGGCAGCTACCCGTTCTAGGTGAGTTAAAACGAAAATTCGATTTTTTCTTCTATGGCATCAAATAAAAATGGTATGTACCGAATTTCATACAAATCGGACCACCCGTTTAGCCTCTAGCTCAAGTAACAGTGAACGCAATAACACGACGTGACGCACAGACCGACGGATGGCATGACGAAACCCACTTTTTCGAACTTCTCGATCGTCGTAGTGTTAATTTCGATTACAACGTCGAAATTTTTTTCAAAATTATTCAAAATTATAATTGTTAATTTTGAGACATTTTAAACGTAAAATCACTAATTTTGGTACCAACATAATATTTTAGGGTTTCGAAAGTAAAGCTAAATAAAATACACTCACACAGATATATTTTTGATGAACATTTTATTTCATCATAAAGTTTGGACATGGCCATTAAGTGTGAAATACAATATCATTCAAATGGTCGGCTCAGGAAGATTCTCAGCATGCGATTCTTTTAAGGTAATTTTTAACCACTTTTTCGCACATTTCGGGCGGTATCTAAATACTAAATAAATTGAGTAACGTTGATTTTTAATGCGTCTAAAGTTCGGGAGTTATTTGCATAAACACGATCTTCTGCGTAGCCCCACAGAAAAAAAAAATCGAACGGTGTCAAATCACATGATCTTGGTGGCCAATTGACGTCGCCAAAACATTAAATTACGCGACCAGGAAACTTCTCACGCAATAAAGCCATAATTGGTCGTGTTGTGTGGCTTATTGCCCCATCTTGTTGGAATCACATATCGTCCAAGTCATGATCTTCAATCGCCGGGCAAAAAAAATCGATTATCATTCGACCAATTGCTGCCAACGCCGGAAAATCGATAAATTCGGATTATCAGCAACACTTGCACTTACAGCAGCAATATTTTTAACTGAGCGTGCATTACGATGATGCACATGCAGGCCTTACGACATAAGTCACGCTTCCACTCTCTTCAAATTTCTTCACAATTTTACCGATTGCTTGCGTAGTCGGTCGATTATGACGACCATATAATCATCGCGTAGTGCGCCAAAAGTGGCTTGGTTTGAATCACCACTTTTGTTATGTTTTAATAATTTTAACGCGTTGTTCGATTGTTAAGCGATCCAATACCCTAAATGGCAAATATTCAACTAATATTATGACACTTCAAATGACATCTGAGTTTGACAGGTGACAAATACCAGCGCTACCAACTTGAAACCACCAAATGAATAACCCTGTACTTCCACATCCAAAATTTGCTATAGGGTTAGGTATATCTTAAATGGACATTCATTGAGGGATGAACTTTTGTTGGTCGCATATAGCTCTTTGGTAAGGCTTTTAAAATATGTGTTCTATAGATAATACCGGTTACATCATAAACGCAATCATATCAGCGAACTACCATCATCAGACCACTATATGGCTGACCACAAGTCGAGAAAAAATTAGTTTACCTAAATTGCAACATTACCTGGCAGACTATTCTATTTTTGATTAAATTAATAAAATCTCACATAAAATACCAAAATCTCTTCCCACTTTACCCACCATTTCATTAAAAACTAATTGACATTGATACAAAACTGTCACACAACACTCAATTAAATCTGATGGTTCTTCAAATAAAATATTATATCTCATTTCTTTGTGTGTAATTTACTGAACCAAATATTTCCTTAAAAAAATATACAAATAAAAATATTATCAGATAAATTAAAATAAAATAAACATTTTTAAGAATTTCCCCCACAAATAAAAGCACTTTATGTGGCGCGATAACCGCGACAACAATTTTAAAACCAAACTTCCATCTCTCACCACCGCGCAGTCTCATTAATCAACATCCATTTCAGTAATATAAGAACGCCATCCCGAGATTAAGTGAACATATGAGATTAATCGTTCTAAAGCAATGAATATAAATATTTTATGACCCAATGAAAAGATTATGAACAAAAAAAATTAATTGCAATCGTAAAAGATCATGAAAAATCCATCATCAACTAATTGCAAATGCGCGCCAAAGTTTATAGTATAGTTTGTGTGTGTGTGTACTTATTTTTAAGGCTTACGATTACGACTCATCGTCAGTCAGTGAACTCACTCATTGAATGCACATGCACACATCAGTCATAGGTATATTTATAGGCTTCTTATCAAGCGTCAGCGGTTAACTCAAGTAGTCAAGTGATGTGATGTGATTTTTTATGATTTTATGATTTATTTGGGCCGAGCTTTATTATATTCAAATAAAATAATTAAAATTAAAAAAAAAAACCTTAACATCACATAATGTAGATAGTTTTATAGTTACTTCTCTTTATTGTGATATACGAAGTATAGGTTAGGTATCAAAATTAAACTCACACCACATTATAATGTATAGTTTAGCTGCCAAATGGTCAAAAGGTAATAAAATTTCAACTTCAAGTGGATTTTTCGTGCTGTCAGACAGACATATGGAAACTCGTGGAGACTCATGCATCCACAGCAAGAGTAACAGCAACGCCAGCGCTCCAACAGCCAGTGGATGACGTTAGAAATGCAGAAAATTGATTTTTATTTTCATGTGGGCATTGAGTTCGCGAGAAAATGTATATCAAGTAAATGTGACATCCACACATACATATTATGTATAAACAAATTCAACTGAAGTCAATTTAATATAAGAACAACAGGAACGCCATGCACCACAATATTGAAAAACGAGAGCCAGAGTGGTATACTTTTTGTTTAATTTGGAGTCGATGTATGTACATTGTACATTTTAGATACATATACATTTATTTATTCGATCGACCAATATAATGTTTGCATATAAATAATGAGTTCCGCCATATTTGTTGTAATACAATAAATATTTTTAACATTTTATTTCAAACATTATTGGCAGTCTGTTTTTTTCAGTTGATGACAGTTAAATAAATGAATGACATTTGTTTTGAAATAATTGACATTTCTTCGTGAATTGGATGGAATGTTAAAGAGAAATAATAAATAACAGGAAGTTATATAGTATTGTTTCTTTTATTGGCAGGCTACTCCGCGTCTTAGTGATATTTATTTTAGGTATAGATGTAGGTTTTTCTATTCACGAATTATACTCTTTCCGAAAATTAATTTTTTTTTGTTTCAATTTGCTAGTGAGAAAAATGTCAAGAAAATGGTAAAGCGGATTCTTTACTTGACAGCTAAAATAGAGAGAGATGCTCTAGTTGGAGCTTGGAGCCCCACTCTAGACAGTATTTTTTTCTTTACCGCCGCTTCAGCTTCAATTAGAGGCCGCTCCACAGTGGACTGACTCTACATAAACGTAAATCCGTACCAAAATATAGGCTTTAAAAATAGCCATCCGATACATAAAACAAAAGTGCAAAATCTCCAAATCCATGCAATCCAGAGAGCTTTCAATTTAAAAAGAGGTATTAGCTATTGTTGACAGTTTAGGGACCTTATAGAGTACCAATAAACATAACAAAATGAAGGTTTTAAAGATGCCCAATTGCTGCACAAAAAAGAGCGATATCTCCAAATCCCTGCACCCTAGAGCGCTTTTAATTAAAAAAAGAGGTTTTACCTGTTATACGAAGGTCTTAAGGATGGGTAACCGATGCATAAAGAAAAAGTGCAATATATATCCCATTCCACGAAATCCAGAAAACTTTCAATTCAAAAAGAGGTATCAGCTATTGTTGACAATTCAGGGACCTAAGAGTACCTACCAATATGCACACCAAAATGTAGGTTTCAAAGATCGCCACCCGATGTAGAAAAAAGGGGCAATGTCTCCAAATCCATGCACCCTGGATCACTTTTAATTACAAAAAAGAGGTTTTACCTGTTGTGAACAACGCAGGGATCCAAGAGTACCAAATGCATCATAATAAGAAGATAAGAAAAAATGCAATATATCCAAATCAATGCAATCAAGAAGGTTTTCTATCTAAAAAGAGGTATTAGATATTGTGAACATTTCAGCGAACTTAGAATACCAATATGCATACCAAAATGAAAGCTTCAAAGATGGCTAAACGATGAGCTGGCTGTTTATTTTTATTAATTTGACAAGGATCATTTCGCACCTTCTTGCCATGTAATTTAATCACTTCGCATTTTGATTGATTGGCAAATTTTTTGGACAAGTTTTTATTGGGGTATATACATGTGTATTTCATCTTTTCATAAAATTATCATTTCGTATATTTCACATTGCAGTTTTGATCTTGCATTTCATTAAATATTAAGCCTAAACATATAATATTAAGCTGCAAAATATATCATATTCAGCACAATAATCTATGTTTGCAATAAGTTCATAGATAAAAATAAAATATAATGCACAGCTGAACGATTGGCTATACATTGAAGATGGATAGGATTGAAATAATGGCTCAATATTGTTATGATATCATTAACAACAAAAAAAATTGTTTTTTTCTTTAAAAAAAATATAATTAATAAAAGTTTAAAATGCAATATTAATTGAAATATTTACTTAGAAGTACTGGAACATCGATTGAATCATATCAACGAGATATTCAGGAAGAAACTAATAGTAAGGTATTTTCTCAAAACAAAAAAAAATTTCAATTGAGATAAAAATGCTTTTGGGAGATTACCGTAGTTTTTTTTATTGTTTAAACACTCATAATCGAACAAAAAAACAATCAACATTCAATTCTTTTTCCGAACATTAATTTTTCCAATAACATAAGCGGCGAGATAACGAAATTGCGAGATAAAGAAACGGCGAGATAAAAATGGTGAAATAAAATAATGTGAGATAAAATCGAGAATAAATAGTTATAGCAAAAATAGCTTGCAAAACAAGCGAGAGAACTTTTGTGAAATTATCAGTTTGCTGGTTAAATTAAAGAACAAAAAAATAATCAGCGAAACAAATTTTTGCGAAACGATTAAAATTTATCTTTATAGTTACGGAGTAAAATTTGTGAAAAGGTTTTTAACCAAACGTCCAGCACCAATGGAGTGGGGAACTAGGGCCGTGAGGGCCCCGGGCAGAAAATAATTATGTTTTCTTTTTACTTCTGATTTATGTATACGTATAGGTACTATGTGGCAAGTTATGGATCCGTAATAAAAATCGAACTGGAAATTTTGATCAAACTTGACATTAGGATGATAGGAAAGCCGAAGAAAGTATAGGTCTCGCAAAAACGTCCGGAAAGCAGATGGGTCAATTTTCTTTAAATTTTGAATGGCCTTAAAATCCACCTATGTTTTATTTTAATACGCTCTTGTTTTTTTTGCCCATACATTTTTAGGCATTCTCCTTTGCTTTGGATTTTCAAAAAAGCTTGATATTTAATAATTGAAAAACGAATCGCTCGATTCTTATTAAACTTGGCAAAAAGCGGGTTTTAACATAGCCTTAAAGATTTTAAACAAAAATTATTCATATAATTAAAATAACGGTACCTGCCATACAAATGTTTAAAAACCGTTGAGAAAAATCGTATACGTTTCCTATACGATTTTGATTCTGTGTCAAAATTAATACTCTCGCATTTAATATTATTAAATTTTACATTTTTCCATTATTAACAGTACTATCTCATTATCCGATTGACCCATTAGAATTAATTTTTGTATACAGAAGCTTATAATACGTTTAAATAATAATGAAATCTAAATTTTCCAAAAAAAAATATTTTTGGTTTCGAAAAAAAAATCAAAATTTTTTTTTGAAAAGGGTAGGTTTTTTTTTTTTTAAGTATTTGCAAAATATAATATGAACATAGCAATTAAACTATGTTTTTGAGAAAAATAATTTATTTTAGACTTTCGAATCACAGTGGGATCACACATAAGGGTATGTTCGTGCGACCCAGTCGTGCATTTTATTTATTTTGGTGGCAATTCCTTTATATATCTTTAATCAATTTATATCTGCCAAATACTAGGTCTATGTCTGCAGATAATTCGGGCACAAAAACTCTATGACTGTTAAAATGTAGAACTTATGTACATACCTATATCAATTTGTCAAAATGACTTGGAACTAACTATAGAATATTTTATTACGTCTACAATTTATCGACGGTAAAAAAATGTTGAAAGTTGGTTTTTGTGTGATAACAGACTTGCATTAATAGGCTGCAAGGCTTACGCACCATCATATTAATGTTGAAGGTTTGAATGAAAACAACAACCACCTAAATGAGCTACCACCAAGTCATTATAGGCTGGAGTTATAGCTATTTTACGGCTGCCAGACCGATCTTCAGACTCCTTTTAGTGGTGCTTAGTCCATTGCGTTCAGTTTTAATTTGAAAAACTTTTTTCCTCAGCTGAGAGTGAAATAAAACATTTTTCAACGCATTTTATTTTGCATTTTTTTTATAGTTGAAGATAGATTTTTAATTTTAATAGGTAAAATAATGACAACATTAGAGTGTTTAACGGTTATCGGTGCATAACTCGACAACGCTTGCTTGGAAGACTTTGATAACTTTGTTCTTTTTTTTATATACATATATAAAAATATTGCATCGAAATTGATTACTTATTTAACCTTCCCATACCCTCGCGTTGGTCTATGAGACTGACAGATTTTTTTTTGAACTCAATCATTCTTCCTACCCGTTAAAAACTTCACACAGTGTTGCAATACACGATTTGCATTTTTTGTACTCGAGCAACGTAGAAACCTCCAAACTGAAGTACTGTAGATCCGCATCCGAACCAATACACAAAATAAAACACAACAAAATAAAACAGTTTTCGCAAAAAAATGTCAAAAGTCAAAAGCCAATTTCTGCTATGTGTATTTTTAGCCAAATATCTAAAACGCGGTTTTATTACAACCACTTTCTTTTTTAAACGTTTTCCACATTAAATGAAAGACAACAAAAACTAATTGCTGTATGGAAGCTATACCTCTTCTAGATGAGCTAAGTCGAAAATAAAAATTTATCCATCACAAACAAATACCCTGTACCAAATTTGAAACGATCGGCTTGTTTAGATCCTTGATGTGCAATGGACGCCGCACAGACCGACACACTTACGTCCACGGACGATATGCCCAAAAAGCATTATTTGTTTAAACTCTCCATATTGAGTTTGTTTAAAATCTCGATTTACCTTACACAAAACCTGCTAACAATATCATAATATCGATGCAACAGGTCGAAAGCAAACCGGAACACGTCAAAACATTCACAACTATCCACTTGTGGAAAAACGTAAAATTTCGATATTTATGCGCCAAATATTTAAAACTATTCTTGTTTTGCTTTTTTTAACAAATCAATAGAAATTCAACGTTTTCCCAAATCTTCCTTTGCGTATCCTTAAAACTGATGTTTGTTAAGCTGTTTTCGTATTTCTTCCAGAACTATAACATCGATTTTATTCACTTCTTCCCACTTGCATTTAACCGAGTTTTTCTTATTCATTAAGGTGCTAATTTTATTTCAATTATCACATTGAATGAAAGTCAAACATGCTATTAAATTAAAATACTCTTTATATAGCGAACGCTTGCATTGGGCTTAGTTCCGCTATGAGTTTATGTAAATTAGTTTATTCTGAATTATCATTCCAGAATATGACCTATGCACCACAAAGAAGATCAGAATAACTTAGATATATTAATTATACAGTGAGCTTACAAAGTAAATATTATTTTTAATTTTCTCTCCCTTCTGTTACCAAGTATAGTAAATATTTCACTACTCGCTCATCAGTACCTCAAATCGTTATTCTTCTTCTTGTTCTTTTTCATGATTATGCTACATGCAGAAAACCTAGCACAAGCTCCTCTCATGCGTAACACATATCCATACACGCAATGAATATTAAAATTTAAATAACGCGCGGCGAACAGTGCAATAGAGGCTAAACAAAAGAGCTGAGCAGCGAACTCGATTTTTGATTAAATGCTTTTAACTGCGGTGTTTGTGATAAAATAAATCGGTTAAACAAAATTACGACGGGATAATATAATGTTTTGTTTTATCATAGACTTAGATTGCTCTATCTTGTTTGGCCAGACGTAATTGCGCTCTAGTTTTATAAATTATGTGCGACAACATATTTGGGTAGACGTATGTATATGTAGGTATGTATATAGGTACAGGTTTCTTTATGTTAATCCGAAATATAAATTCCACACGAGCAAATTCTACTAATTTTCTATTTAAATTAAATTTATCATCAATAAACATTGTGAATTTATTTGAATTGTGTTGCAATGTTGCAAGTGCTGTTTATTAAGGACGTATTTTATATTGAGGTAGTTGAGAAAGTTTAGTACATAAACAAAGATAAATTCGAAGATCTGGTGCAAATCTGGTGAATGTTGTCAGTGAATGAGAAACTGGATTTTCAAAGTTATTTTTATTTTAAAATCTATTTTAAGTTTTTCTCTAAGAATATAAGAAAATATGACTTGTTTTTATTGAAAACTCATTTAGCGAAAAAAAAACAAATATGTAAGTTTGTCAACAAATTATTATTATTTTCGATAAAATACAAAATTTAAATTGTCTAAAAGAATTAAATTAGCATTTTTGTGAAGCTATAAAGTTAATGAAAAGCATATAAAAGTCATCCCACATAACTACGACTTAAAATTAATGAAAACCATAAACGGAAAACTAGTTTTTTTTTTAAATTACAAGATTATGTAAGACAATAGACAAATTTGGGATGTAAACAATTAATATATTTTTTCAAAATAACATTTTTTATAAAAAAAAAAACGTTACAATACATTTTTACTTGATCTATAGGGCAAGTATTGATTTCGTCCGAAATGTCCGAAATGTTGTATTGAAATGTCCGAAAAAGTGAGTTTGGTAATGCCCTCTGTCGGTCTGGCGTCCGTCGCGTCGGTGCGTTTTTGCGTTGGTGCGTCTTTGCGTCGGTGCGTCCACTGTAATTTGAGGTAGAGCCTAAACGGGGGTGGTCCGATTTGCATGAAATTTGGTACAGAGCATTTTAACGTAATTCCCTAGAGAGAAAAATCGAATTTTTGTTTCAGATTACCTAGAACGAGTCGCTGCCATACAAAAATATTGTTTTTTTTTTTTAATTTTCTCACAAACGGCAGAAACGATTTTGATTAAAATTAGTACTTTTTTTATATAAGACAAAAATCTTGAAAATTCAAATCGATTTCAGGTTGTTTCCCAGTCAGGAAGAAGGGGGCTCCCGGCCCCCCAAAATAATTTGATATGGGGCCCCACAGGGCTAGCTACGCCACTGTATCTGATTTTTGAAAAATACATTTATGCTCTAGTGCTAAACTGACTATTGACAAATTGGGCCTAAATTGGATAAAATCAAATAATATTTCAGGAGTGATCAAAATATCCTAAGATAATTTTCGATTTGTTTTTGAATTCGCAGTTTTGTTTTAATTTTAAGTGCTATGGCACTTTGCAAAGTTTAGTTTCGGCACAAAAGTTGCAAATTTATAAATTTGTTTTGTTGTCTCTTCAGCTCTTAGGACAAAAAACGGATCACAAAACAGCACAACTTTAATTTTTAACAAAATCGTAATTTTGCAAAAAATTACATCCACAAAATTTGCAATTTTTTTTAAAAATATTTAAGACATGCACAAGGCAGCGCAAGTTGAGCGCATCACACTACGCATCACGCACATGGACAAAATTTAAAACGCTTAAAAGTGTAGAGAATAAAATATCCCCTTCACCGAACTTTTACCACTATTTTTCTCTTTTTATAAAAAGTCGAATTATTCCAATTCCTATTCTTGGGAAAGAAAAATAGTGTAAGGATTTTCTTAATTACTAGAAGTAGAAAACGTAACACCATCTGATTTTTAGCGTTCGACTAAAAATTATGAAAACAAATTGAATATTTATAAACTGGGCTGATCGCTGTGGACTTGGCTTTAACCCTCATTAGACAGATCTTGTCCTCTTCTCAAGGAAATACAAAGTCGCCCACATAGACTCTCCGTCTATCAAAGGGACTCCACTTAAATTCTCAGACGAAGCCATCTTAGATTAGAAATTAAGTTGGAAACCCAATACACAAGAAAGAGTCAAAAAGTCCATTGTGGCACTCTTCTCATGCAAAAAAAGCTGTAGGAAACAAATGGGGTCTTAAGCCCGGCATTGCTCATTGACTTTACACCTCGTTTGCCAGACCGATTCTTACACACGGTGTGACAATATGGTGGAACGCTTTAGATACACCGACAAGTTGTGAAGAACTTAACAAAGACCAACGTTCAGCCTCCTGTTGTATGGGTGGAGTACTTCGTACAACATCTTACGCTGCATTGGATATTATGTCAAATCTAGCACCTCTTGATATATTTGCTTAATAATCGGCTGCAAGCACAGCTATTCGTCAAAAAGCTTCCTCACAGTGCACTAACAAAGATATTGGCCACCCTTTCATTCTGAACTCATTCAAAACACTTCCATAGTAGTATTGACTACACTATACCACAGTTTCAGTTCGATAAAAACTTTCAGGTCACCATACCTTCCAGATCCATCTGGGAGGATTCGGCATTCTTGGAAGATGAATTAATCCATTTCTACACGGACGGATCAAAAACTGATGACGGGGTTGGTAGAGGTGTGTCCTCAGACATGATGATTGAAATCTCTCCTTTCGCCTTCTCAATCACTGTAGCGTGTACCAGGCGGAACTTTTGGCGATAAAAGAAGTACTGTCTTGGCTTACAGAAAACGTGATATCTATCACAGATATTCGCATCTTCTCAGATAGCCAAGCCACCATAAAATCTCCGGAATCTGTCTCTACCAAACCTCATAACAGCCCTTTACTGTCGATCATCTTTCATTGAGATGGCACAGAGCAGTTTAATATTCTTCTTTTTTTGGTGCCGGGCCATAGGGACATTCCAGCAGGAAATTGCAGGGCTGATGAACTTGCGAGAAGTGAAACGACTCTACCTATTTTGCCAAAGAGGACAAACATAGGTTTACCAATCGCTACGTGCAAACTTGTGCTGAAGCAAGATGCAATAGGCAAAACCTACCTAAGGTGGAACAACATCACCATCTGCGTGGCGACAAAACGGATATGGCCAAAGCTTTATCTTAGGCGCTCGAAGAGTTTAATATCTCTAAGCAGATATCACATCGGCTCCGTAATAGGTTTCATTACCGGGCCCTGCTTGATAGGAAAGAACGCAACGAGGCTCGAAGTATTTTCAAATGATTTCTGCAGAAGCTGTATGGATGAAGAAGAGGAAGAATCGATTCCTCATCTCCTCTGTATTTGTCCGTCCCGCTCTATCCCAACGTAGTTAACTCCATATCGGAAATTACTATTACTACTACAATGATTATATAGTGATCTGGTAAATGTTGGCATAAGCAATCTCGCACGCTTCGTGGAAAGTTCCTAGTTTCTTGTGGTATCACAATGAACCAACTATCGTCTAAGTGTGTCAAGCTTTCCTGCCTGGCAGCCACCTTAACCTTGCTATATTGTAAGTGTTGCACGTGTTTTTTAATATTTTATATTCATATTAATTCAATATTTTAAAAAATTGCTTCTCTCGCATAAACTGGGGGGAAATGCCAAACAATCATTTACCAAAGGATTTTTCATTAATTTGGAAACACCCTTTATAACGGGTGATTTTTTAGCTGGTTTGGTTTTGGCAACACTGGTTTTGACAGCTGACGTGTGTTTAGTACCTTGTGTCACTGTCAAACAGCTTCAGTTTGGTTTGCAATTTAACCATGGATCGTCTTACAAATGAACAACGCTTGCAAATTATTGAATTTTACTATCAAAATTCGTGCTCGGTTCGAAATGTTCATCGCGCGCTGCTTGTGTTCAGCGATGAGGCTCATTTTTGGTTGAATGGGTACGTAAATAAGCAAAATTGCCGCATTTGGAGTGAAGATCAGCCAGAAGCATTGCAACAGCTACCAATGCATCCCCAAAAAGCCACTGTTTGGTGCGGTTTATGGGCCGGCGGCATTATTGGGCCTATTTCTTCAAAGATGATGCGAATCGCAGCGTTACTGTCAATGGTGAACGCTACCGAGCGATGATAACAAACTTTTTTTTGCCCGAAATGGAAGTTCTTGACTTGCATGATATGTGGTTTCAACAAGACGGTGCCACATGCCACACAGCACGCGAAACAATGGCGCAATTGCGAGGCGAGTTTGGTGAACAGTTAATTTCACGTTTCGGGCCGGTCAATTGGCCGCCTAGATCGTGCGATTTGACACCATTAGATTATTTTTTGTGGGGGTATGTCAAGTCTAATGTCTATAGGGACAAGCTTCGATTGACGCACTGGAAGCCAACATGCATGCATTCATTCGTGAGATACCGGCCGATATGTGTGAAAGAGTATGCCAAAATTGGACTCAGCGGATGGGGTACCTGAGACGCAGCGGCGGTCAACATTTGCATGAAATTATCTTTAAACATTAAATTGCAAGGTTCAAACCATCGATTCAAATAAATATTTCATTCATTTTTTCGAATTTTTTGTGTTTTTTTTTTTTAAAAAGTTCTAAACCTCTTAAAAAATCACCCATTACAAGCTGATACCAAGTAACCTCAAAAGCTGATTTAAATACAAACGAGTAGTTATCGTTCTTCAAATAAAATGTTATCAACTCATTCACCTATATTAGGACCTAGTCATAGATATACATAACATTATACATTATATAGCAAATGTTTAACTTTTTTGCCTTCGCTTTTCTTTTATAGCATTTTTGAGTTGATATAAAAGAAACCCTCATGTCAAAACCTTCCAACTTATCTTAATGTATTTCAAAGTTGCTTTACGTATAATGTATAGATATTAAAATAAAATTTACGTTCGGTTCCGCTTAAAAGCTTTTCAAACACAATTCACCTGAAATTATGTACATACACTATACACACCTAGGTATGTATTGTATATGCGATAAACCACTCGTAGAACGTTTACAAAATAAAGAAGCCTTATAAACTTCCGGCAAACCATCATCATCATCGTCAGCCGATAGGCCACAAGAATTAGTGATTGGAACCGATTCCGACAACACTTAACGGTGTGTCAACGCGTTAATGTGGGCTTGTGAACTTTTTTTAAAACCCACATTATAACATACCAAAGTATCCTTTACAGATACGAAATACAAATTATAATATGTTATTATATTGTGAATTCTTTCGCACCGTACGATGTTTTGTTGTTGTTTTGTTCTTCTTTATAAGTTGGCATAAAACATTATGCAAATTAGCTGACTTTAATTGCCTCTAAAAGCATATCGCGCTTAATGTGACATATTTCCCCATCATCAGCAATCAGCTGAAAACAAAGGAAATTAAATTTATTTCCTCTTTGCCAAAAAAAGACGTTAAGTGTTTAAATACATAAATCAATCGTAAATTTGTAGCTGCTTTCTGGAGTTTATTTTTAGAAAGAAAAATATAACTCACCTCACTCGGGACTAAACTTACATATACCTACCTTCATCTATAGTATCCCTGCTGAGTATAAACGATAGCACACTTTTTTCAAAAAGGTGGTGGATCGAAATGGAGATGGTATCCCGCATCCAGGAGCTCAATTAAGAAAGCAAACAACACCTCCGCGCCCAACTACCTGTTTTACGTTTTTTTTTTTGTTGTTTGGCTCGGGTCAGCATCAGCATTCATGGGCCAGGATAAAATCTCTGATTGAAGATCCCCGAAGTGCACCGATAAATCCACAAAAGACTTTCGGTTAGGGTATCGATTTCGATGACCATCATCATGATCAGGTAGACAAAAAAAAATATATTTATAAAATATAAAAGAATCGGAGGGGACCGACACAGACACCGACCGGCCGATTACTCACATCACTAATGGTGGTGCGCCTGCGCATAGAATATATCATTGAGTGATGGTGGGTGTGTTTGTTTCGATTATGCGGTGATAGATTCTGTCAACATATCGAATTAATGAATGGAATTAAGGCAAAATATCTCAAAGTCAACCACAAAGAAAAAAAAAGGAGAATATTGGGACTACAAAGTGGCGTTAAAAGGATGAGAATGAGGATGAGGAGGACAATGGAACTGATGAAAACAATGACATACGAGGCCGCATCCTCTTGAGAATGCAAGCAATTTGTGTATTTTTATTTTGTTCATGATATTTTTTTATTTTTTTATAAATTAGGATGTGAGTCATAGTGTTGGTTACAGGTTTAAAGTGATAATTTGTGCATGCATATAAGATTAATGAAGTTTATTTAAAGTGCTTTTAAGTTCAAACTGTAAGTTCCATGCATATTCATATGTGAAACACGGTGCTTTATTGTTAGTAACTTCAGCTAAAATATGTTTTTGGGAGGTTTTCACCCGAAAACTGATATGTGCCAGGATATGAAACGCCAATTTTTGTTAACAAAAGGCCATCAAAAGCTAAAGGGTCTTTCAATAGGGATTTTCTAACTTTGACAGCTGATAGTGGCCATATTGTTGAAGCTACATCTGTAAAATTGGCTGTCATGTATTCAGTCTGGTTGTGACAAATCACCATGGATGGATAAGGCGTTCAACAGCACGTGTAAATAAAATTGTCGTACCGAGAGGACTATTCGCAGTGTGGTAAATAAATTTGAGTCTACTGGTTCAGTAAACGATCAACCAACACCCGTACGTCAACAAAACGCAAGATCTGCCGAAAATATCGTCGCTGTCAGTGAGAGTGCGCAGAAGAATCCGAGGCAGTTGATTTCGCGTCGCTCACAAGAACTCGGCTTTTCGCAGACCAAAACTTGGCGAATTTTTAACTTGGACCCCGACCCATACAAAAGTCAACTAACCCAGGAGCTGAATTAAACAAGCATAGACAAAGACGTGTATTAGCTGAATGGGCTATGGAGCAAGCAATTGGAAAGTGACCGTAATTTTCATCGAAAAATCATCTTCAGCGATGAGGCTCATTTCTGAATGAATGGGTCAACGTCAACAAACAAAATTGTAGAATTCGGGACGATACCTATCGACTTGAGATCCAAGATTGCCCAATGCATCCCGAAAAATTCACTGTTTAGAGTGGATTTTGGGCTGGTGGCGTCATCGGTCCATATTTCTTTGTGAACGATGTTGGCCAGGTCATCACCGTCAACGGCGAGAGTAACAGGACGGCGCTAAGTGCCACACAGCTCACGCCACATTGGAAATTCTGCACGAGTGATTCGAGGGCAGTGTCATCTCACGTGGAGTGATGTGAACTGGCCACCGAGATCGTGCGATTCGACCCCGCTAGACTTTTTCCTGTCAGGTTTTCTTTTCTGAAGTCGCAGATCTATGTGAATATGCCACTAGCCACAGCGGCTCTCAGAGCCAACATAAACCATGCCATCGGTCAAATTCAGCCTGATTTATGCGCCAGAGCCATGGAAAATTGGACATTTTGGATTCGCGCCACCCAGAGATGATATTTCACATTTCACACACAATTTATTTTATTTAAATTTAAAGAAAGGAAGCTCTCAATGAATGACTCTGGTGTTTTGAAACTTAACTTTGTTTTTTTGTCAAAAATCTACAAACCTACTGCTTTGTTTTCGATAAACCGAGATTAAAGGCAAAAGATTAAGAATAAATCTTGAATGGTTTCAAACACACAAAACAAAAAAAAAATACATCCAAACCACAACCTAAAGAATGTTAATGTGTATATTTCAAAAAAATTAAGCAAATTCCGTAAATTCACGGGACATAAATTCTCCTTAATCGCAATGCAACCACAGTCTTATTTTTAATCCAATGATAACCAATATTGGATGGTATATTAAGATATTTAAATAAGAGATAAACCCATTTCCTCCGGCAGCTATATATACTAATGGGTGATTTTTTAGCTGGTTTGGTTTTGGCAACACTGGTTTTGACAGCTGACGTGTGTTTAGTACCTTGTGCCACTGTCAAACAGCTTCATTTTGGTTTGCAATTTAACCATGGATCGTCTTACAAATGAACAACGCTTGCAAATTATTGAATTTTACTATCAAAATTCGTGCTCGGTTCGAAATGTTCATCGCGCGCTGCTTCCATTTTATGATCGGCATTCTCGACCTTCTGAGCAGTCTATTCGGAAGATTGTGACCAAATTTCGCACCAAATTTACTTTGTTGGACATTAAACCACCAACTCGTTTACGTACTGTTCGTAGTGAAGAAAATATTGCGGCCGTATCAGCTAGTGTGACAGAAGACCGCGAAATGTCGATTCGGCGCCGTTCCCAGCAGTTAGGCCTTTGTTACAGCACTACGTGGAAAATTTTGCGGAAGGATTTGGGCGTAAAGCCTTTTAAGATACAGCTGGTGCAAGAACTAAAGCCAGCCGACCTACCACAACGCCGAATTTTTGTTGAATGGGCTCATGGGAAGCTGGCCGAGGATCCGCTTTTTTATCGAAAAATTGTGTTCAGCGATAAGGCTCATTTTTGGTTGAATGGGTACGTAAATAAGCAAAATTGCCGCATTTGGAGTGAAGATCAGCCAGAAGCATTACAACAGCTACCAATGCACCCCGAAAAAGCCACTGTTTGGTGCGGTTTATGGGCCGGCGGCATTATTGGGCCATATTTCTTCAAAGATGATGCGAATCGCAGCGTTACTGTCAATGGTGAACGCTACCGAGCGATGATAACAAACTTTTTTTTGCCCGAAATGGAAGTTCTTGACTTGCATGATATGTGGTTTCAACAAGACGGTGCCACATGCCACACAGCACGCGAAACAATGGCGCAATTGCGAGGCGAGTTTGGTGAACAGTTAATTTCACGTTTCGGGCCGGTCAATTGGCCGCCTAGATCGTGCGATTTGACACCATTAGATTATTTTTGTGGGGGTATGTCAAGGCTAATGTCTATAGGGACAAGCCCGCTTCGATTGACGCACTGGAAGCCAACATCCATGCATTCATTCGTGAGATACCGGCCGATATGTGTGAAAGAGTATGCCAAAATTGGACTCAGCGGATGGGCTACCTGAGACGCAGCCGCGGTCAAGATTTGCATAAAATTATCTTTAAACATTAAATTGCAAGGTTCAAACTATCGATTCAAATAAATATTTCATTCATTTTTTCGAATTTTTTGTGTTTTTTTTTTTTTTAAAGTTCTAAACCTCTTAAAAAATCACCCTTTAGTTCCTGTTTTATATATAGTTACCTAAGATAAACAAAAAATTGGAAAAGGTTAGTTTCAATAAAAAGTCACGTTGCGCTGTTGTTTTAACACGTAGGTATATACCTAAATATTCTCTTTATATTGAATGACAATCAATCGCAATATGGTTAATATTTGTTCATGGTCAGCTGACCAGCTTCAAAAGACAATTATTCCTTTCGTACAAAATCCTAAAAACAGTCAATCTGAGTACACTTAAAAACTAATAACTTTGGTGCTAATGATTGGATTCTCAATATTGTGCATTAAAATTATTGTAAAAATCACAAAAATTCATGCTAAAAACGTAATTGAGAGTTTTCTTTTACAATCAATTTCTTTCACGGCAAATGACGTAATTACAAGCAAAAAAGAGAAGAAAAACTTAAATGTATGAGCGAGATAATATTCAGTGAAGGGGGACGGTGGAGGTTGCGCTCATGGTCGACTTTAAATGAAATAATTAATATTAGTCCATTGAAATGTTACATTGACCTCGCATTTAGTATAGGACAAGGTTTTTTTTAATGTGTAGAGCTTATCAGTGTGAGTATAATTTGGCCACCATCTTTGAAAAGGGGGTAAAACATGTTTTTTCAGAATATCTTGAAAAATATTTATCCGACAAAAAAAAACGTAATTGCTTTTTTGTAGAGAATTTAATTCTCTACAATTTTGTTTAAGAAGCTTTTTACCGTAAAATTGAAAATAAAAAAGATATAGTCAACAATCGATGAACGTTTTCAAAAAAAATTACTTTAAGGGGCTACAACTTTTTTTGTATAGCTGCTTTATCGAAAAAAAAAACACTTTTAATATTTTTTGTAGATCATTTCATTGCCAACAATTTGGTATACCCAGTTTAAAAATTCTGTAATGTTAGGACGATAAAACAAAGAAATAGCAATTTTCTTAAAATTATTTTTATATTATTTTATTGATATTATTTAACTCTTTTCCGCGCCACCCGTGAGGTAGAGTTTTAAAGTGGGCTTTTTTTAACGTGGTTTCCCCAGTAGGAATAATCCACGAATTTTGTTTTATTGACCAAAACATGTTTGTAGAGTTGTTCTTTGCCTCTTAGAAGGTCCTGGAAGGTCAATTATTGGTTTCGTAACTACTGACTGAGAACTTTTGGAAGACTGTAAAGATGTTTGTGTTGGAAGTTCTTCGTCTAATTCATCGAGATCAATGAGTGGATTCGGTTCAATGATATTTGTGCAAGTTTCACCACAACAATGTTTGCATGCCGCTCAACATTTCATACCTGCCTTACGACACCCACAAGCTGCACCGCAATTACCTTTACATCAACAAAAAATCATGTTCAGCAGCTCAGGAGGAGCTGGAGATTTAGTATTTTCCACTGGGATGTACATTCGTGATGTTTTTTTCCATCCCCATTCCTCTGGATGTTTATATCGTCCAAGCCACGCTTGAATTTGATGATACACCCGATATGTGTGCATTCGTGCTGCATCTTGTGTAGGTGGAAGTGAAGCTATATTGAAGTTTCGCTTATTTACAGATGTTGCCTATTTTTTATGCCGTAAGCTGTCCAAGCTCTGATGTTCTTCTGTGCCACCAAAAAACAGAGTTATAAAAAATCGTTCACCGATGACACTTAACATGGACGGCTACACTATTTCATTAAGAAATAATGAAAGCTCTGCAGCAAGTTTGTGATTCTTCTAAAGCGTAGTGATGAACTTCATTTTACCCATATTATAAGCTGCTGGAGTGGTATCACATCCTGAGAACGCATGAAGAAACAGCAGATGATCCGCAATCATATCTCCGTGGATGAAACTTGTTGAGCAGTAAATTTTTTCAGCTGACCGTCCTTTCTGTGGTTTCAAGAAGACAATATTGCAGTATCATCTTCCCAGTACTGTTAGTAATACCAATATGTCAATATCTTCGGCAACAATAGTTACTGAATCAAATGAATCTGATGATGCAATTGCCGAATTGACAATTGAGAACGTCAGCATCCGATTCAGCCTGGTCAACTTTGTAACCAGTATTGGACAAATCGGTTTTTAACATTTCAATAAAATTTGTTTTATTCTTTTCATTCCCCAGAAAATTTTCTTGTGATATTAAAGGAATTGAACTCTTGTCGAATATCACATCAGGTGACATATGGTTTTTGGTACGTCTCAAACGCTCCCAAGACTTTGTTCCTGCAATTTGTGGATCATCCGAATATCCATCAAAAACAATTGTCACAGAGAAGCCAAAATGTTCGTGGACAAATCGTACGTATTTATTGGTTATAGCTTGAAACGATGTATTGCGGTCCCAAATCACCTTATGTAATAAAAAAAAAAACCATCAATGACACAATGATTGCTAGCTCCGAAATTTGGTGGACTTTCTAAAGGTAAAAATGCATTGAAAAGCGATGATTTGGTACCCTTCCTCATAGCATCTTCGGAAAACAACGATAGTGGAAAAGGAGCCAGTTCATACACATTACAAAAAAAACCTTGTCCTATACTAAATACGAGGTTCGGGCAAAATTTTGTAACATTTTAATGGACTATATTTAAAATGTATAATTATATACGTAAATTGGTAGTGCTAATAAAAATGCAAATCAAAAATAGTCGATTGTGCTTGCCTGAAGGAACCAATAATGAAGCTAAAATATCAAGCTACATGAAGAACTAAGGCTGCGAAGCGAATGACATGGGCAAATCGGCTAATTCTAAAATAACTAAGTAAAATATCATGTGAAGGAAGACAATCAGTTTTTTTTTAACCAATAAAAAATAGAAAGGGGGTCTCAGTGCTGCGGGAAGAAACCCCCACATTTGTATGTTTTATCTTCTAGACTTTAATGAACAATAAATACAAAGTCTACAGTTTATTTAAAATTTTTCTGATGTTTGTACATTCCTAACCGACCTCCGGTTTTTTTGCTAAGTTTGACTCTTAATGCTACTTACTCTTTTTAATTTTTTTTTAAATACAATTTTTTTTAAGATGGGCTAGGTTCAAACAAAATTCATACTGCCCTGCTAACCTCACAATGGAGTCAATAGATATATTTTTTTAAGCTAGAATTTCAATTTTTGGACCTAGCATTGGGCCTTTAGACTTGTAAATGCAGAAGAATGCAGAATCAAGCTAAAAGCCACACTGTGTGAGCTTTAACAAACATCTCTTGACAGGCTCCGTAATTGGGCCAGTAATTGCGGACTGAGTGTTGCCACTTTTGAACTTGTAAGTAAATAGAAACATCGACATCTTCATTGATAGTCAGGCGGCAATTAAATCCATCGCTTCAATAGGCACAAAGTCTAAGCTGGTAGACTGTTGCTGTAACGATTTAAAATTACTCAGTGCATCAAATACAGTTACCCTTCGATGGGTGCCAGGACATAGTGACATATAAGGAATCGAAATTGCGGATAAACTGGCCAAAATAGGATCTTCTCTTGATCTAACCCAAACTGAATCCTTCGTTTTTATGCCACTAGAAGAAGAAAAAGGCAGAATTCACAAATGTTTCCTCGAAGCCACAAACCATAGATGTTCACCCCTTGATACTTGTCGGGTCTCGAGGAATTTATGGCCAAACATCTCTAAGAAAAAAAAAACAGACTTCCTTCTGGAACTAAGCAGACCTCAACTATTTTTTTTTTCTGCTGGAATCCTAACAGGTCGCAACTCAATGGGAACCCGCATCATGCGCAGAATGGGCATCAGCTCATCTGACTTATGAGGATGGTGACTTAGGATGGTGTCATGATAAAGAGACGCGAGAAGGGCTCTAATCACCTCCTTTGTGAACGCACTAGCTTAGTAAGAACCAGAAACATATACCTCGGAGATAACTTCTTTGACGAATTGAGCGAC
This sequence comes from Leucozona laternaria, assembly GCA_932273885.2. Classification (NCBI taxonomy): domain Eukaryota; kingdom Metazoa; phylum Arthropoda; class Insecta; order Diptera; family Syrphidae; genus Leucozona; species Leucozona laternaria. The sequence continues at coordinate 27,799,053 of OW026366.1, read as the reverse complement.
ATCTCGTTTTTGCCACTAAGGAACATCCTGAAATTTATTCAGAGTTCAGGGTGGTTCAGGGAGGCATCTCTTTCCCACACCTAAAATTCCATTAACTCCTTTCCTCGCCCATCCTCATGTTCACCTCAACTATATCCTGTGGAACACAATAGATCCATTGAGATCACCCCTTCTAACCTAACCTAATTGGACCTTGAAATACATAAAATATGCTAATTTTGAGCCTTAGATATGAATATATTCTTTTCTATTATAGAACAACATTGATGATCGGCCAAGTGCATTTGGGCAGCCATCTCAGGTCGGTCACTTGAAATGGAACTACCCCTCATTTTTCTCCTTTTTTTCGAAAAAATCGATTTATTTCAATTTCCATCGTACAGAGAAGAAAAACGAGTACCGACAAATATGCTCCTTAAAATTTGGAATATTTATTCTTAGATCTTCTTAAGTCGGGCCCTATAACAATTGGGAGCAGCGAAGGCAAACTTCAGTAATTTATTTTACTTTGTTCATTTATTATATTTATAAAAATCGGTTTGTTTCGATTCCTATTTATCGAAATAGAAAAGTCTGATATCAACGTCCCACATTCAAAACATTTTTTCGTCTTGGTTGTAATGTCAGGTTTAAGTTATCAAATTTGTTTTTTTACGAATTTAGAAAATGCCCTTTAATACTAACATACATCCCAAGGTCCCTGAAGACCATCAGTTATGGTTCTGTGAAAAAATGAATCGCATAAATGGTTTTCACATTTGCTCTCTCACTCTCACGTATTGCGTTTTCGATTCACTCAGTACAAAACAGCGAATTTTGGGACCGATTCTCGTTCAGTGAAAAAGTGAAACGAAAAACTTTTCACCCTTTCGCATACCTACAAACTCCGATTGTCGTTTTGCGGAAATATATTCAAATAATTAAAAATTACAGATTACATTCAAATTGTTGGTTTTCATCATCAGGAGATCTATATTCGACTTCATCTCGATTCCTTTTTAAAACCTCCTACTATGATTCATGCTCCCTATTCTTCATCACATTCCATTTCGACACCTTGGCGGTATTTTTAAAGAAGAAAAGAAAGCAAAAACCACATCAAAGAACCTTAGCCGTGCGGGTCCTTTGTTTTCAAGGCGGGAGACACAAACATTAGTTCAAAAAGCTTTCAAAACAAACCAACAAATTCTGCTCCAAATCAGATCAGAAAAAGGTATACAAACAAAAAAATAAGTCAAAACTTCTGTAGTCGCATCATCTATAAGTATAGAATACCTGATCCACGACCGGCAAAAGGACAAACGAGAGTGAATAATATAATAAAAAGAAAATATAAAATCATCTCCAATCAAAAAAAAAAAAAACCATTTAGCCACACTTCTTTGTGCGTCCACGTCCATCCATCCACATCCATTCAACGCACACCGCATCCGATCCTGATTCATACCGAGAGACTTCGGTTCGGACTAATTGATTTTTTATTAGCCATTCGACCTTTTTTTAACCTTCGTTTTATTTTTCGAGTTTTTTTTGTTTTTTGTTATAATTTTGTATCGTGTCACTCTCTTTCCACGCACGATATTCTTGCCGCTCGCAGGCTGATGGCTGCATCGGAATGTGATTTTTATTCTTGCCGCCACATCTTGTGGTGACAATTTTGGACGCGGTATTAAGAATGTTCCATTGGAATGTTGGCGCACAAGTCTTTATAGGTATACCTTATAAAAAAAAAATTGAAAAAAAAAAAAAAATGATGGCACTCAAATATATAGTGACCGGAAACTTGTCGCCAATTGTTCGCCACGGTCCATTGTACCTAATTGAGTTCTCTATGCTCTAAGGGTTATTTCGAGGCTTGCACAACTTAACACTCCCGAAAACCTTGCAACGCAACCGTATTAGAAGGGAAGAAAAAAAACAAGCAACAAGCATTTAAGTCCCAGCATGTGACCGCATCAAGATCTTACCTGGCCTAACAGATACTATATTATATCGATAACAGGTAGGAAGTAGCACGTTGCCATAGGGCTTGATGGACTATCTGTTAAAGGGCGTTCTTCATTGTTACCTCAGAGATTTATGACGCAATTGACACTGAGTATGGACAGCAGTGTCATAAATTATCGGCGCTCGAAGATGAGTTCAATTGGAACTTGTGAAGGTTAAAGGATGTTCTGATATGAGTTTTTTGCATTATAAAAACAAAAATTAAGAAGAAGGCTAACCTGTCTGGCAGGATATATTCATTTCATTGTTTATTATTGTAGCGAATAGGCGCCATGGCTTAATTGCATTGCCTATATTCCTCAATGAGAAATAGGGATTTCCGGAAAGGTTGCTATTTTTATAGTTTATGCAATCAGCTAGAATTTGAAACGATATAGAACGAATAAGGCCCAGTTTTTCAGTGCGGTAAGTTTAACCAGAGTTAGCTAACTCTAGAAGTAAATTAACATAGCACAGTGAACTAAGGGAGCAGTTTTTCGGTGGAGAATGCATGCGGAACAACTAAACAAACTCGGTGGATAAAACAGCAAAAGCATCTGTTCAGTTAATCCTGAGTTAACTCACCGAATTTGATGAGTTAACTTGAGTTTAAATTTACTCTTGCATTGAAAAACTGGACCTAATTTAAACAACTTTCAAATAAATTCTTTTCTATATATGTATCACAATGTTTTAGTGAAGATGATGATTCACACATAATGCATGTAAAATGCGTATGGGTGGAGTCTTAATATTATGGCAAGTTATGCATTCATAGAAAAAAAAATCAACACACTCATTAAGATCCAATCAAACATGCGAAAGTATAGAGTTAAGGAAAAGTTAATAAATATGGGTCCCGCAAATTTGCTAGTCTGTTGTATATCTGCGTTAGCCTCAAGAACTAGACCGAATTAGTCTGACTTGCTGTGAGAAAATTTTGAAATTTGTATTCAAGTTTGAAAAATAATAACCCTCATTAAAAAAAGCTTTTTCCTGTAAAGGCTTAAAGCAAACTTCGTGTTTGTGAGACCGATTGATGTGATTAACACTGCTTTAGAGCTAAAAAATCTATCAAAGAGTGCATGCGTTTTATTCGTCAGAAGGCACACGAGGTGGCCCACAAATGATTCATGGGTCATATCATTTTAATTTTGTTCAAGCTTTCAGTATTGGTTACCTGAGCATGTTTGTCCCAGTGTATCGTGTTCTATCTTTAGTCTCGAATACACGTGTGTGTGGTCCAGAATTATTAAGAAAAAAAGAATTTTTTCCACTATAAGTATGAAACGTGAAGTTTATAATTTGTCTTTATTTCATACTTTTCAGTGCGCTTTTGTTACTGGCGCTAAGTTTTTCAAGTGATGAACACAACAAAATTGTTAAAGAATGCAATCTTTGAAAATTATTCATTGAATTCAATTAAAAGATTGCATTCCTTGACTTTACTTTGAGACTTCAAACTATACAATTATAATTTATTTGACATAAAAATAATGCAATCGTTTTCATTCCCTTTCTTCTTACAAGAATCAATTGATTGCAATCTTTTGAGAATTTATGCATTCTTTTGCATACTTTACATTTTTAGCATACTTTTGCGTATGTTCATATAGCTCAGAATACTAGGCGTAGCTGAGATGTTGTCATGAAGGTAGCTGATCGAGAAAATGGAAAATGAAAATGGAAAATTCCAAAATCAATGGAAATAAAGCAAAAAAATGCAATGAATGTAAGAATTCTCCAATGATTGCATTCAATTGATTGTTTTAAAAAGATAGGGGGGAAAAATAATTGCAATCTTTTTAATATCAGGTGAATGATGATTGCATAATTTGAAGTGCAAGTTTCATAGTGAAGTCAATGAATGCAATCTTTTTATTAAAATAATTAAATAGTTTGCATTCACATAAGATTGCATTCTTTTAAAACCCTATTGAAACACAATAAAGATAGAATGGAGAGAGACAGAGACAAACATTTTTGTTTTTGAAAAGAATTTAAAATTTTGTTTGATACTCCTCTAATTTTTGTTTAAAAAAAACTTAACAACTTTTAATCTTCTTGCCACGGTCTCCCCTACAAATGGGGGGTAAGAAAATAAATCGAACTGGGAATTCCAATTATAACCACCACTTCGGACTTATAAAATCGCCAGCCGACCCCTGTCATTCGCTGTAGTGCCACCTATTGAAAATTTCAAAAATGGGTGTGGCAGCAGGTCGATAATCAAAGCGAACTAATTCCGCAAGTATTGAAAATTCTTTTGAAAAGTATCGAAATAGGTACCTAAAACTTGAAAACGAAAGTTTTTTTTAAATCGGTCGAATTCAGAACAGGGGTGAATGTAATTTTGAATGCATTATCTAACGCGGAAACCAGTTAACTTTAAATTCAAGATGGCAAACACGAAGTGCTAGGTGCTGGTCGAAAACTTTACTTTAGACTCGTTATGACAGCCTTGCCTCTAGCGATTTAATTAAAAATAAAAAACAAAAATCCTTATCTAATTTTTATGAACAACTAGCAGCAAATTACAAAAGAAAATATAAAGAAATTTGTAAGCTACTTTTTGTAATCGCATACTATACTTTCTGGGTTTTAACCCACTTCACGTTACGAATGGCTAAATTGTTAAAAATATGATCATCTAAGTCAAGCCTCCTTGCCAACACAGAAATAATTTTTGTTATCAAAAACCACTTTTTTGTGTTTATCCCAATTAACTCTATAAATATTAAATTTTTAAAAATAACCTTTCAAACACAAACAGAGTTTTTAAAATCAACTATGCCTTTTTTGTTTTTATCCCACTTCACCCTATAAAAATCAATATCAGTTTTTTTTTTAAATATTCTTAAAGACATCCCGTAGAAAAAACCTTTGATACACAAAACGAATCGAACTTTTGTTTTTACTCTATTTCACCCTAAAAATAGCAAATTTAAAAAAAAATATCTCTTAAGCCATTTCCTAGAAGAACCCTTCAAACAAAAAAAAAAAAAAAATGGATAAATCGATTATATTTTTTTGTGTTTACCCCATTTCCCCCTAAATTTTTTTTTTTAATCATTTTTACTCAAATTCATCCTATATATAGCAAAAGTTTAAAAAAATATCTTTGATAATCCCCAAAAAATAATCTTTCAACCCACAAAGAATTTTTAAAATCGGATATCCCATTTAATGAACTAAAGAACGATATGTGCGCCTACAGTGCCACCTGTTGAGAATTTTCCGAATTTCCTTTTTTCCTAAACCTTTGCGTCGCAATTACCAAAAAAAACCGCAGAAGGAAGTATCCAATTTGGTCCTGTCGTTTTCTAGTTTTATAAGCATCCGAAGAAACCACGATCCATTTTTATATACGTATAGGTACAGATTATTATGAAAGCAATTATTTGTTTGCTTCATTTGGCTTGTGTCGCCATTGTGCGCCGTTATTACAATTTTTATCACCTCAGCAACCTTTAGATGTAGTATAATAACAATTATAGATGAATTTAAATAAACGTTGCCTTCTTTTTCCAAGTCGCATAAATGGGACAATCAGCATCAGTATATAATAATATATGCGTAATTAACCTACACTCGGGGCAAGTACTTGCGATATATTCGTTGTTTTTTTTTTTTTTTTTGTCAGCTCGCTATCAACAACGGAAGTTTTGGTTTGATGCTTTTGATTTTTTTGTTTATCTTAACTGATTTAAATTCGTTCATATATAGCACGAGCCACAAGTATGTTTTATAAGGTTAAAGATAACGATATACATTTTCATACGAGCATGACCATGTCGACATTATGTGCAAAGGGTTAAGCGGCTAAAGGCTAGTTGTACTACAATTATTATTTACCTCTTGTGTGAATTTTTGAAAAAAAACCTGAGATTGTAATGGTTTATTTTTTCAAATGGAAAAATTCAAAAATTAAATGGGAAAAACGCCTGAAATTTAATGAAATTTTTCCAGAAAATTTCGACTTGTTTTCCCTTGGAAAAAAAAACACTGGAATATGTATGGAGATTTTGTATCCCTTTTTCCCAAAAAAATAATCCTGGATAATTTTCGACTCTATTTGAAGGTGACTCACTTGCCAACTTATTATCACAAATATTTTGTATATACCTAACCCCACAGCGATGAAACGCCAAATTTGTGTATGGATTTAGAGGGCGTTAAATCTATTTTGTATTTCACTATTTACTAGCTAAACCCAGGCCACTCTCGCAGCGCCAGAACATTTGTCAAACTACAAAATTTGAAATTTCAAAGAAAACAAAATATGATAAAAGTTGGCGGATTTTACTCAAAACACTTTCTAAATCGGCGTTAGGCAATAACGCCCAAATCTATTTGGAAATATCGCCCAAAAAAATTCTGAACAATTGTTGTTGTTTTTTTTCTCGATTTGGGCGTTATTTCCTAAAATTAAAATTTTAAAAGTTAAATAAGAAATAACGCCCAAAATTGGAAATATCGCCCAAAAAAAACCAGAAAAAGGAAATAACGCCCAAATGCTACTTAAAAACGCCCAAATCATAATCTTGCCAATAATTGTACTGAAACAACTCCATTTTAAATCAAATCAACCTTATTTAACTTAAATAAAATAAACAATGAGGTATGTATGGGGGGCATGTTGCCCCCCTGCAACACCCCTGCTTGAGCACACTATACGATTTGGGGTAGGTGCAGGGCTGGGTGTGTTCGAAGTTTCTTTAAATCCAGATTCTTTAAATGCAAAAGAGACTTTGCATACACCTCGCCTTGCACCTACCCCAAATCCTATAGTGTGTCTAAGTAGGGGGTACCTCACTGTTTATGCGCCGCAAGTTTCACTGAATTTTCACTTTGGAAATATCTCCCAAATTAAAAAAAAAATTGGAAATATCGCGCAAAATTGAGGAAATAACACCCAAATTTTACAACAACAATTTACATTGAGGTCATTTGGGCCATATTTCCAATTTTTTTGTTTTTTTTTGGTCGATAAAAAAAATTTCTCGCTGCTAATAGCTTTTAAATTTTATCGAAAACGGTTCAATAGTTTTGGACTTTATAAGCCTCACACAGACAACCATTTATTTTTATATTTAAAGAAATAAATTAAATATTAGGAATGTTTTAAAGCTGTTTGCGATTCCTATATGATCTTTCAATATTTAGCTTATAATTCCAACAAAAATTTAGTTTTTATTATTTGTTTGTATGTAAAATTAAATTTCCTTCGAAAGTAAACATTTTATTTACGAGCACAACTTTTCAATTTGTTTAAAAAAAAAAATTGTTTTTGGCTGAGCTTAATATCCAGATCAGCAATTCAGTAAGGTCTTCTGATTCGAAGCTTTTACTTTTATAGTTCTCGCCGTCATTCGTCTACATTGTTGGAATTTCTAGGCTCTGGCAATAATCGAACCGGCCATGTTCCTTAAGTAAATTAATTTTCATATCGCTGTTGTATGATTTTCATTTGTATTTCTTAATACGATAAAAATATATAAAAATGGGAAGAAAAACTCATATCTTTTTAAAACTATTTTTGTGATTTCTTATCAAATGAATTTAAATAATAATTATAATGAGTCAGAAATTTGAAAACAACACAGTAACAAGCAAATCCATTTAACAGTTTACAATATTATGTCAAAAATATAAGTCTCTGAATATTAGAAAGAAAGTAAAGTATATGTAGGTATTGGATAAGCTCGAGATAGTGTGAAAATTATCATTTTTTTGGGGGCGTAGATATTTGTCTATAGAATTATTTAGCATGAATTATGATAGTAAACCTTTTTTCATTATAATTATGATAATGAATAAAATTGAAATCTTAATAATTTATCCAAACAGGCATACAAAATATTCAATATATAAACTACTAAAGTTTTTAAATCTTAACTGTGTAGATATAAGGGACATCACCAAGACACTCGGACTTAATTTCCCCAATCATTTTCCACAAAGACTGCCTGCCATATTGAATTATATGCATTATAAGGGCGTAGAGTCAATTATCTCGGAGAAAAATTGTTAAAAAGTAAAGACGAAAATTATTAAGGTTTAAATAATTTTTAATATGATACTAGGTTAAAAAAATGATTTTGCTAATTTTAAACGAGTTTAACATGATACTATCTCTTAACATTTTACTAAAGTTAAAATCGCCAGATTGCTGTTTTATCTTTTTAACATATATTACTAAATCCATATGTCACTTTGACATAGAAAAACACGAAATGTCACTGTTTAAGACGCGTTCAGCTTGAACGCGTTTAGTATGATAGTTAAAAAGTGTTTAAAAATCAAAATATTTTAGTAAAGAGCTTTAAAGTTAGTAAAGTGTTAACTAGTATCATGCTAAAACCTTAACATGAGGCTGTTTAAATTTTTGCGCCAATATTTTTGAACTACTTTTGTCAAATTTTTTTTTTCAACATTCAAAATACTTAAAAAGACACATAAGCAAAATTTAAGGAGTTGAAACGGTTTTCAATTTTATGATGAAATCAGTGGTGTAACTTCGGAGGGGCAAAGGGGCCCATTGACCTCCCAGAACCATACAAAATACCTATTAAAATGTTTGATATAAAGCTTATCTTTAGAAATTATTCAAAAAAAAACATTTTAAAAGAATAGAGCTGCAAATATGACACAACTTTGTCATAATCTGTAAAAACAAAAAACTCCTCCATTATACCAAATAACCAGCCTGTACCCACCAACCATCCTGCTTCTCTTTGCTTCTTCAAGAATTTTTTTTTGTAGGAACGTGGGCTGGCTCAAAACAAAAAAAAAAGAAATCTATGGTGGAGGGTGGGGGGTGCAATTTTATGAAAAAGAATGTTAAAATAGAAAAAAAATTATTCAAAATAGCAGCGACCCTCACTTTATTCCGTTATAATTTTTCTTAAAACTAAATTTTTTTTTCTCAAATCTGATTTTCTTAAAAATCTTACGTTATTAAGTACCTACTACCTCCGTTTACACTATTCAATCCTTTTATCAATTTAAAGTCAAACACTGAAAACTCTTTCTTTCTTTTATTTTCTTTTTAAATAAAGTTGCCTCAGTGAACAGTTTTTGAAAAATTAATTTTCAAAATCAAAAAATTAAAAAATAAATGAAAAAAAAAATTCAAACTTATTTTTATTCAAAATTTTACGTAATAAAACTATTTTTGTTCCTTTAAATTTGTAGTCAAAACAGAAAAATGAATGCTTAGATGTCTTGTACTTTTTGATAAAATTGAAAATAACTAAATCTACTTTACTACCTACTTAGTAGAAATAGGATCTTTAGAGCAACTTGAGCAACGGAAAAGTAATTTTATTTCTGTTATTTTCAATTTTCTAAAGAACTATAACTAGAAGAGATTTTAGCATCTTATTTTAGCGTTTGACTTAAAACTAATAAGAGCATTGAATATTAAAAACAAAAATAATAACTTAATAACGTAAAATTTTGAAATTTTTTTTAAATTTTTAAATTTTGTTCTTCAAAATTTTGATTTTGAAAATTATTTTTTTCAAAAACTGTTCATTAAAACAACATTATTTAAAAAGAAAATAGAAGAAGAAATTTTTAGCTTTACAAAAAGGTACTTATAGCATGGAAATGTAAATATTACTAATGTTTTTTTTTTTAATAATTTTTCTATTGCTCAACGGAGAGAACAGACCACTTTCCTATACGATTTTTTCTTGTCTCACTTAACCCATCCTACACAAGATTTTTGTCACACCCTTTTCCATCTAAAAATATTGTTTGCCCCCTCAGAGCAAGATCCTTGTTACGCCACTGGACGAAAGTATCAATGATATCTCGAAGTTAGCAATGGGGTGCAAAAAAAAGTTACAACAAAAATAAATATAATTAATAAAATTCCTTACAGAGTACATATTATATATACTAATTATATTTCTAGCATTTTTGGTAAGGCTACATTGAGCGTCAAAAGCGGAAATCAAAATTTCACATTTTACTGCGATCATTAGATGATCAGTATAGTGAACTAAGCTTGATTACGAATGCGACGATAAAATGAGACGTTACCGTGACCAGTTCTCTTAGGAGTTGTTCTCTCGCGTCGCGTTTCACGTAGTAAAAACATATGTAAGTCTTTCGAGTTTTCAAATAATTGACGTGATGTCAATTTACAGTGTAGCGGCTGAAAAAATTAATGTAGGTAAACTTATTTAATTTTTTTTTTAAATTATTATCTGCCAATACCATTGACCAAGCTTGTGTGTGAAAATGCATTCTTTGCTGATGCCACACCTATATATATTCTGCATTTTTGATGACTGTCAAAGTAAAGTGTGTTTTTTTTAGGCGTGTGGTTTTCAGGAAGAAATTAAACGCATATAATTTAATGTTATGGCCAAGAAATTAGCTTTATTATACAGAAAAGGGTTAACCATAATGTTTTAAAAATGAATGATGGGCAAGTGGCCGCCGTGGATGCCTCGAATAAATTCCAGCCGAGAGGCCCAATTTTCGAAAACTTTTTGCAGAAATTGGGTCCGTCTGTTAGAAATAACGCTACGAATATTCTCTTCCAAGGCGTCAATCGTCTCTTAGATAACCCGAGCGTATGATTTAAAAGTATTTTTTAACATCTACATATTTATATTGTGTGTTCTGATTTACAAGCCCTCAAAGTTGAAAAATAATTTTACTCAAATCACGAACCGTATTTTCAACAAATTTTGAGATATTTTTTTCCGAAGTTCCTTTAAATAAATTCTATAGCTTCTTAAATAATTAAAAATTAAAAAAAAAAAATATTGATTATTTGTAAAAGATACCTTCTATAAGTAGCCTGAAGCGATAGTACTAAGAAAAAATGCTTTTTTTAAAACTTTTTGATTTAAAAAAAAGCGCCAAAAGATACCAAGAAAGTAAGTATGCCAGCATATGCTCCATACATTCATGTTAAAGCAGATGAGTGCAGATGTGGAAGTTATAGTCAAAAATGTTTCACTAAATCGGATTTCAAAAAACTCCGTCTTGACGGTGACGTTTACCAAAAAGTTTGATTTCTTCGGTATTAATTGTCAGAATGAACTGGTTAAGCCCATTATTTTAAGAAAAAATGTCAAACTTTATTTTAAAAATAAAACAAAATTAATACATAGACCCAGGTCTGAGAATTTCGATTTTTGCGAAACCATTCATTTCTGCCTGGAAAATTTTTCAACTTTCAACTCAATTTTCTTGAAAACAACACACAAAAAATAATATAGTTTTATGATATTTTGAATTATATGATAGAGCTTAATACAAAATAAAGAAAAGGATAAGGGATAATCCTTTATTTTTTTTTATTTTTCGCTAAAAGTAGGGCAGGTAAAAATAAAAAAAAAGTGTTTTTTTTTTTAAGTTTTATTGCTTTGTTTTTGTGTATTGCGTAATTTTGTATTACCTGTAAGGATAAGTAATGGCATATTAGAATAAAATCTCTTAGTTAAATCTATATATATAAAGGATCAATGAAAAAAAAAGTCAGTATTGAGTTATTGAGCATTTGTGCAAGGTGTGTAAGAAAAATGTTTACTCTTTGATCAACCAATAAGTGAAAGTGAAGTGAAATATAATAACAAACATATATAGTGAATTCAATACATTAAAATGGATTCAATCGAAATTCCTTATTCGGTGTTGTGTAGTGAATTTATTACTAATGGTCATGATGTTCAAAATCTTCGACCATATTTTGTAAGGGAATACCCCAACTTAATTTCTGAGCAAATAGAAACTGTGCTGTCAGAATTAAAGAAACGTTTTATGTCTCATTTTTTAAGTCATGAGGATTATAAAGCATACCGCAGGTTTCATTCGAGAAAATGCAGCCGAATTGCGACGAATGAAGATGTGATGCATCATATACTCATATCCTCAGATCCAATAATAACAAGTTTAAGGCCACAGGCAAAAAAGAAAATAATTCCAATCAGCGCAGACGCTAAAAACCTCATTTTAGCATTATAAAATTACTATGTACTTCATAATTGTTTTTTATTTATTTTTTTATGTATTTATCTATTTATTTACTTAATTTTATAATATACATACATAGTTAATAATAATATTTTATTCAAAATAAAAAGTTAAGATTTTACAAAAAAACTTTTATTTAAATATAACATCAAAACCCTCAAATTTTATAAAAATGTCAATAACTTTTTTTCTAATAATTTTTTCTTGACCAAGCATGTATAAGACCAATCATGTGTGTCAAATTTCATTAAAATTCGTCTAATAGTTCAGATTTTACAGACTTTTTTCCGCTCTCCCATACAAACCGAACCACTGTGCCCCACAGGCCCACGACGCGAGGTAATGCGCTCACCAAAAGTTTCCTTCAATAAATTGATTGTTTCGTTGGCTGTGTGGCATATAGCGCCGTCTTGTTGAAACCAAAGGTCGTCCACATCAACGTCCTCCAATTCAGGCACGAATAAGTCATTAATCATGGCTCTATAGCGTTCCTTATTGACTGTAACATTATGGCCGGCTTCATTTTTGAAGAAATATGGTAAAATGATTCCCTCTGCCCATAAAGCACACCAAACAGTAACTTTTTGAGGATGTAATGGGCGGCGCGGCGTCTCAACAATGGCTTGTGGATTATGACCACTCCAAATACGACAATTTTGCTTATTAACGTACCCATTCAACCAAAAATGAACTTCATTGAATATTTTACGCAGAGGGCGATGCGTCTCGCGAGCCGAACCATTATTTTGGTAATAAATTTGCACGATTGGCAAACATTCTGCAGGAGTAAATCTATTCATTATAAAATGGCAAACCAAACTGAGCATAAATCAAGTGACAGCTGTCAAAAAGACCAACTTCGAAAAAAGTATAGCCAGATTGAAAACCACACATCTACAAAAAAAACACCCTGTACTTCATCGTTCCGCGCGTTTTCTTCATAACCTCACGAATGGGGTTTGGCATCGAATTGAACAACTTTTTTAAATAATTTTCATTTATTCCGCTATACCAAACTTCTTCTATATCACTTATTTCATCTCAATGATGGTTTTTGGACGTTTTTCTCAAACCATGAACTCCATAAAGAAGCTGCGAAGAAAATATCCATATTTCCCAACAATATCGAAAATAATGACATTTTCAGATACATTTGTCATGGTCCAGAGCCAGGGGGGGGCAAATAATGGACAGAAGACAAGTATTTCTTAAGATCCATAGTAAAAAATGTGTTAATTGTGCGGTATTGTCCGGAGCCAGGCGAGGGAGGGCAATGGCCTCCTTGCCCCTACCTCCGGGTGCCAATGTTTCCACCATAATAATGACCCCAACACCAAACATTGTAATGGCTCCCCATACAATCATCACGTAAGGAGAATGTTTCATAGTAGGCAAAATACATACATCCGAAAACCTTTCACCTTTTTTGCTGCGGACTATCGCATTTCCATCGGGTCCGAACAAATAAAATTTGGATTCATCCGAAAACACAACTTTTCCCCATTCCAGTGGATGAAAGGAATTTTACCATTAAAACACAAAAATATGCAAATAGATCAATGCGAGGGTTTTTTTGTCGCTAGGTCTATGTTTGTATCACATTTTCTCCTTTCTGACAAAATATAGGCAACAGCGTATTTATGGCGTTTTCCATTAGTCGCTTACAAGCGTTTAGAATGGCTGTTCTTCTGAAAAAGGACAATATTCTTATCGATTTGATTTTAGAATCTAAAATAGATACAGTGGCCAATAGAAGTCTTCACCAAACTCTCCTTTATTCACAAACGTCAAAATAATAACTTTGTGGAAACTGACATTTGTTTACCTTTTTTTTTAACCGAATAAAATATCTAACAAAAAAGAACTTATCGAGCTTAAAATATAATACATATATATTTTTTTAAAAGATTTCTTATCCTTTGAAGGATTGCCAATCAGAAGCGCCATATCGAATAGCGTATTTCCCTAGCGAAAAATATAAGGCATGGACTTCGTGAAAGGCGTTAGCATATACAAGGATGCTTTTGGCTGATTGTATAGGGCAGCCAGCATTACAGGCTATATACGAATCACCCATGTATTACTGTGTGGTTCTTGTAGGAACCTAATCCAGCAACATCTGTTTAAAATCAACATGAATCATTTGAAAGATATGTTGGAGTTATGGTGTCTTTCAGTAGATACATATGCCAACCAAATGTTATGTAGTTGTGCATTTTTAATAATTATTCATATAATCCATCATCATACAGGCATTTAGACATTTAATGCGATAAACACCTGCGAACGCGCAGTTGAATACATCAGCTTCTGCGTTCAATGGCATGTGTTTTAATTCTACATGACGTATCACAGAATAAACACTTAACGTTTCCAATAGTTCTCCATAAATCTAATCTTAAAACATTGGACTGGACTATTGGATTAAAATCCTAAAACTTGTTTTTTTTTTAATTTTTTCAAAGCCCAGGTGTTGTATGAAACTTTTAAGAAAATTCCATCGGATATGCTTTTAACTGCAGACTGAATTTTTAAAAATTAAAATGTACGATTGTGAATGGAACTTGATAATAATATGTCATATGAGAATCACTATCAGAATTCTGTATTTATTTTTTTTATATTTATTGATATTAGAAGTCGTTTTGATAAATAAAGATAAATACAATAATATCAATAATTTATTTCTGTTCTTTTTTTTAAATTGCTATGTGATGGCTGATAGTCAGCGGCCTTGAACGGAAGTTGAATAGCCTGATTCACAATGGATAGTATATGTTTTGCATTTCTATAATTTTAATTGCTTAAAAAACGAATTGTTTGACGCCTTTTTATTGTTTTTATTTTTAATTTAAAAGAGTTAAATATGACAACGACATTCGCACGAATTGCAATCCTGATCGCCATCACAATTTTGCTGCTGTACCCAGCCATCATCATCACCTCAACAGCATCCGATTCGAACAAAAGTAGACAGATCCAATCATAAATCACGGTATATTATTGCACGGCGACAGGTTAACAACTGCTTGCACTTAACCACTCTGGAGAGGGGGGGGGGGTTAATATTTTTATTTTTTATTGGAAAAATATTATATCCGACTCATAATGTAGATTGCTGACGCTTAGCTTGCTGCACGTTACCACCAAGATCGTGGAGTAGGTAGGTATGTACATATATCTAGAATTATAACTTCAACCTTACTGAATGCAGTTAGCACTTAATGAAGGCAATAAAGTTTTAAAATATTTTTTTTTCTCTTCGTAGAGGTTGTCGTGATTTTTTGTTTTCCTTAACTCTCAAGGGAGGGTTATGAGAACTTAGCGAATGGAAACTTAAATCCACTGGTAGCCATAAAGAAATCATCAGCATCAAAAAGGAGTGCTAAACGCGAGTCCATAATGATAAACAGTGCATATAATAAAAAGTTTTTAAATAAAGTAATTTTGATTTAAGTGTGCGCGGGGATAGCTTACAAGGCGGTGACGGTGAGTGGAAGAGGGAGTTTTTTTAGCTGAATTCCTTGAATGTGAATTGGTTACGTGCATGTTCTCTGTTATTTATACAATCATGGCAAATAAAATGTATGTGTCGAGTTTTGATTTATTATGAGTTGTATCTTGTATCGTATGTGTACTACGTAATGGTAAATGCATGACTTTGGATCCTAATATTTCCTCTTGTTACTTCAAAAGAGCGTATTGAAATATGAAATGGTTTAGAACCGTTGTCGTTGGTTTAAATGGAATATATTTACCTTCTTCCAATCGTGCTAAATCTATGTACAATTATTTACACAAAAAAATCAATGTTTAGGTGTGTATTACATATAGACTCAAAAACTAGAAAGCTGACAATTTGTAATTATATAAGCTCCTTTAAACCTAATACATGAGGCATGTGCAATTTTCTCCACGCAATACAAGGACTAATTTTCTTATTTTTGCAATTAAACTCTTTTGAGCCTAAATTATGACAAGCATATTTTTGTTTGAAATAACGTCCCTTAGGTCCATATTGTTCACTCGTTAAATCCACATTTAAATCCAATTTTTTAAATCTAAATTGATTCAAAAATTTTCCAGGCTGCTGGTTGCACTAGAATCTGGTGTAGAACAGAGCCTCAACCACCAAACTTCTTCCAGCCAGCATTAGCCCATAGTCTCCTCTTCAACTTGGGTCCCCCATGTACATATGTCACGGTCTGCAAATGCTGCAGCACCCCCCTCGGGGGTGGATTTAATGATTTTCGGGGTTTGTATTGGCACTAGAATTCTGTGTGAAACAGGGCCGTGTGTTCCCCACGTAAATAACGGTCTCCCTCTGCTGCGCCACCGACCCTCGGAGGTGGATTTAATGATTTTCCGAAGTGGTGGTGGCACTACAATCCGGTGTGTAACAGGGCCTCAACCAAAAAGCTTCTTCCAGCCAGCATTTGCCCTTAGTACTTAGCCACCTCTTCAACTTGTGTTCCCCATGGGAGTCCCGGTCTTACTCTACTGCACCGCCTCCTTCCCTCGGGGGTAGGTAGTGAAGGCACTTTAGTCCTGTGTGAACCAAAGCCTCAAAAAAGAAGCTTCTTCCAGCTTGGTCCCTTACCTTCTCTACAAATGGTGTCGCCCCACGTGAGTCACGGTCTTCTTTTTCTGCACCAGCGGTTTCGTTTCTCTCGGGGGTGGATTCAAGAACTTTCCGGGCCGGTCCGATGGTAAACATCAGGGCCTTGATTGATTGGTGGAGGTCCTTTTTCACTCGAGTGTGCCACCTGAGTCACGGGTTTACTCCAATGCGCCGGTGAATTTTAATATTTTCACACCACAGCCGGCGCTCGAGATAACTATGTCCTCAAATCAGAAATCACATGTCTTCGGTATCTAAAGCTATATCATCCAGTTCAGGGGTCAGGCCACAGAAAGTAGCTTATCATCAATCTATATTGCTGTCACCGTTGGCGGTTATGGCAATACTAGTTTCGTTTTGAAGGAAGACAGACCTAGGTTCCATAGATGGAACTTGAAATCGATGAAAACGTTGTGGTGATTTTTCCCAAGATCTGCCGTTAAATGAATGTTTTCTCTCTTGTCTTAAATCACAATGATCTGGATCTATCAGATTGTTGACGAAATGCTTCAAGCGTTCACATAGTACGAAAATGTTAAAAGTCTGATATCTCTGCAGTTAGCTCAGTTCAGACGGTATCCTTTATTGAGGATCGGGCACATACATAATTCTGATGTTGTCTTGCAATGAGCTGGTGCATACTCCTAACCGAGTCTTCGCCTGCCACAGCTCGGCAGTAAGGCCGTCAGCTCCAGCTGCTTCATAGGACTTAAGTTTAAATATAACTATCTTCAATTCGGCGTGGTCAGTTGGACAAACTTATTGGTCTATGTCGTCTAGATTGAATGGTAAAATCAGCTGGACAGCAATTTTTTTTTTTGATTTTTCCATAACCTCATCATGAATTACAATTTTAATACCATGTTGCTTTGATCATCCCTGCAGGTTTCATTTCGAGCCTTGTACCTTGAGAAGTTTCTTTTTCCTAACCTCATTCCTGCTATGACATCTCTGGTTTCTTCGATTGCTCGCTTCTGAAGCACCTTTTTTTATCCTTTGAGAAGAAAATGTTCTTTTCTCCTCTTCGGCTCGTATAGAGCTCACGAGCTCAGGTCCTTCTATGGAGCGACCGCCACTTCGCATGCCTCATGCTAAGCTGCCTTTGCTTGAACTGAGTTCAAAAACCGAAACTATTCGGCCGTTTAAACCTCAGTTCTACGTTTGGAACCACACAGTATGACATTTCATTTTTATAGCTGCCATTTTATACATAACCAAATTTGGAATTTACTTACGAAGGTGGGGGCTGTGGAGTTGCAATCGTTTGCTATTAACTCCGATGCCGTGGTTTTTTCTCTCGATCTAAATCGAGTCTCTTTGTTTTCTATTTTTCACCACTAATTCCGCCAGCAAATCTACGTTTGCTGTTGAAAAGTTAATATTTCGTTATTTTTGCACAATTTACGATTTATTGAAATTCGTTTCCATTTTTGTTATTTTGTTCGTGTCATAATCACAGGTTTACAACGGTACTTTAAAACAAAACAAAATATTTGTTGTTTCGCGTGTTCTTTGCTATTTGCTCTAGAAAGAGAAGACACAGAAAAGTCTCTGTACTCTTTATATTACGTCAAACGACCACAGCAACTACGTACAATGCTGCCAATTTGTGAAAACGACGCGACGTTCAATTAAACTAAAGTTCAGGACCCATGTTCTGTAACTCTCGCATCGATAAAATTAGTCGAGAAACGATGAAAAATGGAACAAAACTCATATAATTTGATTCAATTTTCATCGTATCTCGATTGATTTTATCGATGCGATAGTTACAGAACATGGACCCATTACACTGTGAAACCAGACGAGTTAAACTTCAAATTTAAACTCAAGTTCAGGTTCACTGTGAAAGTGGGCATAAGTGGTCAAGCACCCACTTGCGTATATATATCTGATTAAACTCCAATGCCCTTTAAACGTCGACAACTTATGAAAATATCATCCGCACTGTTATAAAAAAAAAATATCCATGTGCTTTATATGTATGTACATATTTTGTATTTCAATAAACACATGCCACCGGTTAAATGAATTTCACATTAGTGTCGGAATTAATTAAAACAAAATTTAACATGACAATTTAATCCAAATGCAGTCTAATTAAATAATTAATCGGAACCCAAAATATTCTTCTCTCTTTCGTTATTATTTTATTTGAATAAATTACTAATTTACACTAATTAATGCATTTGTTTCATTGATTTTTAAAAATTCAATTAAACAAACATGTCACCAACAATTTGATAAACCTTATTTTAGGGATTTTAGTATCGGCTAATAGAAGAAATCTGACATCAAATTAGATTAATTTGGAGATTTATCATACCGATTGCTATTGCTACATTATATCTTTAGATACAACTTCCGGTCTAAATTTTATTTAAAATTTATTATTGTATGTTATAAATTTTCTTTTTGTCTCAATGGGCATTAGATTAATGACTCCGTAGCTGCGAGCTTTCGATAGCAAAGCATTTATTCGAAGCGATCGATAATACTATACGAACGGGCATTTCTCATTTCTATCGATGTTCGAGGCAATCACTGATCGATTGATTTACTTTTATTACTTAGCGATGGCTGATGGGATAATGTTTCCGTTTGGTGTAAGCTTTGTTGGTTTTTTTTTTTATTTTATTTTATTTTCTTGCATAGAGTGAATTAAAAAAAAAAAAACAAAAAAAACAAAAGATATTAAACTGGTTTGTGCACGATTATAACTCAAGTGATGTCATGATTTATTATAAACGGATCCAAATGCGGTTGAAAAGCTAATTTATGTTTCTATTCTCTGCGGATGAATTTTAAGTTCAAATGTGTGTTAGTTTTATGAATAATTGGAGTGCGAAATTTAAAAACAATATGTTAGGTGTTGGCTTTTGATTTTTATCTGGATGTCTTATATTGAAGGTGTTTGATACACCTTCTGCGGATTCGAAATTCCAAAAATTTAATGTTTGTTAAAAAATAATGAATTGATTTTATGTATAGGATACCATCCTATATACGTATAGATATGGTAACCATATTTTTAAATTCCAAGTAATGAACAGAAAAAAAATTAAACCCGGTTTTTAACTATAATTTTTTTATTTAAAAAAAATAACTCAATACAAAAAAAAAAACAACACAAGGATTCACTTTAATTTTAGTTAATTTAAATTAATATTAATATTACAGTTATTGTTAGGCAATAATACTTTAATTAAATATTAGATTAAAATAAACCCTTAACAATAAGATAAGTATCCTCATTATTTAAAATAAGGACCTCAGGCAGGTGACATTTACTTGTTTGAATACTTTCCTGAAGTAGGCACGTATAGATTTGATTTTTGGGTTAAACGTTCTCTGAACTCTAAACACGTAATTTTATAGTTAAATTTAGTAATTAAGACTCAGTCCGCATTATCATTTTGTTGGAAGAATTATGGTTTGGTTAGTTTTTCGTTTTTGTTTCAGCAAAATTAGTTAAAATACTGAACAAATAATGAACAGCTTTTGAAATAATGAACATTTTTATGTTTTTGAATACTTAATAATTCATAATGAACATCTACTTCAAATAATGAAGAGTTCATTATAATAATGAATGGATGGTCACCGTTCGTATAGATAGTGTTACTTGATAGGCACTACAACGTTATAATTGATTTTTTTTTATAAAATAACCAAGTTGTAATCGGATACGTAAAATGTGTCCTTATAAACAAGGTGTTTTCCAGTGACTCTGCATATCTAGACACAGTTTGGTTTGTGATTTCAAGGCCAAAACATTACATTGTTAAGTAACGCTCGCAAACAAGCTGGCGCAAAAGTAATCATTCTATCGGAAGATGTTATAATTGTTGCAATGGTGTCGTACGTCAATCATAGTTGACATTTGTGAACTAGACAGCTGCTGTATACAAACAGACAAGCAATGGAGCGCTATACTCCCCTGTCAAGCCATCCTCAATCTCCAAAACGAAGAGGACGATTTTGTGTCGAAAATCATTTTGAGCGACGAGGCGCATTTCCGCTTAAGCGGTTTTGTCAATAAGCAAAATCTTCGTTTCTGGGGCACTGAAAATCCGCGTGTGATGCACGAAGAGCCATTAGACGCTGTTTAGATTGAGAAGATTGAGTCCGGTATCACGGCAGTATGGACTATGATCATTAACTCAAAACCACTGTGGGGTGCGGCGTTCTGGCGGGAGGAGTGATTGGGCCGTATTTTTTACTGTCGGCAATATGGTCACTGTTACTGCTGAATGCTACAAGGCCATAATAAACGACTTCTTACTGTAGGAATTGGATGAGCGGGGCTTGGTGAACATGTGGTTTTAACAACCGCACACAAGTGAAGGATGCGTTTCTTGGTGGCGTAATCTCCCGTTTTGGCGATTTGGCCATCAGCAAGATCACCCGATTTAACCATCCCAAATTTCTTTCTTTGGGAGTACTTGAAGTCGCGGGCTTATGCCAACAACCCTCAGTCAATCGCAGCCCTTAAAGAGAATATTCGACAGGAATACGAACAGTTATCACCGGAAATCTTGCGGAAAGTCATGGAAAATGCGATAAAACAGGCATAAATGTGTATTAACACTGGCGGCATGACAGCCACTTGACGGATATCATCTTTTCCACTTAACAGAAAAAATTTATAAGGGGCAAATAAAGATTTCCATCACTCAAAATCATTTCTTTTATTTAATTCTTATTCAAAAACAAAATGCTTTCCATCACGTGACATCAGCTCTCCAGTAAAGGTTTACCATATAAATAAAGGTCTAGGTGTATAATTTGTCATTAATCAGTTGTGATAGTTTTAAATTTGTCATTCAATGTTTTCTATGTTTTTTTTTTTGCTTTGCTAAGTTTATATGAAGTTATAGCGAAGAAGATCTCCTTGAATAGAGGTAAATACTTTTTATATTTAATGTTTTATTGCTTAATAATTTGGCGTTTATTATTAGTCGTTAGTTAGTTGTGAAAATTTAAATTTTGTCGTGCGATGTTTTTCATGTTTTGTATTCTGATATGCTTAATTGGTTTGCGAAGAAGTACTCCCTCGAAAATGGGTAGAACTTTTCCATTCACTGATGGTGGTCGTTAATTAGCTGTGACAAACCGATTTTACCGTGCGATGTTTTCTATGTTTTTTTTCCACTGAATTCATTTTGATATGTTTCTTTTTTAAATTCATATGAACCTATGATTCTATGTTTTTTTTGGTTTTCTGCTCTGTTAAATTCTAAAACAAAAACATAGAAAACATGAATTACGGAAAAAATAAAGAAAGCACTGCACGAAACAATTGAAATTATCAAACCTAAGCCAGCTAACTAAGATAGCTAAAGTT
The DNA here is from genome assembly GCA_932273885.2 of Leucozona laternaria. Taxonomy (NCBI): domain Eukaryota; kingdom Metazoa; phylum Arthropoda; class Insecta; order Diptera; family Syrphidae; genus Leucozona; species Leucozona laternaria. The sequence goes on along the minus strand of OW026366.1, from coordinate 27,777,100 downwards.
TAGGAATCTTCTGGCCATGGCATCAAATAATCAGAGGAATCGTAAGGGGAACACTATTCAAAACCTACCAACGTTTGCCTTTATCTTCAGTTTTGAAATTTTATTAAGGTTATTCAAAAATATATATCCGAACGCTACCTCGTTCTGACCATAGCAGGATGTTGACAGAAGAAATTAACGACTGTTTCGTTTTACTTCTGGTTCCCAGTTCCCAGTTCCCACTAGTACGGAAGTGAATATTGTTAGGAATGTCCAGTTTTACAGCATTCTCCCCTATATGGTGCAGTGTTCAGTGGCGTAGCTTGGGTCAAATTTCTTTCAGAATTTTCAATACAAGAATTTCAAAGCTGTAGCATAAAAAATTTGTTCTAATCCCACTAAAATATTACGAGATAATATAGACTTGTTTTCCAAATATGGTACTTATCTGCATTGGAATCACTTTCTTATATAAAAGTAGGTACATATATTGAAGGTAAAATTTTAAGATATTTTAAACATTAATTTGAAAAAATTCCTTACCGGTTTAATTTTGAAATTCGGTACCATATTCTGACCTAAATTATGAAGCCCCTATTCCCAAAACTGCCAATTTCGGCGAATTTTAGTCTAATTATTAATTTGAATTTTACTTTAAAATTGGTAGAAATATTTTCAGCTTTGGGAAGTACCTACATACCTAAATTAACAGGTAAGATAAATTAACAATTAATTTTCATAGTCAAATCGATTGATTTTAACTTAGGGTTTCTTTATGATGACATTCCAATTTCGTATACTGATCATAAATGTCAAAAATTGAACTACACGCACTTTTTTTGCCATCGTTAATACTTTTATTAAATCTTAGATTCTAAGCGTATAAGAAATACGCTTCAGGTTCATTTATCCACATTATTTATTGGCTTTAGATTTGTTCATTGGATTTATGTACTTATATCTTGTTGCAAATCGTTATAATGTGATTTCTCAAAAACATCATTTTTATCCCGAAATTATTTTCATAACCTCTATAAATAACTTTAAACTTGTTGGATTTCTAACTATCTCTTTAACGACTAGGACAACTTTGATAAAACGTGATTAAACATATACATACACATGTAGTTATATACCATAAGCTTCAATAAGATGGATGGACCAACATTAAACCACTCAAGATGCTGCACTATGGGATAAACAACTTTTTTCATAAACTTAAGTTTATAGTTTGGCCTACCAGCATTTGGATCTCAACCAACACAGATAAAATAAAATAAATAAAATTACATATGTGAGTGCTGACATCAGCTAAGATAAGTAAAAAGTCTATTCTAGACCTCAATCACTCTAAAATACGGCGTTTAATATGTAAATAATTTCAGTGGCGCCACATAAAAGAATTAATTTAAATACAAATGACTTATGATAAATTTAAAATGACAATTTACTTATCCTTCGATAGTTGAAATCACAGAATATAAATTCAATACCTACCTTACAAAAAAAAAACTTCTGTTTCCTATACGCCCAGATTTATAAGATCAAAAAATAACTTATCTACAGATAATAACAAACATAAAATGACAGACAAATAACAATTATTATAAGCCATAACACAGCCCAGTAAAATAATTAATAAAAAAAAAAAACAAATTTGTAAGTCTATTAATTTCAAATCCCTCGACGGCTCTTCATTTCCCTCATCCAAATCCTAAGTCTTTTATTCATAAACTGATAATATTCAATCAATTTAGCACTTAACCCTCCCCCCCTCCTTCACACTATTTTATATATTTTTCTTTCATATACAAAATTTGAAACGCCTATTAGCTATACCTACACTAAAACACTCCCTTTGAATAATTGATATCCCAGATCCAGCGAGTTAATTGATTATTCTAATATCAATACATAAACCGCAAAAGATACACAGCAAATGCCATAAGGAAAAAAAGATAATAAATCGGAAATTAAAACGACAACTAAACAACCGCACTACAAGAAAACACCGTCAAGACGTGATCTCTTTTTATGGTGGAATCCACTTAAAACTCAATAATCATCTCTTGATGTCACCGACATATCGGATAGACGCAGACGCGACGGCTGGAGATATCATTATGTGTTTCTCTTATAAGTAGAGAGGTATATATTTAAGGAATCATGGCCACCACGCCACTCCACAGCACCTACCTAAGAGATGCAGGCGCATATCTATATAAGATATAATAATACAGAATATAAAACGCTTAAGAATGCCGCCGAGAGAAGTGGAGAAAAATTGACTTCTTGTTGGGCCCTTATGGCCAGATGGCTAGCGCCGCGCCGCGCCGCGACTGCCGCCCTGCGACACCATCAGCGATAATACCTTACCTTAAGGATAAACGTAGAGAAACGGAGACAAAATATCAAACTCTTTGGAGCCAAATCAATTATCTTATGTCTGCTGCTTGATTCAAATCATGATATCAAAATCGAAAGGGAAATAATCTCACCAAAAAAAAAATCAAACTGTCACCGATGACAGTTGTTGTTGTTTCAGTTAAAATCGATTTTCATGTTTTCCATCAAATGACGGCCATTATACTTTTGCCAAAAAGTCATTACCTACTTGTCATTCCGATTGCTGCATGTGTAATGTATAGGTATACAACATTGCGTGCGCAGGTGGCGACCGAAAATTCACAAATAAACAGCGAACCTCCCGAGCACCTGTCAAAGTATAGGTATAGCGCGGTGATTAATGTCACTTTTATGTTAATTTCGCAAAATGTTCTCTTTCAAAATTAAGTGTTATAATTTATACAATATATGTACATACTCAGATTATATAAGGTATTGAGTAGCAAGTGGGGTTATCATATGAGTTATGTAACTTTAACTTCTAATTTTTATTTTATTTTTGTAATTAATCTGAATTAAATTTAATCGTAATAATATCACTGCTGCCGCGTAGATGCATAATTCACATCAAACAAAAAATATAAAAAATGTAGGTATCCTATAAAGTAGAGTTGCTGTATATGCCAAACATTTTATCGCTGTTGTAATCGTTGACAGTGATTTTGTTCGCATATTAATTTCTTTTTCTTTTTTAATTTGATACACGTAAATGTTATTCGATTAAATTGTGACGTTGGATTGACAGTTGGAGTTGACAAAATACAAACAATTTATGTATCTTTGGTTGAATTCGGAAACACATTGTGATAACGTTGACATTTATGACAAAAGAAAATAATGCATAAAAAAAAAATTGTGTGAGTGCCGGGACTCACGGTTAATATGTGTAAAAATCAACGTGCGCGGATCCAAAACGGACATGTTTTTGCTTGAAGGGGATCTAAAGTTTTTTTTCACTGAACGCACCCATCCTAGTATGCAGATCGTAACGTTGCACACCGTAACGTTGCACGACGTAACGTTATTTTTTTCACTCTACCGCCAGCATAGATGTTTACACATCAATAAAACCAATGCATTGCACATTCCATTGGTTTTTACTCGAAAGAGTAATCTTAGATCCTAAAGAAAATATGAATGAAGAAACAAACCTTGTCTAGGTAAGTAATTAAAAAAAAAAAAAACACTGTGTAATACGAATATTCTTTTGTTATTTGTTGTTAGCTTTAGCTTTCTCATAATAAGTTAAACACACTTTGGGTACCCAACCTAGCTACCTAATCAATCGTTCTAACTTTAGGTGAATTTGATTCCCAGATAGATTTGGTTGAAAAAAACGTCATCAGGGATCTTCAACGCCATAACAGAAAAAAATGACGTTTCAATACAAACTATCGATAACAAGTTTGTAATTCAGGCCGCACCGCCGCCGGTAACACAGTTTTTGATGTCCAAACATCTATGCTGGCGGTAGAGTGAAAAAAAATTGTCTGAGTGCCGGGACTCACGGTTAATATGTGTAAACATAAGCGTGCGCGGATCCACAACGGACTTGTTTTTTCTTGAAGGGGACCTTAAGATTTTTTTCACTGAACGCACCCATCCTAGTGCGCTACGATCGTAACGTTGCACACCGTAATGTTGAACGACGTAACGTTGTACACGAACGTTCACGTTTTGTTTTCACTCTACCGCCAGCATAGATGTTTACACATCAAAAAACGTGAACGTTCGTGTGCAACGTTACGTCGTGCAACGTTACGGTGTGCAACGTTACGATCTCCATACTAGCATGGGTGCGTTCAGTGAAAAAAATCTTAAGATCAATTTCAAGCAAAAACAAGTCCGTTTTGGATCCGCGCACGTTGATATTTACACATATTAACCGTGAGTCCCGGCACTCACTCAATTTTTTTTACATGCTTAAGTAAAGCCCCTAGAATTCTCTGCGCTGAGCTAAGCCCGTAGAAGATTAGTAGTTGTTGGATTGAACTCATAAATTGCTTAACCCCGACGCGACGTCCGTCGTTTGTTCGACTAATTTCATCTGGGCTTCCCAAAAAAACACGCCTACTGTAAGCTTCACTGTAACAGCTTGGCGACATGTGTTGGAAGGAGGATGTATCCAAAAATTACATGTTCTCCACTCTCACCGAATCAATTAAACGTTATATTGTGACTTATGAAACAACAATATATCGACTCTTATTAGCAAACACACACCAAACCATAACAAAACAAAACACAGATTTGCACACGTTGTCTTGCCTTATGTATCAAAAATGTTTCCACTGATTCGGACAAATCGTCAGAATTTCTTCAACTTAAACCTAGTTTACAGTTCCCGTGAAAAGAAAATCAGAACAACAAATTTCGGTGAAATTTTGCATAAAATTTTATTTTTTGACGAAATCCAGCAGAAACAAAATGCCAAAAACAAATGAGAAAGTAATTTGTAATTTGATATATATTTTGCAAAATTAGACGTCCACATAGTTGCAGTATTTTCGTCATTACGAAGAATGGTCTGGTACGTCTGCGCGCACAGATGCACAGACGTACCAGACCATTCTACTATAATCCACTAAAGTTCTAGATTCTAAACAGGTGGGCCGATTTGCTGCAAATTTGGTACAGAAAATATTTTTTTGTGATTCCCTAGAGGGCATATTCGAACTTTTGTTTTAGTTCATCTAGGAAGGATACCTGACATAACACAATTTTGCTGTTTTTTTTTTTTATTTTCTCGAAAATTGCTCAAACGATTTTTGGTTAAACTTCTTACTATTCCACGGGTTTTTGAGAAAATGGTCTCATTTTTGGTTTATACGCGTATATCTTTTCAATGAAGTGATCTTTTTAAAATTTTGTAATCTGGTACTCATAAAGAATTCAAAAAATAAAGCATTTTAAAAACAAATGAGAAACACATATTTTTAAACAAAAAATCAATGTGGATATTACTTTTGACTTTTTTAACATTTTCTTGTTAAAGATTTCACGACATTCCTAACCATTAACATGTGAGTATAATTAATGTGTTGCTATATTCTTCAGTTGTTAACTACAAGTTTGTGCTATCCATATCCATATAGTTCGTGCATATTTTTTAATAAGCTAAGAAATGTTAACTTCTTATTTTGAGACGTTTAAATAGGAATTGGATATGATAATTATATAAATATCGATCTTTAGGTCGGTTTTAATAATCTCGAAAAAAATATCAAGCGATTAAGAGCGACAGATTGATCAAATTTAAAAATCTCTATTTTCATCACGTCGGTTTTAAAAATATCAACAGTGATTGATATTTTAAGAACGTGATTTTAAAGCCTTCTGCACACGAAGCGCCTTATAATTGACAATTTCCAATCAAATTGATTTATACAACGTATCTGGCAATTTCATCAAAATGTTCCATAAATACTTGAAATTGTGCGCTTGGCGATGGTCACTGTTGTGTACGCCCGCCGATTTGTATAGCTTTTTTGTTGTGACGAAAACATGCAGCTTACGTCTCGTGTCAAATTGTCTATTAAAACAAATGTTAGCTACACAAATAAGCGTAATATGCATTTATGATAAGATGCTTCCTAACGGTCGACAATTTGATCATAGATATACTGGTTTAAAAAATGGTGTTTACAAGCGAGAGCGTCAAAAAGTTTAGAAATGTGGCATGAACTGATGGCTAAGTAAAAATGATAATTTATTTTGTTTGTTTTATTAATTAAATAACATAAGCTTTGTTTAAGTTTTTATAAAGTATCTATACGAAATGTTTGAATAAATTATAGATTGTTTTCTTATGTATTTTCGGCATTTCAATACTTCTTGTATTTTTGAGGCATTTCCTTCGATACATCTATTCGAGAAGATTTGCAGATCTCCATCAAAACATGTATAATTGATTCTTTATCATTGAACGAATTTTGTATCAGTAATAAGAGTCAATAATTTGAACTTGCCAAGACGGCTATATTTAGTGTGCTCCTTTTTGTCACAACGTATCGCTATTAAGCAGGATTTTCAGCGTATAGTTAACTAAATAAAGATCGAAAACAGACGCTGCCCCATATGTGCGAATTCAGCTTTCGGACATATACAAGTCAATTAAAAAAAAAATACAAATCAAACAATGAAACAGTTTCATTCTTCACACTAAACTTTATAAAATATCTTAAATTAAAAAAAACTGATTTTGAAATGTGTTGTTATTCATTTGTTGCTATCGTTAAGAGTTGGGGTTTCGAAATATATTTGGGACTTGTTTAGGTTTCCACAGCTTAAAAAGTTTAGGAACCGCTGCTCTAGATAACCTTTGACAATTTTTTAAAGAAGGATTGGGCTAATAAGTTTATTAAATATTGTTTTTCAAAACTCTGAATTTTTTCATCATCAACTCTTTGCAATTCGAAAATCAAATTATTTTTTTTATTTTGATCCCATTTTTAGTAAGACACCCATTAATAATTTAATGCACTTAATATTATAGCTTGACATTTAACCTTCATTTTAAGACCTTAAAACATTGAAGATAAATGGATAAATCCGACCATTAGAATCCAAGTCATAAGATTCTTAATTGAACTAAAGGGTGTTTTTTTTAGACGTGTAGTTTTCAAGAATTTAGCTTTATTATAAAGATAAGGGTTTGCCATTATGTTTAAAAATTATTTTGGGCTGGGTCGAATAAATTCCAGCCAAGAGGCCCAATTTTCGACAGCTATTTGCAGAAATTGGGGCCGTATCTCAGCAATAACGCGCCGAATATTCTCTTCCAAGGCGTCAATCGTCTCGAGCTTATCTGCGTCGACAAGCGACTGCACATAACCCCACAAAAAATAGCCCAGCGGTGTTAAATCGCACGATTTTGGAGGTCAAGCCACAAGCCCACGACGCGCGCTCACCAAAAGTTTCCTTCAATAAATTGATTGTTTCGTTGGATGTGTGGCATGTAGCGCCGTCTTGTTGAAATCAAAGGTCGTCCACATCAACATCCTCCATTTCAGGCACGAAAAAGTCATTAATCATGGCTCTATAGCGTTCAACATTGACTGTAACATTATGGCCGGCTTCATTTTTGAAGAAATATAGACCAATGATTCCCTCTGCCCATAGAGCACGCACCAAACAGTGACTTTTTGAGGATTTAACGGCGTCTCAACAATGGCTTGTGAATTATGATCATTCCAGATACAACAATTTTGCTTATTAACGTACCCATTCAACTAAAAATGAGCTTCATCACTGAACAAAATTTTCTTGTGAAACTCAGGATCGGTGGTCATCTCGTTTTGGGTAATAAATTTGCACGATTTGCAAACGTTGTTCAGGAGTAAGTCTATTCATTATAAAATGGCAAACTAAACTGACCATAAATCAAGTGACAGCTGTCAAAAAGACAAACTCCGAAAAAAGTATTGCCAGATTGAAAACCACACGTCTTAAAAAAAAACACGGTGCACATTCATATATCGTTTGTTTTTTTGAGTTTTGTATAAATTATAGGTCTCTCCACTAAAAGTGGTCGTTTGTAAATTCAGTTTCTCCATGCTACATGTCCTCCGTGCTACATGTAACAAAATAATTGTTGTTTTATTAACTTGTGATTTACAGAAAAATAAAATAAATCCATACACACTTTCAAGAGATATACAGGGTGGCCGCTGTTTGTTTATAATTTTTGATTAAATGAAAGAGAATGGATCTTATATTGATAAATGTTTTATTTAATGTCGGCAATTATGTATGGAATACAATATCAGGTAAATGTCCGCCTCTATTAGTCTCACAAATGCGAGCCATTTTGAGAACATTTTTCATTACATTCTCACACATTTCACGCGGTATTTCATTAATTTCATCACGAATATTTTTTGAGTTGCTCAAGCGTTTCTGGTTTGTTTGCATAAAACTTGCTTTTCAGATATCCCCTCAAAAAGAAGTCCGGAGCAGTCAAATCAGGCGACCGTGGAGGCCAATCAACATCACCATTTCTTGAAATAACTTGTTGCGGAAAGAGGTCTCGCAGTAATTCCATTGTAATCCTGGCTGTATGCGATGTGGCACCGTCTTGTTGATACCACATGTTAATCAAGCCCAAAGCACGCAGTTGTGGCGTTAAAAAGTTTTCAATCATATCACGATATCCCCATCCACAGTTACCGTTACGCCGTTTTCATTTTCAAAGAAGTAAGGTCCAATGATTTCTCCTGAACAAATTGCACACCAGACTGTAACTTTTAATGGATGCAAAGGTGACTGATGAATAATTTGAGGGTTTTCCATTGCCCAGAACCGACTATTCTGTTTATTCACATATCCATTGAAATGAAAATGTGCCCCCTCACTCATTATGATTTTTTCATGAAAATCGGGGTTGTCATAGGCTAGCTGTAACATTCTATTGGCATATGTACGGCGCTGTAAATGGTCTTGTGGAAGAAGCTCTTGTGTCAACTAAATCTTAAATGGAAACAAATGCAAATCCTTGTGCAAAATTGTGGCCAAAGTTGTTCTTTGAAGACCAAGCTCCTGAGCTGAGCATGGCGGCCGGCGTCGAATTGAGGTTGATGGATTGTTTTGAACACTTCCTTGAGCAGCAGTAATGTTTTCAGCCGATCTTGTAGTACGTTGTAGTCCATGCTTGGGCCTATCACCTACAGACCCTCTTTCTTCAAAATCATTCACTACACTATAAATAGTGCGTTTTGTTGGCACGTTGTTTCTCCCAAAAATTTCACGTAACTTTCTCATCGTCACAGTAATCGATGATTGATTTTGATAAAAAGTTTTAATGACTAAAACAAGTTGGTTTATCGAATATTTTTCCATAATAAATTTGCCACGTATCTACTTCACGACTGCCAAATATGAACTGTCAAGACTAATGTTTAACAAAATGGCGGCAAAACAAAGTAGTATACCTTCCCGGCGGACACCCTGTATAAGGTGATAAACTATCTCCTCTTAACGGTATTCTAGGAACTCAAATATGCATGTAGAGTACATGCTATATTATACATAGAAATAATTAAGCTAATTAATACATAGAAATAATTAAGTTTTGAAAATATGATCTTAAGAAACTCTCCTGGGATATGGACATTCGACATGGATTGGATATTTTATTCGGAAAACAGAATTTAAACTTAACTAATTTTAACATTTTTAGCAACCCATTGGCTTAAATGATTAAGATGCGTTTATTATCTATAATCCATTTATTATTAAACTAACTTTCTCTTTTTTTGAATGTCTAATTTCTATAAACCTATTCAACAAACAATTTGTAATCATTACAAAAAAAAATAATACTTATTCAATATCCCGTCGCTACTTGAGTGTCAAGTGGAAATCAAGTGGAAACACCAATAAATTCCATTCTTAAAAATTACAAAAACACAACAAAAAAAGAAAAAAAATTACATACATTGATTGGTAGACGGAAAAAAGTGTCCTTATTTTCCAGACACCTTTCCGATTATATGGCGACCGATTGCTTAATGTTGAAGATATAGATATATCCTCTGATAGATACCTATAGTTTTTCTACTAAGACATAAGATGCTCTTTTTTATATTGTTCATCTGCCTAAGAGGATGATATGATATAGCCTTACTTCGACACACTTACTCATATACCCATCCTGATACTGGAATTCTACCTAGATTCTCTTTTGAAATTTACCTTTACAGTCAGTTGGATTGTCAATTTCGAACTCTAAACATCGATCGCTGGAAAATGTAGTTCTTTTTTTTTTGCCGATGGAATATACAATTTATTTTTAAAACGTAAAAAGTGAAACAATCTTATTTGAATAAATTATTAAACCCAGTGATTCTTATTTGATAAAAAAAATATAAATTTATAAGTGAAGTGTTTTTTGTTGTTGTTGTTGTTTGTTTAAATATAAATTTTTAATACCTGTAGATATGGGAATATATATGAAGGTAGGCATAATTTAAGTGGTATCTATATAGATAAACATTAAATTCATATAAAAGTTCAATATATTACCACATAATTGATGTCAAATGTCAAATAAATATAATTTTTACATAAAAAGAAATTTAAATAATTTTTGGAAAACTATAGCTTTATGTATATACATATATACAATAAAAATTAGGTAGGTCTAGGTAACATCTGATTAAAAGTTCTATAATGCTGACGAAACAAGTTACACCTGCTCCAGTATTTTATTTTTCTTTTTGTTTCAATTTTAAGTTTTTGGAAAATATGTACATATGACCTTTACAAAGTGCTTTTGTTACATAAACTTGGGGATTGTGCCGCCTTGGGTTAAAAATTAAAAAGACATTGTGTAATAATCAACTAAATATTAAGGGTTTTTTTAAAAAGAACTTGGCAGTCAATCAAAGAATCTTCTTAAAAAAATCCAACGGGTTAGGAGCACTTTCCATTTCAGAGGGAATAATGCCCAGATGAGTTAAAATCATTAATGGGATGGTTCAACGCATTATGTTAATGGTAAAAATATAAAACTTCTCCAGTGTATATGCAGCAACTTTTTTCATGAATTTTAAAAGTTTTTCTTTTCAAGTTCATTAAACAATGTTTCAATGGTTAACCACATAATTTATGTTAATCCATTTAAATGGTCATCAAATGGTCAGCTGGTTTCAGAAATTGTTGTAAAACTAAAAGCTTTTTTTCTAATTTGTAAGGTTTTTTTTAAGTCAATACAAAAAAAAACAAAAATATAACAAAAAACGTAATACAATTTTGGGAAATAATTGTTTGTGAAATAATTCAAAAAGCAAAATTTTATTGTTTATTGCCAAATGCATTAGGATGCGAAACAACTAAATTTAAAATAAACAAAACTCGAAAAAAAAAACACAAAGAAATCAAGAAATAAAAAATCGAGAAGCCAAACGCCTGTTTTAGGTGAGCTCCAACCAAAATTAGAATATATCTCCTCTATAGGGAATCACACAAAATGATCTGTGTATTAAATTTGAAGAAAATTAGTTTGACCGTTTGCGTTTACAGTGGACGCAAGCACGCAAGGAATCACGAACGCGCATACAGACGGACCGTATGACGAAAACCACTGTTCTGGACTTCTCCATCATTTCTATGTTAAGTTTTATTAGTAAAACTACGAGACTTTTTTTTTGCGCTAAAATGGCGTTATTTGGACGCACTCTTCAAAGTAAATTAGGCTGCATTTCAGTAAAAACGCGTCGAATGTTGGCTCTTGAGTACTCAATTGTTTATATATATGGGCTACTTTACATAATCCTTAATAGTCTAATGGCGTTAAACCGCACGTTCATATCAATTTCAATCGGTTGCTTAGTGTTTCTTTCAATAAATTAATGTAGCATGCGTGGCACCGGACGTCCTTCTGAAACCTCATGTCTGAAATACAAGCCATTTTTTATTATCAGAAATGATCACTATATATAGATCATCAAAAAACATTCACTAAAACATCAACACGAGATCGTGCTCTCTATATGGATCACGTTTGAAATTAGTTTTTACTCTTGCGGGCAGATGGTAGCTCAGTTTTGCAAATGGCAAGGTAGTGTGAAACGTAAAGAACTTGTAAAGAACGATCTTTCTTTTAACGGTCTTTCATCCACAAAAAATCGATTTTCCTAATTGAGGTTTTCAGCTGTAGACGTATTCACGTGTTTCACAAATACCCCATCGGTAAGTTTGGTAAAAAATAATCCAAAGAACTAATCTTTCCAGATAGCTTTAGAAAGGTAATCGAACGCAACCATTGAGATTTATTGTTGCATATTACACCCCATCCAGATGAATACGTTGTGAAAATATTTGCGTAAATGCAAAACAATACGTTAGTGTGAATATCCGGAAGCACACAAATTTGTGTGTCACATTCAACGCACGCTATCCGATTCCGATGGATTTCCGGTTCAAACGAAAAAAATTGCGGTGTTTTGATGAGGGCCAAATTATTGAATCAACACTCAAGTTTATTGAAATTATTTTCGGCACAAACTGTGCACTAACGTGCGGCACTCTAAGAAAAAATTAATTCTGAAAGAAATATAAATTTTCAGCCGAAATATTTGCGGCGATTACGAAATTCAAGGCGCACGGGGCACAGCGTAAATTTTGATTGATCTGGACGTGGCTTGAGGAACTTATTACACTTTTCGCCTTATCACAGACAAAAAGTCTTTAAACTGACAGTTTTTGTCAATGAAAGACGTGGAATTTTAAAGATAAGTGAAATAAACTGAATTGACAAATGAAATGTCACTAATAGAGAACATACATATTTGTGCAGCTTATTTCAATAAACTTTTTACTCATTCCCCTGACCCATTTTGAATTCTCAGTATATTTATATATATATATATATATCTAGCTCCTATACTTCATGATGAGAAAAGGGCCGCCAAATAAAGCAGGGGGCGAATTACCGCATCAGTTATCAAGTAATACGTGACTGAATTAAGTGAGTTTGGCATTACCGCTCACGTTATGGAGCCATCATCCCCATAGGTTTTACTCGTTCATCCGATCACTGATGAAACCCACTAGATCAGTCACTAATGCGGTAATTTGGAAGCGAGATAAAGTATATGAGAATATTGAGATGTAAAAATGAGTCGGTGGAGTAATGAGCTTTGCACATGACGTAGCGATCAGCGAACAAAGCTTTTAAAGCAATTTGTACAGAAAATACCAAATTTATTTTATTTTAACTTTTCGATGAAATAAATAAATGCTCCAATGAAATTATTTAATTAAAACAATAGATTAACTTTTCCTCTGCGAACGTAAATTGGCCACATCATCAGGAATCAGGGACGCATCGCTATCCACAAACTAATAAAATAGGAAATTCGTTCGATTTTAACCCCAAAACACTCATTTACTTGTTTAAGTTTCATGACAATTCGGAGTTGACAGCGACCGCTCATGTGAATGTAAAGTGACAATTCGCATAATAAGTTGTTCGGTGATATGTCAAAACAATTGAGTCAACACATTATTTCGGAAACAAAACAGCTGTCAATGTAAAAATTTCTTTGACTTTGAAAAGACAAACAATTTTGGGTCATGTAGGTAAGGACACAAGTAAAAAGAAATTAAACTGGCAAGGCCAAGTCTTGAATTGTAAAATTATGTCAATTCAAAGACAAGTGGAAACCTAGCTTTAGGAATTAGCCTAATTACCTCAAACACTCGAATGAGAATGACTGACAGATTTAAAACTAAACTTTAAAGTCCTAAGGATTTGTGTGTAACTATATATAATACTTTAAGCCTAGTTTACAGTTCCCATAAGAAAAATTAAATATTGTGCAAAAAAACACCAATATTTAATTAAATTGTGGCTAAATAATTTAAGTTGTTCGCCAAAAACTTGATTGGCAACTATTTTCACGAAAAGAATATGAATTATGGTGTAGATAGGGGGTTAGGTATGCCCAAAAAACAAATTTTTGCTAACAAAACTTCAAATTTTCAATTTTTATAAATTGGAAAAGTATGAAAAAAAAATTATTCATAAAAAATAAAAATGTTACATTTTCTTCATGTATTTCAAAAATTATATTCCAACCAACCGCCTTCAAAAAGCAAACTAAGAAAAATAACCCAAACATCAATGAAGTCTCTTTCTCAATTAAAATTATTGAACAGCTAAACATTTATCTTCATTAGATATAATCCTCTCATCAAAATTAAAAATAATGAAATGATACTCATGCTAGTCTTGTCTTAAGGCTCCTCCATCACGGGCGTCTATTCCAGCATTCGTTTTAAGCAAGCAATGTAGATAAAATGTACACGCACACGCACCTCAATCACTATATATCTATATGTATGAACCTAAAATTGTGCCCATAAAGCAGTTACCCTTAATTTTATGTCTCATCATTAAACGCATTATTCATTTGTGAATGTTACGCCGCGTCGCCTCCGCTGACGCTACCTCATTGACAGTGGTATCCATGCATGCATGAGATATTATTACTACGGAACGGCCATCAACACAGAAGAAATGCAATCTGCCATGGGGAACCACCCCACTGCCACTTTGAGCCAGTCCTTTTTAACACACACTCTTTCTGTCATTGAATACCCAACGTTTTTTTTTAATTCTTAGGCTTTATGCACATTATAGTAGGCAACAAAGCAAACACACACAGCAATACCCGTGCTAACCACAACCACAAGCAAATCCAGGCCAGGCCGTATTCACTGACCGATCGACTGACGCACACGGTGGCGGATGCGACGGCCAGCGGCGGCGGCGCCAAAACACTTTCGGCCACGACGATCATTTACATGGGTTTTGTATTAAAAACCGACGTGGAAATGATGTCCACATTTCTCTTCATCTTATCCGCATTGCCGCGCCACATTCGTTCCTCACCTCTCTGCCGTCCTTAAAAGTGTGATATGATCCAAATAAAAATGTATCTCTTTGATAAGGGGTGAGTGGGGAGCAATATTTATGTGTGTGCCTGTGCACGTCCATTTCGGCCGCGTCCACGTCGTATAGATCGTCTTAGGAGTTGGGGGATCTACCAGATACAAGAATCAGTTATAAAAAAAAATCCAGATATATTTGATCGAGGAGAAGAATTGATCCCACAAATAAAAAAAAAATCGAACAAGAAGTTCTCTCTGATCTGTAGTATGGAGTTAAAGCACTTCTGAAAGATGGATTGGATGTTTTGCCAATTTAGTTGTATCTACCTACCTAAAGTTTGTGCTGGACTGGGGCTCCTTTTCAATGAGAAATTACTATTGAAATTCGTTGTGTGTGGAAGGCACACATTTAATATTTGTTAAATATATATATCTAGATCTGTTACATTAGAAGGTGTTTTTTTCTAGGCCCGACGGAAATTAGACAAAAAAGATGTTTGTGGCTTAGCGACTAACATGTTAAATGCAACCACAACATAAATCCCCTACGGGCGGGGCTTAGCTAAGCCCAGAGAATTTTCTTGGTTTAGCTCATATCGTGGAAAAAACTGTGTTACCGGCGCGAATTACCTCTTTGTTATAGATATAGTTTATTGTGATAGAAACGTCAGTCTATAATACCGTCGCTATTCCCTGAAGTCGTTTTTTTTTTCTTCCACTACACTTCGGGATTACAAAAAAAACAAACCTACTGTCGTCCATTTTCTTAATAAACATGTTTAATTGTTTTCTAAAACTTATCTTACTAAGACAACGGAAATAGATATCTTAACCTTCATTTTATTTAATATATATATAATATTGAGAACAATTAAAACAATTAAAACACTAGTCTAACTAGTCAAAAAACGTATATAAATACAGCAGCGTTTTCTGTTCTGAACTCTAAAAACTGACAGTTCTCCTTCTGAAATGAAGAGAAAACGCCCTTCAATCAAATTTACTGACCCAACTTTGTGGGTCTTTCTTGGATCATTGCAAAACGTAGTGTCTCACGCATATCTACCAAAATTGTTTGTTAACAATGTCATTTTAATTTTCTTTTCTCCACACTTTTTTTCAGTTCTTTTTTGTAAGTGGCGTAGCTTGTCATTGCGAGATTATCTTAGTTTCGGGGTTAAAACCGAGTTAAATCCTAAAACATGTTTTTCAGTTAATTTAGATCCCGAATTAACTCAACAAATTTGGTGAGTTAAGTCTGGATTAGCTGAATAGGTTTTTCTGAAAGATGCTTGTCAAAAATCTATTCAAATCGAGGAAGGTATGACAGTTTGGAAAGGGTGATTTTCATAGTGGCGCCATCTCAAATTCGATAGCTAAATATTGATTTCCATACTGTCGCACCTCGATTTCGATAGATTTTTGACAACTAAAAGTGAAATTTAATTCTAAAGTAAAAAACTACTTTTGAGTTAAGTAGGGATTAAAGTATTTACAATATTAAATAACTCTGATTTAACTCGGAGTTAACTCATGCACTGAAAAACTGGACCTTAGTGACACAAAATCACAAAATGTGTTTGTTATTGTTTTTTTTTTTTAATAATTCATTAATAATTGATTTTAAAATGAAATAAGCCTGTGTTTGTTTGTTGTAGGTAATGTAGAAGTCAATTGGAGAAGTAATTTCTTTTTTATTCGATTTGGATCCGTTTTGGTTTCAGCTTTCACTGAGTATTCTTCCTCACAATACATGCACAAGGGGGTCCGTGGTGATTCTAATTTCCATGCTAATTTGAGCCGCCAAGCGCAGTTTTAAGAATCCTTATTTGGATTCAGAAACGCCGCCGTTACATAAGCGATAAGTCGTATCCAACAACTTTTATTTTCAATGCTATTAATTTCGTGAGACATATACATACATACGTATAGCTATTGTTTTTATGCAAACAAATCTAGTATTTTATATTTGTTTTTGCTATTTCATATAGGATTGTCTCTTTCAGACATTTTTATCAAAACAAAAATAAAATGGACAGATGGAGCGCACGAATTTGCGCTTGTGGTCCAAGTGGCTTGAATTTTAAAGATTTAATTTTTTTAGTCGTGTTTGAAGGACACTATGTGAAAAAATCACATCAGGGATTAGAGACGCCTTCACAGAGAAAAAATTTTACGTTTCCATACAAACTATCGATAACAAAGACGTAATTTATGCCGGTAATACAGTTTTCTCTAGGATAAACAAAATCCTGTTTGCTACCCATAGATCTCCGCATTACAGTCCTACATACCTACTAACTATTTCGCTCCGGTCTAATACGGCTAAAAGAGATAATAAAAGAGACCATTGGCGAGACATATCAAGGTTCTGTCATCATTATATTTACAATACGCCTGCCCAACTTATCTGTCTTGCGGTGGCATATGGCGGTTGTGGGAGAAGACTTTTAACTTGTATCTTGAGGAAAGGTTAAGTTTTTACCTATTCCGCAGAGTTAAAAATTTTGTTTTGTCGAAAATTAACGAAGCAAATTCCAAATTAGTTTTCTTCCTTATTTGACAACAAAACTGATGGGAAATTTCGTTGATGAATTGGGCTTACATATGTGTATGTTCCTAGAATCCATAAATCGTAGAATTAAATATGCATATATACTGTACTGTGGCGTCGTTTTGTTTGATTTACCCCAAAATAAGCACCAGGCTATGATTTACAAACCTTATATTTATGTACATAAGTATATATTAGATTGTACTCACCCAACGGTCCCGTGTAGATTAAATTAATTATTGAATGTTCTTGTCGGACATCCCCAAAGCTCTATTTCCTTCTGAAATTCTGATGTTTTTTTGACAATTTAATTGAAATCCTGTATTAAATTATTTTGCATATAAAACTCCAAAGAAAGATACGTTTCCATAAATTGAACTCTCCAACTCTGGTCCTTTTTTATGTATTATGTTTATGTATTTCTTCATTGAATTTAACGAATTTCGCTTTTTATTCACATTCAAAAACTCAAGTAAATTATTTATTTGAAATTTTATTTCTATGATCGATAATATGAATATGAGTTTTATGATTTGGCACAGTAGAAAAAAACATTTGACTGACGAAAAATTGGCTAAAACAAATGTGCAGCATTATATACACACATACACAATCATTAATTTTACTATTACTCATCACTTATTTTAAAATCAACAAATAAATCAGAACTAATTAAAAAGCAAGTGGACAAAACTAAAGCACAAGGTCCTTATTTCTTTCTACTCAAGCATGATCTATATAATACAAAAAAAATAATTATTTGTGAGTCATCAGCCCCCGTTTCAGATCGAGTATTATAATTGATATAAAAAGTGGTAAAAGCTATCAAAGTAAATATTCCAATGGATTAAAAGAAAAAGTAGTGTCTGATTTCACTAACGGCGAATCAATAACATTTATTCGGTGTGAGTCGTACGGTATTTTCACAAAAATAGCTCGATTTCGTGCATGGGGAAATGTCAAAATGGTCCATAGTGGCGATAGACCTTGAAAAACTATCAGTCCCGAAGATAAAAGAACCATCAGGGATATCAAAACAGATCCTTTCATATAGACAAAAAGTATGCAAAATCAAAAAAAGACTTAGAGATCTCAAGCAGGATTATCTGGGGAAAAGCGGTTGATGGTGGCATTCTATCTTACCGCTATAAAAAGCCATTTATTTCTCAGAAACTGGACTGCGGCAAAATGAAAAACGGTTATCTTCTCTGATGTGTCCATTTTAAATTTATAGGGATCTGTCGGATTTCGTACGGTACGCAACGCCTAAATCTTTTGTTTGACAAATGGCCTAGTTGAGCACGGTGGAGGCTTATTATTGTCTGAGGATGTTTTTCCAGTCAAGGGTACTGCCAATTCACAAGGTAAATGGTGTAATGAATCGTTTCATGTACCGGGAAAATCTTCAACATGGTCTGCTTCCTCATGCTGAGAAAAACCTGCCCTTGTGAAGGCTCTTCCAACATGATAACGATCCCAAATATCCCGCTAAACTTGTGAAAGATTGACTTAACGAAAACCGTATTGTTAATATGAAGTGGCCAGTATAATACCCTCATCTCAAACCCAGACAGAATCTATGGGGATTTTTAATTCTTAAAATTTATCGTAAGAAATTCTATAATTTCAACTCCATTCTTCAACGATCTCAAATTGCCTGGAAAAATATCCCCATGCATAATATGGACAACCTTATTGACTCCATCCGGTTGATGAGCTGCTACGCTTAGCCACTAAATATTAGCAAAAAATATGTTTTTGTGTTTTTTTTTATGAATTCAAAAATGTGCTTTAGTTTTGTCCACCTAGCTTTAAATGAATTTTGAGTTATATTGTTGATTATTAAATAAGGTATGAGATATGATTAAATTATTGATTGTGAATTAAAGTGATTAGAAAAAAAATAAAATTATAAGATCTATCATAGTTTTTTTTTTAATTTTCTTTATAATTTTCCAAATCTAGATAATTTCGTGCTTTAGTTTTGGCCAACACTGTATATTGGTATAAGGACCTTGATCAGAATTCGACTTATTGATCGTCACGGAATCGGCAAAAAAATTATTCAGAATGGATACATATTTATCATCTTTTGGACAATCAAATTGATGATAATTGAAATATTGCAAGTGCGGATTTATTTTCTTCTATAAACCGCTCTTTAAGGAACATTATCAGAGAATCCAAGTAAGGAAGGATAATTGATGTTCTGCAATAATTTTTGGGTGAAGACGAAGGAATACATATATTGGATCGGTGATTTAGTTTCTTTACAATTTTCGAGCAGCTCAATTCAACACCTGATTCACACATTTTTCAATTCTTTCCAAAAGCGTTTTAAAGGCATTCTCAGCACTGTCCCGATCTTTTTCAAAATGTTTGTTCAAAAAAATGATCTGATCCATTGCACTTAATAAATTCTGGTAAACTCCCTGTAAAATATTTGCGACTGTTTCAAGTATCGACTAGTGATAAGCCATTATGCACAAGTAGACTTAAAAAGTCGAATTCGAACACGAGTAATAAAGTTGAAGGGCTCGTTGTTTCCATCACAGATTAGCTATAGCCGTGTTCCATTGGGCCTTGCAAAGTACTTTTTAGTACTTCCCAGTAGATGATGAATGGAATGCTTTCATTTTGCCAAAAGTAAAATCTAACCTCAATATCAATTTAATTTCGGTTGTTTGTTTTCTTATTTTACTTTAAAATTAGAAAAATGTCAACAACAATAATCTATTACGTAATTTCTTTTGTTCGGTGATGCCTTTTTCTTGTTTCGAAAAATTCTGTTGCTAGATTAATGAACTACTTTGAACTACTTCGACCACAGATTAGAAGTAGTTGATTGCAGCCAACAGTACTTGGCAGTAGATACTCCAAGGGAACACACCTTATATAAAGATGAGAATGTTTCGTACGTTTCACCCTCCAAAACCCATTTGTTTACATTGTTGTATTTGTAATTTGAATTGCAAAGACAATTTAACCAGGTGTGTGAAGATCCCTACTGTCTATGTGTGAGGTTTTTATACACACATTCTCATTTTTTATCTGAAATCTGACAGTTCAAGCTTGTAGGGAAAATGAAATGGCTGCCGGGGATTCTCATTTTCATGTGGGTAATCTGTGGTTTCCACTTAGAAGATATATTATATGGAGTGCTTGTTTTTATTCGAATGCGTACCTTTCATAGGGGTCGCTGTTTGAAGGTATGGTCTGAGTTTTCTGCACATTGGAGAAAAAAACTAAGAAAGAAGATATTGAAATCTTTAAAATAATAAACAAACACTTATTAACTTCAAAAATTACTTCAAATTAGAACAATTTAAGCGGGATATACATTGTTCAAATGCTTGTCATGCATGTGAGAGTGTATTAATAATTTTTTTTAGACGTTGCAAATACACGCTTCATGCATGAGGTTTCAATCATTTATTTTTAATTAAATTTCTATTCGAAAATGTGCTATGCTTGATCAAGCAATCATTCTCAAATATGCATTATTACAATTCTGGCTATCTGATTGAACGAAAATCAAAACTTTTTGATTTAGCTTCAAGCATACACACAATGTATACGTGTTTTATTTTTGCTAATACACTCTCTATGCATGACAAGCATTTGAACAATGTATGTCCCGCTTTAGAGAGAAAATAAGCAAATTATTATGAAAATAAGCAAATTATATCAGCTGTACAATATTCTAAGGCTTTATCTAAACCGAAATAGCGCCCCCTATCAAGGGCCCAGGAGTTACAATGAATTAGGGATAGAAACGAGCACTCCATATTATATATCCTCTAAGGGTTTCCATCGTCTCCCAGTTTTTGCAGTGCTTCCATTACAACGACTATGTTTTCCCTGAATACTCGTAGACTTTTGTATTTTGCTGTCCATCTGGTTTCACAAAACAGGGGGATGCTGGAAATATATTTTCTTCGCAAAAGACTTTCCTGGAATATAGTAAATATTTATGTTATGGTCTCAACAGCATTTCTGATCTCGGGCACGTGATTTACGTAATTTATCACTTAATTTAATTTGTGTTTCTTTGGCTACAAATCTTGCACTTTTTTTCTTATCCCACTCAATTTTCCAATATTTTTTTCGCATGACTTATATGTTTAGAGTTAAAGAGCTATGTAAACAGTTTTTCAACATGAAATGAAAAATTAAATCTATTTATATGGTCAATGAACGATTTTTAATGTCTACAAGGGGGAGGGGCAAAACGAAAGAACTTGGGGATTTATTCGACTGCGGGCACCTATAAGCCCCAACGTCGTTGTTTTTTGACCAATTTATTCCGGGCTTTCAAAAAAACATGCATATGATACCTATATATGATATAATCTGCATATCTGTGATAGCCATAACAAACCAGTTTTTCAGTGCAAATTAATAAAGCCCGAGTTTACACATGAAACAATGAAGGATTAACTCTCAACTTACCTGTCAAAAATCTAACGAAACAAAGTGCGACAATATGGAAAATAAACACTTTAGGGAATATTCATAGACATTGTTTAAGCCGTTGCTAAGAAAAACCTGGGTTTATCCTATCTAAATAACATTGAATAAACCACTCACTAAGATAAACTGGAGTTTAAAACTGACTATGAATATACCCCTTTCACTTTAGCAATCGATGTACATAGTGCCACTCTTCGATTTCAATATCATTGACATCACACACATCAATGCTTCATCTCTCAGTTAATATTTATCTGTTTAGTTAATCTCAGATCGGAGTAAACTGGGGATCTGAACTGACTGAAAAACATGTTTCAGAAGTTAATTCGGGCTTAACCACAAAACTCACACTGAAAAACGATGGGACTAAATCAATGTTTTACAAAGTCTAAGTAAAATTCTGATTATTTATCCGACACAAACATATTAACACAGGGCCATAGGTCCATATTATTTTTTTTAATTTTGAACTTATAACCCTGTACCTATAGATATTTATCTATCGAGTAACTAATCAGAACTTAACTAAGACCGCATAAGTTATGGTGATAAAAATGCTATTCAGTTTTCTTAGTGAAAAATTCTCATAACAAGAATAGTGTTAACACATTCTTTGAGAAAATTGTCTTAATTTTAAGGTATTCACATGTATCGCGTTAATGGCTCCACCAATTTTGCTCTAAATGTGTACACAAGTACTCCTATGCAGTAATAAATAATATTGAATTAAAAGTTTTGTACAGCTTTTTTATAAATGCAATTTGTTGGATGTTTCCAACAAAACAATGAAATGCTTACCAAAACACAGCGGAGAAATATTCATGGAGAGCTTCACCAATAGTTAAAAAAAAACGCAAACAATAATCACAAAAATTTAATGCTGATATTGAAAGAAACAACAAAAAAAATAAACACGATACACGAATAGAACTCAATTTGGTGATTTTTCCCCACGCAATTATTGCCTTGCGGGTAATTAATTCTGTGCGAAAGTAGAGTAAAGACTTCTCCGAATAATCTGCCATTGCGGCACTGGTGCTGCTCTGTATAGAGTGTAGGTAATATGCCACCCGTGTGAATATAAATGTATTGGTCAAGAATCAAGATATTAGATTCGAACTCTGTTAACACGTCATTCTCATTATCTGTGGCTTGCGATCCACATCCCAATAATCTCCCCTTGTGAATCATAAACATACCTTACTATACCCTACCTACATAATTACTTACTGTAGAAGTCATCAGAGAATACAAAACAAAAGCAAACAAAAATCGATAATAATTTGTCACTGGGAACTTTATTGCAGGATCAAAGGACGCGTAACACTCAATGAGCTATTAATGACCGTATCCATTCATGCCACATGCAAATGTTATTCTCTGGTTCTTGGTCTCGTGGCTTTGTGGGCTAATATGTCGGAAGGCGATCCATAAAATAGAGTGAAAGAGCATTGAGAGATGTGCGGAAGATGCTGGGTTGGTAGTGAGGATCAGAGTTTTTGTTTATGCACGCCGCGCACCACACCGCTAGCCGCACCGACCACCACGATCACCTTCCAAAGACATTCTGACAATGACGACTGCGCGTTGCGACTTAAAACGAAACGAAGACGACAGTTGCCATTAGCATGAGGATGGGTTGTAATGCATTTTCGAGTGGATCAATTTGTCTGCGGCGCGGCAGCGGCGTATACAGATGGGCGATCTTCGATTGAAGTGATCCGGTTAGATATTCTTCATGGTTTTGGGAGACACTTAAAGAAAAGCAATGGAGTGAAATAATTTTACATGCAGCTAAGCTACATATATTTTTTGGGGGTAAATCGATGTTTTTTTGTTACTGTAATGATAATGAATAATAGATTCACTGAAACTTAACGAAAAACGGGGGAAATATTTGTGGAAGAACTTTTTTTTCTAGTATAGACAAAATTTGTGAATTTACTCAAAATTCAGTTTATAAGGAACTTTGATTTTAATTTTGGGGAAGCTTTTTGATGTATGTTGAAGCCCGAAAGGTGTGTTTACTTTTCCTAATCATTTTAAAAAGATATAAGAGCTCTTTCGTATAGTGACAGTGTATACAAGCCAGCAGTATAACAGTTTTGGCTTATAAAAGTACTGTTTATGCGGCCCCGCTTTGCGAGGGCCCTCCACTTTTAATGCCAAAAAACTGTTATATATTGGCATGTCTCTGGTCTTCTCCTTAACAAAAAGTACTTTTATTAACAAAATTGTTATAAATATGCATGTCTAGTCGAGAGTCACTTAAAAAATGAAAAGCTTTAATATATTTGGAATTTTTTCCACTTTTTCACGATTCGGAAATGTGAAACTTAGGTTTTGAATTTTGATTACATAATCAAGACCAAAACCATGTCGACCAAGAATATGTGAAGCAAAAAAAATCTATTATTAAACTTCAATAACTAACTTTCTTTCTTAAAAGCCTTTCATAAATTGCAACTTAAGAATAATAATTGAAATTTTAATAAATAACAATATGAATAATGCAGATTTAATGTTTTTTTTTTCATTGACTCAATCCACAACTCAGTAATTAAGAAGCACCAATAAATCTCATATTATTCTAAATCACTTGGAGACAAAATAAAAAACTTAAATGTTTTTTTCGGCAAAGAACAAAGACTTTATTAATTTTTCTTCGATTTATTCATGGCACAAAGTAAAAACAAAAAAACCAACATCCGACAAAGACGAATGCAAATTCTGATTCCCAATATAGTGACCAAAAAACGTCAAAACAAAACAAAAAAAAACTTATCCAAAGAACCCGACCGATCAGCAGAATGACTGTATATCTGCATACCTACATAAATACTTGTAAAAGAGCCCAACTGAGTCGAACTTACTTACTCCCGAAGCTTATGGATGACCAATGGACTAAAACTCAAAGTATAAGAATTATATATTTTAGTGAGGACGAAACTAGAGAAATTCCTATTTATAACGGTTTTTGGATATTAAAAGTTCGAATTAAAAAAAAAATCTAAGTGCCCGCAGTATGCCCACCGGCGGGGGGCCCTGGGCCTGCGGGCCCACTGATCTCTATAATACACTGAATACGGTGTTCACATTGAACTGACACCTTCGATTTTTTTTTTGACGTGAATCCAACTTGTTTTGTTCAGACTTCAGACACAAACTATTTATAATGTGAACATTGACGTTTAGCAGTCGTTAAAACAAAACAAAAATCTGTGCTCTTTGTAGGATTAAGTAGTAAACTGCCAAAAGAATGAAATCTTCTTTAAAAAATGGAAGTGAATCTAGACATGTCAATTATAACAGTTTTGGCTTACAAAAGTACTGTCTATGCTGCCCCGCAGGGCCAAGGCCCTCCGCCGGTGGGTATACTTCAGGCACCCAGAGTTTTTTTTTAAGTCACGCTAGGCGCGTTATCGTACGCCCACTTTTAATGGCGAAAAACTGTTATAAATGTTATAAATTGGTATGTCTCTAGTCCCTTCCTTAATAAATATATTTCCAATTGAAAAAAATTGGATGCTATAGGGTTTAAGTGCCAAAGATAAATCACAGACAGAGAAAACAGATGTCATAATAGAAAACGTCAAAACAAAACCACTTGTTTTTTTTTTTTTTAAATTAAAAAAATGCTGCCTTTCTTCATCATATCTTTCCCACCAGATAAAGTTTTTATTTACACATCAAAAACGGCTACTGTATGTCAAGAAACACGTAATGGCGTTGAATGGCTAAAATGTGTCAGAACGTAAATTGTGTGCTGAAAAATGACACTTGTTGGCTTTGGCTTTTTTGATTTCTTTGTGTTTTGTTATTTTGCAATTATTGTTAAAACTCTATGTACCTAAATAAATCTTTGTTCGATGTGTTTTTTTAAGGTTTTCTTTGTTTAGAGACCACAGACATAATTTATTTTGCGTCGGATTTTTCGATAACTATATAGATGTACCCACTCGTTATGCTATTTTGAATACAATACACGTGAGTTTCCTCTTTTTTCATGACTCCATAAATTGCCCTAATTTGTTACCGAAATCACAAATAAAATGAACTAAAAAACGAATTAAGTACGTCATTAGCATGGGAAGGAATTTCGTTGGAAAAACAAAAATAAATAAACAAAAATCAAAAACGAACACATCCTTCACTAAAAAAGAGGTAATTTGGCAAACACGTCAGAACGCCATGAAAAAAGAAGGCAATCCATATACATGAGAAATATCCCCCTTTAATGCTTTAGTATTTTTATTTCTTTGTGAATTTATTTTCTTTTACCGAAGTTCTTCAGCAATGGTCGTTGATCGATTTGACGATGATGGCAATGGCCGCTTTCATTTTTTTTTTTTTTAGTTCTTTATGTAATAATTCTTTGCGCGCCACAAGAGTAATGGACGCTCTCTCCACAATTAGCCAAATGGAATGCAATTAGTTTGGCAGCCATTAAGATTTCTTTTGGCGCGCTATCTCCATTCAACAAAAACAAACGAAAAATAAAGTTCTTTTTAAATTGTCATGATCATGAGAGTGGAGTGTTAATTAAATGGCCGCGATGTTGTTTGTTGGTTCGTTCACAATAAACTATGGGATTTCTTTTAGTTTTAATTTTTTTTTGTTCGACGCACGATGGTAGCCAATATAATTGGAAATTTTAATTGGATTCCTTATTTTATTTTTTGTTGTTGTTGTCCTTATAAAAAACCCACCCTGTTTTTGTGTATGCTTTTTTGTATCGTTTAAAAAAAAGGGTGAGTGTTGTTACTCCCTCGTCTGAGTAAAAAAAAAAATCCCCAGAAAATTCCCATTTTGTTTTTCTTTTCATCTTTTCCAAAGGGGGAAAAGGAATGAAAAATTATTATTCTGTTTATAATTTAACGCTCTTTTCGTGTTGGCATAGTTTCAATGACCAAGGAGTTCTCTAAGTAATGAATGAAATTAAATGGAAGGAGCAAAATTGAGGAAAATTATTGGGGTGTGGCTTCACAAGGGAAAGAGCAATAAATTAGGCTCAAAACTATGACCCCACTTTACCTATTACAAAATGTATGTAGCTTATTCTATATCCGAGGAAATGAAGTAGGTATATAAAGTAACAATGAAAAAAAATAAAATAAAATCTGAACCTATGTAGGTAATTTCAATGAACATACAAAGTTAAATGGTCTTGTTATGTTAATGTTGACAAATGAAAAATATATTTAAATACTTAGAGATAAAGTTTTTCGGGTTAACTTAACCTAAACTGGAGCTGTAGAGCTTTGAAAATAAATAGAAAACTATTAAGTCTTCCCTTTATCATCACATTATCATTAAAACAAACAAATGTTTATTTAACAAATGCGCGCTTGGGTTTTTAATTGAGCTTAAAGAAACATTTATTAATTGAAATTAATTGTTCATATAAATACGCTGTTTAACGAATATAAAGATCTACACATAAAATTAATGTTTGTTTTGTGTCTATTAACGCGAATGAATGAATACCTAGTTTACGGAAGATTATTTGTCTTTAATGCAACTACCTTTGTGTATCTATAGCCTACGATACAAATTTATGAGGTGAAACCATGACGGCGTGACCAAAGTTTCTCAATTGCGAAGCCGAAGACGTTTAGAGAGTAGATATGTTTTTTTTTTTTGCGAATATATCAGAGAAGAAGAAAAAAATTAATCCGACGATTTAATTATAAAAAAAATATATTTGGTAAATTTGAATTGGGAACCGTGCGACGCGAAACCGTTTTATTTGCTTTTTGTTTATTTTACAGGTATTCAAATACCTACAAATGGCGCCATTACAGTGACTGTTTTGCATTCATTTCAAAGGAAAATAAGCTTCGTCAAATTTAACTTCTTAGGCCCATTTGCTAATACTCATCATAAGGATTTAAGTGCATCCTAAAGTACTGTGTTCTACTTATTGCTTTGCACGAGCTCAAAAGTAAATCTTAAATTTCGTTATGTTCAACTTAATTTAGGTGGAGGATGAAGTAAGTCATAGGAAAATTAAGTTGATCTAATAGGCATTTTCAGCAGCGTAAGAATGCGGGTGTTTCGAATAGTTTAAATTTAAATGAACAAAACGACTGCTTCTGTCTATAAAATCCAGTACATCGCCATAAAGTTCGCAATAAGAATGCAATAACATTGATCTAAAAAAATGTTTTTTCTTAAGCAAATATACTACTTGGGGAAGGTATGTAAATATCTGCTTAAAGCTCCACTGCAAGACAAATAAATAATTGACCAACACCAAATTTTCGTTGTGATATCAAAAACCTAAAAGTCATTTATCATTTTAGCCTAAAAAATATATGCACTTTAATAAAAACATTAACATCTCGGAAAACAAGCCGTTAAATCCGTTTAGGTATAGGTTCATGCATTTGTATAGTAGATATAGCTTAAGATAAAAGCTGTTATAAGATTTCAGTACATAAAAATGGTGTCAAATTTTGTCTTTTTGCTAAAGGTACAGATATTTCTACATACATTCATATGCAGATATACAGACGCAAAGAAGCGCAGTAGAAGTTTCTATTAAATATGTCTTGGCTGTTGGAAAAACACTCCAATAACAACACATTTTTTTAAATTTTACTACTAAAAATAAAACGGAGATTTTAGTACGCATAACGTACACTTTTGTATATACATTACAATAAACTAATTAGAAGCCATTACATTACTTTATACATATTTCAAAAATATTAAACGAATACAAAAAAAAACCCAAAAATGTATTCATTCAGGGGGGTCATTCCGTAATTCGATTATCGCCACACGATATCGTTTTGACGACAGCTTTGAATCACGTAAAAGCAATAATCACTATTTGCTCTCCGTAACTCAAAAATCGTCAAAACGTGATCTTTAAATCGTTAGCATTTGAACGATACCTATTAAGCTATCTTCTTGTGTCATCTTTATTTGTTTTTGTAAGCAATTTATGCATTTTATCATATGTAAACCTCTTAGGTCTGTTTGGTATCTTTTTTCAGCAAAATGTGTAAAACCTGTCAAAACACCAAAGAGCGAACGAATTTCTCAAAAACGGAGAAATTTAACAAACGCATTGAACCACTTTTGTGTACAAAATGTAAGAATTTTACTCCTCACATCAACAATCACGTGCCAAAAGTCTGGTTTTGATAACAATTTGAGTTTACCAGAAACCACAATTTCAAATTAAAAGCAAAAGATGCTAACAGCTGGGTGTTTTGACAGACTTTACTCTTCTTGCCACACAGAAATTTATGTAGCACAAATTCGCAAGTTATCCAATGGATAACTCTCGATGTGCTCTCTCGTTGCAACTTTTTCGAGTTAACAAACAGGAATTTGTAACAAATTGTGCAATTTTGTGAAAATTTGTACGAATTCGCAAGAAATTGCACGTTACCAAACGGACCTAAGGGCGGGTAAATGTTTTCGGTTGATCCTGGGTTGGCGTTGGCTGATTGTCCACTGAATTTGTCTACTCAAATTTGGGCACCAAACTTTGGATAATAGACATGGAAGGACAACCATGTAAACCGTTAAATGGGCAACGCACGTATCGTTGCCTAAAAGAATTTTATATTAAAGTTCTTTCAATTGGACGTGTCGTTCAATCGTATAACTTGCCATGGTGATTTGGCATCAGTGAATAATAAACAAAAGATTTAATACATAGATGTCATCGTCAAAATCTGCCCGCTGTAATTGAAAACTCTATAATTAATTATAAATATGTATGGTGTAGGATAGGGCGGATAACCGATTTGTTAAGGCGACTTCACGGTTTGCCCGCACTTCTTCACATCTTTTTAATAAAAATTGATATATTTTGGGCGTTAGTGACAAAAATAAATTATAGAATTGTCATTAATGACAATGATTGAAAAGTCAATCCTTCTCAAACTGTGATTTATAATAAACGATTGACGAGACGATAGTGATTGTGTTACGTGAAGCAAATTGATGACGATAACGTGCACGCCGCGTCGGTCGCCAGGCTAAAACAATACTTATACGCAATAAATAATGAACCTCCTCATTCTCGCCATTAAGGTGAGTTTCCAAATGGGTTTTGGAGGGTGAAACAAACGTACGAAACAATATCATATTCATATTCAGCCATATCACGAATTCCATCGTAATCGGCAACATATTACGAATCCCCAAAAAAACATCACAGAATCCATCGTAGTAATAGTTTTTTTTTTGGGATTCGGAAAGTTTTCGATTACGTTGGAATTCGTGATAGGGCTGATTGAGTATTTTTGGTTTTATCCAGCTCACTCCAAGGAAAGTTTGCGCAAGTCAACAAAAATAAACAATTTTTTCTTGTGTTTGGATTTATTTTGGCATTTTTTTGTTCGTGGTAATTTAATGCAAAAAGGCCCACATCCCTCCTGAAGTTTGCTTTTGTGGTTTTAGGCTTAGATACAGTTGACATGTCCCGTATACGGATATCTCGAATTTATATGCACTGTATAGAGCAAGAACCGAATTTCCCACTAAGAACTATATATGTATGTATATAACAAATATTGATACCTAATTTGAAGTTCTACAGCTTTTGTTAAGACTTTTTTTTCGATTTAAGCGATAAGAAAACAGATATGATGAATTTTAAAAAATCAAAACCCATTTTTTCAGCAAAATGCACTCTAACTTTTCAACAGTAGGGATGAGCGGAAAAATTTACCAGAACTATTTTGTAGAAGATTTTCTACAAGTTTCCGCTGCAACTGATCAAAAATACACACGGCAATCTATAAGTATACAAAATAGATTTACTCGAATGTTGGGAAATTTTCTTCTGGCTGCAAAAGTAAATTTCTTTTCACATCATAGGCATCAAACCTATAATAACACAGGCCAACGATGAAAAAACTTTAACAATAATTTTCACTAGACCGTACATATGTTATTCGGTGTGCTGATTCCAAAAATATTTATAAAAAAGTCGTATCACCCACCAATTTCTCACATTTCAATATTTCATAAAAATAAATTTTACTATTCAATATATGCAAAATATTTTTAATCATTTAAATATCATTAAGTTGGCAATATATTCTAGTGTTAAAAGGTTGGCAATAAAATCAAATGTTATTTGGTCGGTAGTTCTGATAAATTACACAGCTGTTTAATTACTGTTTACCTCGCATTGCAGTATTTAACTAATGTGTTTTTTATTCGAACTTTTTTATAGCTAATCGAAGTTTTAAAACTCTCCCAACGCTTTTTGTTAGATATGTGGTGACTTGGTAATAAAAAAAAAAACCTAAAGGAACATTACTGACTTTGTAAAAAGTATACTTTGCATATTTTGTTGTAATTATAAATCGGTAATCAAGACAAATGTTGGGTTCCTCCTAAAGTTTGTAATGCCTGTGTCGAGGATCTTTGGAAGTGCATTAAAAATGAGTAGAAATCTTTTAAATTTGCACTACCCATGACATGCAGAGAACAGACAAATGATTGTTATTTTTGCAGCATAGATGTTTCTGGTTATAATTGCCTATCATAACCTTTCTTCAGCTGGTCGGCCGGTAGGAAATAGATCGGGACTTCCTGTCCCGGTTTTTGGGCAAATGAAAGCCCTTAGCTTTGAATTTATCGTAGCTTATATGATAGGCAAGTTCAAACCTCTTGGTTGTCTGATGAGCACTTCTTGCATAACCATCTTGACTTTTGTCTGTAACTTAGGGGATGTGAGTGAAGAGCAAGTGGAATGGTTTTACCAGGACATAAAAGAGAGAGAAAATACAAGAAAAAAAAATAACTAAATATTCGCGTTTAATTAAAAATTTTAACTTAAATTTTAAAAAAATATGATTTCCTAACTTTTGTATTTCGAATTTCCCTATTTTTTTTAAATAATGAATGTCATATTGTGAGAAAATTGTGGGTGATAAAAGAAAACTAATACCAAATACGGTTTCAGTACCCAAAAATATATATGATTTAGGTAAAATGGTTTGAAAAGTTTTTGCAAACACATTTTTCGTTGGCCTGTGTAATTGTATAGTCACGCCCCAGGCGCAAGTTTCCAATTTTAAAGTGATCATTTTGCAAACAATCAGCGAATTTCACGAATTCCCAATCTTTCCGATTCCCGACAAAAAAAAACTGTCATCGAATCCGTTCGTAATGGCAATTTGAGTGGGATTTTACACTACCATTGGTTCATGATGGTTTTTGTCGGGACGATGGAATTCATGATAGGCCTGAATGTTTTCACGTTTTGTTTTTTTATTTTGCTTATTTGTCGCTTTCCATAGGACCCTTTTTTGCATTTCGAACGAAATTGAATTTGAATCTATTTTTTATTTCACTCGACATAAAATTCCATGTTCTAAAGTTTGTTTTTCGTAATGTTTGCAATTATTTCGAATTGTCAAAATTAGAGGTACATCCGTTGTTAATTGTTTTAAAGGGTGTTTTTTTAGACGTGTGGTTTTCAATCTGGTAATACTTTTTTCAAAGTTGATCTTTTTGAAAGCTGTCACTTGATTTATGCTCAGTTTGGTTTTCCATTTTATAATTAATAGACTTACTCCTGAACAACGTTTGCAAATCGTGCAATTTACTACCAAAATAATGGTTCGATTCGCGCGACGCATCGCGCGATGCGTCCAATATTCAACGAAGCTCATTTTTGGTTGAATGGGTACGTTAATAAGCAAAATTGTCGTATTTGGAGTGATCATAATCCACAAGCCATTGTTGAGATGCCGTTACATCCTCAAAAGTGATTGGTTCATATTTCTTCAAAAATGAAGCCGGCCATAATGTAACAGTCAATAAATGGAACGCTATAGAGCCATGATTAATGACTCTTTCGTGCCTCAATTGGAGGATGTTGATGTGGACGACCTTTGGTTCCAACCAGACGGTGCTACATGCCATACGGCCAACGAAACAATCAATTTTTTTAAGGAAACTTTTGGTGAGCGCATTATCACGCGTTGTGGGCCTGTGTCGTGCCCTCCAAGATCGTGCGATTTAACACCGCTGGACTATTTTTTGTGGTATTATGTGAAGTTGCTTGTCTACGCAGATAATCCCGAGACGAGTGACGCCTTGGAAGAGAATATTCGGCGCATTATTGCTGACATACGGCCCCAATTGCTGCAAAGAGTGGTCGAAAATTGGGCCTCTTGGCTGGAATTTATTCGACCCAGCCCGAAATAATTTTTAAAACATAATGGCAGACCCTTATCTTTATAATAAAGCTAAATTCTTGGCCATAAATTAAATTATATGCATTTTATTTCTTTTTAAAAACCACGCGTCCAAAAAAAACACCCTTTATTAAGTGAAATTAACCTGTTATCAATATCTTTAGGGGAAAAAAAGAAACAAAACTTTTGAAAAATAATTAGCTAGACGAAGAATTTTTAATAGTATTTTTTAAAAACAAAAATATATATGTTTTCCTTATATTTTTCACCGAGAAATAACTGTAACTGCACAAATTTCACAATTAATTCCCAAAGCATAAATAAAGTTATGAATTGAATATATGTAAGTTCAGAAAATGGAATGAACCAAAATTCAGAAAGTAAATTTTCATTTTCGAAATTCCATTTCACAGTATTTCTTTCGAACGAATTTCAACTCACAATAAGTGGAATGTTTATTAAAACATAAAATAAAGCATGCGGAAAAATGATATTTTTGCCAAATTAGTAGAACTGCCTTAATAATAAAAATTAAATTCGATATATTTAAAATAAATGCAAGAAATTGTGAAATTAGCAATCTTGTACAGTAAAAGCCGGATAAGTGCCTATCGCATAAGTATGCCTAACCCGCATAAGTACCTTTTCTTTTTGAGAACCAAAATGTTGAGGATTTGTTCATATAAAACTCATCTAATAAGTATCTTTCGCTTAACTACCTTCCCCGCTTAATCGCCTTTTATTTTGTTTACTTTTATTGAAATTTACCTAAAAAGAATTCTTAAGTACACAATTGAAATCAGCAGAAAAATACAAAAGCTTCTTTTCATCTAGAGCTTCCTTGTGTTTCATGCAACAACATAGATGATGGTGAAATCGAGTGTCTTGAAGAAAAAATGATTAAAACCGTATTCAATAACGCAAGCCAAGCCAAAATAACTGAATATTTTTCCTTTTAATTACAAAGCTCGCTTGTTAAAAGTAAAGTATTTTCCTATTTTTTAAATAACATTAAATGTTTTTTTTTTGTCAATTGTGCTTATTTGCACTTAAGCGGTTTTTTATAACTGCTTAAGCCGCATAAGTACCTCTTCAAACGAGGCATTTATGGTGAAGCACTTATCCGGGTTTTACTGTAAATGCTTAGTGTATAAGGACTATGTAAATTACAATGGAAGTTTGGCAAAATTGCCAAACTTTAAAAAGCCAATAAAACAAAAAATGAAATGAAATGAAAACTGCGAATTGATGATTTGTCAAATCATCCCCTACGATACGTTCATTTGACGAAAAATTTTGACGAAATAATTCCTTATTCACAGGTTTACATCTCCACAATGAATAGCATTTATTGTCATTTCCTACGATTTGCACTTCGTGGTGTGTCTTGGAATGGAGAAGGAGGATATTTTATCATAATGCGATATTTTTTTTTAATTCTATTGGCTATGCGATCAAATTAATATTCCCAAACTTATTAAATCTATACAAAATAAACTTTAAATTTTATTTATTTTTTTATTTTCTAGGGAACTGAATTGGAAATAAATCCCAAAATGTTCCATTCGAGTTCGGGCTATCCAGACCTTACGGGTGGTTCGGGAAATGCAGTATCATATCATCAACAAGCCGCTGCAGCAGCTGCTGCAAGCACCCCCGTTTATGTTCCTTCAAATCGTGCTCTTACGCACAGTCAGTATGGTCATGCGGCTGCCCATTTTGGTACAGCGGCCGCCCAGAATGCCTGGACAGCAGCCGATTCCTTCGGAGCAACACACTCACAAATACCCGCCCAATTTTATGCCCAAAATGTGATGATGGGTACCTGGCGAGCATACGATCCCACGGGATTCCAACGCACCTCACCCTATGACAATGCAATGGAACTGCAGTTCGGCGAAGGCCGGGAATGCGTCAATTGTGGGGCAATAAGTACGCCACTATGGCGGAGAGACGGAACGGGCCATTACCTTTGCAATGCATGTGGACTGTACCACAAGATGAACGGCATGAATCGACCGCTGATAAAGCCCAGCAAGAGATTGGTAAGGCAGCATCAGCTATCTGCACCAACTAACCAGAATGGTGGATAAAATTAGATTTTGTTTTTTTATATTTATTCCAGACTGCAACACGTAGACTAGGCCTTTGCTGTACAAACTGTGGAACCCGAACGACGACACTGTGGCGGCGCAACAACGAAGGCGAACCAGTTTGCAATGCATGCGGCCTGTACTTCAAATTGCATGGCGTTAATCGTCCATTGGCGATGCGCAAAGATGGCATCCAGACGAGAAAACGAAAACCCAAAAAGTCTGGTGGGGACTCGAAGGACGTCAAGGAGGAAGGTATATATGTTAATTAATGTTTTCGTATTGGTATTTCTTTTTTAACTTGTCTTTTTTTCCTTCCATCTCGTTTTAGCTGATTTAAAACCAGCGCTGACCAGTGGATCGTCGCTCTCGCTCGAACGAAGTCTTGCCTCTTCGAAGCTAAGTGCCGATCTCAGCCCCAAGCCGTCTTCAAATACATTATCACACAACCATATGCATTTGCCATCATCGGCATCCTCACGAACGCATAGCACCTCCAATCATGTGTATTCTTCAAATATGCACGGATTCAATACCTCTCACAGCAACACTGGCAACACATCAGGTTTGTCATTTGGATCTACCGCCTCAAAATATGAACACTTGCTGGCATCTTCCACCGGAGGAAGTAGCAATACTAGCTTAAGTTCGGCGCTCACCAATGGAATTGGTACTGGGACGCCGAGTCCGAACTATCATCATGCCCACCATCATCCGCATCACCATCATGCCCACCACCATCACCACCATTCAAGCCTGGCCCAACATACGTACGGAGTGAAGTCTGAAGTTAACACAACAAATTATGATTATGTGAATAATTGCTATTTTGGTGGAACGTTTGGAGCTCTGAGCGCCACATCCGCCGGAACAGGAGTTCATGGAGCGACAGAACTTGCTGGCTATCATCATCAACACAATGTCATACAAGCTGCAAAACTAATGGCATCATCTTAGGTTGCAAAATATGGGAATTAATTGCGTTTAGGTATTAAAAGCAGTTATTTCAAAAGGCTGTACTTTATTTGCATTTTTTAAACGTATGTACAGGTATATAAATACATATACAGATAAAGAAAGGGTACAATACTTCACTTTTAGCTATATGTTTACTTAATGGCTTGAATTTCTTGTTAAAATTGTTTTTCATTCGCTTAAGAAATTTAATTGATCTCAAAAATTGTATTTGGATATTTTATATTTTTGAACAACCACCATCCATTAAAATTCTCATCCCTAAATAATTGAGTTAAGAAATTTATCAGTGTTTTGACACCAAACATAACTAGCTACACGTGCGCCATTTAAAGCATTCAAGAGCGACAGTTTTTTGAGTGGTGAATTGAAATTGAATTTTTCGGAACAACGCAATTTGGAGAATCTCTAGTTATAACATCGATTTTGTTTGAAAACGTTAGACTAATAGCCCCAAATTGGTCCAAAACCTATGCTTTGACCTTTACCTACAGAATATCAAGGATATACAGGGTTTACAAGCAATTAAGGCAATAAGCATATTAAGCTGCTGATGAGGAACGAAATTTGTCGGTAGTCTTAAAAACTGCAAAAAGCTTAGGTACAGAATCCACTGCCAAAAAATAAAATAGTAATTGAAAGTGTCACCAATTGCAATTAAAAAAATATGCACGACTGGGTCGCACGAACTTGCTCTTATGCGCGATCACATTGTGGTTCTATAGTCTGAAATAAATTAGCTATAGGAGTATATATTTTATCCATTTGCCAAATCTTAGTTTAGTTTCAGGTGGTATTATGTGAGTATACAAAAATTAACCAAATAGCCTAGTGTTGCACATATGCAATATGCATAAAAGGAAATTATACTATTTAAACTGGTAAATTGTTTTAAATCAACAAAATTAGAAAGAAATTGATTAAAATACTTTGAATCCATTTTAACCCAACGCGATGTACACCATCTGATTTCTTATGCAAATCTTTATTTATGAGAAAAAAATTTTGAAAATCGTAGAAGCGGTTTTAAAAATAATTAATTTTTTATATATAAAATTTCAACATTTTTGAGAAAAAAAATTGGTACGCCAATTTAAAGCATTTATTAATGTTGCGTTAAAAATTGAACTTCACAAACAAATCTGCTACCAGTTTTCGAAATATCGAATTTTCAAAAAATAATTTTGATTTTTTTTTTAAAATCCAAAAATAATTTTTTAGAAAATTTTGATACGCACTCTTATTTATATTTGTTACAAGCTTCTGTATAAAAAATCTAATTTTATTCGGTTGATCAGATGTTGAGATAGTCGAAAATCAAAGAAACCGTTATATGAGAGGTACTGTTAATAAACGTAAAATATAAATGTTTTAAATTTTAAATGGTAGATTGTACTTATTTTAACATTTTTTTTATGAAAATCGTAGGAGTCATTTTTGAGAAACAAAGTATGTTTCTTAACGGTTTTTTAACATTTGTATGGGAGGCACCGTTATTTTTGGGTATTAGAATAATTTTTGTCAAAAATCTTCTAGATAAAGTTAAAAAACTACTATTTACCAAGTTTAATAAAAATCGACCAAGTCGTTTTTGAAATATTGACTTTTCAAAAAAAAAATTAAAACTTTTTTTTATAATCTAAAAAATATTTTTTTTGAAAATTTTGGTACACAATATTATTTAGAATGTGTCAATAATTCTTCAAAAAAAAATTGATCAGAATCAGTTGAACCGTTTTCGAGAAAAGCGAAAATCAAAAAAATGGTTCTTTGGGAGGTACCATTGAAAACCATTTTTCGGAAACATTTTTTTTATTAAATGGCAACTTATAACTATTTAAATTTATTGAGTTCTTAAAAACAAAATCGGTAGCGCTGGATTTGAGAAAACTAAGTTTTTCCTTTTTGGCCAAGAAATTTTGTATGACAGCTACTGTTAATTTTGGTCCTAAAAAAAAATAGCAAAAAACGGGTGGGGGGAATGTCCAAAAAACGCTAGGTACCAAGTTTAAAGAAAACCGACCCATCCGTTTAGGCTGTAGTCGAACCGACAGACAGACAGACGGACGTTTTTGCGAGACCCACTTTTTTTTACTTCTCTATCATCGTAATGTAAAGTTTGATCAAAATCTCGAGTTCGAGTTTTTGTACGAATCCATAACTTCCCATATAGTACCTATATCGCAAGTAAAAAGCGAACATAAACGCAAAAAAAAAGTAGAAAGCCATGCTGATGTAATGAAAGAAAGAAATGTCACTTTTCCTGAACATGCATACATGATAGTTTGCAAGAATTGGTACCCAACCTTGATACAAATAAAAAATGACTATAGATTCAACACCAAACGAACAAATAAGCTACTACTTTGACACTACTCAAGAAAGTATTGTACTAATGTGATAATCTTCATTACTGTTTCCACTTGGTATATTTTGTTATGTTAGTTGGAAGTAGTGAAAGTGACACGTATTCTTAAAAGCGTTAGCTTTTTTGTTGGTACTGATGCTATTCTTAAAGAAATACGGAAATTAAATAATTATGGGCTTAACCATGGTAGATACATATATAGTATAAGCAAATTTGGTGCACGATCTACTCTTGTAATTATTACCTTCCCTGAGTTTCTCACATTATGAAATTATAGTTGAATTTAACTCTCAGGGCATTTAATTTTTTTTGTTTCAATAGCTTAATGATTGATTAGTTGTTTTTGTTTAAAAAAATTAACAAAATAATATTTCAAAATTCAAAATAGATTAGGATAAGAATTTGCAACTCAAAAAACAAGGATCATTCAAATTCATTTACTTTAACTGTTTTTTTTTAAGGCACAATCCTTAAAGTACGACTATTTTTCTCTGTTGATAGATTTTATTCCTCTAAGTCTCAGTTTTTCAGTGCGAGATTAAAGTTAAACCCGAGTTAACTCATCAAATTTGGTGAGTTAACTCAGGATTAACTGAACAGATGCTTTTGATGTTTGTTTAGTCATTCCGCATACATTCTCCACCGAAAAACTGCTGTCTCAGTTAACTATGGGTTAACTTAATTCTAGAGTTAGATAACTCTGGTTTAACTCACCACTGAAAAAGTGGGCCTAAGAAGAACTACATAATGTAAACTCTAAACAACTACTCGAAAAATACAAACTGGTGTTTGAATTCTACAAGCTTATACTGAGAGTTTGCTCTTGAGAGTAGTTTAAGAGCTATACTCTCTCAATGTTTTTATTCTCAAATGGCAACAGACCTTAAGAAAAGTGGGCTGTGGGCATTCAAGTTAGTGTGAAAATGGGTTTGAAAAGTATACTGCCATGACTTAAATAGGTTTAAGGGAGCTTTATCACAAAATGTCAATTTTCTAGGGACGTTAAAAAGAATAAAACTCAAATATGAGAAAAGTGCCTGTTACTAGGATCACTCCTTAAAGTTTTCTACTGGCAACAAAAACAAACTGTAAAATCAACCACATTTTTCTTTCAAAATAAATGAAATAATACGACAATAATCATATTTTGTTTCAATTAATTGACAAAAACATAAATCGTATCCAAAAATTTGTCATGGTCAAAGTTGTGTAGAAAATCAAATTTCCAACAACTTTTACTAAATGAATTAATTTAGTTTACCGATTTAAGCCTAGTGATCACCTCTTTGTGAAATGAAAAATAAAACCGCTTCAAATTATACATGAATGACGATTACGAAAACATAATAAATTCCCCAAGTAGTTGTAAATACTCACTTTGAATTGAAAAATAAATTGATGTCACACTTTTCTACATCTCTTTCAATTTTTCTAGTGGTTATACGTTTCAAAATAAAATTCATGCAGCCTTATTGTGAGTTTCACCCGAAAAATATTTCACCTTAAAATTTTTTATTCGTCCGGAATTTTTAAAGCTATTGTGAGTTTCGCCCGAACGAAATTTTGTTCGCTTATAAAAAAGAAGTGAAAATGACATTACATTCCTCCCGAAATGAATTTTCACAATAAGGGGAATTTTTCGATCATGAAAATTCGGGGAAAACTCACAAAGGCGAAAAGTGAAATGTCAAATTTTCCGGGTGGAATGTTGTGCGAGTGAAACTCACAATAAGGCTGATAGTCTTAAATTAATTATGAACCGGTTCATATCCCGCTTTCACATTTGGTAGAAGTGTGAGTACTTCTCGTTGGGAATTTCATCGATGTGAACTAACCGTGTGAGTTTTATATTGAAATTTCATTTCTACTCGAACATTAGTACTAGGCTTTAAGTTAGAAATTAATAAAAACTAATTCGCCCATAAAATTCAAGATGGCGACAAACGTAAATGGGTTACAATCCTAAGAAGTATGTAAATTACACTTTCCCCCCTCCCCCGCCCCACCTAAAGATTGGCCAGAAAAAATCCCCTCCTTTTTTTTTTGTTTTTCCAAATTCATGTACATATGTACCTACTTCACATTATTAATTCCTAGCCAGTACCCATATATATCCTTGAAGTTGACGCGCATAAGAAGTAGATATAGTGCATTTTATTTTCATTTCTATACCTCTCAATTTGCTGTCAAAAAACATATGTACGTCGCATCTATAATCTTCTTTTCACTTTTCTCTGGGATATCATGTACCATGAACTGGGTAATTAAAACCAAAAAAAAAACATTAATTTAAATCGCCATGTATTACACATCTTAAATAGTTTGAGAATATGATAAAGATTAATTATTGTTTAAAATAGCTAGAGTTGGTATCGTATCCTCCAATTCCAAAACAACAAAAAAAAAATAAACATAATCTTAATTAGATTTGTAAATAAAAAGTCTTAAAAATAAAAGGAAATGCATTTAAAAATTATATAAATTTACCATTATTACTTATAATAAAATAAAAGTATTCAACACATAATGTAAGATTTTAGTATTTGTAAATAAAAATATGCAGACAAATAAAATTATAAACATACATTATGCCTACTATTATATGGAACTTAATCAATGCATTATTTAATATAATAAACAAAATATAGTATTATTTCATAGTCATAACGTTCATCATACCTTAAATAAATCTATTTAAATGAAAATTTATTACAAAATGTATCATGTATCTATAGTTTTTAGTTACCTTTAGTTTAAACAAATATAATAGCATTCCCTTAACTTTAACTACATTTAGGTAAACTTTCCTAAAGTGCACTTAAAAAAATCTATACAATATTTCTGTAGTTATAATTGTATAGATATATATGTATATGTTAAGTAAGTTTGTTATAAGACTAATTTTATTGATAAAAAGAAAAAATATAGCAAATAAATTTATAATAAAATTTAAAAAAAAAACATTGTTTAATATTGAAGAAATTATATGACAAGCTTATTGAAAAATGAAGACTTTATTCAAAGTATTCTTCGCCACGAGAAAGACACACAGAGGAATGAATGAGAGTTGTAAGCCACTGTGGCTTGGGTTCCTGGTTCTTTACGATATGTCACGTTTCAGCTAGTGTAGAACCAGGTTCTAGGGACTTACAACTCTCATCAACCATTCCTCTGTGTACGTGTTATTGGCAGCAATAGAAAGGACCTACAATTTTCTACTAAATCCTGGGAATTGAACACAGAGACCTCCGGCAGAACAGTCACATACACAGGTCCTACATTATATATTTTTATATTAAGAGTATTCATGCAGAGATAAATTTCAGAAAAAAAATGTTACACATACGCCACAGTAACCCACCGAGCAATTTTTTAATTTTATGCAAACCTAGTTAAGACCACAACTGTATGCACTGGCACTGAAACTGCATTGTTTGGCATACGGGGTGTAGGTTCTGCTTTAGTGATTAGACTATATTAAAGCATAATAACGCATAATATACA
The DNA here is from genome assembly GCA_932273885.2 of Leucozona laternaria. Lineage (NCBI taxonomy): Eukaryota > Metazoa > Arthropoda > Insecta > Diptera > Syrphidae > Leucozona > Leucozona laternaria. The sequence continues at coordinate 27,735,172 of OW026366.1, read as the reverse complement.
TAAAGCCTAGTACGATCCTTTTTTTGAGGATCGAAAAATCCCATACAAAAATGACACAACAAAATCATAAACGAAAAATTTCGTTCCGTTTTTCGTTTTGCAATACGCTGTTCGATGAACGAAATTGGTAAATGTAGCTGATTAATTGGGGAAGTTTCCGATCTTTCACATATAGAATTCACATAGAATTAATTGCCCGGACCATTAATCACGTACATAATCACCTTATTGGGAGTTTCAGCCGAAATACATTCAACCTGGAAAATTTGACATTTCACTTTTCGCCTATTGTGAGTTTCACCCGAAATTTCATGATCGAAATATTCCCCTTATTGTGAACATTCATTTCGGGCGGAATGTAATGTCATTTTCACTACTTTTTTGTAGGCGAACAAAATTTCGTTTGGGCGAAACTCACAATAGCTTTAAAATTCCGGGCGAACAAAAAATGTCAAGGTGAAATATTTTTCGGGGAAACTCACAATAACGCTGAATACCTATGTGCGGAAAATTGACATTTGACTTTTATTCGTATTTGTGTTTGTTTTTTCATCATTCGCTACAGCATGCTTTTCTATGATTGTTTGCGTTTGATTTTTTTTTTGTTTTATTAGGGGGGTTCACATTAAACGACGTGTCGCTCGACCCGAGTCGTTTTTCTAGCATTCACATTCAACAACTGTTTTACAGACATCATTTTCAAAACAATTTTCAAAGAGGGAATATGTTGCGAATTTCATTATTTTCACCAATTCTAATGAATCAATTCCATTTTTTCGCTCTCTTAATGTTGTTTACTTCGAATGTAAACCATTTTCTTTAAATCTTACATAAAAAATAAAAAAAAAAATGTAAAATTGAAATCATCGACTGAAGATCACATTTACTACAGCGGTCGTCCGACAGAGAAAATTATTAAAAAAAATGCACTACACAGTAAGTCGATCAACAGTCGTTCGACTGGTGTTCACATTACAAAAATCTGACATAACGACACGTGTTGATGAACATGTCCTATTTGCGGTTGGATTCGTGACACAAGCCATAAGAAAGAAAATTTCAGGAAAAAACATACGAAGTTAAAGGATCTTCCAAACCGGCGCGAAACACTTACAGCTAATTTGCGACGACCGAAGAATGTTCATTAATCTCCATGTAAATAACTTAAGACAGGCGCGGGCGAAAGTTTCGTTGTCGTGGGAGAGCCTTAGAGATTTTTTAATTGCGATATATGCATTTATGTATATACCTACAAATATTCTTATTTTGTCTTTGCCCTTCCAAAAACAAATGCACATGTGAATCTTTTTTCACATATTTTATTTTACTGTGTGCTTCAGGTTTCGACAAATTTTATACCGAGAAACTTGGTCAGAAAACATGTTTCCTTACCACTTCTGGGCTTGGCGATAAATGGTTTTCAATACAAAGGTGTTGAACACAAGAATTTGGAGTTGCATTGCTCAGATCTTTCTTACTTTTAGCCGATCTGTGACGATTGAACCGCTTTTGAAAATTGTGCAGCTTTGACTTCAACGACTTAATGAGTTCTTCCTACTTTACGATTATTAGTCTTTAAATTTGAAAAACCTCCGTCTAAGTTGACACTTGGTCCTGGATGAGCAGCCTGCGTTCAGCAATTGGAACTACCTCTGGAAAGAAGACATTCTTATTCATCATGACAGGGGATCCAGGTGGATTGCTTCCAGGGTTGCCAGTTTGGGGGTTTTCCACAGATTTATTATACTTTTTGTGTCGTCAGTGACATTGTTTTGTGCAAAAAAATCAAGTTTGCGTACCACGAAGGTTTTTCTTCCGGAAAACAATTTTTTTCTCACCATCAATTTTTTTTGATTAAAAAAAACTGTATACTAAGCTTAAGAAACAAAAAATTGATCATTTTTTTCACTTATGAAACCTTACTTATCGAACCACACTACTCTCGTGTGGTGTGTTGGGTAGTAGTGTGTCGCTGTCATTCCAATGTATTTTATAGATTTCAAGACAACACATCACACGATACATATAGTTCATATGTTTCTACGTATATGAAATACATTAGAGCGATAGCAACACATGACTCCACAAAACCGCACATGAGACATGTCTGGTTCCAGCTTTAGAACTGTTGACATTGATCCCAACACAGAAAATTTTTAGTAACTCAGTAGACTTTTTGCAGTATTAACGACAATGTTGATTGTAACTAATTTTATGCATGTTCACGTGCAACACGGTATGACAAGAGATGGCTCAAAAAATGTTCAAAAGTTTACAATGACGGACTAGCATAATTCGTGTGATCGTCAACGTGTAATGCGTTGACATGGTCAAAGTTGACGGTCCATTGGCAGTGTGTTGATGACTTTTTTGGTGACGTCAGAGAGTCAATGCGTGGACCATTTCCATTGACCGTCTTATCATAGCTTTAGGAATTTCTTAACAAAGACAATAATTACCTTTCTTTTGGGCACCACCTTGAAGGTTGAAAGTTTTTGAGTTCTTGTTTTTCTTCTATTAAAAAAAAAAACATTGTTGTCAACGTGCGTTTATAATTTTAAAAATGGCCCTGCATTTATAATAATGAACACCCGCTATGGAGTGGGTGCATTCAGAGTAAACTTCCCAATCGAATAATTGTGGTTGTGTTCTTGGCTAATAATATCATATTCAAAAACCTTTTTTTATAAGTTCATGTTTCGCCCACTTGGGGAAAAATGTCTCTGATTTCATAGTGGTGAATTTTAAATGATTTTTTTTTTGGTCAAAATATTTTTGGAAACTTTGCCACTCTATATCTTTTTGGAAACTAATTTCGATTGCTAATCCGGAATTACAATTGGATACGTGAGAAGTGTGAACCCTTCTGAAACGATTCTGAAAATAAATCAAGAAGCAAAAATATCTCTTCGTTTCAGTTTTTCAGAAGAAGAATTGTGATTTCAACACCAATCGAAGAGGTCATAACTGTGGAATTTCATGCAGACATGACCAGCATAGAATTTTGTTGTGAACAATTTTAACCATTTTTTTTCTCTCTGGCCAGTATTTAGAATATATAATATATAAAATTTGGAATATAAATAATTATTTGAAAACTATTTTCGCAGATTAATTATGTTATTAATTTTGAAAATATTCCCTCCTGCCTAAACGAAATATAATATACCACCCTTCGTATACAATTATTTACTGTAGGTACTTAACATAATCTACACTTAACTAGAATCTGTTACGGAAATAAGTGAAACCACAAAAATACCGGTCAGCTCTTTAAACCGTAAGTAATTATTCATTAAATTCTACGATAATGGTAAATCTTTCAAAGTTTAAGAATGTATACACAGGCTGTTCCAAAAACGATGATCCAAACTATAAAGTATTTTTAACCAAGTCATATAGATTTTCAAATTAAAGCAGTTTTTAATTTAAATTCAAAATACCCCGTGAAGAAGTGGTTTTTCTTACACTTTAATATTTGACGTTTATGAATTAAACGATAGTGTGGCATTTATTTATGGATACAAATAGTAAATTTATAAACGTCAAATATTTGTGCATCACTCACCCATATTCGAACTCGTCCCGTATCAAAATCGTTATTCTTCAAGTCGTATACGTTGCGTACGCGAAGCTTAAAAAAAAAAACAAAGTCTACCGTTGCTTTTGTATAGTGGCGTTTTCGATTGGATTTTCGGTCTGTTCTGTTCCCTTTTAATTCCAATCGAATATGAAAACACCGAATTTCCTAAATTTACACGCAAACAACCTAAAGCCACCATTTAACAAAATGGCTTCTTCAACTATTTATCACTTTTGACAAGTTCCAACGAAAAACCTTATTATGTATGTCTGTGTTCCTCGTCTACTCCTTTATGAAATTAGGAACAGAATAACACTCCAAAAACATTACTCGGAACAGCTAATCGAAGGCTTTTGGAGTAGTAGGAGTGAAAAAGAGTGCAAAAGAATTATATACTCCGAAAATCGAAACGAAAATGACATAATTGTCAAAATAATTAAAATTTCATTAATAAGAACCATATGAGCTGTTTCATTAAATCATTGTTTATCTATTATTCGGGCAAAATCCAATGGATTTGCAAGACGTTTTGGAATAATGATAAAATATGGATAGTCGTATGCGATTATAAGCGTTTATCAATATTAGTACAATCGAAGTCGGATGTTCGACACCTGGAATACCAACATACGACTGTAGTCGAATACGAGTCATAAATACGAGTTTCAAAATATGGGTGACTATTTTGTTGCAATGATGATGAGCACCTCACCTAATTATAATGCATCAGTAACAGAGCATCAACAATTTTCTTGATTCTGGCATGCTTGATGCGTTTCTGAAACTACAGTATACCTTTAAACCATTTTACAAAGAAAATTGACACATTTTTTGACAGCACTGCAATGCACACCTAGTAACTCACGATCGTAACACTAAATGTTTTGCTTAGAACTTGACTTATACTTTAGCACTACTTCTAGTTCTAATATAGCACGGCCGAATCCAAAGCCAATTCGGATCGGATTGCAAGTTTTTGGGTGAATAAAAGTAGTTAGCACGATTCAGTTTAGATCCATGTTGCGTAGACAAGTAAACTCCGCTCTTCCCTTAGTTATCACAAAAAAAAACACGATCAGTATTCCAATTTACAATTTATATTGAATTATATTTTCTTTTCCAATATTTTACATTGACAAATATTGAATTTGATTTTCTCTAAGGTACAAGTTTAAAACGTGCAACAATTATTTTTTTATATATTTATCTTTTCCTTGTAGTTTGCTATTGTTTGCATTCGCATTTACATTAAACTCTCGCAATCAAATAAGAACTACAATAATTAATCTGTATTTATCCTTCATTATTTTTTTACTATAAAATTATATCTCTAATTATATATATTTATTTATATTTATATCTATATATAATTATTATCTTTTTATTTGTGCGTAAATGCAAATTCTTTTCAAGTTCTCATTTCAGACTACAACAACTGTATACACGAAATATATAAGGTAGACACTTGGGGAGAAAAATAAGAAATGTGTTTCATTTCTTTTTTCTATTAATCATTTTTAAGTACCAAGAAAAATGTTTAGAAGAAAAAAATACTACAAAGCTTATAAACTATTTTATTTAAATTTATTAAAAAATTCAGTAGTTACAATTTTAGTGTCTTCAAAAAAAAATTTCTAGATAAATGTATACAAATTTTGACAAAATCGTAATAAAAAAAATGTAGAAAAAAAGTCTCAGTCACTATGTAAAATTTCAAATGCACTTTAAATTATTATTATTCGAGTTTAAGTCCATTTTGTTAAGTTTATTTTAAATTGCTTATTATTTTTGAAAGTCCATTTTTGTATTAAGAGTTTGTTTGTGAGAGTGGCTTACATATGTATAAACTAATTTCTTTAATTATTCTTAAATTCTAACAATTAACTACAAGTTAAGTGGTATATTTGTTTACGTTAATATTTACATTCTAATGCATTATGCAATTATGTGTATGTGTGCGTGTGTAGTGCTTCGCACGCACTATTCTGTTTTATTTTTTAATATCTTTTTAATATATATATATTTAAATAAAGTATAAATTACAGAGAAATAGTCAGTTTTTATGTCTCTTTTTGTAAAATGAAATCAATATTAAGCCGTTGTCTTTCATTTCTGCAATAAAGTAGCAAAAATGTGTAGCATGCTTTATCTATGTTTGTTTTTTTTTTTTCAATTAATAATAACATTTGTCAAAAGGCATAAATTGAAGTTTTGAACAAAAAAATAAAAATAAATAAATACTCAGCAAATGCATTGCGATCTTCAGTTCTTTATAAGTGTGATTATGACAGATTGCACTACTTTTTTATTTGGAAGCCTTGAAAGGGAATTTAGTATCCCCTTTTCATTATGAAGTTCTTATTTGGAGTTCGCACTTGCAGCTCTCTACGTCGGGAAGGTCTGCCAATCTGGATGAATAGTTTTAAAGTTGAGTTGCTTAATCTATGCATTTGATTTTTATCAGCATGCCTAAAATGAAAAGGAAATAGATAGATAAATCAGTTCAATTTAAAAAATAAAATAGTAATATTTTCATTATAAGTCCTTCAGGGTGATTCGAAATCTAAAGCGTGTAGGTGGGTCGGATCAAAATATAAAACAAACGACTGAGTCGCACCTACTTGCTCTTATGTTCAAGTGGTTTAGAATTTTAAAAATTAATTATTATAATCGAAAGAACCAGTGATTGAATCATTATTCCATAAAGAGGGAGGGGGGGTTGGGTTGGAGTGCTGAAACTCATACATAATTAAAAAAAAAAATTAAAATCTAAAAATCAAGATATAATCGTCTGAAAGTTGAAAATCAAAAAATAGAGGTTTTTTGAAATAATTCACCGTTCATTAGATTGGGTGACAACTGATTTAAATAAGTTTTATATTTTTTGGAGAGGCAATCAAAACAACAATGATCCGCGTGTCAGGAATTTTTGGATTTTTTTAGGGATCCTAAAAATCTCAAAGTAATACAGGTTATACATACTACGGAAATTTTATAATTTACCGGTAAAACTTAGAAAATAGCTAAAATTCCGAAATTTTTTTGTCATAATTCTTTCCAGACTTTTGACAACTCTGTTTTCTTGGGCAACAGTACTTGCGTGGCTCGCTTTGCAGTTACCTAGGATTTCAACTCCCTTATAGGTCTAGGTTCTTTTGTCCTGCTTAAGTAACTCTGTTGCTTTGCATCACAAAGTCACAAATCGAAAAAGGGGTTGTTCGTCGCCAACCGAGAGGCGAGAGTTACGTTACTCATGAAAACTCATATAAAACAGTCGATAATATTGTTGGCTTACGAAGTTTGTAAATTCTGTTTTAGTTGTCGGATCTTTAAGGTTAAAATCTTTAAATGAAGGTAATTATTGGGGAGGAACAAACAAATTTCATACTAAAGCAATGGCAATGAGATTTTTTGCTTTTTAAAATGCAAAATTTGTATGAAAAATTTCAGAATTTCGAAAATAAAAACAAATTATCAGGGTACGGAAACGCTCGCACACGAGCGCTCATAAAACGCTCTCAGCTCATATTTTTCCCACGAGCGTACGCAGGGTTCAAAGGCTCGCCAGCGGGAGCGCGAGCCCAAAAACTCAATAGCGAAACGCCCGCTCATTTGAGAAAGCGAAAATAGCATAAGCGAAAGGCCCGCTCATGTGCGAGAGCGAAAGAAGCAATAGCGAAACGCCCGCTTATGGGCAAGAGCCGAAAAAATCATATGGCCCATGGCTCGTGGGCCGAGGTTCTGGGTCTACTAGATCACTTAGTTTGACAGGTGTCAAAATGTGCCAACATTTTTGGTACGGCGGATCAAGAGACGGTCACGCCCTGCTCTCCAGGTCAAAATGTCAAATCAGAATTCCGAGAATACGTGCTACGTAACGTTTAACATTTAATGTGTTTTCTTTTTTCAAAATTCTTAAAGATCGCTTTCGTCTGAGCGTGCGATTTTGTCATCGCTCATAATGAGAGCGCTCTTGATGTGAGCGTTTATAAAAAGAACGCTCGTGAGCGCGAGCCAAACTAAAAGTGCTCACACCAAATGGCTCATGGGCGAGCGTATCTGGTAAGCGGTCAATTGGAAAGGCAAGCTCGTGAACCGCTCATGAGCGTACTTTTCTGAACCCTGCAAATTATTACAAGGTTATTGCTTCAACCCTTCTCCAACTTAAACACCCTTTCCTGATTATTTGTATGGACTCTTCTGATTTTTGAGATATTTTGCATGCTTAGATTGTAGGAAGTAATTTTCAGATGAGAAATAAAGCGTTTTTACCAACTCCCATAAGGGTAGGATTTTTTTTGTTTTATGTGTCGTAGTTGATGTGTACTAATAATCTGTCTAATCGAAAATACAATATCTAGAAAAAAAGGCGACTTGGTGTGCTAAGAAAGCTTTTAACATGAGTTCTAATAATAATAATCGGACCTTTAAGATGAAAATAAAATGTCAGGTTTAATTTGTGTGCATAAGAATGTTGGGAGTAACAAAGCATTCATAAATTCCTAATCAATTTGAATTTTGCTTATCAAAATGCAAAAGTTGATATAAAATTTCAGATTTTTAAAAACAGTAGTAAAAAGTTATTCTCCTAACCCTCCTCTACAAAAATGACAGCGGTCATTTAGCGACAGGCATTAGGGGCACTTTAAACGATTTACTGATCAAAAAATCAAAATCTTGAAAAACCTCGTCGTCGCCGTCGCATCAGTCAGTATAATTAGTTCTTGAGTTCTAATGGTCAGAGCTTCAAGGTTAAATGTGAAACTTTATTGTAGAATTAAGTTAGCGAAGCGACTGAAACGGGTAAATCAGTTAGTTGTAGGTGTGGTTTTTGGACTGGTGGGCTTATCGATAAATATTTAAATAATGGTGCTCAGAATGCAAGTTTTAAAGGTGCCCGCTATAGCGCCCGCGCTGATATATCAGATATTTGCTGCATAAAATTGAAGCCAGTGATCTCGAAGAGATTTGGTTCCAATTCCAAAAAGACTGCGCTACTTGCCACACAGACCGTGAAACTATAGCTTTATTTCAAGAACAATCCGGTGAACAGTTAACCTCTAGACTTTTTCCTTAGCGCCTACGTCAAGTCCAAAGTCTACATGGATATACCAGCTACGATTGAAGAATAAGCCAACATTCCTAGCGTCATTGCCCAAATACCAAATCTTAAACAAAAAAAGCCAAAAAGTTTCGTTCAAAAAGATTATATCTTCGAGATCTATTGTCTTTGTAGTTAGGGAAAATTACAAAGCATCATTCTTTTTTTTTTTAATTATTACACTTATGAAAAAAATCTTATACCCTTCACAAATTAAACTATGATTTAATTTAAGCATCTAATATATCTTATATGTTTTTCTTTGATACTAAGAAATATAAGCCTACAGTATTGAAATTAATGAATAAATTTGATGTAAGAGTAAATGTATATAAATAAATACTTTTTAAAACTATATAGCATATAGCAAGTCAAGAAATCAACTAAATTTCAAAGCCTATGGGTGCGCACATGAAGTGACTTTTCAAAAATCGAAAACTCGTGTGCGTGAGTAAGTTATTGCGTCTTATATGTAAGTGTTCATTGGTAGCTTTTCTGCACCCTGCCATAAAATAACTGAATGGTGACATTATATTAAGTCATTTTATGTAGAAGGTTGGGCCAAAATTATTGTTTTCTTTTTGGATAGAAATAATAATTGAGTCTTCAGCTTCGTATTGGCATCAAAATAATCACAGATTTAGCTTTTCAAGTATCTCTAAATTTAAAAATTAGATTTTCAATGATGCGTTTCAATGAAATCTTTAAGTGGAGCCTTAGCCTTAAAATATGTGTTTTTTGATAAATATACATTTTGTCGCTAACGGTTCTAGATATATGTAGGTATGTATGTATGTCCATTTTAAAGTACAAATTGCATTGCATTTTTGTGTAGGAATATGCTTGGGTTCATGAGATAAAATATAAACTTGTCCACATAGTTTATTGGCACTTACTTCGTTTAATGTTTAAATTTTGTTTCTATTTCTCAATTGAATTTGCCTCATTAATCTAATATATACGTATGTATGTATGTAAGTATTCTTAAAAAAATACCATGATTTATTTATGTCAAGTCACTGCCATCGACAAGTCGACTCAAATAATATCAACTTATTAAAGCAAAAACTTCTTTCACTTTGCTTTTAATTGGCATCTTATTGAACTAAAAAAAAAAAAAAAGAACTCGATAATTAAAATCCTTTTTTTTAATATTTACCTGCACTCGAATAGAACTCATTTCATAGCCTCCTTTGCTTTGCATCTGAGTTTGTATGGCATTCAGGTGATTCGTTGTTAGCTCCACATCAGCGGAGCCAATATGACCGGTATGTTGAAAATCCGTTGGATTGCCAATCATTGATCTATCAATGCGTAATCGCTGGTGTCGTCTTCGCGAAGGTGATTGTGGTTGATGAAAACAGCACGAGAACCATTGCAGCCAAATGTCACCAGTACTTGCCATTTTATTCGAAAATCTATTTTTTGTTTGTTGATGCGCCACGGTTTCGGCTGTTCCTTTTCTTATTGTCAAACGACAAGAAGAATAACAGTAGACAATGTAAATGTCAGTGATTGGAAAATTTCACAGTTTTTTTTTTTCTAAGTTTGTCTTGTGCCTGAGCGATAGTGGTCTGTCAACTTCTAAATGATTACTTTCTAATGAATTTGTCGTGCAAGTTTTTTTTTCCTATAGTGAGAAGAAATACAAAAAAAAATGGTTAATGATTATAAAAAAAAAAAAAAAATATAAAAGCTATAAGTAGATATGAGACATTGAAAAGATCCTTCGCCACCAGATGACTCTTGCCACAATGGCGTGTATAACATATGAGTTGTCACTGTGTCACTCATTCAGATGATTGCACAAAATAAAAAGTGAGAAATTCAATATGACTCAGTGAGGATAAAGTAATTGAAAAAAAAAAAATAAAATGAAATATATACATAATGCAGAACTCCACTTGCTGCTGTTGTGGGTTTTTTTTTGTTTTGTATTTTCTGTGTGAGTCGGCACTTTTCCTCCACTGAACTTAATAAAGTGCCTTGCGGTTATTAACCGCAGAATGGCATTAGCGATATTTATAGCAAAAAACAGAATACGCGCGTATTCATAGCCAAGGTACTTAACGATTTACGTAAAATCGCTGCTTCTGCTTTGCTGATGTCTGAGAGGCAAGTAGCACCAAACGAGCGCTGCTTAGCTGGTGTCTGAAAGCCAAACAGCACCAAACGATCGCCTTTTTAACCAATAAAAAAAAAATAAAAAAGACAAAAAAACACGATTGAAGAGCAACAAAAATGAGTCATCTCTTCCATGATTCGCGTTTTGTTATCAAATAAAATTTTGAATTCGGATTTTCTTTGTTGTGCACATACAATTTCGCCTTCGTAGCGCATCCATAAAGTCAGACTGACAGAATATTAAGGTCTTTTTAGAATTCAAAGCAAGTAGTGCCATATGGGAAAGAGATATTGAATTTGATGTATTTTATGGTTCAGAACCGGAAGCAGCAGCTGGACGCACAAGAGCATCAGCAGCTTTCACATCTCATATGACAGATATTACAATAAGCATTGCAGTTGCGGTTTCATCAATTGGACGAATCGTACATGATTTTTATTTGTGGTATTTAAGTAATTTTATCAGGTATAATGTAATGACCTTTTTTGTTGCCACAGTAATTAAATGAATCATCGCAGCAAATTACTGACAAAATATTTGCTTTGATGGCGTTTTGCAAGAGACAAGAGATGATAAAAACAAAAACGTGAATAAATTGAATAGAGTTCAGGTCGTAAATTAAAGAAATGTAATGTGTTGTGTTGCGTGTAGTGATTGGCAAACTTGCGAGACGTGTTAATGTTCATAGTTGGATTGTATTAACTTTTTATGAATTTAAGATATGCAGATTTTTTTTTTTTTTATTTTTCAGTAACTAGGTTTAATTATTTTAATAGTTTTTTTGATACTGAGTTTCTTCAAACTTAAATAAATGACTTTTTTATGATATATTTGTTTAAGTGAGAAATTTAATCTAAGCATATTAAGTATGTTTTCCATATAATAATAATTGTAGAAATTAGCAAAATCCAGCACTCGAAATTCGAAGATCTTTTATTATCTTAATTTTATGCTATTATTAAAAATCTTCTACTGCTTCTGTATTTTCGAGGAAGGTTTTTTGCATATAGCATACAATGTGATGCGTTATAAATGTATTATACCATTTCGGAGCTATTTTTATCTATAAATCGACAGCGCGAAATTGTTAAATCTGCAGTCATTTTCTGTAATAATTACAACAGGTTGTATAAACTACAATAAGTTTACAGTCATTCTAGTAGCTCTAAACTAGTGTTGGGAAATAATGATTACTTTTTGTAATTTATTTCAACTTTAATTTGAATTACAAATAATTAGTAATTGATTTTTTTCAATTACAATAACAAGTAATTGTAATTGAAAAAAAAAACACAAATTTCCATTACCTACTTGTAATTATAATTGAAAAAAATTCACTTACAAATTACATGTAATGAAAATAGTAATGGGTTTTTACAAGTACTTAAAGGAAAGCACTGTGTTAATTACATTTAAGGTAATTGATTTCTTCGATTGTAATTCATTATATGTTTTTATTAATTAAAAGAAATACAAAAATATCAATGAAGGGTAATAAAAGGCATTTTAACTAATAAATAAAACCAATGTTCACTTTGAACTTCTATATAAATGGAAAGGAAAGCTTGTTAATGATTTTTGTGCGAAAGGGTCCGCCATCTAACGTTTTTTTTTTCAACTAGTGCTTATTTCATGAATGGTAACACTTAGCTCATGTCTGATTTGAAAGATAATTAGTTTTATCCTTCCGCTGAACGAATATGGTTGTGTATACGCTTCGCTAAGTGGGCCTGCGATCGACTTAGTGAAGATGCCGATTTTGTCAAAAAAATCATCTTTTCATATGAAGCTCATTTTTATATTGGCGGGTAGTAAACAATCAAAATTGTCGCATTTGGGGCACAGAAAACCCGCACGCATACATTGAAAAGCCGATACACACAAAACGAGTCACTGTTTGGTGCGGATTTTGGTCCAGAGGCATAATTGGGCCATTTTTCGAAAATGAGCAAGGAGTCAATGGCGATCGTTATCGGGCCATGTTGAACGAACTTCCGTTCACAAAAATTGAAGAGGAGGATATTGGCAACATTTGGTTTTAACAGGACGGCCGGCGCTACGTGCCACACAGCCGAAGCTACACTCGATGTTTTGCTCCATTTTCAAAAAAAAAAAAAGTTATTTGGCGGACCCTTTATAAAAACATAATTTGACTGTACTAATATCAGAACAGTTTGTTAACCTTCAACATCCATAATATGTCAAAGTTAGTGTCATTGAAAAAAGCCCTTCAACGGGTGCCGAAAATGCCAATGAAGTATTTGACCTTTAAAACAATTTCAACACCAGTGAGTATCATCTTAAGTTGTTGATAGACATTTTTTCATCAGTGAAATAGTTCTGAAACTTACAATCTGATGCGCTAACACTAACAGATTTACTAGCGCTATCAGGACACCATTTGTGCAATATCATGTTCAATGTAATTGACAAAAAAAATAAATTAATAACATTTTTGTTACATTACTACATTTTGAAGAATTTCAATTACATATATGTATGTATATGTAACTAGCTGGTCCACCCGGCTTCGCACGAGTAGACAAACCTAAGCTTTGCATAAAAGTTACAAAATAAAATACAAATAAATATGTAAGGTAAGCTAATTTTTGTAATGGTAGGTATACTACTTTAGATGTTTCAACCTACCTGTAAATGGCTAAATATGTAAAAACATGATCCTTTTTTTAATTTCCCAACACAGAAAGAATTTTTGAAATAAGATGTCAATTTTCGTTTTTCCCCATTTTACCCTTTAAATATTCAAATTTGAAAAAGAACCAGGGGTATTCCTATTCAATTTCCTAAGAAAAACCTTTAAGAAAAAAGAATTTCTGAAATCGGAAATTTGTATTGTTTTTGTCCCATTTCACCCTACAAATAAACAAAAGTTCAAAAAGAATATCACAAAAGCAATTTTCTAATCGCCTACAGCGTAACAGATTGTTGAACGGTAATTGAATTGAACTGAAAAAAACGAAATGTCCGCCTACAGCACCACCTGTTGAGACTTTTCTAACTTTTCTTTTTTCCTAAACCTTCGCGGAGCAATTACAAACAAACCCGTAGAATGAAGTATCCAATTTGGTCCAGTCGTTTTCAAGTTTTAAGCATCCGAGCACACCACGATCCATTTTTATATGTACATATATGTAGATTAGTAAGTGAAATTCTTCAAATACATTTAAAAGTAATTGAAAAGGTGTTTGGAGATTTCAATTAAAAGTACGTACATAATTGTAATTGAATTATTTTTGTAATCATTATTTCCCAACTCTGCTGTAAATTATACATTGTAATAGCTGGCGAGGTAATGGTTAGTGCCTAGAACTGTTATGCCGGATGTCTGGGTTTAAATCGTTCGTTCACCTTAATTAAAAAAACAAAACGGCTACTACCTCTTCCTATGAAGTGACAAATCCTCCAAGAGTATCTCATGTCAAGAGTAATTGGTTCTCATCTTAGCCTCAGTTACTCCATGAGCTGTCGCACCACCAAATTTATTTTATTTATTTATGATGTACATTCAACAATGAATGCTGTTGTATCGACGAATTTTCTGACTATATATTTACATAACCTACAACAGATGCTGTTATTTTCTGTTAGAATATTGTACTGAATTATTTATACTGAATACCATATCGAAATTACACTATTTTGTTAACAGCTTAATCAATATCAACTTTGTCAAATAAAAAGCTTCTGTTAATTTTTACATTCTCTTTTTAATTCCTTTTTATTGTTCATTACTTTACTTTTGTCTCAACCATTGTTTATTTAATACAGAACACTTTGAGCCATTTGAAACGAAACTCAAGAATTTATGTTCAAAATAAGAGCTTATGTGACAGTTTACGCTGAGGAAAAAGTAGAACATAAGAGTTTGTAAGTTGAACATAAATATTTAAGTTTCGTATCAGCAAACGGCTCTTACTCAAGTTAATAAACTTTCTTTTATCGACATTTTATTCGACAATTACCTAATAATTCTAACTGTTGAAATAAATAAGCAACACCAATTATATTGACTTCATTTATTTAAAGGTAGAATTCATTTTTTATATAACTTAATATAAAAGTATTACATTGGAGAACTTGGCTAATTAGAGATCGGCACAGAACTGATATCGAGATTACAAAATGTGTATACCTAAATTGGCGCATAAGACATAAATTATAATCTCACATAAACAGTGAGTCAATCACAAACTGTTGGTTTACATAATTCAACACACCTACTTAAATCTACAGTTTGTGACTTTTTTATTTTCATTTTTCAACAATTAATAATTTTATCTTAACTCAGTTTTAATAAATTTCTTATGCTTACAAATTTAGTTTTACATAGACTTTTCGTTAGAATATCTGCAATGTTATCTTCAGAATTTACTTTAATTAAATCAATAATTCCTTTTTCATAATTCTCATTTACATAATGATATTGAACTTCTATATGTTTTGAATTTTTTGTATAATTTCCATATTTTCCAATTATTAATGCTCCTAAGTTATCTTCATATATCTTAATTGGATCGTTAATTTTTACATCAAAAGATTCATTCAACATATTTTTTATAAAAATTACATCTGTTACTGCTTCTGACAGTGCAATATATTCAGCAAAAGTGGAAGACTTTGTTACAGTGTTTTGCTTATGTGTTTCCCAAAAAATTATATTGTTGTACATTCTTATAACATATCCAGTAATGGACTTTCTGTCTATATTGTCTCCTGCCCAGTCAGAATCTACCATACAATCTAGGATTTCGTTTTCATTAGTTTTCTTATAAGTTAGTTTAATAATTTTAGTTTTATACAAATATTTCAAAATTCTTAAAGCGTATTTATAATGCGTTTCAGTGTAACAATTTTGAAATCTACTTAAATAGTTAACGCTATACGCTATATCAGGCCTTGTACCTGAACTTATGTATAATAATTCACCAATTAAATTTCTGTATTTTATTCTTGTATCTATTTCTGATGCAGGACCTATTTTTAAGTTTGTTTCCATAGGGGTATCATATAATTTAGAATTTTTTAAATTGTACTTTTCTGCAAGTGTATCAATATATTTTTCTTGGCTTAACGTTAATTCATTTTCTTCCAAATTATTATTTATTTCAATTCCAATATATATCTTTACTTTGCCCATATCTTTCATTTTGAATCTATTTATTAGTTTTTGTTTGACATCATTAATTTCCCTTTGATTTTTACTACATATTAACAAATCATCGACAAACAAAAGTATGTATGTTACTTGATTTCCAGTTCGATTTACATACAAACAATAATCATAGTTACTTCTTACGAAACCTAATTTTATTATAAAATCATTAAAGCAATTATACCACGACCTTGGACTCTCTCTTAAACCATATAATGATTTTAACAATTTACAGACTTTATTTTTGTCTCGTTCATACCCTTCAGGTTGTTTAATATATACTTCAGAACTAATTTTGCCATTTAAAAACGCTGTTTCAACGTCCATTTGCTCTATTTTAAATTCATTTTGGCAACAGTATGACAATAATAATTTTAAAGTCTGCATTTTAACTACCGGAGAATAAACGTTATCGATATATTCTCTTTGCTGAAATCCGCGTACAACTAATCTAGATTTATAAGTATTCTCATTCTTTTTCTTGAAAACCCATTTTACTTCAATAATATCTTTATCTTTCGGTTTATCAACTAATTGCCAGGTTTTATTTTCAATTAAACTTCTAAACTCTGAATTCATAGCGCTTTTCCAATTTTCCGATTCGTTACTGTTAATTGCTTCTTCAAAACTATTAGGGACGTCACAATAATTTACATATATATAATTTGTTGCATGCTCATCACAACCGTATCTAACTATTGGACTTTTCTTTCTATCTGATCGCCTTATTTCTAATTGTTCATTATTTTCTCTGTCTTGGCTAATATTTGTTGCATGCTCATCACAACCGTATCTAACTATTGGACTTTTCTTTCTAACTGATCGCCTTATTTCTAATTGTTCATTATTTTCTCTGTCTTGGCTAATATTTTCCTCATTATTTATATCATCATTTACCTCAATTTCTAATTCATTATCTTCGTTAATTTCTATTCTATTTTCTTTATCTTTGTTCTCATCTAAACATATTATTTTTACACCCTCTTCTATAACATCGACATGTCTTGCATTTACAATTTTACTATTCATCAATACTCTATAACTATTTTCATTGTAGCCTACCAGAATTCCTAATTTCGATTTGTCATCCCATTTACTTCCTCTTAATTGTTCAGGCGTTCTTACAAATACTCTACTTCCGTACATTTTCAAATGCTCTACACTCGGCTTTTTATTAAAAAATATTTCAAACGGAGTTTTAAACTCATAGGTATTTGCAATTGTTCGATTTTTCAAATAAGCAGAAGCCAATATTACTTCAGGCCAATAAGTTCTTTTTAAATTAGCTTCTTTTAATAAACATCTCGCGGTATCCATAATTGATCTATTATAACGTTCTGCAATTCCGTTTAATTCATGTACATACGGCGGACATGGATTTATTTTGATACCCTTATTTCTAGCAAACTCAAAAATATTTCCATTTAAATATTCTTTTCCGTTGTCACATTGCAATAATTTTATTTTTTCTCCTACTAGATTTTCAACTAAATTTACATACTCAACAAAATATTTATATGTTTCAGATTTAGATTTTATGCAAAAAACTTTAGCACATTTGCTATATTCATCAATGAATGTTAAAAAATATTTTTCACCACGACAACCTGTAGTTTGATGTGGCCCATTCAAATCTGTGTGGATAATTTCTAATACTTTGTTAGCTTTAGTTCTATAAATGGTAAATTTGTCATCTTACTTTCAATACAAGTAGCGCACTTAATATATTCATTACCTAAATCTTTTGGCAAACCAATTAATAATTCATTTTTACATAGTTTATTTAAATACTGAAAATTAACATGTCCTAACGTTCTGTGCCATTTTTCTTTTTCTGACATTTGATTATTTTTAGCTATATTAACAGTTATTTCTTTATTTCTTGCGTTATTTACAAGACTTTTCATATAATACAAGTTATCTTCTTTTTTTGCAGTTGCAATTAAATTTCCTTGTTTGTTGAAAATTTTAGAATTATTATATGTAGATACTATTTTGTGTTTTTCTGTCACTTTCGCATAACTAATTAAATTCTTTTTCATCTCTTTTACAAAATAAACGTTATTTAAAGTTATTTCAGAATCGTATATATGTTTTTTAAATATAGTTTTTATGTTGCCAATTTTTGTAGCTTTCAGAGTATTACCATTACCTAGCTTAACATTTATCGGTTCTTTTAAAACAACAAATTCATCAAAATACTCATCACTGTTTACAATATGATCCGTACAGCCGCTATCAAGCGTTATTATTACAACAAACATTTGATTCTGCATTGCTCACCTCAGCAACAAACACATTTTCATGATCATTACCTTTGGCATGTGATGACACTTGTGGACCTTGGTTGTAGTTTCTACCACTGCCTCCTCGATGAAAACCTCTGCCGTAACCTCCCCGCTGATACCCTCTGTTGTAACCACCTCGATGCGCTGATTTAGAATTCCATGAATTCGATTGCCCTCGGCTGAATTGTGTACCACCTTGCTTACAATATCGTTGTGTATGACCAGTTACCCCGCATTTAAAACACTTGTTTCGCATTTCTGCATTGAATACATTTGAATTATCTCTGTCTGACTTTGTTGTCTTGTGGCTTTCCTTTTCTATGCTTTTCATGACTATCTTCGATTTCACATAGTCACACGTTCTTTCTCCTTCTTGCAGTACATCAATCAAATCACCTATATAGCAATACTCTTCAGGTAATGCTTTCAGCATGTATCGCAGCTTCTCTTGCTCATCTAATTTACCGCCAGCAATTATCAATGCGTTCGAGGCCTTTTCGAAATCATCGAAAAATAATGTCACATTTTCATAATTGCTCAATTTAGCTTTTTCTAATTTACTACGACAGACAATTTGTAATGCGGTCGATTCTTTTGAATACATTTCATCGAATTTTTTAATTATTTCCAAACTTGTGTCTAGGTTACCGATGTATTCTAATTGACGATTTGATATTGAGCTATATATATAATTCGTAGCTTTTATGTCATTCTTTTTCCATACTGTTTCATTTTCTGTGTCTAATCTTTGTCTTGTTGCTTGAGCTTTACATTCTTTAAACTCCAATAATTTTAGTATTCTCCTTTTCCAACTAACATATTCGGACCCATCAAATATAGGAATCACGACATCATCAACTTTTACATACGAAGCCATTTCTTCTTTTTCACTTTTTAGGTTCTCAGAGTTTTCAATAAAAAATTTAATTTCGAGCACTCTCACAAACTCTTCTGCAAACAAATTTCTTATTCTTATTGATTCTTTATCCACCTCAATTTTTTCTTTATTCATAATGACACTCGCTCAATTTTGGACACATGGTATTTTTAGTGTGCTACTTCTTTTCTATTTTAATTAAGTTTTAATTTTTATTTAGTTAACCATGTTCTGCTACCATGTTGAAATAAATAAGCAACACCAATTATATTGACTTCATTTATTTAAAGGTAGAATTCATTTTTTATATAACTTAATATAAAAGTATTACATTGGAGAACTTGGCTAATTAGAGATCGGCACAGAACTGATATCGAGATTACAAAATGTGTATACCTAAATTGGCGCATAAGACATAAATTATAATCTCACATAAACAGTGAGTCAATCACAAACTGTTGGTTTACATAATTCAACACTAACATTTTCACAATTCATGTCTCTGTTCAATTTAAAATAGTGGTTGTCAAGTTGATTATGGCAATTAATGCAATTTTTCAACATTTCTATAACATTTTTTTTTTTGGGTGAGTAAATAAAAATTAATTTTAATCGGTTTAGCAGATAATGAGAAAGTCCAAAATTTGTTAATAATGGCTGCAGATAAAATGTGTTCTTGTAAAATGGTAGATCGCTAATATGAGCTCACAGATATTCATTTTTGAAAATCGTTTTTTTTTTTGAGTCGTTTTCGAGTAAAATAAGATTTTCCTTAACGGTTAGTAAACAGTTGTATTTTGGTTATAAGAAAATTTAATATTTTATATGATCAAAATCAGTTGAACCATTTTTGCAAATGGCAGCAAATGTCAATTCCACTTTGACATTTGTGAAGTAATGAGAGATACTAAAAAATAAGACATAAAATAAACAAAATTCAAGAGCAGAAGCAAGATTTTTCATTGATAGAAAAAATTACAGCCAAACAACATTGGGTGACAACTTTTCATCGGGCGACAGCTTTTGCGCCATCTTGTACTACAATTTTTTGGATTTTTTTTTTACCATGATGCTGATGCGAAACGAAAAACGATAAAATACGTTCTGCAGTACGCTATTCGAAAGGCGAAATTGATAATATTAGCAGATTATTTGGATAAGCATCCACTTTTTTTCGTACCGAATTAATTGCGCGAACCATTAATTGTGTGCAGAAAAATGACATTTGGCATGATTTCCGGTGATTTTTTTTTCTTTCGAGAAGCTCTCCCTGATCATTTTTCTGTTGTGTTTTCGCAAGCATTTCGTTGTCATTTTGGAAATAACAGACAATTTTTTTTTCGCGTCAGCAGCTTACTAGGCTTTTTTTTTAAATAAATATTATTGTTTGTTTTAATCGCTGAAGCCGTTTTTATAAAATATGCGATTTTTCTGAACTATTAAAAAATTCATAAATATTTTTTTTTTTAGACGTGTGGTTTTCAATAAGAAATAAAACGCATATAATTTAATGTTATGGCCAAGAATTTAACTTTATTATAAGGATAAGGGTTTGCCATTATGTTTTAAAAATGATTTCGGGCAAGTGGCCGTTGCGGCTGGCTCGGATAAATTCCAGCCCAGAGGCCCAATTTTCGACAGCTCCAATTGCGATGGCGGATGGACTCATTCGGGTCTTCTTCGATAATCTGCTCCACATGCAGCAATAGCGTCTTCGGTGCGCACTGAGGATGCGCATTATCCACTAGAGAAAACGTGGTGCGAAACCGATCCATGGTTGCTCGAATTTATGCGATTTTGTATGTCGACCGAATATTGGACGCAGCGCGCGATGCGCCGAGCGAACCGAACCATTATTTTGGTAATAAATTTGCACGATTTGCAAACTTTGTTCAGGAGTAAGTCTATTCATTATAAAATGAAAAAAGTATTGCCATTGAAAACTACACGTCTAAAAAATACACCCTTATAAAGTACCAACCCGTCTAAAAAAAAAAATACTTCTTAATGAGGCCAAAGAAAGTATTACATACCTAGATACTAACAAGAGGCTAGCAAGGGTTACTATCGAAACTATAGCTAGACCCTCGCCAGTTATGTACCATTTTATCTATAGAGAGTCAAAAATAATAAAGTTTTTGAAAGTTGTTTTTTGTGCGATAACACACTCGCAGTGCATCATATTAATATTGAAGGTTTGAAAGAAACAACAACCTACCACCAAGTATGGTTATAGGCTGGAGTTAAAGCTATTTCATGGCTGCCAGGCCGATCATCAGACTCATTTTAGTGGTGCTTGGTCTTTTACGTCCAATTTTAATTTTGAAAAACTCAACAAACAGATAGACGCACGGAATTTCGAGACCTACTTTTTTCGCGATCTATGTATATCATCGAAATATCAAGTTTCATCAAAATTTATAGTCAATAGTCTACGAAATCAATAACTTGCCTCACAAGTTAAAACATAAAAGGAATGTCTTGGTATACCGTAATATAAATGAAAATAAAAATTCACAATTTGCAGTTCCGTTCTCGTCGCATGGCAATGAATCCTTCATCGCAAGTGGGTAACCATAACCATATCGAAAACGATAGATGAAGTTACGGTCGTCCCATTTATCGATTCAAATAAATGTTGAAGCATCTTGTATTGTGCTGTCGTTCAAGGACAGTTCTGAGTTTAAATTATCTATAGTTAATCAATTGATTTATTTTCACTCGTTTGTATATAGTAGTGTAATTTTTACTACTTAATTGACAAATAGGGCGAGGGTATATTAAATTTACTACAGAATTAACAGACTGGCCCTAATTACATACATATATGCAATATTAAAGTATTAATATTCGATCAAAAATCTTAGGATATATTACACTTATCACCGAACTTAAAAAAAAATCTACTTTTCATTCATTAAAGAAAAAGAAACAAGAGGTATTTAATTATAAAATAATATCACAAACTGACAGTTATTCTTTTCTTTTTTCAAAATTTTCTTTAACACAATTTCATTGTTTATCACACTTAATCCGACTACCGACTAAAAACAAATTGGAACCATCAAGTCACCTTAGGCTCTCAGCTCAGATTCAATAACAGCTGCGCACATTCTGAAGATTTGAGACAATAGATTGCGAATTAGTTTGAATTAATTTTATAAAATCGCATTTTTTTTTAATTAATTCAAAGAATAAAATATCAGTTGTTATAAGCATGCAGAAATGTAAAAAGTTAATCTTAATATAACGGTCTACACAACCTGACCGAAAATAAACTGACAATTTTTTTAAACATAAATGAATAATTTTCTAAGCAAAACACCGTTACAATGTTTGCTTAATGATCTCATCCCTCCCCCCCTAACCATATGATTTGAATTCGATCGCGACTGTAAATTACTATTCAACTCTTCTGATCGAAATACATAATTGTGTTATCTAATTTATTAAAAATAATGCTTGGATTTGGGATATTCAGCAGCACTCACTTCGTTTTATTCGATAGGCGGGCTTGTCCTGGTTTTGGTTATTATTTTAGCTGTTTACTTTTTTTTTGTTGGTTTAATCACTAGCTGGTGGTGGTGGCTTAGTGTCGTTGACATTTTAATGTTGTTCGATAATTATTGTTAACCGTTTCACCTACATATAAATAGTGGTATTTGATACAAGTTTTTTTTTATAATGAGACGTTTAATTTGAAAGGATGACTGAAAATAAAATAAGTTTAAACTTTAAGTTCCATGCATATACATACATTTATGTATGTGCATTTATCCAGTCATCATATAGACCGAACTTATTCCAATTTTTGTAAACTTTTTGTAAAAATTAGTTTTATATTCCGCTGAAAAACATTAAAAAAAATATTATTGTATTTATTTTTTTCTGCAGCCAAATAAATACATATGGGTGTGCAATCTGCCAGACGCCGATGTTATACCGACACGTTTAAGAACAGTGAGTCCCGCAGTTGGCACAGAATAGTTCGATTGAAAATCTGCATTTATGACGTAGATAGTGCAGTGCTTTGTTAGTTTGTTTTCGGTCGAATACGTGTCTAAAATGGTTCTCGGAAATACTTTTCGTAAAAAATCTGAACGTACATTTTTGCATATTATATTATTTATTCAAGATCCCAAGGCCGCCAGACATTATCATATATACCTACGTCATTTTATCAAAGCCAACATTTTTACTGCGTGAATTAATCATAGGGTAGGTAAGAAAAAATGGATACTACGAACTTTGAACAAGAAGTATGCTTTTGGGAGGTTACACGTGCTAAAGATGCATACAAATGTTTGTAAAATTATGAAAGCAAATTTTTTGATAACTATTACGGCTGTTCTGATATTCGGTCGAATTTGAAAACGGAAACGAAAATTGAATCCGTGCGGATTGAAAACGATTGTTCTGATTTCCAGTCGGATTTACTTTTAAGTTTTACCAACTTGATCAACAAAACATTATCCAAATCAGCTGTTATGTATGCAAGAGCTGTCAAATACGAAATGTAATCCGCCAACAAAAAGATAACCGAATTTAAAACGTCAATTTGGCGGATTGTAGATCCATTCGTTTTGCCGAATCCGCAAAACGTTTTCGAAAACGTGAGGATATAGAATTCGAACGGAAATTAGAACAGCCGTGTATAGCCGTTTTCTTTTGGAGGTGGCGAAGTACTTGCAAGTACTTTGCTAGCCATTTTGAATTGAACCCACAAAATTAGTTTTCCTACAAACCTCATCTACTCTCGATGAAAGCATTAGTAGATGAAGGTACTAGATTTTAGTTTTCATCTACTCACCTCCAAAGGAAAGCGCCTTATGTAGTAGGGGCTGGTATCATCAACTTATTTTGACACTTGCCAGTCACTTACAGTGGTGCTTTACATTAGAATCGTTGTTGGGAGCTACCAGTTCTAAATGAAATAACTATATTCACGTATTAAATATGGAATGCTATAGTTTAGTTACTTGTCACTTCCATTCATTTCTTGCACAGAAAAATTTTCCAAGAAATCACAGCGCTCTTGGGACTGAGCGGTCACGTTCGTTACTAAATAGATGTTAAACGCTAAAAGAGACGTTAAACTTTAAATATCTAAAAAGAATTGACGATAAAAAAGTTCGTTTTTTTTATTGAAATAGAATAAAAAGACAATTTTTTATTGTTTTTATTTTTCGTATTTTCATTCTTCCGAGAATCACATCCATCGACATTGAACTTCATTATATAAAAAAAAGTTTCTTACAATCAGAAATAATAATTTTATTCACGTTAAAAATGTCGTCTTACAAACAATAACAAACCAAATCGAAAACAACCAAATTATTTTTACAATATTGCTGCCAAAGATACACCAAGTAAAGTTAGGAAACCTTGTCTGTCATTGCGGTTTGCCTAAGCAATCTTAACAAGACAATTTCAAATACACCGACAACATAAACAAATGTGTTTCAGAGGCTGAAACGTGGGAAGGTTTGGCATCTATGGACTAAAAGAGTATTTTAAAGGCGAGTTTCATGAAACGACCACTGCATATGGGCCCTAAGAGCGCTGCTGATGTAAACTGGAACACATGTGAAGTTGGGTATTATAGCAGTCCATTTATACTTTAATACGTCAACTAACACCAAAATTCGAATTTCTAGTCTTTAGACTTTTCATTATCGCATCGTAATGTTATTCTTGATTAAAACTAATTCATTATTATTTTTTTTTTTTTTAAGGGCCAATTTTTCAGTAGTCTAACTGACTATCAGCCATCAGTTAGTCCTTATTCTTCAGGTAGACCAAAAATCAGTTTTTCAACAATCAGATAAAACTTATTCCTAGGAATAAATCTTTTACCAGTGGAATAAAGTTATATGCTCATTTGAGAGCGGGATGAGGAGTAATTCTTAGGAATAAATAAATTAAATATCAAAAAAACTAATTCATATTGTTTGGAATATTATATGAAAATGGAAGAAGAAAATGCAAATGGTCTATTCTAATCATCAATAAAAAATAACAGGTCGTTTGAAATAGACCTAGTCAATTTCGAAATGAAGGTTAAAGTTTTATTTAATTGATTTTTCTTTACCCAGCATTGTCATTCGGCGAGGTTGAACGACCCAATCTTTTCGGAGTACGAATAATAATTTTGTATTCTGATGATAACTTTATCTTATTTAAAAAAAAACTTTTGGACTCGCTTAGAAATGAAAAAGTATTTTAACCTAATTTTAATATTATTTTGTTTGCTTTTTTATAGTTTTGATGATATCTAAAAATGTAATGTCCATCTAATCAGGTTATTATGTTTATTAAAAAATTAACATAAGGTTTGCTTAAATGTTCCTAACGTTTAAGAACAGTTTTTACAAGATGGGTAAATTTCAAAAAGAGATAAAGAACTTGGAACTTATTTTAGCTTTCTGGATTTTTGTAATAACATATTATGTATTAAGATTGAGAGGCACTTTTTCCAAAACTAAAAAAAAAGTGTGGGTGCCTGGAGACACGGTTAAGATTGCCATAATTCTTTTTTTTTTGAAAGTACCCATTATACAGAATTCAACCGTATTCGTGTGACACATAACGTATTTATTTATTTCAGTACGTTAAATGCTAACGTTACATTACATTATTTGCTTAAAAATAAATGATTTACAAATAAAACTTAAGTATTAATACTGTGCAAGAAAAACTATGTTTAAATTTATCAGAAATAATTCTGTCCGACCATGGGAGAAAAAAACGTAGAGTAAATCTCATGAACCTTCTTTGAACACTTTCTATTCTATTCGAGAGTATGGGGAACAAATTATACAACCGTATTCAAGAACTGATCAGGAAAATGATACATAAAGAGTATTAATAACATAAGGATCCCGGAACTCACGACCGAATCGTTTTATAAAACCAATTTATTAGCTTTTTTTGCAATATAATTATAATGATCATTAAAGGATAATTTTGAATCTAAAATGATTCCAAGGTCTGTAAAGCTAGACAGTTTTTCCAAATTTGACGAATTAAACAAATAGTTATAACTAAATAAATTATATTTGCGTGTAAAACACATCGTTTTACACTTGTCAACACATAATAACAAACGATTAGTATTGGACCATTCCCAAAACCTTTCCAGATCATTTTGCAGCAGTTTGCAATCCGTTAAGGAGTCTACAGTTCGAAATACTTTCACGTCATCGGCGTAAATCAAAGCCATCGAGTTTTTTTAAAACTGAGGGGAGATCATTAATAAATAAAACAAACAACAATGGACCAAGGTGACTACCCTGAGGTACACTTTAAACTGACTAGAACGGTTATTTTTGAATACAACACTGTAATATCTATCACTTAAATATGAAGAAATCCACCTTATAAAATTATCACTTAGGCCTATTTTCTTAAGTTTCTCTAAAAGTACTTGATGACTTAACTTGTCGAATTCTTTTCTAAAGTCAGTAAACATACAATCTACCTGTTGTTTTTTTTTTCAAAAGCCTCTATACAAAAAGTTGTAAACTATAGTAAATTCGTCGATTTTTTCTTTACAAAACCATGTTGATTTTCACATAAAACAGAAGTACAATTAAAAGAAAGAATATTACAGACAAGAGATTCAAACAGTTTTGAAATAACAGACAGTTTAGCTATAGGACGGTAGTTGGTAACTAAATGCTTAGGGCCTTTTTTATGCGTGGGTTTAAGGAATGCATGTTTCTAAAGAGCAGGAAATTTAGAACATTTCAAAGAATGATTAAACAAAACATATAACGGATATAAAAAAATCGTTGCACGTTTTGTCAGCATAAATGACGGTAAACCATCAGGGCCAGGACTAAGACTATTATCGAGTTTTAAAATATTTTCTAAAATTGATGCTTGATGGGATATGTTTAGATCAATTGAACCTAGGTGTGCATATTGTTCAGTGGCAGAAGAACTTATGTTATTAAGATTGTTTTGAGGAGAGTCTTGTAGGCAATTTTAAATTATTCTGCGAACATATCGGATATAACCTCTGGATAGTGACTATTTTTATTTTTGAAGCTCATGCTAGCAGGATAACCGTTAAATTTTCTTTTACAATCTACTATTTCCAAAAGTTTCGCGGATTCACTTTTAGTTCATTCTCAGTCTTGGTGAGAAATTCGGCATAAATGCATTTTGAATAATTCATAAATTCATTTCTTATCTCCAAATAGATTCCTAAATCCTCTTCAGTTCGAGATCGATCAAACTTAACCCAGGCCTTATTTCTTTTATTTTTTTTATTATTTGAGATGCAGATCGTACCATGGCGGGTCATTATTCTTATCTTTAATTTTACGAATTGGAATTCACAAGCAGCCTTTAAATAAATCTATATAAAATTTCATAACCATGTCATCTAAATTCAAATTCAAAAATAATACATCCCAGTTTATATGGTTCAATAAGTTTAAAAGTTGATTGAAATTACATTTTTTGAAATTAAATTCAATTGGATTTTTACAAATATTAACAAGACTACATGCATTTAAGTTAAAGGAGATTGATAAAGCAGGATGGTGGCGACCTTCATCAATAAGCTTAACGTCTTCAGAACAATTTCAGAAAAATAAACAAAATCCAGTCTTTTGTTACTTTGGTTTTTCACACTATTTAGTTGGTTGAAGCCTAAGGACGCCATTGTATCTATGGTCAAGAATTCGTTCGCATTCAATGCATTAACAGGAAGAAATTCATCACAATCATTAGACCTGGACCATTCTAAGTTAGGTAGAATAAAGTCGCCTATTATAATAACTTCATCAGTTGGATCGATGTTCTCGAAGATGACGTCAAAAGAATCACATATTTTTGTATATGTTTCGTAGTTTGAGCTGGGTGGTATTTAGATAGCCCCCAAATATAGATAACCAAATGGCATCTTTATTTGTATGCATAACCGTTCTAGTTCAGATTCTTAAAAGTCATGAACTAATGTACATATAAGGGAGTTTTTAACAGCTATTCATAATCCTCCACCAACCGTTGTAGTTTCAGTAAAAGAGTGTCAATCACGCGAAAAAAACTCGAAAACTAGTGTTAAATAGTTCAGTATCAGCAATTGATGGACATAACCAGGTTTTGGTTAAAACATTAACTTCGGGAGGTAGGTTGTTTACATTTGTATAGACCTTATTAGTCTTTGTCCGTAATCCATTCACATTTTGGTAGTAAATTAATAGTTGCTGTAGTTGCTGCGGCGGTAAGTTTGCGTTGTCTGGTGTTGTGGATAATGGATACACGGAGTGTATTACACGGAACGTATTACACGCAACGTGCTTAGCGTAAGACCTACGTTTACCCAGCTAGAACGAAAGTGATGACATACCCTGCTCCCTGCTCTGGGACTATCGGCTACGTAAAGTTTTTGGGAAATCAAAGCCCTCATCGCGTAAGACACGTCGTTTTTTCCGATTCTCTTGCATTTTGTAAATCATAAATAAATAATTCGTCTGAACGACCGAGAAGAATTCCCTTAGTCCATTCAATTAATGCCATGCTCCACAGTAAATGTATACATATATTTATGTGTGAAATTATTTGCATATTTATTTTAAAAAAAAATCGTCACTTTAAACCTATTTCAATACTAAACTTTAATAATGCAGAATTTTCACTTCCCTATTTGATTCATATTTGCATTTTTTTGTTTTCAATATAAAAGGTCAGTAGATAGATATTTAAAAAAAATAACGTTTTAGCCGAACCTTGTAATGTCTGATATCGCTAAATTTTATTAGTTATTACCATACTGCATGCATACCTCATTTGTACATACATACTACTTTATTCAAATAGCCATGACAAATTCTTGATTTTGAAATCTAGTTTTGTGTTTCTCACATGACTCAGACAAATATAAACTAATGTTGAATCTAAAGCTCTTTATAATTGAAAAGCTGTTTTTTTTTTAGATTTTCATCATAGAAGCAGGAACTTTTTTTTACGAACTCATTTTTAAATTATTTGACTTGTTCTGCGACACCATAATTATCATTTTGTTTTGCTTGTACGTATTGATGAACTTTACCAAAGTGTTCATTACAAAATAGAAAATCCTTCAAAGCACGTTAAATCCTGTTTACTTTTGTAACATGTTAGGCCTTAGCTTGAGTCGTCTGTTTTTCGAGCACCGCATCAAAAGCTAAAAGCGGTATTTTATTTGCTCGCCAGTCCTGCAATCAAGAACAATGCTTGTGTGCGATTTTTAGTAAAAGTTCATCACCACTGCTTGGATTTCCATTTCTTATATTTTCCAGCCTATAATTAGGCTAATGGATGGTGTCCATTAAGACACCCATATATTTTCCAACACAATACGGCACAGAAAGCGAATATATCTATCTACCTAGGCCTTAAACCATCTGGGTTTAAGCTTACCACTACCAAATTGGTATTCCGCTCTCCACGCAATTTTTTTTAGAGCAGTGACAAGAATTATTGGTCAAAGTATTGCTAATAATTAACTTGTAAACACCCTGTTTCTAAAATATTTATTCGCATTCAAAGGTCGAGCTCATGTGTAAGGGACTTTACAGTGGAATTTGAAATGTAGGTATCTATCTATAACCAAACGATAATGTTATTCGAAAATGGAGTATATGTATGTATATGTTTATTTTTAAAGCTCTTCATACCCTTTGTCAAAAATATCAAAGATGGAAATTTTCTTACAAAATAAAGTTTCTATTCTTCACTTCAAGTCAATTATTCATGAATATTTTAAAATATCAAAGCCTTATTTAATCAATGGATTGAATCGAAACTAAACCTTTTACGATAGCCTCTCAGTACTGAAAGCCCACTATTTATCCAATACATAGCCCTGTAGACGACAAGTACTACCAACGTGATTGCATATTAGAAATTAAGTGAAACTAAAATCGTGGAATGGAAAAAATCATCATTTTACAACAATCAATCCCGATATAACACATGCAACTCAAAGGAAATTATGGCAAACTTTGTCCGGTTCCGACTAGGTCACAACATGTCTTATACACCAATATATCACAAAAGAACCATTACGGACTTTCCGCACCTGCCAAAGCAACCTCACCAAAAGCAATAATAAATGTATGCATATATAGAATTATTAAAAGAATCTACTACTCAATATTGTAATTATAAACGGTATATAACATTTACTTAAAATTAAGTTATGATTTCATACCCTTTTAACACAGATTCTATAGTATTGATTACCCTGCTAGTACCTGTTTCCAAAGCTGGAAGCACTTAAGTAAGAAGTGGAAACATCATACATATAGTTGACCTGACCACCTATGTGTGAATTTATCATCTAAACCGGAAGTCGACCATACTTAATTATATAAAATCGACCATCTTTAACATTCTTTTTTTATAAAGTTAAGTACGGATCGGAGAACCGAATAAGAAAGAAAAATGAAAAAGAAAAGAAAAGGAAAGAAAACTTTAAGTAAGAAAAATATATTGTACAAACTTAAAAATAACTACATAATAAAATTATTAATTTAGGAACTAAAGTCCTGTGAAGTCAAATTTTCAATTTTTTTATTTGAACGACACAAGGGCTTCACCAAGAGTTGACAAGTACCCTTATTAACTAGTTATTGCTAGTATATTTTTTTAATATGTTATAATAACAATACAAAATAAATACTTAAATAATAAACCTGCACATGCGAACCAGAAATTTTACTGACCAAAAGTGCAATACACCTTCAGGGTCAAACGAGCAACTTAATTAAAACTTTCTTAAATCTTTAGATACGTCATTCACTCTAAATTATTACCCTGAAGTATAGACACAAAATAAAAACGCCGTTTAACGAATAGCAAATATTAAAAAGTAATCTCAAAATGCGGTCAATTTCGTGGAATCAGCAACAACAGCATAGAGTGGAGATCGAATCAAAACAAAATCCGGTTTTGCACATCTTGAACTGAAGTCTAAGCTCAGCATCGGTGATAAATAAACATGGAGACTGGAAATGAACCGCACGTTCCAGCACTAACCAACAAAAAAAAAAACAAGAATACAAAATTGGATTGGGATGGAATTCAGGGCCGTACTTTTATTCAGAGTTGGGTTTTAATCATTACAAACAAATTCAATTACGACAACAAGTAATATTTTATACATTATGCTTCTGCAGGGTGGAGTGCGGCAGATGCCTTTTTAAATTGGAATGAAACTGGAACGAATTGAATCAGAATAGATTTTATTTATGTTTTCCGTTTTGTCGCAAAAATGGAGTGGTCTGTTGAACAGAGCAATTTTTGCGTCGAAGTCTGCTTTGCGCTCCTCGAAACGGCTCTGAAGGTTAAGTTAACAAACATATTATGCGTTATTACAGTGAAACTCAGCTCGGGGAGCTTCACTATCAAAGACCTCTAGATTCGAAGAGCGTGACAGTTTGGTGTGCAGCCTCAGAATTAGGAATAATCGGCCGTATCGTAGATCGATAAACCAGCTGGTGAGTTAACATAAATGCCTTTATGACCGTTTTCCGATTCTACAAATACAAGCTATGCTACTATTACGCTTGCCATGTTGTCCTCAACAGTGCCAGTCAAAAAAAATGTTTCTTTCTTTTACTAATCTTGAATATATGTCATAATTTTTTCACAGAAATCATTTGTTTTTCTTTATTAACTCTTTCTATTACGGAATCTGTATCTTTATGCTCAAGTGCTTTGTCCTCTAATTAATTCTTGAAATGGTTTATATGATTTAGGCCCAGTTTTTCAGTGGTGAGTTACACCAGAGTAAGCTAACTCTAGAAGTAAATTAACCCACAGTGAACTGAGGAAGGAGTTTTTCGGTGGAAAAATCACGCAGAACGACTAAACAAACTCTGTGGATAAAACTTCAAAAGCAACTGTTCAGTTAATCCCGAGTTAACTCACGAAATTTGATGCGTTAAAACGGGCTTAACTTTAATCTCGCACTGAAAAACTGGACCTTAAAATTTTTTAATACTTTGTCAAACGATACTTCTTTACTGACATATTGATTTACAACAACCAAAATATCAAAATATCATTCTGAGTTCATTATATTTTATGTTCCGCGGTCCACGCTGAGTTTCATAAATAACATGGCAAGCTTTAGGCGTTTTCAGCTTTCTTATGAAAGTCATATTCAGGGACGTCCCGTACTCATGCAAAGTGGGTAGACAGTTACTCATTTTCACTGACTGTTTGGCATTATTCATTAAGGTACACCATTTGGTTTAAAGCCTTCTTACCACGTCAAGGTAGATGTACTAAAGAAAGATATGACTCATATTTGAAGTTCAATTCTGTTGCCACTCTCTGTTGTTCCTCTCTTACTACATCTGCAGGTAAATAAAATAATATGCTCACTAATATACACGAATTAATTGATAAAGTCAAGAATCAATTTCCATAAGTATAAATAACCATTTGGTTGGAATGGTGATTTTACTAACGCCCGTGAAATCAGTCAATTTTTTGGGGAAGTAATTGCATACATGTGAAGAAGAAAAACAAACAGAAAATAAAACAGAGACAACAAGAGTTGGCGCGACCAGATGTTGCATCGAACCAGTAGAAACAGAAAGATAGATCTTGCCATATTTAATCGTGTATCTTATCGTCTCGTCGGTCAAATAATTAACTTTAACTTAAATTACATTTTTATTCAAAGAAGAAATAAATAAACTTTCTTACATACATGGGAAAAATTAGAAATGCCATCAAAATGTTCTCTGGTTGAACTCGGTCCCTGGTATTCGTTCATGATATACTAAGAGTGCTTTTAATATGTTAACTAACCATGATCGAGGATTTAGTCTTGCCTACTTAGAAAGAAATGGAGCATGAGGATGTTTGGTTTCAACTAGATGGGCCACGGCTCATACAATAAGGGTATGCATCGATATGTTGGCCCGCCCCCGCCTTCCTGATTTGACTTCGCGCGATTTTTTCCGGTGAAAGTTCCTGAAATCTATTGTTTTTAATTATCTCCAAGGAAACTGAAAGCCCTACGAGATAAAATCTGGACCAAAATCGCCAAAATTCCGGTCACAATGCACGAAAGAGTGCACTACGAAAAAAGGCTTCAGTAGTGTACGGACAAATTTAAAAAAATCGTTAGTAGGTACCAAGATTCAATGCAATTCAAAACAAATGCGCCTGCCTTTTACCAATTGCCAAAGAACAGAAAAAAAAACCATGGCTTTGACGGGAAAGAAGTATTAAATTTTTGGAAACTGTTTCAATGGGAAGACTGAGGAAAAAATGAAAATGATGGAATAATTAGGGAATAACCCAAAGCGAAGACGATCAAAATTAAGGTATGACTGCTGAGTAGGAGTATTGACTTTTTGTGTTTTGACATCACCTTACCTCAAACAAAATGAAATATCTGAATCTCTATTTTTACTTTATTTTTATGCCGACCACTTTTTGCCTGAGTATTACAGGTTTCATAATTTTAGATACAAAATATAGTAGAAAGAAAAGGCGAAGAATTGCTCCAAATCCTTAATATGCTAATTTTCATTTGCTAATCTGAAAGTGGCTACTTTCGAAAAAAAACTGTAACTTGCAACTATTACGCCTTACAGTAAGTGCGGCCATGTCAACTTATATTGTCTGCATCCGGATATGAGTTTTTTTATCTGCATTGAAACATGACACAACGAATGTCCGGAAGACAAAACGTGCATCAGTAATGGACTTCACAAAGGTCGCTCAATATAGCTTGCCACTGACACTGTACATACCACTTCCTTCATTCACTATCATCGATTCGCTGATGCGGTTGCAACAAAACAAAATAAACAAATAATGCAGTTTAATCCATTTCTTTTCTTCTCCATCTCTTCTGTCATGAAGGATTTATTTACTTTATACATATCTGGTTAAACTTTGATACAGCTGACATTTTCATATTTTTTCCTATTCTCTCTGATAACAGTATCCAGTGGAAATAATAAAAAAAGAAAGAAAAAAAACAAGGAGAAGTGTGCCGGATTGATGCAAACAAAACTGGATAGTATATAGAATGTGCCATACAGCAAACATGGAAAAAGAGTTCTGCTTTATTTTTTATTACCTTGTTAACTGGGTTAAAGTTGGAAAAAATTTTTTTTCTTTTTTATTCAAAATGTAGGTCTACCAGAGAATTACCTTTTGTCGCTCGTTGTTCAAAAGACGATAGCAGCTACGACGAGGAGGAAAACAATTGACTTTTATTATTTATTTAAAACAAAATAAGTAAAATGGAAGAATTACACGATCCAAAGAGAGCTATTCCATAAGCAACACAATGTTGGTTTGACAATGTAAAGTAAACGTTTTGAATTACAAACAAACTTCCAGACGAAGCTTGTGTTACGAAAAAAAACATTGAATATGTCTCTGGGTGTGATGCCAATTTGAAATACACAAAAACACTTTTGCTTTCTTTGAGTCGAAGCACACACACACACACCCTTTAAGCAATTTAAATCAATAGAAATAATTTATTCAGCTGTAATGATGTCTGGTGTAGTTTTATAATGCAATTATCGAAAGTCGCATATGTTTATTGTTTATCAAACACGGCCACTTCTTCCATTGCTAATGGATACGCAAATGCATCTTAGGAGGGAGCTATAAATTCAATTAATCTTTTTTTTGGCAACGTTTATTTAAATAATTTTACATTTAAAGATGCTTTAATAAACACTTTGTATTCAATTCACTCATCTTTCTGATGAGACCAAATATTTTCAATCTTTAATGATACCTGCATGATTTGCTCAAGACAAACAACGAGACATCCCTTGTTTGGTTGCATTTGTAGTAAAATTACGAGAGTAACTTCAATTTCCTTTTTCTTATTCGAGGTCAGTTGCATGAGCGACTTCCGGAGATATTGAATTATTTATATGTATATATAGAATTGAACAAGCACAATTATTTAAGGGCTGGTAATATATTATTTATCTTATTTAATTTGTGACTTATTTTGGGTATTACATTTTTATTCTTCAGGGTATTTCGCAGTAAGTATATGAGATGTGCTATGGAAATTCCGACAAAGGTTCCGTGAACTTTATCCTCACCAGCAAATTCATCCCTCATCACCAAATCCCTTTTGAAAGCTTCTGGAAATGGGATCTACTTCAACTACGCAGCCTGACGCTGGAGTTCGACCAGTAAGAAGAGTTGTAGCTGATGAAAGAATACTGGAAGCTGTTTGAAATGATCCATCTATCAGCATCAGGGGCTTATCTTTGCAATCCAATGTTTGCGCATATACATTACAAGATTTTTATGTTCTGTATGCCGTAAATTTGTATCCGTTCAACCACACATCTGTGCAAGAACTGCTTTGGGATGATTTGGAAGGAAGCCTCGAGTTGTCTAACTGGTTGTTGGAGCTGAACTTGATACCGTGTTTTACTAGATTTTTTTGAAAACAGAAAGGATTTGTTTATTGCATTGAATATGGCAGAATGTATTCTTGTCTTTAAAAAAAAACGATCTTGAATGCATATAATGCAAATAAAATATCAAATTATTAAAAACCAAACCAAAGCAATCAAACCCATTTGTCTTATTTTTATCTGCTATGGGTTTCCCCAACTATTTTCAAATGCATTAGTTTCTCTCCAAACCTAAAACCTGACCTGCAATTCAAAAATTTACCTCAGCAGGAAAAATGGAAATGACTTAAAAAATAAATAAATATCTGAAAACTGGAAAAAGATATCAATTTTATTTAAAGAAAGAGTATTATTTCTTCTAAATAGAAAGCCCTAAACAAATTTTCTGAAGTAAGTACTTCCCGAGAGGTTTGTGTTAACATGGGCCAAGGTACACCAAAGTAAGTGGTCAAAATTTAAGCTTCCAGATTAGGCTACAGTGGATCCAGTTGTGGTGCCAAAATGACATTTATATGCCTGTACTAATGGCAGAAAACTATACCATCTTTTCAATAGTCCATTACCATTATTTGAATGTGTTTTATTTCATTTTAAAGTTGTATTGCTCAAAAAAGCAGACTCTCTTACTGTTGGCGTGTTTCACAGCTGATAATAGAATTATTTTATAGCATATTTTTGGAATTATGTCGCTCTTTTTTAACCAAGAAAATTTTATTTTGGACGAGACTAGAGACATGCCAATTTATAACAGTTATAACAGTTTTTCGCCATTGAAAGTGGGCGTGCCTGAAGTATGCCCACCGGCGGAGAGCCCTGGCCCTGTGGGCCGCAAAACCATTACTTTTATAAACTAAAACTGTTATAATTGGCATGTCTAGTCACTTCCCTATTTTATCTAAGTAGATAAACTAAGATTTCAAACTAGAATTACACGTTCTTGCTCCTACACTAAAGTAAAGTGAGCATCGTTGTTTACTTTTGATAAGAAGGTGGTGTTGTGTTAGGCAAATTGTTCAAGAAAACGCACAATTAAGTTGATAAGGTTTATAACTGAGAATGTTCATGTTTGCTACAAATACATATATATAGCAACGTTTAAGAAATATGTACGAACTTGCTCTTGTGGTACCTTCAATACAACCGTTATGAAAAACTCGGAAACGGTTCTAACAATTTTGATAATTTTTTTTGTGTACTACATGTATGTATGTACATTATATGAATGCATGAATATACATATACACAAATTTTCTGAAAATATTTTTTATCTCGAAACTGTTTAATTCAATTTCAATTTCTTAAAATTTAAAAGAAAATTTTTTATTTCAAGAAAACTGCTCAACGGTTTTTTGAATGTTTGTTATATAAATTAATTGTTTTCCATTTTGTTTAAATGTTTGTTATATAAATTAATTGTTTTCCATTTGGAAAACTCTTTGGTTGAAATGTGTTTTGCTAATACATTCGAGAATTAAGCAGGAAGAGGCAAAAGTTAACTTTTTTGGAAGTTGACATGCTATTTGGACGTACACTTTTAAAAAGGCATTTGTTATTGAAAAAAAAAATGATTTTATCAAATAACTAAAACCCTATTGGAAACCCCGTGGCCCTTAACGAAACGATTTATTTCATATATCAACTCCTTCAACTGTTTCTGAGGATTAAAGGTTTTTTTTTTTGTCACTTCATTAAAGAACGATATCACCTTGTTACCCATTATACTTAATTTCTGTTGACACTTTAAACTAAATACATGAAGCACTAGAGACCCACATGTCAGAATCCAATCAAATACAAATCAGGCATTAATCATCACAACTACTTAACACAAAAAGGAAATCAATACTATTAAAATTACAGAGAACACTATTTATGTCACTCAAATATAACTGAATAGATGATGATTGTTATTCTTAACAATTAAAAAAATAAGTGTGCGAAGGTGTATCTGTATAATCTACAGCATAAATTTGAGTTGATAGAAAGTGAATATTTTTTCACAATAATCGTTTTGACAGAAAAAAATTTTAAATCCACTTTTTTTCCACCCACCGCAACAAACCAAAAAAAAAACAAACAAAGATTAATTTTGTACAACTTTAAAACAAGTTTTTGCTTTATTGGTGGCAATGGGAACACATGACCTATTTTTCGTGCCCATTTTCATTCACCCATCCATCATCTCCTTAAAACTATAACTAATGAGCACTCCGTGCATTCGATAAGCAGCTCATCAGTCGATATTTCAGCTTCATCCTCCAAAATGTACTGCCCACCACAACGGCACCGGTAAGTTCTTATTGTCCTATCTATCCCATCGTCATCAATGCAAGTTTCAGTGTCTAAATCTTCTACTCGCAGCCGATCAAAAACATTGTTGTGCAATTGAAATCGATTCTGACACAATTCTGCATCGTAAAGCTTGCGTTTATTGGGGTCTTTCAAAGTATTCCAGGCGGTGTTAATGCGATGGAAGAAGCATGCACCGTTGTCGTTGTTTTCGTTCAAAGACGATGACGATGGCAAGGAGTTGGACAGGTCATTCATCTTATCTGGGTGGTATTGCAGAATGAGTTCCTTGTACTTGTGCTTGAGCTCTTCCAGTGTTGCACTTTCATTGCACTGAAGGATTTCATAAAAATTCGCAGTTGTCGACATAATTCTGGTGATTGTTCGAAAAAATTGGCCTGCACTGGCCTTCTTCTTATCATAAAAAAACTGAACACACAATACGAACTGAGAACGGGCGAACTGTTTGCCTTTGCCCCTCTCTCTTTAACACCGCGAACCACGAAACAGAAGCAGCCAAAGCCCTGAAAGGAGATAATTGAGGAAGAAAATGATACGAGTGTAAGGAAATGGGCTTGGCTATAGAATTTGCTTCTTAATTTTAAGGGTGCTCATGATACATTATGTTGAATGAAAACTAATGCCCAAGAGCAGGAACACAATGGGGAGAGGAGATATAAGAAGAAAACGAATGTCAAACGACCTGCCCGTCTCTTCCCATCGAACAAGAGAAGATAAAACCCCAAGCCAAATGGTGAAGTTAAGGCCAAGAGACCCTACCCCTTTATTTATTGTTTATTTGGACAAAGGGATACGAATTAGAATCGATAAATTAAAACAAAAAAAAATGAATAACTTCAGGAAATAAAATTCATATTCATTCGAGACGTGAATTACAATTATTATTGTCGTTGAATGGCTAAACTTACCGTAAAAGGAAGTTTCGATCGACGTTCCCAATGAAAATGCTGAAAGGAATACCGTGGTGGAGGAAGGGGTTTTTTTGTCCAAAGATGGTTCCTTTTTTATTTTTAGTTAAAATGCGCACTTCACGAATCAATGGGCAAGTGATTTGTTCGGTTTGACACTTTGAAAATTCACACTAATGTGTAACGTAAATTTTTTTAGTTAATAGTTTTAAAGTGCAGACATTTTTTTAATAATTTCAAAAGAAAAAAGTTAATTTTTTTTTCTGGGCCAAGTTGGAGGCGAAAGAGCACCGATACCGACGAGACGAGACAGCCACAGCACAGCACAAGAAAAGTTTGCTTGCAGAATGAAGTTTGGAAAACAACTGGAAACTGGAATTGGAATGAATGCATCACTTTCCTAAGGCCTGATTCACAATGCGGCGAGGAAACGAGACGTGAGCGTGACGAGAACTCGTTGTAGTTGTCAAACCAATTTCAAACAATGAAATCATTCCTGGATATACACAATGCGGCGTTTATCGTCGTCATGTCACGCCAAGAATTCGAAAAATTGAAAAAAAGGCGCGTCGTGACGACGATTTTCATTTTTGCTAAGTAATTTACAGATTTTTCACAAAAGATCAATTTGTGTCTAACAAATAAAGTTATTGATAAATATAGTTTTGTAAGTTATTTTTTTATATTTTTTTAATTTTTTTTTATACATAATGAATTTTTGTCGTAAATACGATCGCCACATTGTGAATCAGGCTTCAGGCACGAACTGAGACCACAGATTAGGCTTGTTCAGCGAGGCTGTTCGGAACAGTTTAGAACAGTTTCGAACAGAAAAGTACAACTTTTTGCTGTTCAATGAGGAATTTCTGTTCTAAACTGTTCTGGTATGCTGTTCAATGAGGCTATCTAGAACACTTTGGAACAGTTTCGAACAGGATTTTCTGTACTAGCTTTTTAGGTGGAACAACTTAGAACAGATTTCCTGTTGCTGTGCTGTTCTGTTCTAATCTGTTCTGTTCTAATCTAACTATTTTGTCACTGCACAAACCTATTAGCCACATGAAGATGAGAATCCCTGGCAGCATTTTAATTTGCCTACCAGCTTGTTGAACTGTCCGATATCAGATAAATAATGAGAATGTGTGTATAAAAACCTCACACATACACAGCAGTGATCTTCAGACACCGGTTAAATTGTTGTTGCAATTCACCTCTATTCATCAACGCGGGAAGAAATTACAAATACAACAATGTAAACAAATGGATTTTGAAGGGTGAAACGTACGAAACATTCTCATCTTCATATGGCTTATCTGTGGTACTGAGACGACGAGGAAAGTAGGCATGCTCAGGGAAATGAGATTTCAGAGATCTCAGCAATATGTCTGTTTGGATATTTGATGTCGTTTTCGATTTGATTTTCGCATTCGCACTGTTCTACTCTTTTTTGATTCCAATCGAATATGAAATCAACCTCCTACACCTCCTACTTTATGAAATTAGGAACAGTAGAACACTTCGAAAATAAAGGGTTTTCCAATAGGAGGTGTTATTTTGAATAGCCCGCTATTTCGGTAGCTGTCACTTTTGAAGCTGTCATTTTTTGACATTTGACAAGTAGAAACTACGCCATTAATAAAAATGGAACGATACACGCTTCAACAACGCATTGAAATTATTAAAATTCACTATAAAAATGGTGAACATTTGGCAGAGACGGTTCGTAAAACTAAAACATTTTTGGGTCGTCGTGAAGCACCTTGTCGGACCGCAATACAGAAATTGGTGGACAAATTCGAGCTGTTGGGACAAGTTAGTGATGTGAAGAACAAAACCCGCGCACGTCGCTCAAGAACAACTGAGAACATTGCTGTTGTAGCCCAAAGTGTTGAAGAAAACCCAGGTTTGTCCATTCCTCGGAATGGAATTACGCATTCCACAAACGTCATTACACCGTATTTTGCATAAAGACTTGGGTCTTAAGGCTTATAAAGTTTAGTTAACACAAGAAATCAAGCCGGCTGATCATCAACAACGTCGTGTCTTTGCTGATTGGGTCCTTGAAATGCATGAAAATGATCCGGAATTTCATCGAAAAATCATCTTGACTGATGAGGCCCATTTCCACCTTGGAGGCTACGTCAACAAGCAAAACTGTCGCATCTGGGGCTCGGAAAACCCAAGAGTTATTGTTGAAAAGCCTCTCCATCCTCAACGCGTGACTGTTTGGTGCGGTTTATGGTCCGGCGGGGTCATTGGACCTTACTTTTTCGAAAATGAGGCTGGAGCAACAGTTACGGTCAATGGATTGCGCTATCGAGAGATGATTAATGATTTTTTATGGCCGGAATTGGATGGTATTGATCTGGACAACGTTTACTTTCAACAAGACGGCGCTACGTGCCACACAAGCAATGAAACCATCGATCTTTTACGGGAAAAGTTTCCGGACCGTGTTATCTCTCGAAGAGGTGATCACAATTGGCCACCGAGATCTTGTGATTTAACACCTTGCGACTTCTTCCTTTGGGGCCACGTGAAAGATAAGGTCTACGCCAACAGCCCAGCGTCGATTCAAGACCTCAAAGATGGAATTCGTGAGGCTATCGAGGACATAGGGCAGCCACTTTGCGATTTGGTTATGGAAAATTTCATGAAAAGGATATGGTCCTGTAAGCGTGGTCGTGGCGGCCATTTGGCTGATGTTGTGTTCCATTATTAACGGCATACCTTCTCTTTATAATGAAATAAACATCCGATCATTTATCTCAAAAAATGCCATTTTCCTTTGAATATCAAAATAACACCTCTTATTGGAAAACCCTTTATTAAGGTAGAACTAGAACAGTCGGAAGGCCTAGAAACAGAGCGAATACAAAGAATTCATATGTTGTGCCCATAATTGCGATTTGGAACTGGTCGTTTAGTTTTCGTTAACTTTTACCGTCGGACGTGAAGAGCGCTCATCGACCGCTCATTCATAAGGATTCAAAAATCAAAATGGTGGAAGCAACTAAAAAGGATTTGGCACTTGGTGCTTAGTTTTCGGTTTTGTTCTGATTGATAAGTGAAGGCTTAACTACATAAGCCAAAAAGGACTTTTGTACAAACGTAAAAATATTTTTTTCCCCGCTAGCGTAATTGTTTTATGAAAAAGAATATACAATTTTTTTTTCAGACCAAAATTTAATCTTTCTGCATCATTTTTATAAGTTTTCCAGTCAGAAAAACTATTCCAAAATGAGTTTGAAAATTTTCACTTTTGTACTTTTTCACTTTTTGGGCTTATGTAGTTAAGCCTTGAGTGAAGTAAAATCTTTTTTTTTTTAATTAATTTTATCAATTTCGAATTTTAGTGGTTTTTCAAAGTAAATAATCACTTTTTTTTATTTTATTGTGTCTTCAAAGAAAAGATTTACTAGTAGTATTTATATACATTTAGATATTTTTTTTCACTGCGCGGCTGTAATGTATTGCCAACT
This sequence comes from Leucozona laternaria, assembly GCA_932273885.2. Lineage (NCBI taxonomy): Eukaryota > Metazoa > Arthropoda > Insecta > Diptera > Syrphidae > Leucozona > Leucozona laternaria. The sequence goes on along the minus strand of OW026366.1, from coordinate 27,692,904 downwards.
CTTTCGGTTAAGTTTATGTTTATGTTTGCCACATGGCCTAACTGTAATGGGTGAAACTGCTCTTGCTCAGAAGCCTATCACTCTGTGCTGGGAAAATTGACATTGAACAAACAATTATTTTAAGCCCGAACCACACTTCTCCACAACACACCACACGAGAGTAGTGTGGTTCGGGCTTAAAATAATTGTTTGTTCAATTTCAATTTTCTTACCCGGAGGCCACACGAGCCAGTACTGGCAAGCAAGTTGCAATACATAAACATTTTTTCACTAACACATATAAACCCAAGCAACTTGCTCGTCAACTGGCTTGCCTTTTTCGAAGCCAGTTGAGCAGCCAGTAGAGAAGCAAGTAGGGCGTTCATTTTTTTAACTATAGTCAACAATCATCGTTCCTTTTATTTAAATTTCTGAATTAATTAGATTTTGTGCAAAAAATAAGTTAAAATAAATTTAGTGTGGAATTTGATTGCATTTTAAAAATGTTAAAATTCACTTTCATACGAAACTTGACATTGCTTGACAGAATATTTGACATTTGCGAATATTTCGTTACAAAAAACCAAAAGGCTCTAAAATTGCCCTTTTCAAAAAATAAAATTTCAAATTGTTCGGATATATAGAGGTTTTTTAATCCATTGACATCGTAGACATCCTTTAATGACGGTGTTCACATTGGACTCACTCCGTGCGACTCATTTTGACATCTCTTTCTTTTTTCTCACTCCACCTCACTATATGAGAAAGTGAGGCAAGATTTTTTAATTTTTTTGAAAAAATCCTGCCTCACTAGACTATCTCTTTTTTATCACTAGGTGGAGTGAGATAAAACAAAGAAATGTCAAAATGAGTAGCGCGGAGTGAGTCCAATGTGAACACCGTCAATGGAATTTGAAAGTCTATGGCTCGACAGATAGGGGACAAATTATATTTGATCCTGTCGTGAATATTTCGTTCCAAATGCCAACCGATTGCCCTCAAAATGCATTTTTCCGGAGCAGAAAAAAAATGGAAAAAATTCGGATTTTCAGAGGTTTTTTAATTCATTGACATCGTAGACATCCTTCAATGGAATTTGAAAGTTTGTGGCTTGACAGATAGGGGACAAATTATATTTGATCCTATCGAGAATATTTCGTTCCAAATGTCAACCGATTGCCCTAAAAATCCATTTTTCCGGAGCGGAAAATAAAATGGAAAACTATTCGGATTTTTAGAGGTTTTTTTATCCATTGACATCGTATACAACCTTCAATGGAATTTGAAAGTTTTGTGCTTAACAGACGGATAGCTAACAAAATGTATTTTGACGTCTGTAGTTTTTTTTTGGTACATGAATTTTAGTTAGAGTATATGTTATTCCCTCTTATGTTTCGTTGTCCATAATTTCAATTATTAAAGTTTGTTAACCATTTTTGCATTTTTCTTTAATATTCTTTAAAAATGTATTTTGATTTTTTCAATCCATTTTGTTTGAAAGATCAACCAAAATTGTTTACTATAGTAGAGAAAAAGAACGACCTACTTGCAAGCAACTTGCTTGGCAAGTGGAGTGCCACCTACGTCACAGCCAGTACATAGATACGAATTTGGCAGGCAATGTATGAACCCAACTTGCTTGCCAGTACTTGCTCGTGTGGCCTCAGGGTTAGCACAGAGTGATGTCGCTATCGGTCTAATGTATTTCATATGCGTAGAGCCATATTTGTATCGTGTGATGTGTTGTGTCGAAATCTATGAAATAACTACATGGGAATGACAGCGACACACTACTCCACAACACATCACACGAGAGTAGTGTGGTTCTGGCTTTAGGCCTGTCGCCCACTAGGCAGCTTTTAGTTGCTCACCCCAGCAACTTTTAGTTGCTCCCTATTCAATTACATAAGGCAACTAAGTCGCCCAGTGGGCACTCTCTCAAATAAGCCAATGTAACTGAATGGACCTCTCTGCCACCAAATGTCAGAAGTGTCAGTATAAAATTTGTAAAAAAAGAAAATATCAATCTGACAGCACTCCCTGCTTGGAAAACAAAACCAAATGTCAAAAGCATGAAGTCGAGCCAAAAAAGTCGGGTGTTTAATAATAATTATGTACTAAAATTAGTTTTTTTCTGTCAAACACTGGAAAAAATGTTCACTAAATTGTTAGGCACTAAGGCTAGGCGCACACATGCAATTTTCAGTTTCGCAACAGTTTGGTTGCTTAACCCGGAGGCCACACGAGCCAGTACTGGCAAGCAAGTTGCAATACATACACATTTTTTCACTAACACATATAAACCCAAGCAACTTGCTCGTCAACTGGCTTGCCTTTTTCGAAGCCAGTTGAGCAGCCAGTAGAGAAGCAAGTAGGGCGTTCATTTTTTTAACTATAGTCAACAATCATCGTTCCTTTTATTTAAATTTCTGAATTAATTAGATTTTGTGCAAAAAATAAGTTAAAATAAATTTAGTGTGGAATTTGATTGCATTTTAAAAATGTTAAAATTCACTTTCATACGAAACTTGACATTGGTTGACAGAATATTTGACATTTGCGAATATTTCTTTACAAAAAACCAAAAAGCTCTAAAATTGCCCTTTTCAAAAAATAAAATTTCAAATTATTCGGATATATAGAGGTTTTTTAATCCATTGACATCGTAGACATCCTTTAATGGAATTTGAAAGTCTATGGCTCGACAGATAGGGGACAAATTTGATCCTGTCGTGAATATTTCGTTCCAAATGTCAACCGATTGCCCTTAAAATCCATTTTCCGGAGCGGAAAATAAAATGGAAAACAATTCGGATTTTTAGAGGTTTTTTAATCCATTGACATCGTAGACATCCTTCAATGGAATTTGAAAGTTTGTGGCTTGACAGATAGGGGACAAATTATATTTGATCCTATCGAGAATATTTCGTTCCAAATGTCAACCGATTGCCCTAAAAATCCATTTTTCCGGAGCGGAAAATAAAATGGAAAACAATTCGGATTTTTAGAGATTTTTTTATCCATTGACATCGTATACAACCTTCAATGGAATTTGAAAGTTTTGTGCTTAACAGACGGATAGCTAACAAAATGTATTTTGACGTCTGTAGTTTTTTTTGGTACATGAATTTTAGTTAGTTGTCCATAATTTCAATTATTAAAGTTTGTTAACCATTTTTGCATTTTTCTTTAATATTCTTTAAAAATGTATTTTGATTTTTCAATCCATTTTGTTTGAAAGATCAACCAAAATTGTTTACTATAGTAGAGAAAAAGAACGACCTACTTGCAAGCAACTTGCTTGGCAAGTGGAGTGCCACCTACGTCACAGCCAGTACACAGATACGAATTTGGCAGGCAATGTATGAACCCAACTTGCTTGCCAGTACTTGCTCGTGTGGCCTCAGGGTAAGTGACTACGAACTTGTATGAGAGTGCGCACACATGCAAAACTATTCATTCGTCGATTCGAGCAACTTAAAAATTTGTGTTTTGACACAAATCAAACGATTGCCCCAAATCAGTTCCTTAGTTTGTGTCACACCGAATTATATGTAACTGCGCGCACATTACATGCCGCCTCCACTGGGCATGAACGATGCTCGGATTATGAACATGTCTTTAAAAAATCCAATGGAAGCAGAAAAATCCATGTCATGTCCATGTCATACAAGTCAGATTGTAGAATGGATTGTGGTTGTGATGTTGGACATCGTTGATGCCCAGTGGAGGCGGCATGTTAAACCAAATAGTTGAACTTTTTTCTTTGAGTGCAAGTCCCCTTTGTCCCCTTTCACACGAGGAAACTGAGTTGCCAGCAACATTCATTTTGTAGTTGAGAAGGGCAAGAAGTAAGAGGGGAAAATGAAATCTCCCCGGTCAACGATTCGAGGAGATTTTTTTGACATTCCTCTTCACACACCCAGTAGAGTGTGTTCAACGAAGGTATTTTAAAAGGAAACTACAGAAAGTTGCCACGATTTTGTTTCTTCGTGTGAAAGGAACAGGAGATTATTAAGGAAATTAAAAGAAAACGTCAAAAAAATCTCCAACAACTTGTTTCCTCGTGTGAAAGGGGACTTTCAAACGAGGAAACTGAGTTGCCAGCAACATTCATTTTGTAGGTGAGAAGGGCAAGAAGTAAGAGAGGAAAATGAAATCTCCCCGGTCAACGATTCGAGGAGATTTTTTTGACATTCCTCTTCACACACCCAGTAGAGTGTGTTCAACGAAGGTATTTTAAAAGGAATCTACAGAAAGTTGCCACGATTTTGTTTCTTCGTGTGAAACGAACAGGAGATTATTAAGGAAATTAAAAGAAAACGTCAAAAAAATCTCCAGCAACTTGTTTCCTCGTGTGAAAGGGGACCAAGAGAGAAAATCGTTGCAGTCAATATTTTCCTTTCACCAAAAATTCAGAGGGAAGAGAAAAGCCTTACATCCCAATTATATTGGTTTTATCTTTCATCTGTTGATTGCGAAGATTGAACTGTTTCTCAAACTGAAAAAATACCTGTGTCCTACGTGATTAAACGTAGATGCGCGACCATGCAACCAAATAGTTTCTCGGCGATGTGTATGTATTGGTGTATTTCATTCCAATATTTTATTAAGTGTGACGAGCTAAGTAATTAGTATATATCCACAAAATATATTCTTCTCGAGTGTGTTTCTTTATTCATTCCAAACATTCAGAATACTCGGAATAAGCATTTTGAGTTTCTTTATTCACAAGAATATTCCGGATAAACCATTCTGTTGTTTTTTTTATTCATTCTGGAATATTTGGAAGGCATTCTTTTCATTCCATGTTAAAAGGTGGAATGTCCCCTTTCACACGAGGAAACTGAGTTGCCAGCAACAATCAGTTTGTTGGTGAGAAGGGCAAGAAGTAAGAGGGGAAAATGAAATCTCCCCGGTCAACGATTCGAGGAGATTTTTTTGACATTCCTCTTCACACACACAGTAGAGTGTGTTCAACCAAGCTATTTTAAAAGGAAAATACAGAAAGTTTCCACGATTTTGTTTCTTCGTGTGAAAGGTACAGGAGATTTTTAAGGAAATTAAAAGAAAACGTCAATAAAACCTCCAGCAACTTGTTTCCTCGTGTGAAAGGGGACAATAGGTGTATTCCTTTGGGCTCCAGTATCTACTGCCAAGTACTTTTGGCTGCAGTCAACTACTTCTACTCTGTGGTCGAAGTAGTTCAAAGTAGTTCATTAATCTAATTACAGAATGTTTCCAAACAAGAAAAAGACATCACCAATCAAAAGAAACTACGTAGTGAATTGTTGCTGTTGACATTTTTCTAGTTAAAAGTAAAATACAAAAACAAACAACCGAAATTAATTTGATATTGAGGTTAGATTTTACTTTTGGCGAAATGAAAGCATTCCATTCATCATCTACTGGGAAGTACTAAAAAGTACTTTGGAAGGCCCAATGGAACACGGCTAATAAAAGGAATATTGGGCGCGTTCAGTGGAATTGATGTACCTATGGATCTCTGCCACCAAATGTCAGAAATGTCAGTGTGAAATTAAAAAAAAAAAAAAAAAAACAATCTGACAGCACTCCCTGGTTGGAAAACAAAACCAAATGCCGAAGGCACGAAGGCGAGCCAAACAAGTCGTGTGTTTAGTAATAGTGATTAATATGTAATAAAATTAGTTTTTTTGTATCAAACACTTAAAAAAATGTTCACTAAAATGTTTAAACACCAATTAATACGTAATTCGATTGAAAATTTAAGTTTTCAGTTCAAATACAAAAAAAAATCAAATGACCGGATTTTTAACACTGCCAAGAGCATGTAAATATTTTCCAACCAGGGACTTTTTTTGTTGTTGTTTTTAGTTGTCAAATTAGAAAGAGAAATGACAAAGACAAATCTTGGAAGACCTCTATTCTCGTGTATGGCATATTCACATTGGTGTAAAAATTTAAAAACAGGAAAACAATGCGAATAAAGGCACCACGCCATAAATGCTACGTATTTAATGTAACAAATTATCAATTTTGAACTTTAGGAATACATATTTAACAAAACAAAAATGTATGTGTATTCAACACATTTTGACATATCACCGGGCAAGTGATTGCCATTGTTTTTGTTCCTTATTTCTTTTTGTTTTGTTTCCTTATCCATTCCATCATGGATGTTCTGGATAAACATTTTGTCTTTTCCATCTATTCTATTCCATATCCGGAATAAATAAAGAAACACACTCCTCATGTGTTCGTTTGGATTTGACGGTGTTGTTCAAGTGTTGTTTTGTTTTCAAACAATGCATGTACATATTTATCCCTTTCTTTCCTTATTAAAAATAGGAATTGAAATAGGAATAATAGAAATTCAGAGAAAGAAAAACTAAATAAATGTTGTCTGTGTGTTGATTTATCTCGGTCGTTGATTTTTAAGTTGATTATGTGATTTTTAAGTGATTAAACTATTCAGTTTTGGAAAAATTGCGTGTGCGCGCCTAGCCTAATTAATAGGTAATTCGATTGCAAATTTAATTTTTCACTTCCAATTACAAAAAATAATCAAATGACCGAATTTTGAACACTACCAAGGGCATGTAAATATTTTCCAACCAGGGACTATTTTGTTTTTGTTTTTATATGACAAATTAGAAAGAGAAAAGACATAGACAAAAATCTTGGAAGAGCTCAATTGGGAGCAACTAAAAGTTGCTGGGGTGAGCAACTAAAGTTGCCTATGGGCGGCAGGCCTGAATGAAAAATAAGTAAACGTAAGGACAAAAGAGATAGATATACAACACAGTACTGTCAGTAAAATCCGTATTGTTTTATTTTCATGAAGTGATCTATATATGGATCATCGGCTATAGTAAAAAACTGCTATCGTCGCTGTCGGTGGGAGTCCACGTAGATCTTCGAAAAAGGCGATAATCAGCTGTTCTCCAAATTTCCATCGGATACTTTAGTATTCCGAACATTTTAGGATAGCTTGGGATTTGTTTCTGACAACAGCTGATTGGTTCATCAGTTGAATTTTTCTATGCGATTACAACAACAGAAACCAATCCGGATAGCTTTGGATCGTTACCCGAACGCGGCCATTTTCTCAAACTTACTGCAAAATGTAAACCTCTCACGACCAGCATAATTTTAAATGCGCATCCACCTTTAAATGTCAGAAGCCAAAAACTAGTCTACCAATCAGCGTGGCCCACATTTATTTTTTGTTCCATCTCTTACGAAAATTATCCATCTAACCTTGTCCCTCCAATAAAACTCTCGTATAAAACAAAAAAAACCTTCCGAACAGAGATATCTGACGTGTGTCAAAATATATCATCGAAGCGGTTGGAAAAATTCTCATCAAACACTCAAGATTTGATATCAATGAAAAATATAGGTGCATTTTCACCACATTAAAATTTATCAAAAACTGTGTTAAATCAACAAAAATATGTTCTAAACATTCGTAAATTACAAAAACATTATCAAACTTTGGAATTAATTAAGCGCAGTGAAAAATATGAGCGCCTTTCTTCTTAGTGATATTTCTCCATTGGGGGATCGAAAATTAGCTGCTTGTGTGATAATACTACTTTTGGAATTATTTTTAGATGGTGAGCTATTTGCCTAAATTAACCAAAATTGTACACGTTTAACGTGTTTCATCATTTCTTGCGTAGGTGCTAAAGCTGTAAAGAGCGCAGATATAGAAAACCATCTGGAATTGGGAAAAGAATTTCTAGCCAGGGGGCAACTAGCAGACGCCTTAACACACTATCATGCAGCTGTTGGTGAGTTGGATGTTTTTTTTGTAAATAAATAAGGTTTCTCAAATTTTTCGCTCTGCAGAGGGAGATCCAAACAATTACTTGACCTTATTTAAGCGAGGAACGGTGTACCTTGCCCTTGGAAAGACCCGTTTTGCCATTCAGGACTTCGCAAGGGTTCTGGAATTGAAACCAGATTTTACAGCTGCTCGGCTGCAAAGAGGAACAGTTTTCATGAAATCTGGAGAGTACAAGTTAGCTGCCGATGATTTTGCACATGTGGTAAGCCTGAGAAGAATAGTCCTAAAGAAACACTAATACAACTTTAATTCTTAGCTCCAGGAAGAGCCCTACAATGAAGTTGCCAATGAATATTATTCCCGTATTGGCCCAGCTGGGGAACAATGGACACTAGTTGTTGATTTAATGTCTCGCGGAGACTATGGTTCTTCAATTACTCTTCTGACTCAGTTGCTCGAGATCTCACCATGGTCCACTGTGTTTCGACAAGCGAGGGCCGACGCTTATATCGCCCAGAACGACTACCTGGCTGCGATATCTGACCTTCGCTCGGTGAATAAACTCACACAAGACAGCACAGGTGGATATTTCCGACTTGCCGAATTGCTTTACCGAATCGGACACGCTACAAGTGCTCTCAAGGAAATACGAGAGTGTCTGAAACTTGATCCTGAGCACAAAGATTGTTTCCCCTTCTACAAGAAGCTGCGCAAGGTTGAAAAATCTCTGAGCAATGCCGAGGCAGCGAAAGAAGAAAAGCGCTACGCCGACTGCATCACATCGGCGGAATCAGTACTCAATCAGGAGAAAGAGGAAGACATGATCATATTTGAGGCTAAGAAACTATTGTGCGGATGTCTAACTCACAATGAGGAACACACAAAAGCAATATCCAGATGCAATCAAGCTCTGGAAATAATTAAAGACGCACAAATTCTCTGTGATCGCGCCGATGCATACATCGGAGCAGAAATGTACGACGATGCCATACACGACTTCCAGGCTGCTCTGGAACTCGATGAAAGCCTTCAGCGTGCCAAGGAGGGCGTCGAAAAAGCCAAACGGCTACAGAAGCAATCCGAACGAAGAGACTACTACAAAATCTTGGGTGTTAAGCGAAATGCCAACAAACAGGAGATTACCAAAGCCTATCGCAAAGCCGCACAGAAGTGGCATCCAGATAACTTCAGAGATGAAGAGAAGAAAGTAGCGGAGAAAAAATTCATCGACATAGCGGCAGCCAAAGAGGTTCTCACAGACCCCGAAAAGAGGAGACAATTTGACAATGGCGAAGATCCCCTGGACCCTGAGGGCGGACAACAGGGATTCCGTGGCGGTGGTAGTCCGTTCGCACACTTCCACCACGATTCTCCGTTCCAGTTTAAATTTCACTTCAACTAAGTCTCCAAGCACATCCACCCGCCAATCAAAAAAGACTTCGCCCCTTTTCAATTTGAACAAAACAAAAAAACGATTGAATTTAATTTTTTTTTTTTTAATATACTTAGAATATATAGGCCAACATCAAAAAAGCACGCAAATCAGCGAGATATTCCACTTAGTAAGAGACGTTTATGTTTCTTGATTTATTTTCTATTTTAATCCTTATTTTCAAGGCTAATGATCACATTGTCAAATGCGTGCTTTACGATCATGCACAAATCAAATTGAAGAACTATGATTTTTCTTATACAAACAAAAAACACCTAAAAGAGGGATGCTAGTTTTTTTTCTCTTGTAAATAGTAGGGTAATTACGATATATAAACTATAGCGGTAATAAAATCCAAAAGAAAATTTGTTACCATACCAAGTATACACTGTTTTTTATTATTAAAAGATAACCCAATGGGGTTAATGCGGAAGCATATCGGGGGCTATCGTGAATAAAATTTCCGTGGGAATATTTCCCTCCGTCGAAAATTTGGAAAGTGAATAATGGTTGAAAGTATCCATTGGAATCTCATGGTACCGGGAACAAATTTTCCAGGTGAATTTGGCTATCATTTCAATAAGCCAAATTTGAGCTTAAAAAGTGGAGTTGAAAAGTATTGGGGTTTCAAATTTTTGAAGATGGGAAACATTCCCAGGGAAATTTTATTCACGATAGCCCCCATCATCTTCAGAGTGACACCAAGCTTCATCTTAATCGTGGAGTATCGAATCACTTAAGATCTTTCCGCCCATCTTCTCACCGAATAAAACCGGCAATTTTCAAGATTGATTTAATTGAAAAAAAAACTAAGGCTAGCTTTTCAGTCGTGAGTTAAACCAGATTTAATTAACTCTAGAAGTAATTTAACCCACAGTTAACTGAGGTAGCATTTTTTTGGTGGAGAATGCATGCCGATCGACTGAACAAATTCGATGGATTAAATATCAAAAGCATCTGTTTGGTGAACTCACAAAACTAGTGAATTAAATCGAGTTCAACTTTAATCTGGCACTTAAAAACCGGACCTAATAATTATATTTTATATTACAAAAGCTACGTTTTTTGTTTGGAGAGAAGTTTAAATTGTATTTTAAAGAATCCCAACAAAGACTGTTTTTAAACGATGCAATTTCTTCTTACGATTTTTAAGCACGTTAGCGACGGACGTATGTGGTGTCAGGGGTAGACGAAATATCTGATGTAGAACAAATTGCAGAGTTATCGCTAATTCTTCTTTGTGTTTTTCCTTATTAATCGAATGTATTTTATTTTCATTCGTCGCCCACTCAGATAACTTCGCTTAATCAAGTGGAGTAAAGAGTGCAAAGAGATGATACTTTTTCACTTGCACAATGTTAACTTTCATTAAAAACCACAATTAGAAGGAAGCCAAAAGAGAAACGAAGATTAAAAATCGCTGTCGTGTAGAAGCTAAAAGCAGTCAAAGGAAATTTTTGCGAGTGTCATGCTCTAATTGGAGACCGCCGCAGAAAGCAGAATGCTTACAAAAACAACTATCGAGAGTTTCAATCTGAATTGGCAGATCAAACACAATTTTCGAAAGATTTTTGTCAGACGTTATGAATCTCTAGCGCATTTTTTTGTTGTTCACTTTTTCATTTTTTGATTCAATGTAGTTAAGCCTTTTTTGCCTGTTTTTATCGAATGGGAAAATTTTTAAAATGTGTGAAAGATTTTTTTTTTATTATCCTTTCGATCTATTATTAAGGCTGTCCCAAGCCAACGCGAAACATTCGTGCGAATATGCGACGACTGAATAGTGTTCGAAGATTCGCATCGCACCAGTGTGGGTGCTCCCATTAATATCCATGTAAATAAATTAAGACAGGCGGAAGTTTCGTTGTCGCGCCGAATGTTTCGCGTTGGTTTGGGAGATCCTTTAAGGCTGTCCCAAACCAAAGCGAAACATTCGTGCGAATATGCGACGACTGAATAATGTTCGAAGATTCGCATCGCGGCAGTGTGGGTGCTCCCATTAATCTCCATGTAAATAAGTTAAGACAGGCGAAAGTTTCGTCGTCGCTTTGAAATATTCGCGTTGGTTTGGGAGAGCCTTTATTCTCTTATTCTTCGATCGTCGCTTATTTGCTGCGAATATTTCGGGTCGGTTTGGGAGAGCCTCTTTAGTGGAGCCCTCTACGAAATCAAGTTACATGTCCAACGAAAGGAAATTTACTGTTCGTTTATTTGATTGTGGTTGCGATGTTGGACATCTGTCGGTGTGTCGGCAGCATTTCGTTTACACCTTTAAGAATATGTCAAAATATTTTGTAAATAGTTTTGGTACGAACAACCAGATGTCACCTCGAACGCAATTTTCCAAAATATGACATTTCTGTCATGTCTTCTCTCTTTCGCCATTTGTCAAGTTTCCGGTACGTACGCAAATTTAGGTATAAGAAAATTAATTTTACAAATTTTCCAAAATTGAAATCATTTATAAAAGAAATTATTTTAATTTTCGAAAGTCAAAGTGTTTCTTCAACTAATTATGCAGTTGGCTAGTGAATTTTATTTAAATTGTGCTCGATGTTTATGGATACAAAATTTGTCTCAGTGGTTAAGTGAAATGTTTCATTTGCACAAATAAAATTCACTGGCCAATCGAAGACAATAATTCTATAAAATAGATATATCTGCTGTGATTTTTCCGTGCGTTAACAATGTTCATTAACTCGGTTTCAGATAACAATGGTTGACGCAGCAGTTAAACCCGCAGCAGCACCTGCCAAGGCACCAAAACCAGCAAAAGCTGAAAAGGTCGCTGATAAGAACGAGAAACATGTTCGCTCTCTGAAACGACACGGACGTCTTTTTGCCAAAGCTGTCTTCACTGGATACAAACGTGGTCAGAGGAATCAACACGAAAACCAGTCCATCCTCAAGGTAAGTTATTAAAAGTAGACCTAGGATTTTCACAGAAAGGCATACATTTTGTTTACTTTTTTATTTCAATTGCAGATTGAAGGATGTCGCAGGAAAGAACACGGAAAGTTCTACATTGGCAAGCGTTGTGTTTATGTATACAAAGCACAGACCAGGAAGTGCGTGCCACAGCACCCCGAAAGGAAGACCAGGCTGCGCGCTATCTGGGGCAAGGTTACCCGATTGCACGGTAATACTGGCTCTGTACGTGCCCGTTTCAACAGAAATCTTCCCGGTCACGCTATGGGACATCGTATTCGCATTGTAAGTGAAAATAATTTTTATTCCGAATCGAAAATGTAACTGAATATCTTCGTTCTTCTTTTTGTTACAGATGTTGTACCCTTCAAGAATTTAAGTTGTTGTATTTTAAACTTAAAACAAATTTTATAAATAAAACTTAAACTATAAATCTGAAACTCTAATCTTCTTTAAATCTGATTCAACACCTGCCAAATGTTGTTCCGACAGACTTGTCTAATGGTTTTGTCAAGAAAAAAAACAGGAAATTTGCGTTTCTTTGGACATAAAATAAAATGTAACAGGAATCTGGCTCATGACTTGTCCCATTCCAAGATATATTATTTTGTAGTGTATCACTTCAAAATAGATTCTTAAAAGAACGGTATGTACTATTTATGTATGTAAACTTTTGGTAAAACTTACATTCATTGTGGAAAGCAAACACCAACTATGCAATTCTAATAAAGTAGGCAGAATGTCAAATAAACAATAATTTGTCAGAAGAAATGAAACTCGAAATATTTCCTGTTTTTTTTCCTATGTTTTTTCTGTTTTTTTTCCTATGGGTTTTGAGCGCAAATTGTGAACATTAATGAACCTTACCAAAAAGACCTAATTTATCACGACGGATCAACAATAATTGGTCTTAGTGTGTCGGCCTTTAGCCGACAGCCACTTCCAACTAACCTTATTTAATTCTCAAAATGCAAGGGGCAATTGAAACAAATCGAATGACATAACTTTTGCACAGACGTTTTACCATGTGCCAAAAAAAATAGAAATATATAGGTACATAGAAACATATTTTTTGCAAACAATTTTATTCCAAGAAATTCCTACCTTTAGTTTTACCACTTATTTGTGGAAATGTTTTTTTTTTCGATTTCTTCAGCATACTGCATAAAAGTAGGTAATTTAAAATACAAAATATTTGTATCTTCAAATGCATGAAGACACAACTGAAACAGTTATTGTTTTTAGAATCGAATATTTAAATTGAAAATTACGAAAGTCTTGATTATTCTATACAAGAAAATTCAAGAAAAAAAGCAGTTTTCTTAATTTGCAATATTCTTAAAAAAGACATGCATATAACCCTATTCTGCTATTCGATCGGAAATTAAGATTTACGTAAATGTAACATTCAATTTAACTACAATTAGTGGCGCAAAATTTTAAACATTTAAAACCTACTGTAAATCATTTTTAAATTGGACGCCGACTCTAAAAATGAGTTTTAGAATGAGAGTCGACGCTTTGATAATTTTAAACGATATAAAGTAATTATAATTTAACGCTAAAGCACTCGTCTAACTTTAAAAGCAGCAAAATGCTTCTCTATCTTTTTTAAAGTGTGCTTTATCCATTCAACGTTTGTAATTTCATAAGAAAAATGTAAAGGAAAATGTTTGATGAAGATTTTAAGTATGTAAATCAACAATCACGAAAACTGTCTTAGCTTTAATTTGTGGTGCATGCACCCAGTAACCATTACCACGACAAAACAACACCATCTCCATCCCCCGATTGAATAGACTACGACACCAAACAATATATACAATACAAACTTGTATTCGGTCGACCGCCCCAACAAAAACAAAAAAAAATGTGGTACCTACATAGTGTTGGACTACCATATCGCGGAAAATCATTTTCTGCTCACAAAATCGCACGTTATCTTAGCTGAAAAGGTGAAACAGCTAAAGGGGAGATAAAAAAAAGAAAAAAATTACAAACAAATTTAATTTTCAAAGGGGACACCCGGATTTGAACCGGAGACCTCTCGGTCTGCAGTCGAATGCTCTACAAAAAATCATAACAAAACCCTACAAATGCGCTTAAATACTTCATTAGTCAGAAGAGTTGTTTAAAGTGTTTAAAATTAGGAAAAGGTTAGACAAGGACTCGCAACTAAACGACTGCGTTAACTAGAGTTGGTTTCATTCCTTAAACGAGGACTGTTTAAAAATTTGCGCCAGTTTTTTTTAGGCCTGTTTGGTAACGTGAAATTTCTTGTGAATTTGAACAAATTTTCACTAAATTAAATTGCACAAATTGTCACAAATTCCTGTTTTTTAACTCGGAAAAGTTGTAACGAGAGAGCAAATAATTTCTCTTCCATTGGATAACTTCCGATACATAAATACAGCCTAATTTATTAGAATTCGCTAAACACCTCTAAACGGCTGCTGATGCGAAACGAAAAATCCCATACAAAAATGACACAACGAAACAATAATCGAAAAATTTCGTCCTCCTTTTCGTTTTGCAGTACGCTGTTGGATGAGCGAAATTGACAATGGATCTCTGTAACCAAATGTCAGAAGTGTCAGTGTGAAATTAAAAAAAAACAATCTGACAGCACTCCCTGGTTGGAAAACAAAACCAAATGCCGAAGGCACGAAGGCGAGCCAAAAAAGTCGGGTGTTTAATAATAGTGATTAATATGTAATAAAATTAGTTTTTTTGTATCAAACACTTGAAAAAATGTTCACTAAAATGTTTAAACACTAATTAATAGGTAATTCGATCGCAAATTTAAGTTTTCAGTTCCAAATACAATAAATAATCAAATGACCGGATTTTTAACACTGCCAAGAGCGTGTAAATATTTTCCAACCAGGGACTTTTTTTTGTTGTTGTTTTTAGATGTCAAATTAGAAAGAGAAAAGACAAAGACAAATCTTGGAAGACCTCTATTGAAGCAGATTATTTGAAGAGGTTTCCGCTCTTTTTTCGCGCTCAAGCCTGATTCACAATGCGGCGAGGAATCGAGACGTGAGCGTGTCGAGAACCGCTGTCATTTTTTTTAAGTTACAAAATCGTCGCCCAGTTCATAATGCAGCGAGCGTTTTTACGACAAAAATCCATTTTTGTAAAAAAAAAATCAATAAAATATAAACAAAATAACTTACAAAACAATAGATTTATCAATAACTTTATTTGTTAGACACAATTTGATAACATCTTTTGTGAAAAATCTGTAAATTACTTATGTCGTTTTCGAGTGGACGTTCGGAGCTACTCCTTTTTCACTCCTTTTACTCCAAATTTTCCATTTTCAATAGGAATGGAACAGTTCCGAAATCCATACGAAAACGACATTAGGAACAATGAAAATCGTCGTCACGTCGCGTCTTTATTTCAATTTTTCGAATCCTTGGCGTGACGGGATGACGAGAAACGCCGCATTGTGAATAGCCAGGTATGCTATCAGGCGTGTTTTTTTGCAAGTCCATATGGATTTGTCGAAAAAAACGACATCGGGACTTAGGAACTTCTTACTTACAGTACGTAAGTCCCGATAATTATCTGGACTTAGCTAAGTCTATATGGATTTAAGTTGTTGTTGTATTTACGTGTAAAACTATTAGTCCCGATGTCGTTTTTTTCGACAAATCCATATGGACTTGCAAAAAAAACACGGCTATCATTGTTTGAAACTGGTTTGACAACTACAACGAGTTCTCGTCTCGCTCACGTCTCGTTTTCTCGCCGAATTGTGAATCAGGCTTCAATTAATTGCCCGGACCATTAATTGTGTGCGGAAAAGTGACATTTGAGGTTTTTTTTGTGTTTGTATTGGTTGTTTCTTTCATTGCAGCATGGCTTTCAGTGATTTTTTTTGCGTTTGTTTTTTTTTTTTTCAGTTGTGGTTTCTGCAAGCATTTTGCTGTCGTGTTGGAGGCCAACGAAAATTTCGTTTCGCATCAGCAGCGTACTAGGCTTTATGAAGCAACTATTCAACGCGCGCTATCCGATTCCGATGGATTTTCGGCGCACACGAAAATATTTGCGGTTTTGATGTGAACAAATTGATGAATCAAGTTTATTAAAATTATTTTCTGTGCAAATTGAGCATTGACGCGCGGCCCTTTAAGCAAAAATTAATTCCAAAATAAGTTGAAATTCTCGGCGGAAATATTTGCGGCGAATAGAAAATTGAAGGCGCACGGCACACAACGTAAATTTTTATTGATCTGGACGCGGTTTTATAGTTATAATGCGCTTGTTTCAAATAAAGTACCAAGAAGGGAAAATCTATTACGTTTTACTGCCACAATTTACTGACAAAACTCAGCTCTAAAAGTGAAAAATTAATAAAAGAATTCTGTTGCACCGGTTGGATTAGTTTAAATTTATTTAACATTACATAATGTACCTGCCTATTCTTATAGGTGAAATTTATGTGGAATCTACCTTCTCTTTTTTACGCACATAAAATCTACCTGTCTCACCGATCTGCCCTTCAGTAAAACGCCCCATGTAGTCGGGTGAGACAAGTAGATTTTAAGTGCGTAAAAAAGAGACGGGTAGATTCCACCCAAATTCCATCGATGCGCCAGTTTCAATATTTTCGGATTCAGCATGAAATGTCTGAGTGAGATATTTATATGGATTTTAAGGGTGTGAGATAGAGAAGGGTAGATTGAATTGAAAGGATTTTTCTTTATTGTGTAGTCACGAGTCCTTCTGTAGTCACGTACCTTCTATTTTTTCACTTTGTTGTTGTAATTTTGACTACGCGTCGTGACTTAATCTGAGACAAAAAAGAATCACTTTTCGTATAATTTGTAATATTTAAAATTTGTTTTTGAAGTGATTTGTTTTTATACTGTATTTGAATAATACTAACCGCCATATTATTCACTATACACATCATAGAGTACCAATATGGCCGTAAAACATGAAGGGAATATGACTGATAAAATTGGTCATTTTTCCAGACCACTCTGTTTTGTTGTTGTTTTTTTTTTGGTGATTATTATTAAGATAATTTAACATAAATTTAAAAATAATTTTCGGTTATAATTTATTTCTTTAAAACGAAAAGCTTTTTTAATCATTGAATTATTTGCACACGAAAAGCCATCTAAACTGAAATTTTCTTGGCTGTCACATTTGTTTTAGTTGTTTTGGCTCCTATGACGTAGAAGTAGCGCCATTGACTTTTTATATAATAAGTCAATGAGAAGCGCAATCTTGTATTCTCTGAGCCTGATTACAAGTCTTTTTTTCGTTCGTTTCGTTATTCGTCATTTTGACAGATATGGTGAGAGGGGTGTAGAAATGTAGGGGGATTGAATTAACGAAAGCAGGAATGAAAATTTCAAAACTTTTTCCAGTTGAACAATGACGTTTATTGTTTGACAACTGAGTAGAGATGAGCGATAATGATTATCGATAGCCGTGTTCCTTTCGAGGTGGCGAAGTACTTATGACATGAGTACTTTGCTGGAAATTTTCAACGGAACGCACAAAATTAGCCTTCCTAGCAGCAATTTACTACAATTTTATGTGATTATCAATAGCTGTTTTTTATTATCAGAGATGATCCATACAGATCATCAAAATACATGCATTACAACAACAACACGAGATCCTGCTCTCTATCGGGATCACGTTTCATGAAAAAAAAGTTTAGTTTTTGCTATTGCTCCTCGCTTTGCAAATGGTTAGGAATTCTCAACTTGTAAAGAAAAAAGAAAACCAATAAATGAAAAATAAATAAACGTAAGGAAAAAAGAGATAGGTATACAACACAGTTGTCACTAAGATCCGTATTGTTTTATTTTCATGAGATGATCTATATGGATCATCGGCGATAGTAAAATACGGCGAATAATTTATAGTCTGTGGAATCTGTACCATAAAAAAAATTGCGAGATTTTACACACACTTCCAGACTTTATATGATTTTTCGGTGTATATATATAAAAACTTTTATTAAATGAGAAAGTGTTTGTAAATCTCTTTTGGAAAGTAAAGACTCTCATGTCTAATCTACTTTATAATAAATGGTAAGATTTTATAAAATAAATACACAAATAAATAAAATTATGCGCAGACTGGCTTAGATTAATGGCGTTTTCCACTGTTCATTCAGAAATAAGAGCTTTTCTTTAAGAGAGCAAAAATTATCCTGGACTTCATTTCAGAATCGAAACCAGAAGGCTTCTGCACTACAAATTGAAAACGAAGTAAATCATAATCCTGAATCATTCTCACTAAAACCTACAAATTAGTGTATTTATTAACAACTTCTAAGAAGTCCTCGATGAGGGTTTTTGTCGAGTTGACTACATCGTCTTCAGAATCTGTAGACGACAAGGAAGATTCAGCCAAATCATTTACATCGCTGTTGTCGCAGCTTTCTTCCAAATATTCAAGCTTAAAAACAAAATTGGAGCACATATACTTATATATTTTTTTCATTAATTATGAAAAAATTCCCTATCGTATTAATCATCTTAATCAATCAATCCGAATAATTAACGTGGTTTCTTTAAAAGCGTTTTTTCATTTGCAAACTAATTCAAAAATTGAAATAAAATCTCATCCACATGCAAAATCTCTTAACTTAACCGGATGCCCTCTGGGGGGTTTTAGGTGCGTAACTACTCAGCTCATCTACTCGCGCATGAGAGCTCGAGTAGATGAGAGTAATATATTATAGTTTTCATCTACTCATGAGTACTTCGCCGCCTCGAAAGGAACACGGCTGATGTAAGCAAAAACCGTTTTTGGGAGAAAAAACATCGATATTTCAGTATCGATTTTTAGATAAATTACATCGATTAAAAAAATAAATGCAAACATGCAAGCAAAATAGATTCTTTAAATCAAATACAAAATAGCAACTTCGCAAAAATATTTGTTGTTGTCTATCAAGCTGTATGATCTTTCTTTCTATAAATCACCAGTATTCTTAACTTATCAAAGTATGTTTTTTTATGTTTTAAAGGAAATTTGACAAAAAACTAATTATATTATTTGGAAAAATTATTATTTGCACATCAAAAATGCATACATTTTGCAAATAAAATTTTTATCAACCTAATGTTTACACACAAATGTGTGTTTTTTCATTCATTAAAAATTAATCAGATAATTACAGAAAAAATTCCCCAAATCGAAATCTACAAAAAATCAATTAAAATGAAAATACATGAAATGTAAACATTTAATTTCAGCTGTGTTTGACAGATTTCATTTCAACTCATATCAAGAATAAAGGTTTTAATTTTAATATCACGATGACGGAGAAGTCCAAAAAAGAGGTTTTAACCATACCGTCCGTCCATCGGTCTGTGCGTATATGTGCATCGATCTATACGTTATGGCTTGAGCATAAACGGGATCTTTTTTCTTTTGCTTCATAGAAATTAATTGGAAGGTTATTTTGATTTAAAACATCGATTTTGAAAAAAACATCGATAAATTTAATCAACGGTCTAACACAAAATATTTTAATCGCTCATCTCTAAAATCAAAGCATTGTGCGAAGAACTTATTAACTTTAATTTTCGAGCTGCAAAACTGTATTTTATAGTTGAATAGGATATAGATTTCAACAAGAAGTGATAAAATAACGTTTTTACTATTACTACTGTTTATTTTCCAATAAAACCACCGCAAAGTATTTGACAGTCAAAATAATGACAGACGTATCACGTATGTAAAAAGGAACCATGTAATCACGACGGTACGTACCTGTAAAAAAGACGAATAATGAAACGAACGAAAAAAAGAATCGTGTGTAATGGATCTCTGCCACCAAATGTCAGAATTGTCAGTGTGAAATTAAAAAAAAAAAAAAACAATCTGACAGCACTCCCTGGTTGGAAAACAAAACCAAATGCCGAAGGTACGAAGGCGAGCCAAAAAGTCGGGTGTTAAATAATAGTGATTTATATGTAATAAAATTAGTTTTTTTTGTATCAAACACTTGAAAAAATGTTCACTAAAATGTTTAAACACTAATTAATAGGTAATTCGATCGCAAATTTAAGTTTTCAGTTCCAAATACAATGAATAATCAAATGACCGGATTTTTAACACTGCCAAGAGCATGTAAATATTTTCCAACCAGGGACTTTTTTTTGTTGTTGTTTTTAGATGTCAAATTAGAAAGAGAAAAGACAAAGACAAATCTTGGAAGACCTCTATCAGGCTCTTTGATTCTTGGGTTGGTGTTTTTAATCAGTATCTTATATTGGGCACATTCAACGCAAATCTGAATTTTCAGAATTCTTGTAGCTTCTGATTGGCCAGCTGTCATAAAAAGTTCTTAAAATTAAATTCAGACATTTACTATTACCTTATCATTGTTTTTAATTAACAAGATGTTGTTTTACACGAAAAGTAAAAAAAAACTTTTTGAATTGCATATGGTAGCCGCATTTTACTATCGCTAATGGTGATCATCTCATGAAAATAAAACGATACGGATCTAGTGACAACTGTATGGTTCGGTGTCTTTTTTCAGCAAAATGTGTAAAACCTTACAAAACACCAAAGTGAGAACAAATTTCTCATAAATGGACAAACCTAAGGAAAGTTAACAAACGCATTGAACCACTTTTGTTTACAAAACGTCAGAATTTTACTCCTCACATCAACAATCACATGCCAAAAGTCTGGTTTTGTTAACAATTTGCGTTTAATTTAAAATAAATATTACATAATTTATAAATTTCCCAAGTTTTTAATTACATATAAAGTTAATTTTTACATATAAGAAACCACAATTTAAAATTAAACGCAAAAGATGCTAACAGCTGGGTGTTTTGATAGACTTTGCTTTTCTTGCAGTAATTTATGTAGCACAAATTCGCAAGTTATCCAGTGGAGGCGAAATTTTTTTCTCTCTCGATGTGCTCTCTCGTTGCAACTTTTCGAGTCAACAAACAGGAATTTGTGACAAATTGTGCAGTATTGTGAAAATTTGTGCAAATTCGTAAAAAATTTCACGTTACCAAACAGGCCTATTAATTGATAATTTATAGCTAGCACAGCAAGTCAAGTGCCAATAAAACGCTATACCAACTTTTATGTACACTCTTTTTTTCTGTGGCTGTGTTCGCAAAGTATTTTTGTTTCTTTGTATATATTTTTGTTTCTTTGTAACTAAATAATCTAAATATTCTTTGTAACTGTAAATAACTTTATGTCACGATTATCAAAAAGTCTTGAAATTTATCGTGGCTATGAGGAATTAGCTATCTTACGTTGGACTTTATTACTTGACAGATATTGAATGAACTATATTTCGACGTATATAGAATATTAAATCCAAAATGTCATTGGTATCAGTTTTATTTATTATTTGAATAAAATATTTTTCGGATTTTCATTCGGACATATCGATCTTTAAACACATCCCATTTTAAGTGAAAAGAATCTATGTTACTGACAGTTAGGTTAGTCTTTAAAATTTTTGAACTGGGGCCCAATTCTGGGAACGTAAGTTTTCTCTGTGTACACTCAAATTCATGTACAGATAAAATTTTGCGATTCCGCAAGAGTGAGCGTGTACACAAATAGGCAAATTTGTTCACCCTTATTTTGAGAGTCAATAGAAATTGTACACGAAAAATCATTCACGCTTGCGGAATTGGGCCCCTGTACAACACTCTTTCTCCACTTTTATATATCCACTAATTTACTAGCTTATTTATCGGCACTATTGATTTTCGTTATTGTTTGCCTAGGGAAATTTTACTGCACTAGCTATAGAATTACCAATAAAACAAGCCTTGTGTTACCTATCTCTTTTTTCCTTACGTTTGTTTATTTCACAATTCCTTACTCTATTTAACTATTTAAATAAAAATGTTTTTACATATAAATTATATCCAATGGAAATCTGAGCCTTATATTTTTTATATAAAATTTTATAATTAAGGAATTCCCACACAAATTTCAGAGAAAGATATATTTCCCATGATCCCACAGCACTACATGCAGTATCCACATTCCACATTATCCAAAACCAATACAGCCACAAACAGATCAACTTTCAACTGGTGGATTAAAATTGAATGGGCACCTTTGAAATTGTTTTTCCTCACAGTCACCACCAAAATGTATTTGCCCGGCCAGGGCCCCAATCGCCACTTCGCCTGTTCGAGTTCGACAGTCATTCATCAGACTTGCAATCGGTAGGTGGATTTGTATTCTGTGAGTGGGAGAAGAAAAGAAGCATTTCTCTGCAATTTTCCTTCAACTATTATGTGCATACATAGGTTTTTAAATAAATTGTTGTTCGTTGAAAATAATAAAAACAGTGCTCTTCCTTTTATTGCGCACCTGGATTTATTTTATGTTTGTCTTTACCTGCTCTTGTTTCCATTGCAGTCGAAAATTCGAGTAAAAGTGTAACCTTTGTTTATTTTAGTTTAAGTTCGTCTACCGTGTTGCGTTTCTATAGTGTTGAACCAACTGTAATTATTAATTTTTTCTCTTTCTATACATTTTGTTGATTTTCACAAAATGGTTGTTTGAAATTGTATTCCTTTTTTGTTGTCAATTTAAAGAGGTAGCTTTGTATTTTATTTTTTTTTAAACATTAAATCGGTGGGAAAAAGTGCTGCAAAGAAAAACGGATTCATAGGAATTTTATTCAAAACGAAGAATTTAATAAAGACAATACATACTCATATTGGTGTTTATATGGCTTTGGAAGCAAAATTATCGAAAACCGGTTGCTTTCTAAACATACCACATTCACAAAATACCAACAACGAAGAAAAAATAATAAACGCACCGCGAACCCTTCTCCCGATCAACCAACTCCCAGTAACTCTACATCACAGACATCCGCTGTTGTAGAAGCAACAGTCTTTCCTAAAAGAATTTCTGTTTTTCTGTTGTTAGTCTGCTCCTCCTATTATCGTGTGGACGGTGTTGTGTCTTGTGTCCCCCTCGTGTTTTTTTGTTTATTGTCATTTTTATTCGATATCGAGTTTATGTATATATTATTTTGTTTTGTGCTCTAGAAAAAATATTAAAAAAATATCATTAAACAGAAAAAAAGAAACTAGAAAACATTCAATCCTATTCAACCAACTATCAAATTCCATGCAGGCAGACACAACCTCACACGTTTTGGGACTTAATTTTTGGATAGCAAATTAGAAATCTAATTAAGGTAAGTCTTAATTAAGGAATCATTTTAATTTGATTCTATTATTTTGTTGTTTTTTTACATACTGTGGGCAACAAGTGGAAAAAATTAAAGTTTGCCATCACAGGTGAAATGCATGCTGTGAATATGTAATCATGCATGCACTAAATTCTTTAGGCTAAGCAACAGGTGCTCTTTTGACCATGTGTACAAATAGGTAAAGGGTGTTTTTTTTAAACGTGTGGTTTTCAAAAAGAAATAAAACGCATATAATTGAATGTTATGGCCAAGAATTTAGCTTTATTATAAGCTATTATGTTTTAAAAATGATTTCGGGCAAGTGGCCGCGGCTGGCTCGAATAAATTCCAGCCGAGAGGCCCAATTTTCGACCACTTCTTTTCCAAGGCGTCAATCGTCTCGGGCTTATCTGGGTAGTCCAGCGGTGTCAAATCGCACGATCTTGTAGGCCACGCCACAGGCCCACGAAGCGAGATTATGCTCTCACCAAAAGTTTCGTTCAATAAATTGATAGTTTCGTTGGCTGTATGGCATGTAGCGACGTCTTGTTGGAATCAAAGGTCGTCCACATCAACATCCTGCAATTCAGGCTCGAAAAAGTATTAATCATGGCTCGTTCCCCATTGACTGTAACATTATGGCCGGCTTCATTTTTGAAGAAATATGGACCAATGATTCCTTCTGCCCATAGAGCACACCAAACAGTAACTTTTGAGGATGTAACGGCGTCTCAACAATGGCTTGTGAATTATATATGTACACTCAAATGCGGTAGTTTTGCTTATTGACGTAGCCATTTAACCAAAAATTACCTTTATCGCTGAAAAAATTTTCTTTTGAAAATCGGGATAAACAACGATCTCGTTTCGAGCCCATTTTGCACAATTTGCATGCATTGTTCACTGGCTGAACACAATAGACGCGCGTTCGATCGCGCGATCGTACGCGCGTGATTATTAAAACTTATTTAACTCCCAGAGTCGCGTTCGCGTTTGCGTCTCCATTGTATTCACTTTAACGAGATTTCACGTATTTTAACTTTGACAGGTGCGAACGCGCGATCGAAAGAGCGTCTATTGTGTTCAGCCAGTCAGGCGTCTGTCTATTCATTATAAAATGGCGAAACTGAGCTTAAATCAAGTGACAGCTGTCAAAAAGACCAACTCCGAAAAAAGTATTGCCAGATTGAAAACCACACGTCTTAAAAAAACACCCTTTATAAATAAATAAATAAATACCTTGTTCTTAACGTTTGTGGATGGTTGGTTTTTTCGGACACTGAGAGGACAGGAGTGAGTTGCTTTAGCGCCTTGCTCGAAAATATTGTTCATGTCTTTAGTGCCTTCTATTCAGTTAGTATTATTTTGTATATTTCTTTTCTGCTATCCGAGGGACAGAAATAATTGTTCCATAATGCGTATAAATTGCTTAAAAAATAAAAAAAAGTCGGTAAGATTCCTATTAGATTTTCCAAAACAAGTAAGTAGGTATCGGTTTAGATTTGCACTCGAAGGACAGAAAATTTAAATAAATAATTGGAGGCAAATTGAATGAAACATTCATGTGAACGAAAGTTTCGATCGAATCCTATAGCACAATAGAGCTAAGTATCTTCTTATTGTGGCATCTGCTATTAGTTGGTTGTAGCTTAAAAATAAACAAAATTTGGTGGAGCGATACCTCTTGACAAACCTGGGCTTAGTGAATTCTGACTTAAAGCACACCATTACTGCGTGCGTGTCTGCTGGAAGGACTGTAGCTGTTTGAAAGTAATTATTTTTATTTTATTTTATTTAATCAAGAAAAATATCAAACTTAATTAATTTTTTTTATTTAAGTTAGTTACTTTAGCACCATACATTTTAGTATCGTATTAGGTACATAACTATTCCAATACATAATCGTGTTATACCTATGACACGACCAACTGTTTGAGCACGTTTGAAGTAGCTACTATCATCAATTTTATTTATATTTGATCACTACCTACTTAAAAGCTTGGATATAAGAATAATAATGAGATTCGAGATATGAAGGTATAAATACAAATACCTACTCTGATCTGATCTAAAAAAAGTCACTGTTTTAGACGTGTTAAGCTGGAGTTTATTATTGGCCTTTTCAATAGGTGTTAGAATGCCAGCTCTTCTTCTGAAATATGACAAAATTTTTTTCTGGTTTGTTTTCAGAAACCGGCCAAGTAAAAATTAATCAAATCTTATAAACAAATCAAGACAAATTGCGCGTATGTAGAGTTTCTTTTTAAAGTTTAATCAAAACAATTATAAAACTTTAGAATTGAGTAAAAGAAATTTGCACTATACCATTGGAATCTCTTGCCAATGATTAAGTTGTTGTGAAACCATCCGACCATCCATTTGAAAACGACAATAATAGTTTGCTAACAACAATCGCTCGGAATTATTTAATTTTTACTTAATGTATCTTTGCTTACATATTTTATATTGCGCTGGAACCTACAATAAAAAAAATAATAAATTCCAGCCCTGTGCCCAGAGGTCTAACATTGTTTTGGCCACTACACACTGTGGTGTAATTAATAAAAACAAAACAAAAAAACATTCTTCAATGGACTGCACTTGGCTGGCTTTGGTTTAAATAGTTGGTAGCTACCAATTATGCACGAGGCGTAGAATGGCGAAAGAACGGAATCTCTTGACATCTTTGCTTATATATAACTTGCTCTAAAACAATGAAATACAAAAACAAAAAACTAAAGAACCATGATAATTGATGTATTTTTGCTGAATTTATAACAGTTTTTTTTGTGCGCGCGCAGCTAGCACTTATTCTAAGCTGAGCTCTGCGTTACAGCAAGCCATAGTCATAGTAGTTTTAACTGGATAGGTATGTAAAGATGTAGAATGATAAAGTTTAGACTTGGAATGTTACACACAGTTTGCTATATTGTGGGACTTATATGTTTCACGATTAAGATGACTATGACGGTGGAGGTGAGATCTGCAAATAAGAATAGTTTGGAAGAGAGGTAGGTAGATAAACAAGATAGATTTAAATATAAATACATATGTACACAAATGTGAGTTGTTTATACAATATCGAGGATAGATAATAAATCTGAATAAAGAATTTCGAATAAATTTAGTTGAGTTGCGGTTAAAAAACGAGTGGATTGTGGATTTAAAAGATATTTTGCTGCGCATTAAGCATTTATCGTCTCTTAAGGTTCGTCGTATTTTGTTAGAAAAATAAAGTTAGATTCTTGTTAAACTGAATAATTATTACCATCACACTGCATAAAGAGTAGGCATGAAAATATAATTATGTAGGTATACATTTGGTATAGTCGAACGGAAACAGCAGCACCTTCTTTTGCTGCACGTGCAATTAAGTAGGTAGTAGCTATACTATTTAAGTTGGTTTCTTTAAATTGTTTTAAGAATAATAGTCTGTACATATCCCTAGGTATGTATGAATGGATATTCTTTATCTCTGGTTTATACTTTTAATTCTTTTTCATAATTGGTTTCTTTTACTATTCTTAATTGTTGTTTTTTTTTTGCAGTTTTAAGTGTTAAAAAAATAAATAGGGTGTGAGTCTTGAGCCTGAGGAAATTTGTTTATATACGTAGTTCTTATAAAATAGGTGAGAGACATCAGACTCACAAATGGCTCGATATGCACATCACCTAGTTATGAATAGTTAAATACGCGACTTATATTAACGTTAGAAACAGTTCAACCAAATTGATTTCACATACCATGAAGATTGTAAGTGGTTGCTTATTAGGTGCCGATTACGGAAGAAGAATATAATACATCCAGCTAATGAACAAACTGACGCTGGTAAATTAACCACAAATGCAATTGACTCAACGTGTTTCCCAGAAGGTTTTCGATATTGTACATGAAGAAATTCTTATTTTTTTAAAACTTAAACTTAGAAGAATTCCTGGGAAAACGAATTTTTAAGTTCGTGGTTTTATTAATTAAGGTATTTATTTTTGTGAAAAAAGTGTATTGACAAATGTTTCTAATGCATTTTTGTATTCGACTAATCTTGTTCAACAGTTCATTTTATCACATTACTTTTTTTGCATTGTTTCAGTACTGGAACAAACCTAAGTGCCTTTCCATCTCTGCTTTGATCAGCTGTATCTATTTGAACGACCGACGTCCTTTTATTATAAAGAAGATGTCTAAAAATCGACCATTTGTGTGTACATACATATCTTTAGTTTTTTCACACATTTTGATATGTTATAATGGTGGTGTAGAAGGGCTTTTAATTGCATTTTCGATCAATATTTCGGTTCGGAAGATTTTCGATTCTAGACGCCAGTACAGCAAGCGAGCAGAACTTGATTGATTCTGAAGTTTTTTTTACTAATGTATTAATTATAGAGAAGAATTCACAAGCTCTTGGGTTAAGTTAAAACACATTCGTATATATATGTATCAGTTTTCATTAATTTGGTTGTTTTTATTTTAAAATTATGTCTATATCGTTTTAAAAGTTTTAATTATGTGTGTGCTATTGGTTTCGATTCATTAGTGCCTGGTTGCATGGTCGTGATGAAGAAGAAACAATCATTTAAGTTCAATATTTACGATCCCTATCTCACGCACTTAAAGTCTATCTATTTTGAATGTTTACAATGAAAAAATCGTGCATGCACATGATCAGAATTATTTTTGAAAGTGTATTTTGTGTGAAATCTAAACATCTCTGTACTACGTACATACATGCAATCTACCTGGATGCGCCCTACAAGACCATGTAACACGGAATTAGTCTACTCGCAAAAAAAGAGAGATCTCTGATTTTTTGAGTAGGTAAAAACCTCACCTGATTGTTCCGTTTCCATCTTTGTATGGAGATTTCGTTGACTGAGTAGATTTTTTTTACCACTTACTACGTTCCATTTCCCTCTTTAAAATATACATACAATTATATTCTCAATAAGGCCAATTCCACGTTCGTTTATTATTTATTTAATTTTAAAGTTTTATACCTTTAAAAGGACCAAGTAGTTCATTTATTTGTATTTAATCGAATCAGACGACATAACTGCTCTATTATTACGAAGTCTTTTTCAGATTTTATGACCATTCGGGGCTTTCGATACAAACCACTCTTGTTCAGCATGATGCAACCTAATCTTAAATAATAATAATTGTTGCTATACTACTTTAACAAATTCAGTAGCAGGAACTGAGTGTAACATTTCCTCCTTACCTCATCACTCCGAACAACGGTGATGGTTGCATGTTCAAATGTTTTCACAAAAATGATCAGATTGCACTGAAAAAAAAAAAAAAAAAAAATAAATTAAAAAAATTAAATTATATCTAGGTACTCACAAGTATTGAGTAACATAACACGGACAGTAGTTGCGAATGTTTTTGATTTGATATTTCCCATAAGTAAGTATTTACCGACATTTGCGTTTACTAATGTGTGCTACTGATCCATTAAGTATAAACTTACCAATTGCTTCCTCCTTTTGGAAATATTTGATGTCCCCATTACAATTTCCTTGGTTATATTTATGTATTATGTTCGACAACCTCATTATATCAAAAGCGATTCTGAAATTTATCGTCTTTTAAAATAAAAAAAAAAATGTATATAAAATCTTCGTAACCAAATCTATTGCAATAGCGCGTTTTATAACTAGATATTTTGTTTTCATAATATGTTTTAACGTTTTATCGCAGGTTTTACAGACAACGACTTATTGGTGGGAAGCGTGCGACGCCATTTAAACAATGTTTTTATAATCATCGAATAAAATGTAAATTAATCATCATTCACGAAAATTTTTACAATTTACACCAACCATCACAGGTCAATTACACTTGAGTCAAGTGCTACAATGGCAGATTAATTGTTTGTGTGATAAAAGAAACAAGAAGAAACAATTCGAATTTAATTGCTTTATGCTTATATTTTTTTGTAATTTATTTGTGTACATCACCTACCAAGTACACATGTAGGTTATATATGTCATTATTTATTTGTGGAATTCGATGGAAGCCAACTCCCCTGTCGATTTGCGAATGATTCTGGGTAATCTCGAGTCGATTATAACCGACCTTAAAGAAGAGACCCACCTTATTTATTTTTTCTTGGCACATTTCTCGGAAGATATTTTATGAGAGATTTCATAATCCCATTTGATTATTTATTTTTTTTTATTTGATAATTTAACAACTTTTTTTCTTTCTTTTTTTGTGAAATGCGACGCACGGTGTTAATTTTATAAACCACCTTTTTCTCATATTTGTTTGCTATATGAATAGGATAAGTTTAAAATTCATAAGAAGTTCAGACTCAAGATTAAATAAAGTTGGTATGTAAGAGTAGTCGTATATAGTTCTTTATGTCAAGAATTTGATGAGAAATAAATACAATGTAAGCAACAAATTGAAAGAAATATTAACAAAACACTTTTGTTTGAAACAAATTTGTTTGTCAATTTGCGTACCTACACGTTTAGATAAAGTGGCTCACAAATTTTTTAATGCAGCGCCCGTTTTAAAATGTGAAGCGCTGCTACTTTAAAGCTAGAGCTACATATGTTTGTACTATGAATGTACATACATATGTATGTTGGTAATATGTATTTTTATGTGTATCTATGTACATGTATGTTAATGTTTAAGGAACACACGGAGAAAGATAGGATTCACAATAATATATGTACATACATAGGTACATACCTCTTCTTCCCAATAGATTTTCTATTACCTAACAATTAAGAGGCAAAAAACACATGACATTATCTTATTTTAGACAATTACTTCTGTGCACATCAGAACCAGATTTTCATGTCGATTATATGTAAGCATTTTCTTTATAGTTTATGTAATGGGGGGCCTTACACCAGACAATATTATTTTTCAAAATACAGTCAAAACCTATTGCGTAGAAATGGATAGCACCGCAAAAATTGCGCAGTTCAGTAATACCTAGTACGTATTGCACAGTTATGTTAGCTGGTGTAAGCTGTAAGGCCATCACATAATGTATGTTGTGTTCCCAATTTATTTTAGCAAAACATAAGTTTGATTTCCCAAGTCTATGGTGAATATAATAATAAAAAGTGCACGAAACAAAACTTTGAAGCGTCTTATGAGTGATATCCACATAAAGATCCATATATTAATACTTGGTTGTTTGTTTTTAACGTGAAATTTCTTACACTTTCTAACAGAATTTCACAAATATTAACAATTTGCTGTCACAAACCGAGTTTTGTGAAACTTGGTGAAAACTTTAGTTAAGGAATGGTATGCATCGTTGCCATTATATTTACCGAAACAAATAATTATTAAAAAAAAAAACAAAATAGAAATAAAAATGCTTTTGTTGATATTTTTACACTCACCATTGATTCTAATCAAAAAGAAAACAAGAAATACCTAGGTACTTATAACCAAATTACTTTAAATAAGTTAAGGAATGTAGTATTGGAAAATTATTCGTTTGCTATTGGGGGTTTCCATTGGTAAATTCAGATTTCAATTTAAGAATTGATGTAACACGATTTCAAATTGATTTATTTTTGTCATTGTATTTGGCTCTTTGACAGATCCAAATCAAAAATAAATTGATTTATTTTACCATTGGAAAACCCCATTACTTGAACAACTTGAATTACAGCCATATTATTCACTCAATTAATCCGGTTTTAAATTAATACCTTGATTTAAGGTGAGTTAAGTCGATAAACGCGTTAATATAACCTATTTATTAAACCTTGTCGCGTTTAATTTTAACTGCCCTTCAGGGAGCTGTTAAAATAGTTCAACCCAGGTGTAAACTAAATTTTCAGTACATTCATTCATTTTAGCCAAGCAAAGTGACATTTGAAGTTTTTACGCACGTGAACACATACACAGTTTTGCTTTCAATAAAAAAAAGTGTCAAATTATTGACATTCCGTATGTTTATAGTCAAGTTTAGACAATTTTACAATCGGTTGTTATGCATTTTTAATCCACCGTGTTTATTGCGCGTTTTGAGTGAATATTATGCACAAAAGTTAAAATTGAAAAGTTTAAAAAATGCGGATTAATAGGACAGGTTTAAAATTCACTAAAACTTTATATACGCCTGGAGTGAATAATATGGCTGTTAGAATTAAAATTAATGCGAATTGAATTAGAGTTGAGCACGAATTTAAAGACTCAAGTGACAAAAAAGAAAGTAGGTATCTCGGTGTTTTTCTAACATTTTATTTTCATGTAGGTAATAAATATTTACTTTTTCTCAGAGCATTGAAAACTGATATATCTTAAAACTTCACTTCGCTTGAACTAATAACTGGATATTAGATAATTTGTATTTAAAAAAATAAATGTTAAAATCGTTGATTCACTCAAAATTTAAACAGATCATTTTTCATTAATTAATCTATAAGTTTCAATGGTCTAATTTCGGCCGCTGAGCAATCTATTTCTCCTATGTGTATAATAGCCGTGTTTTATTATCTACGGATCTAGATCAGGATCATTTTTTATTACAGCCGTTTTTTATTATCAGAGATGATTCATATAGATCATCAAAATATATATATGCATTACAACCACAACACGAGATCCTGCTCTCTATCGGGAATAAAGAATAAATGAAGAATAAACAAACGTAAGGAAAAAAGAGATAGATAAGCAACACAGTTGTGAGATGATCCATATGGATCATTAGCCATAATAAAATGCTGCTTACGTAATACAACAAAAACTTGGGATCTTGCTCTCTATCTGGATCTATTTTAAAGATCCGAAAATTAGTTCTTATACTCTTGCCGGTAGATGGCTTCTCATGGTGAGGTAGTGTGAAGAAAAAAGACATCAAATACATGCAAAATAAACGAACGCCAACGTAAGGAAAATAGAGATAGGTATTCAACACAGTTGTCACTAAGATCCGTATCGTTTTATTTTCATGGGATGATCTTGATCTATATGATCATAAGCGATAACAAAACACGGCTAATGTGTCTTTCTGCCTGATTCTTTTCGAAATTTAATGAAAACGAAGGTGAAATCAGAACAAAGAGTTGACGATCAAGATCAATTTTGAAAATGAAAATCATCTAAAGTTACGCAAAATAACCGCCGACACAGTTCCCAAATTTATTATAAGGGCCATTGGCGGTTCATTGAAAATCTGAGCCATTGGATGGAAAGATGCCTTTAAAAAACACATTATTTCCAATAAAGACGATTTGAAGTAGATAATTCGAGGGAAATATCAGAAAATAACCTTCAGACATTACACATGTTAAAATTTGCTCTCTATTTGTGTGTGTGTGTTTTTTTTAGTTATTTAAAACAAGCAATGCACCAAAGTACTTGTGATCCACTGTAATTCATACCCAAAGTTTCTAAAAAATTTGGGATTACTGTAATTTGAGATTAATAAATAATTTAACAGTGATTTGGTTTATGTATGTAGGTACCTATGTTAAATAAAATAAAAAATAGAAAAAGCAGCATTTCGATAAGACACAAATTTATAGAAACACAGGCTTTGCACTTGAGTGTATATATTATGTACATAAATATGTGTGTATGTAGGTACATTGAACAATGAACATACCACTTAAAGGTGAATAGAGAAACGCACCGAGAAACTTAAAAATAGAGAATTTATTTTTTTTTAAATACCTACCTACATACATACATATGTATATAATAAATTGTCTTCACAATTTTGTTTTTATTAAACTGTCTTCTGAATAACTATTTAATCTTTCCATGAATCCAAAGCAAATAAAACTAATCGCTGAATTATGTATGCATGTATAATCCATCCGTAAAATAAAACAAATCCATTAAAATTGGCACCTCGCCTCCGCTACACCATTGTACAGGTGTTGTTTTCTTATCTTATGTAGGTATAAGTAATACACAAGATGGCTGAAAAAAAGGTAATGATGGGAAGTGATTTGCTGGGACGGGCAAATATGCTCCACGGTGGTGAAGGAATGGAAAGTGCCAATTTGCGTTCGATAGCCAGCAGCGAGGCGTAACGTTGTTTTTTTCTTTCCTTCCTCGTGTAACGAACGGAAAGGAAATGCATACACTAGTATATCCATTACGGTTTGACGCGAATGGTTATTAGATTACAAGTAGCTAAAGTAGGTATACCTACCTATGGAACTTACAAAAAAAAAAGGGAAGTAGCAATTTCTCGATTGGAATGATGTTAAGGTTTCCTTAGAGATGACAATGACATTTAATGGATCTGTAATTATTGGGTGATTTTTCGAAAGTATTTTGAATAAAACACAGAAAAGCCGATGAAGTATCGAATAAGAAGCGACAAAAAGTTGAAACCAAGACCAATAAAAAATATCGTATGCTTCTTTCCGTTTAGCCAAGAAGTAATTTTCTAAAAAAAAAAATACTTAACTGAAAAAAAAACTTTTTTTCACTTTTGGTAAATATTAAAATCTTCTTTGGACTTTATACAAACAAAAATAAAATATTCAGAATTACCCGATATGTTGTAAGGTAGGGCCAGTGATGAATCTTTTATGATTTCGGTTTAAAAATTCAAATATGTACATAACTTTATTTTTGTTACAACATATGTACATATAATCGAAATTAAAATTTTATATGCATTGTTGTTTTTTAATACGAAACATTATGAGGCTAATATAATACAAAATATGCAAACGTCATCAAAAAATGACGTTGACCACTGATCTGATTTTCGTTCCGACTTCCGAATCAAATCTGTACATACGAAATTGTTTTCCGAAGTCTTCATAAATTTGTTTGAATTCGTATTTACGGAAATCAATTTCGTGACAAGGGTTACAGGGATTATTCATCCGTAGATTTTTAATAATATTAAATTAAAATACATAAATGTATTGGTACTATCGATTATATTGGTTTGTGCGTATATTTGGTTTGGTAGCGTAGATATACCTTGATTAAAATCAGTTGATTACCTTATTGGGTTTATACATATTCATTGGTGAAAAGATAGGTAACGAAATAAATGAAAACAAAATCCATAGTAATATTAGATTATTGTTATTTCTATTTGCGATCGAACTGTCAATTTTA
This sequence comes from Leucozona laternaria, assembly GCA_932273885.2. Lineage (NCBI taxonomy): Eukaryota > Metazoa > Arthropoda > Insecta > Diptera > Syrphidae > Leucozona > Leucozona laternaria. Next base: position 27,658,523 of record OW026366.1, on the reverse strand, counting down.
AATGAGATGACAGATTAAGGTTTGCTTGGTTACTATCTGGACTTAAAAAGTTAAAACGACATGGGTGCGTTCAACGCATTACGTTTTCTGAAGTTTGCTTACGTTTCATCTGAATTTTCAGACAAAAATTCTCATCTGAAAATATATGGCGAATTCCTTTCAACGAAGAATTCGAATTTTTTCTATACAGAATCGTTTTTTTTCTAAACCGAATCGATTTTTTTCAGTCAATTGAATGGAATTCGTAAAAGAATCGAATTTTTTTTCGTGTGATTGTGTGTGTTTCTAGACACCCGCAATTAATTATTTTTTAGTTATATTGACTGAAAATATTGTTGAATATTGTGTTTAATTATGTAGAATTCGTTGCAACCGAAAAATGAACAACTCATCTTCGAAAAAATTGCGCGACATTCAATTTGACGTAATAGAAATATCAATTCTTCATAGTATGTGTACAAATCGGTGTGAAATCTTGCTAAAAACGCAAGATTTGTTTTGATAGAGAAGAATAGATTTTGTTTAGAAAAAATTCTGAACAGATTCGATTCTTTTGTTGAAAGGAATTGAGCATTAGAATGAAGTGATTGTGGTGGGGGAAATGTGGAAGTACTATACGTAGAAGTTGAACTTTATGATTTTCGCTATGGTTGGTGGTTGATTTGTGATTATTAATTATCATCACGAACAAATTAATACTATTTTACATAAAATAACTTATTGATAAGTGAGTTTTAAATCAAAAGATTGACTATTCTTTGAAAAAAATTCCAAGGATTCTCCAAATTCTCCATCTTAATATTGTGGAATTATTTTTTCATTGAACTTTACATTGTCTTGCTGTATTTTGTTGCTGATTTAATTATATATAATATATGTATACATATATCATCACCAGAACTACTGGGGAACTACTTTATTTTGTTTTAATGTAAATCCCTTAGCTAAATGCTAGCATTTGACACGACAACTTTCGACTGAAATTCAGATCTGAATTTTCAGATTTTGTAATTGAACGTGTCCATTATGTAAAATTCTGAGAAGTGGGGATGAAATTCTCTCAGAGAGAAGTGAAAATGCCCAAAAGTACACGAACGCTTTGAACCAGAAATGTTATCCACTTCTTAAACGTCAACAAAAGTAAACAACAGAGCCAAATAGCAAAAAAAAGTACGTACACAACAACAAAAACATTGGAATTGTGTAACTTTTCATTTTTTATTGAATTTCATATCAAATAAACAAAATTTCTTTTATTAATTATATGCATAAGTAGTTTTTTTTAGAGGTATGGAACTTTGAAATGGAATAAAACAAATATGATTTTTTTAAATTGACATGAAATTTAATTTATTCAAAAGATAACCTTCTGGCATTATAATTTAAATATGATTTCTGGCATATGACCGCCACGGCTGGCTCGGACGTAGTCTAATCTGGATTTTCGATGAGTTTTTCCAACATTTGTGGCCGTATATCGGCAATAACGCGGTGAATGTTGTCCTCCAAGTGGTCAATTGTTTCGGGCTTATTGGCGTAGATTAGGGACTTCACATATCCCCACAGAAAATAGTTAAGCGGCGTTAAATCGCACGATCTTGGAGGCCGATTCACGGGTCCGTAACGTGAAACTATGCGGTTACCAAACGTTTCCTTCAATAAATCAATTATGGCACGAGCTGTGTGACATGTTGAGTCGTCTTGTAGAAACCACAGCTACTGCACATCATGATTGTTCAATTGATGAACGAAAAACTCAGTAATGATGGTTTTATAGTGGTCACCACTGACTGTAACGTTCTGGCCAGCATAGTTTTTAAAGAAGTACGGACCAATTATTCCACCAAACCATAAATCACACCAAACAGTCAGTTTTTTGTGGATGTAACGGTGTCTCAACATACACATGAGGATTATCATCACTCCAAATACGGCAGTTTTGTTTATTGACGTATCCATTCAACCAGAAGTGAGCTTCATCGCTAAACAAAATTTGCTTATGAAAATTGGGATCAACGGCAACTTTGTTACGGGCCCATTTGAGCACAATTTGGAATCGTTGTGCAGGCGTCAGTCTATTCATGTTGAAATGCCAACCAAACTAAAAATAAATCACTTAAAAGCTGCAAAATGGCCGCCAGTTGAAATAGTGTTGCCAACTTAAAGTTCTATACCTTTAAAAAAAAACAGTACATTATGTACATATGTACATATTTCAATTTCAATATTTTGTTTAATCAAAAATCACTCCACAACACACAATAAATACAACTTCTTGATAGATTTTCTCTTTTCTTTCCTTTTTTTATGAAAATCTACTAAGATAAAAATAAAAATAAAAGTAAAATGCCGCTGGTTGTCACTTTGTCAGAACTTGAAGTATGATTTATTAGTCCTTTTTAAGATTTTCAGAAATTAACCGGGCAACTGTTTTGGTTGAAGCAGAAAAATCACTGTGATTTAGCTATAGCTAATTGTGGATTTACATGTAATCTTCATTCGATTTTTGCGTTTGTTAGCGGGAGAAGACCAATAACAAGAAGATCTTCATAAATGCAGATAATGGGGAATGAAGATATCATAATGGTACTCTACTCTTTCACACATTCGTTTTTTTGGCAAACATTTGTTCCGCTCTACTTTTTTTTACAATTTGTAGGTGTAGATATGTTTATACAAGTGCATACATGTTAACCCACCTTATCCTTAATATTTAGCCAATTTTCTACCTACGAATAAAATTGTACTTAATTTTTTGTTTGGTTTTTTAATGTTTCAATGCTGTTATTTGTCTCTCTGCAAAATAAATTATATTAGTTCTGGGTTTATGCACGGATGATTTACAACCCTGAAAGTATAAACATTGCTCTCTCTCTTTAAGGCCTCTTAACATTAGAGATATCTCACACAGTTCATGCCATTTATGCGATACACTCTGTTTCTATCTATCTGTACCTTCTCACTGAATAAATGATCGATATTTCTTATAATCTTTTCATAATACCAATAAATAAGTTTGAGCCATAGAAGGAAAACTAAGGTTTAAAAAAAAATACTAATTTACGCAGGGCAGACAAATCAAAACATTTCCAACTCGTTAACACCACCAATGAGCTAACTCTTATATAACATATTAGTATTACACATATTACACAATTTATAAGAAAAGTCGAAACACTTGTAGTTTGTGACAATTTTAAAATGTTATTTTTTATTTTGTGCATGGCAAGTCTTGCGGTGCAGCGGCGGCGCGCGACGTGCGACAAATCCGTCATTCGCAGGAGTTTTAATTATTTTTATTTAGCTGTATGCCTTATATTGGCGACTGCGTTAAAAAAAATTTTATTTTTTATAAATCGAATGACAAAATGACTAGCTTATTATTCAATCTTAAAGCTTGTGTGTATTACCTACATAATGCATGTTAATGATGTTATATCGTGGATGACAGCAGCAGCAGGCACTGAATTATAGCAAATTCATGCCATGCGAATTAGATGGCTGCTCGAATGTGACTTGCTTAGGTAACTTGATGTATAAATATTATTTATTTTAATTATTAATTAATTCAAATAATTAATATTGTATTCTATTTGTACTTTAAAATGTAATTAGTAGATATATACTGTAGTTAATGTAAAAATCAACCTGCCAAAACAACTAAAGCATTTTAAATGGAAAATTCCTAGAAACCAATATTGACATTAGCTTTTTATCAAAGTTGTGTGATGTATGCGACTGAAATTTTAATTATCGATTTGAATCATTAGGTACCTTTTAGTATATGGTTTTGATTTCAATATAAAATTAATTTCGTGCTACTAACAATAAGTTAGAACAAGTAGTATATTTTTGCGCAATTTAATGTTAAGTACCTATAATGTAAAACATAAATAAATAAAATATACGACCTTCATTTTTTGTTTGCAATTTAAATTTCCATTGTTGTTTTTACTTTTTGTTTTATTTTGCTTTAAACTTTTTAACTCATTAAAATGCATACTTGTTTCTGGAAAAGGCAATGTGGTCAGTGCTAATGACCGGTCGGCGGAAATTGAAGTTATTTTTTTTTTAAATATTCATTCCTTTTAACATATTATAGAACTGAAATAAAATTGGCGTGCCAAACCCATTAGTTAAATAAATACATAGATATGATTATATTATTTTGTGTTGTTGCACATTTTTGGTTTTGAGTTTCTAATGCATATTACACTCCGCCTTCGTGTATTTTGGCTAAAGGGGAAAAAATAATTCTATTTGATATAATTAGTATGTTCAAGCAGTACATACATATAACCAAAACGGTAGTACATATATGTATTTCTAGAATCTCTTCTATTGTGTCCCGTGTCCACAATCATGTATTTACATATGCCACCGAACAAAAAAACAATTATTAATTTTTGTTATTTTACAAATAATCCCACAAAATGACAAAATTAATTTGCTTTTTAATTTTTTTTTTCTACGAAAAGAATAAATTTATTTCTGATAATAAAAATTTCCCGAATAGTATAAGGGATGTCTTAAAAAAACTATGACTTCATGACATTTATTCCCATGATCGATTTCTATTTGAAACGCTATTTAAAGGGTTTCTGTAAAACATGAAACATTACGAGGGTAAAGACCCAATGGTTTCAACATCTATTATTTTCAACCACTTTTGTGAATCTTAATTGAGAGTGGGCACGTTCAACCACAAAATCTCAAAACTCAGGATCTGAATTTATGTTGTTGAACGCACAAAAAATCTGAATTTTCAGTTGAAAGTTGTTGTGTCAAATGCTAGCATTTACCTAAAGGATTTACATTAAAACGAAATAAAATAGAACTTATTTATTATTATAATCATTGGATCAAATGTGGTAATTTCGTAGAAAATTCCATTCAAAATTACCTCAATTCCCATACAAATTCACATTTCGAAATGAAGTAATTTCAACCAAATTTGCACGAAATGCGGTAGGAAATTACGTGAGCACTTTATGAACACACCCAAGTGGAATCCATTCAATGTGGAATTCATTGAAAACATCAAAAACAAGCCAGATCAAAGTCAAAATGAAATGAGGTGTCAAACGAAATTAGCAAATTTGAGATGAAAATACTTTTTCTGTAATTTGCGAAATTACCTCATTTTGGCTCTAATGAAAACGTAGTATTAATTTGTTCGCAATGAACATTAATCATCACAAATCAACCACCAACAATATGTATAGTACATCCACATTTCCCCCACCACACATAACCACTTTATTCTGAATTTTAAGATGAGATGGGCACGTTCAATCACAAAATCTGAACATTCAGATCTGAATTTATGCTGTTGAACGCACATAAAATCTGAATTTTCAGTCCAGAGTTGTTGTGTCAAATGCTAGCATTTACCTAAAGGATTTACATTAAAACGAAAGAAAATAGAACTTTAATTATATTCTTAAATTAAGCGTCAGCAGTTATGGTGGTGATATATTTAACTAAATCAGCAAAAAATTACAGCAAGGCTCTGTGAAGTTTAATGAAAAAATAATTCCACAATACTGCGATGTAGAATTCTGGGAACCTTTTTCTAAGAATAGTTCATCTTTTGATTTAGCAACTCACTTTTCTATAAACGATAAATTCTTTTATGTAAAAAGTATTAATTTGCTCGTGATGAAATCATCCCAAATCAACCACTAACCACAGCGATAATTATAATTTTGAACTTCTATGTATAGTACTTCAACATTTCCCCCACCACTATCATTTTATTCTGAATTTTCAGATGAGAATTTTGGCTGAAAATTCAGATGGAACGCAATCAAACGTAACTAAAAGTCACTAAAAGTCATCTAACTTTTTATTGCAGCTGGACAATCAGAAGCTGTAAAAATTCAGAAATCTGAAAATTCAGATGTAAAACGTAATGTGTTGAATGTACCCAGTCTCAACTCTCTGACTTTCGCTTTCTTGCCCATGTTCTGCATTTCACTTATTGTGAATCACATGACGAAAATGAAAATTGGTGTTCTGCATTTCGGTTCATTCCGTTTTCTGAACGTATTAAATTCACTTTGTTAATGCTTTGTGATCTATTGTGGTATTGACACAGTTGCAGTTATTTCCATTATTGGTTGGTTCGATTTCTCTTCAAATATATTAGAACGCTTTTTTGCTCAGTGTGAAACAACCTTTGAAACTTTCAACAAAGAAGAATCAACAATTCATTAGCCGTTTTCCTTTGGAGGTGGTGAACTACTCAAAACTTTAATCTAGTACTCTCATCTACTCGAGCTCTCTACTCAAGCTCTCTTGCGGGAGTAGATGAGCAGAGTAATTACGCACCTTAAACCCCCCAGAAGGCATCCGGTTAAGTTAAAAGATTTTTCATGTGGATGAGATTTTATTTCAATTTTTGAATTAGTTTGCAAATGAAAAAACGCTTTTAAAGAAACCACGTTAATTATTCGGATTGATTGATTAAGATGATTAATACGATAAGGATTTTTTTCATAATTAATGAAAAAAATAATTATATGAGTATATGTGCTCCAATTTTGTTTCTTAGCTTGAATATTTGGAAGAAAGCTGCGACAACAGCGATGTAAATGATTTGGCTGAATCTTCCTTGTCGTCTACAGATTCTGAAGACGACGTAGTCAACTCGACAAAAACCCGCATCGAGGACTTCTTAGAAGTTGTTAATAAATACACTAATTTGGAATGCGAATTTTGTGCGTTCCATTGAAAATTTCCAGCAAAGTACTCATAAGTACTTCGCCACCTCGAAAGGAACACGTCTATTAGAACTTTACTTCTTAGACGCTTTGTCGGAGAAATCTAATATGTTTAAATGCTAGTCTAATTTTTTCTCTAGAGTTACGTCTCCTTTTTTCCCTTAAAAGTGCCAATAAAATTGAATCTATTTTCATCCAAAGTGTAAGTTCACTTCATAAAACAATTAAAAATGGATGCACCTTCAATTTTGACAGTTCGAAGTAATCACGAAATTTTGGAAAACGAACGAATTGTAGAACATGGAATTTAATTTAACGTGAAATTGAAAATCGATTTCATTTCGATTTAGTCCGAAATGTAGAACATGGGCGTCTATAGCCGTTTTTTCTCCAGCACAGGGGTCGAACATATCGAGCATACACTGAAGTTCCTCTGAACCATCGAGCATGTTCTGACGCTTGCCCACTTAGCTGTCATCCTCGTCCGCCATTTATATTTTGTCAGTATATGAATGTAATTGTTATTTTTTTTTTTCTGAAAAAAAAAACGTGTTCAGAGCTTTCAGAGTTGTTTCAAAAAACACACTTGAGCACCGTTCTCTATATGACCCCATATCCTTGCCACACTTGAGACCGATTTAATCTGAACTAAAATATCTTATCATGCAAATATGGTTTACAACTTTTTTCTAACGGTTTTCCCGCAATTTAATACCTAGTACACGATTTTTAGTGTGTAAACATTTATGCCGGCGGTATAGTAAATTTAAAACGTGGGTCTTACGTGTAATACGTTCCGTGTAGAATGTTACCTGAACACGTTACGTGGAATACGTTATGACATAGTTGGATGTTGGGTACGTTCAATAACAAAAATCCGGCACTCGGATGAAGGTTTATGTTAATACATCGGAGCCGTGGTTCTCGGCACACACACGTTTTTTTGCGTTAAGTCTCATCGCCCGTCCTGTAAACTGGAAAATGGTATAGAGCCCAAAAACCGACATATAGCTCAAAAACTCAACAAAAAAGTGCCGAAAAATAATGTAATATCACCGAAAATAATTTTCAAATGTCAACGCCCAAATCAAATTGTCATATACCTCAAAAAATTTCATGTTTTTGAATCTAGAGATTATGGCATAAAGTTTGGCACTTTGGCGTTTTTAATTTTATTTTATAAAAAGCAAAAGATATCATAACGCCCAAAAAGGTGAAAGCGTTACACAAAGTTAGAACGCAACACGGTTGGGGGGAAGGCGGAGGGCTCGACGTGACGGTGGCGGCGTGTGCAGTGTGAGCGGCGTCAGCAAACGTGTAGTTTTCTACCACTTTTTCAAGCATTTGTGGCCGTATGTCCTGAAAAACAAAAAAAAAAATTTGGCTTCCAATGCTTCGATTGTCGTTGGTTGATTTGTAACACGCTGATTAGCTTAATTTGTGAAAAATATGGCCCAATGATTCTACCAGCCGCCAACAGTTTTTTTTGACTCACAGAACCATAATTTTGAAACCAAATTTCTAAAGTTTAATTACGTTCTGCAATGGATGTATGCAATGCATGTCATGAAGATAAAATTCCAAAGACTACTGATTAAAAATGACACTAACTGCGTTCGTTTAACTTTCCCCAGGGTTGGCCCAGGTTTTCTTCACAACCCCAAGAATCGTCAAAAAAATCTGGGTTTTCCCAGATCAAGGGCTGTTGACATTTAAAGCAGAAATGAAAGTTTTGTACTTTGATAATTAAAACTTAAAATTTGTTAAGAATATGTCTTAAAAATGTATAAAAAAAAACTTGTAACGTTTACATTTTCTATTTCTATTTATTAGCATTAAATTTGTATATTCTTTCAATTTGTTTTCCAAAAATAAACAATAACCTGAATCCACAACAAAACATATGCTTAACAACTTATATCACTTTTGCTTTCTTTACCTCAACTCGCCACAGCAAAAAAAAACCTAGGTCTACTTCAGGGCGAGTTCAGGGCGACCACAGGTTTCAAAAACACATAATTTTTTCACCAGGGTGACTTCAGGTTTTTCTAAAAACGCTTTGGGGCGACCCCAGGGTAACTTCAGGGCTCAACGAACAAACCTAGCTTGAAATCTGACATTTGGTTTGACAGATAGAACTGTTTGAAGTTAGTAACAACCATTTTAAGGTGTAATATTCGCATTATACAGAATAAACTTCAATCAAATTTTTTTTTGCAAAGAGAGCTATCAGATGAACTATCGTCAAACGTCAACAACTACTTGAAACATACCTAATCACATTTTTAAAACAATGATGAAAGCTATTTGATGACAAAGTTTTTAGCTATGTATGTATGTATGTCTGTAGATACACAAACCAAGTATACGATGATATACTCCAATGCGTAATAAGCAATCTTAAAATCAAACTTCCCCATTTCAATTATTCGAATACATAAATCAATTGTATTTTATTTATTTATTTGAGCACGAAAACACTTCAAAGTCTATAATTTATAGTTAAAATCGTCAATCGGAGTCGGAGAATATTTTTATCGGCCGTTCAACTAGGAACTGTTGGGTTTAGTCAAGGTATTGATTTGGTAAATATTTTCAATTCGTTTTGAAAAGAAAATCAACAATGACGCATTACCCCAACATTCGATACATATTAAAATAATAAAAAAAAAATACAAAACAAAACAAAACAGGAACCTCGATTAATATTTCCTGCTAACGAAGTATGAGCAAACAAAACAATACTACAGCCATTGTCACCACCGCCTTCGCTCGGTTTTTCTTGAGGAAATTCGACGTCGCAGTTGATTTATTCATATGATGGATTCAACCCGTGCGTCGCTCGGTGGCGTCGCTTCGTCGGTCGTCGCCCATTCTACCATCACCACCCCCTATGCAGTATGTGTTCCTAATAGAGTTGACGTTTTTTCACTATCAACTCTGTCCACGTCAGGTTTTTTTCTACTTGCACAATCTTCTTCCCAGCCCACGTTACAAAACAAACGACCTGCGAGGAGGGAGTATATGATGTGTTCACCGCCATCATCACCAGTCATCACCACAGCCAATTAAAACTCATACAAATGTGATGTATGGTCGGATACCATCATCCCGAGCATTTCATTCATATGATAAAAATAATGACAATGTATGCGAGAATATTTCTCAATCAAACAGACAAAAGGTCTCGGGGGTCTCATATCTAGTTAATAGAATAAATTTCCTCAGCCTTTAGGTTGATCCCCGAAGCTATAGCTGGCCGGCTCTACCGCCCCCTGATGGCTTACAAAACGTCCTCCATTACAGTCAGAATCGTATCTATCAACATCGTTTCATCATTGATGGTCACAGGGAAGGGTTATGTTATTGTTATTCCCATCGAATCCAAAGCCAAGGCTAAAATTTGCTTAATTTTGCAATTTATAATTAACTTGAGCTCATATAAAAAATAGGGGTTGGCTCTTTAAAGTCACAACAAGGTGTAAATGTTTATTTAAGTGGATGTTTTTTTAACAAAAAGAACTATCGTCATCGCCGTTTTGACCTTCAAAGATCGAGTAGTGATTCTATTATAATGAACTAATGAACAAAACAAATTTTTTATTTACTCACAATTTAAAAAGATTCTTTGGAAAAACTTAAAAACCGGATATTTAATTGCACGTTCCACCGCGCATATTAATTGACCAAAGGGTTTGAACTTCTAGTCAATTATGGTTTTTATGGTAATCTATTTGTATTTCACTTAATAAATTTGAAATTCACTATAAGGTAAGCATTAAGCATTCCCTTAAACAAAAAAAAATCTGATAATTTAAAAAAAAAAAACATTTCTGCTGAATATTATTGAAACTATATAGCTGTGTGTGTTAAGCTATGATGTGTATAACGCAAAGAAGTGTAAAGTTAGACAACCTTGCGAACATTTTTAAAGAATTCCCCCAACATTTTTAGAAAGCTTTCCTGATACGCCAATGAGTTGGAGTAATAATTCAGTTTGTTTCAAAATTCGGTTTCCAATATTATTGATTCCAAGATTCTACGTATTCCAAAATTCTGTATCCAAAAATTTTGAAAATCCTGCTTCATATGGAATAGGTGCTTCTCAAACATCAAGACAACTTCTATTTGTTTTTTATTTTCAATATTTTCAAAACTAACCAAAAAAAATACCAAAGTTCGGTCAAAGCTAAATTTTGGTAGAGAGCTTTATTTTTCTTAAAAAAGTACCCTTTTAACCAGGCCTAAAGTTTTAAGGGTGCTTTCGTACTTCCAAAATTAACAAATGTATGGTTACTTTTTAGGCAATGTTTAAGAAATCAAAATTAAACCCTCCACCAAGCTTCAGCGTTGTCGGAACTTTTTTGAAATGAGAGTCTAATTTAGCTGGGTTAATTTACCTTCGAAGATCAATACAAAAAAGCAATCGGGTTATACAAAGATCATAGAGGCTTTAATTTTATTTGCTGTTGTCTTTTTTGCATGACTTTTACAGTTAGGTCACATAGCTTTGTTGCGTGATGGAATTGGTCAGTGATAGAAATTTATTTTCAAAACAATTTTTTCTTTGATTAATTTATTGTGAAACATAACATCATGCGTTTCTTACCCTAACCCTATATTACTTCAAGATCAGGTATCCAGCAAGGAAGTCACTTAGGACCTTTGATTTTAATTATAAAATATAAATGATGTTGATGTTGATTGAATGATGTCTTATGGTATCTGACCTTGAGATTAACGTTGACGATACATCTACGGATTAATTTTTCCATTGAAGGTACTCAATCAATGGAAACAGACTTGAACGACTTTTATATCTGGTGTAAACATAATTTTCTTGAGCTTAATGTAAATAAATATCAAGTTAAAGGGTTTTCCAATTGGCGCGGGTAGATTTTGGTGGCCTGCGGTGGCCATGTTGTTTTGTTGACATCTGTCAAATCTGTTGTTTATTATTCAGTTACGTCGCGTCCAAGTGATAAAACTTTATTATCAAAATGAGTGTTCGTTGTGCCCATTTTACGGTAGAGTCGACTTTTCAACGCAACGTTTTTTGACCAAATTTAAGACGACCGGTTTTGTAATCAATCAGCCAACATTCGCACGTCAAAGGAACGCAAGATTGGCTGAGAAAATCGCTGCGGTCCGTGAAAGTGTACAGCAGAACCCGAGGCAGTCGATTCCTCGTCGTGCACCAGAACTTGGCCTTTCGCAGACTTCAACTTGGCGAATTTTGCGTCGTGACTTGGGCCTGCACCTGCACCCGTATACAAAATCCAATTGACCTAGGAGCTCAAAGTTCATGACCATATACAAAGCCGTTTGTTCGCTGATTGGGCTTCAGAGTGTTTGGAGGAGGAAAGGACCAAAAATCATCTTTAGCGACGAGGCGGATTTTTGGATGAATGGCTATGTAAACAAGCAAAATTGCCGAATATGGGACGACGCCAACGAGGTTCACTATAGGTGACAATTCTTTCTCAAAAAATTACCGTTTGGTGTGAATTTTTGGCCGGCCGGCAGCGGCGTCGTTGGCCCGTACTTTTTTCGAAAATGACGTTGGTGAGGCGGTCACCGTCAATGTCGAGCCCTTACGATGATAACTAATTTCTTATGGTCTAAACTCAACCATATGGACCTATAGACGACATGTGGTTCCAGCAGAATGGAACGCTAGCTATACGTGCCACAACAGCGGACGCCACGATTGGCATTCTGCAGGAACGATTTGGGGGTAAAGTTATCTCTCGCAGAGGTGGCGTGAATTGACCACCAAGATCATGCGATTTGACCCCGCTAAACTTTTTCTTGTAGGGTTTCCTGAATTCGCAGGTCTATGCGAATAAACAACAATCGACCGATGCCCTTAAGGTGAACATAACACAGGCCAACGCTCAAGAATGCTCACATTCTACGTATTGAGGCTGTTCAGAGTAGATTTATCCGATGAGCGACCTATAACTTATCCTCTTATGACAAATTCGACTTTAACCGATTAACTTACAAACGTTAAATCGACAGGTCGTATGATAATGCTGATTTTTGCACACCAGCTTTTGACTGGATGTATTGACAGCACAGGACTGCATGGAAAAGTAATACGGAAAACCATATTCTTCTGAGGCCCATAACCACTTTTTTGGATTCCTCTTCATCTTTAATCCTGTCTTAAGAATTATATTTGCACTCAAAGCAGAAGTTGAGAATGCAATAAAATAATTTTTTCAACTTTTCCCGTATCTCTGAGATAACTTTTATATTTTTCCGGTCAATCCGGGGATTTCGCCAATTCGGGGGTTTACACTTACAAATACAATACAGACATTACAATCATTGCATACATCAACATTTCTGATAAAATATTTAAGAGCCATCAAAGCAACTTGGCATAACAGGATGAAAACAGCTACATATCTGTACTAATTTGTAATTTTTTTTCCCCCAGATAATAAGTTCGTTGGAAATTCAAACTTCGAGCTTTTTTGGCTCATATATATTAAGCAAAAAGTCGCTGGCACTGAATCAACAAGTAGGTACATAATATACATAAATGTAATTATTTCCTTTGTATATTATCGTAAAATGTTTAAGTAAATTGTTTAAAAAATAAGCAATTTGTTTTAATTTTCAAAATATGTCTTTAAATTGTCAGTACATTTTACACATACCAAAAATTAAGCAAATCGAAAAAAAAAACATGCTCATTAACTTAATTAAAATGATGATTATATTCAATTACGTTTCATACCACACATTTCTGACCTAACCTTACACACAACTCACACACACACCTTATGTAATAATTTGATGTAAAATTTAATAAGCAAAACCTACTTTATCATTTTTTTTCCTTTAATATGTAAAAATCGTGGCATGCAAAATATTTTGTATAATCCCACTATCTCTTGTTGGTTATAAGTTATAACATACATGCATACATTCAATTTTTTTTTATTTGTTTTGATTTAAGGTATGTTGTTATGGCAACAAGTTATAAACACCAACAAACAAAAAAATCGTAATCGGTATTTATATATATGTTGCAATCGAGTGTATTTCTTGCACTTGCCAATTTGGAACACGATTCATAGAAAGTTGTTTTACCATGAGTTGAGGATGATATTAATTTGTTTTTTGATAAAAGAAATATTGATTGACGCGAGAAGTGCACTTCACGAAGGTTTTCAGATAATGAACAATGTTTCTTGTGTTGTGTTGACAGTTTGACAAGTTGAAGAATTTATTGAATATGGAGCTTCCAATAAATTGAGGACAAAATTAAATTAATGAATGCTAAACACAAAACATAATCGTTTAACAGCTTTATACATACATATGTATGTATGTATGTGAAGGGTGGTTAAATTTTAAGGGCTGATGTTGAATGTGAACCACACCTAAACGTCAAGTTTTTTTCTGCATTTCATTTGACATTTCTCAATTTCAGACTAACTCAATTTGAACCATGGAAAGATACACAATCGAGCAACGCGTCGTCAATGGTCAGAATGGTGGCAAGAAATGGCAACAGTGGGTGATCAATTTTCGAAGAAAATCATCTTCAGTGATGAGGCACATTTTCACCTCAGTGGATTCGTCAATAAGCAGAATTGCTGCATTTGGGCGAATGATAATCCAAGAGTGATTGTCGAAGAACCAATGCACCCACAAAGAGTGACTGTTTGGTGCGGTTTATGAGCTGGCGGCATCATCGGGCCGTATTTTTTCCAAAATGAGGCCGGTCAGGCAGTTACTGTGAATGGTGTTCGCTATCGTGAGATGATAACGAACTTTTTATACCCCGAATTGGAAGATATGGATGTGGACGATATGTGGTTTCAACAGGACGGTGCCACTTGCCACATAGCTAGCGAAAAAATTCGACAAATTCAATGGCCGTGTTAACTCACTAGGTGGCGATGTCAATTGTCCGCCAAGATCATGTGATTTGACACCGTTGGACTTCTTTCTTTGGAGTTATTTGAAAGAAAAGGTGTACGTCGATAAGCCAGCAACAATTCAAGAGCTAAAGGATGATATAATTCGGCACATTAACGGCATAGAACCTCAATTATGCCTCAGGTGATCGAAAATTTGGACCATCGGATGGAGGTGTGCCGCCGAGGTCGCGGCGGCCATACCAATATTATCATAATAAAAAGAAATGACAATAATTTCCTAAATAATTTGTGTTTTATTAAATATCAACATCGGCCCTTAAAATTTAACCACCCTTTAGTTTCGGCGCGGGGCACAGTGACTCATTTTACCTTTTAAGCTTGCAAAATTTTTTAAAGGTTTTATTGAAATTCATTGTAAATACAAGCATTTTTTTATTTTGATATTTTTTTTTTGTAAATTCAAAGTTTAAAATATATTTTCTTTAAATTTCAGGTGTGTGATTAATTCTTGCATAATTATATTGATAACTTGAACCGTAAGTACCTATAAACTAACACCTTTGATAACTTTGGAAGGAGTACATAAATTAGATAAAAGTGATCGCATTTTTTAAAGAAAATTCCATTCCTTTTAAGAATCTTTTAAGATCATTTCTGTAGCAAACAAAAATTATTCTATTCTAGAACGGGACCGACCCCCGACCCATACGATTTTTATTTATTCAGCCCTATTCTGCTAAACGTTCGCGTGAACATTGGCATTCTGCTATCAGCGGGAAGGAAATGATTGTTCCATAATGCCTATTAATTGCGATAAAAATAAAAAGAATGCAATGAAATTCTCTTTAGAATTTCAAAAATAAAGAACTGGTTAAGATTTGCATTCGAAAGACATAAGTTTTATATAAATGATTTGAAGAAAATTGAATAAAACATTCACGTGAATCGAAAGATTCGATCGAATCGTTTAGCAGAATAGGGCTGATCGTTTCAACGAGAAAATCATTAAATCCGATTTCATTTTATCTGCCAAAGTTGTTTAAAATTTTTAAAACAGGCAGGTAATTTTCTAGAAAGTTGACTTTATTTTAAAAGGCAAATATATTTAAACAAAAAATTTCTAAAGGGTTTTCCAATAAGAGGTGTTATTTTGAATAGCCCGCTATTTCGGTAGTTGTCACTTTTGAAGCTGTCATTTTTTGACATTTGACAAGTAGAAACTACGCCATTAATAAAAATGGAACGATACACGCTTCAACAACGCATTGAAATTATTAAAATTCACTATAAAAATGGTGAAAACTTGGCAGAGACGGTTCGTAAAACTAAAACATTTTTGGGTCGTCGTGAAGCACCTTGTCGGACCGCAATACAGAAATTGGTGGACAAATTCGAGCTGTTGGGACAAGTGATGTGAAGAATAAAACCCGTGCACGTCGCTCAAGAACAACTGCGAATATTGCTGTTGTAGCCCAAAGTGTTGAAGAAAACCCAGGTTTGTCCATTCCTCGTCGTTCATAAAGACTTGGGTCTTAAGGCTTATAAAGTTCAGTTAACACAAGAACTCAAGCCGGCTGATCATCAACAACGTCGTGTCTTTGCTGATTGGGTCCTTGAAATGCATGAAAATGATCCGGAATTTCATCGAAAAATCATCTTGACTGATGAGGCCCATTTCCACCTCGGAGGCTACGTCAACAAGCAAAACTGTCGCATCTGGGGCTCGGAAAACCCAAGAGTTGTTGTTGAAAAGCCTCTCCATCCTCAACGCGTGACTGTTTGGTGCGGTTTATGGTCCGGCGGGGTCATTGGACTTTACTTTTTCGAAAATAAGGCTGGAGCAGTTGACAGTTACGGTCAATGGATTGCGCTATCGAGAGATGATTAATGATTTTTTATGGCCGAAATTGGATGGTATTGATCTGGACAACGTTTACTTTCAACAAGATGGCGATACGTGCCACACAAGCAATGAAACCATCGATCTTTTACGGGAAAAGCTTCCGCACCGTGTTATCTCTCGAAGAGGTGATCACAATTGGCCACCGAGATCTTGTGATTTAACACCTTGCGACTTCTTCCTTTGGGGCCACGTGAAAGATAAGGTCTACGCCAACAGCCCAGCGTCGATTCAAGACCTCAAAGATGGAATTCGTGAGGCTATCGAGGACATAGGGCAGCCACTTTGCGATTTGGTTATGGAAAATTTCATGAAAAGGATATGGTCCTGTAAGCGTGGTCGTGGCGGCCATTTGGCTGATGTTGTATTCCATTATTACAGCATACCTTCCTCTTTATAATGAAATAAACATCCGATCATTTATCTCAAAAAATGACATTTTTCTTTGAATATCAAAATAACACCTCTTATTGGAAACCCCTTTATATATTGACAACAAATTTTCAGCTTCAAATTCTGAACAATTTGTTATCAAGCAACTACATATATACGGGTGTTAAGCAAAGTACAGTCGATTGTCAGATCTTACAATATTGTCAAATCAGTCAATTCTCTGACAATAGTTGCCTATGAGCTGACAATAATCAAATACATTACAATGAAAAATTGTCTGTTCACACGGTTTCAACCGGTTTGCAGATTTTGTCTAAAGGTCTTGCAATTTCACTGTCAGATGGTTAGCTGAAAATTGTCACACAAACGTCGGGTTGAAAATTGTCAGTTCTCGTGGTAGATTGATCCGTTGGTTGGTTGAAAAATTGAAAATATTACATTTGCAAGTATTTTTATTGCCTACGTGTTGGAAGAAAGCGAGGAGGAGGAATTGCCACAGAAAAGACGAAGTGTTTGGACTAATGGATTGGGGGTGGCTCTTCGACAGGAAGAGGTATTCTATTCGAAACTTTTTGGAGAACAATATATTAATTCAATGACGAATTTTATTAGGTCCCTATAGCTACATTGTTGTCTCCAGTTTCTCAAGCTAAGAAGGGTTAGGTCCTCTTCCACTTGCGGTATTCCGCTACTCTGCAACACAGTGGCCCATATCGACTCTTTTGGTTGCAAAAACTTTAATTCCTAAAAAGGTTGAAATATCGAAACAATTTTTTTCCGCTTGGAAAAAATTAGTAAAATTAGAGAATTTTAAGAAAAAATATTTACAGGGTGTTTCAGAACATTCTACCTGGACTAAGACTTTATACCACAACGTTAAATTTTACCCAAAAAAAAAGTCAAAAGTCCATAATTTAAGTAGGTATAAAAACTACATCTCATCGCTAATTCGAGCAAAACAGTGGTGAATTGAAGTAAACGAACAATATATAAAAATGTTTTTGCAGGTGAAGGTATCAAAAAACTATTTTTTTTATTTTGTGGCACATCAGAGCACATATAATAAACTATTTTAGTGTTGCATTTTATGTCTAATAGTGGAAAAAAAGCCTACAGGAAATTCCCATTCTGATGTACAGTAAGCAACATAAATTAGATTTTTATTTTGAGCTGCGTACCAATCGGCTAAAATGCTTACCTAAAATTTTTAGAAAATCTAGTATGGAAGTTAAAATTTAGCGCGATCTGTGTACTAGGCTTAAGCATCGAGTGCGATTCTACATATTAAGATGTTCTCTCATGGTCGTCCTTGCAGCCGTCAGTTTTGAGCTTGTAACTTTGAGAGGTTCTTTTTATCCTTTCGTAAAACATCCTGGTCCGACGTCCCTCTATTTCCTCTCTCCGAGCAGCTCTGGTTCTGTTTTGCAGCGCGCGCCGCTTTGTATACATCTTGTTTGGCTGCATGTGCGAAAACTGCGTTTATTTATGAACAAGCTCGAAAAACTCCTTTCTGCAGTTGCACTGCTATGAGGCAGACTACATAGGGTTAGCATGTAACTGCATACATTTTCGAAAGCTGGCTTTCCTTCAAAATTGTTTGCTTTCTTTAAACTAAGCCAGAAATGCACAACGTCTTCATAATAAAATTCGTCTAAGAGTTCTTTAGAACCAACTAGGAACCAAAATTCATCATTTACGAACACCTTCTCTTGTTCGCAATAAAATGGGAAATTTTTAAGTAAAGGCATTAGTTCGCAATAAAATGGGAAATTTTTAAGTAAAGGTATTATAGTGGGAGTTTCACCTTTGGCGATTTTAAAAGGGTCTAGCACAATAAGGTATCTACATAATCTTGTTGTCAGTTTTAAGGTAAAATCTTTCATGAAGTTGTTCACACAATTTTAAATAGTATTGACAAAGTTGGGATTTTACTTATTAGGAGATATTGTTTTCAATATTTTGTGTTGGCCAAAATTCTTCGAAACTAAATCCGAAACACATTGACGAATATGGCAAAATGATGAATTATTTCACTTCTAAAGTCTAAGTCAACTGAAATCATATCTGGTTTACAAAAAGTTGATGTCAATTTAAATACCTAACGGGTGATTTTTAAGCTGGTTTGGTTTTGGCAACACTGGTTTTGACAGCTGACGTGTGTTTAGTACCTTGTGTCACTGTCAAACAGCTTCAGTTTGGTTTGCAATTTAACTATGGATCGTCTTACAAATGAACAACACTTGCAAATTATTGAATTTTACTATCAAAATTCGTGCTCGGTTCGAAATGTTCATCGCGCGCTGCTTGTGTTCAGCGATGAGGCTCATTTTCGGTTGAATGGGTACGTAAATAAGCAAAATTGCCGCATTTGGAGTGAAGATCAGCCAGAAGCATTGCAACAGCTACCAATGCATCCCGAAAAAGCCACTGTTTGGTGCGGTTTATGGGCCGGCGGCATTATTGGGCCTATTTCTTCAAAGATGATGCGAATCGCAGCGTTACTGTCAATGGTGAACGCTACCGAGCGATGATAACAAACTTTTTTTTGCCCGAAATGGAAGTTCTTGACTTGCATGATATGTGGTTTCAACAAGACGGTGCCACATGCCACACAGCACGCGAAACAATGGCGCAATTGCGAGGCGAGTTTGGTGAACAGTTAATTTAACGTTTCGGGCCGGTCAATTGGCCGCCTAGATCGTGCGATTTGACACCATTAGATTATTTTTTGTGGGGGTATGTCAAGGCTAATGTCTATAGAGACAAGCCCGCTTCGATTGACGCACTGGAAGCCAACATCCATGCATTCATTCGTGAGATACCGGCCGATATGTGTGAAAGAGTATGCCAAAATTGGACTCAGCGGATGGGCTACCTGAGACGCAGCCGCGGTCAACATTTGCATGAAATTATCTCTAAACATTAAATTGCAAGGTTCAAACTATCCATTCAAATAAATATTTCATTCATTTTTTATAATTTTTTGTGTTTTTTTTTTAAAAAAAGTTCTAAACCTCTTAAAAAATCACCCGTTACTTGATTTTTAATATCTGAAATTTTGAATTGTAGTGTTTTACGAATATTTAACGATTGTACGTAGTAGTGTCTTTTTTAAATAAAAAAAATGTAGCAAAAACACTACAACTGTAGTAGGGGGCAACGCTGGTCAACATTTTATCAATGGAACTTTCTGAGCTTAGAAACGATGCTACAGTCAAAGAAGAAGTGCTCGTTATGCGTGCGTATATGTGGCATGTTTATTTCAGATTCAATTCTGCTAATTCATTCTCATGTACAAGTACATATGTTCACACCTTTTCTATCTGCTTTAGTTGTTGGCATTATTTCCGCCATTTCTGTGGCTTCCTCGACTATTAATTACTTCTTGAATCTTTTCTTTTTTTCAAAAGTATATAAAAATATACTTTAATTGACTGCAACTTTTGATCACATATAGGCGATTTGATACCCCGCAGACGTGTAGTTGTATAGGTTTTGTTCTTTAGTTTTTTTTTATGATCTTTTTAAAGTACCCACTCGGATCGAATAACTTACCATAGATTCTTTAAATGTGCCTATATAAATATCTAAGTTATATCGAGCCAACAATAAAGAAGCCACTTGTTGCGTGAGTGTAGTATATGTATATGGGTGTTAGTATTTGAACAAAAAATCCAGCACGATGCAACATTTAAAAATAGTCACTCGGCGGGAGAACACCATTAATACTTCTCAAGCAGTAGTCAAACAAAAAAAAAAAAAAAAAAAAACACCATTTATTTATATAATTGTGTATGTCTACACAAAATACACTGTATTCAAAAGACCATAATAATTTAATCCAACAAGCATCATGCCACACATCGGGCAGTGATGGTTCAACTTGTATGAAGACGGCAGTGTTAAGTGGACGAAATCTTAGCCCACTGTACCGAATTTGATGAAATTCACAAGCATGATAAAGGAAACTTAAATTAAATTAAAATTTTTAAAACCGGTACTTGGTGATTTTATCTTTAGTAAAATGTTAAAAAGATAAGTAGTACGATGTTAACTTATTTAAAATTTAGAAAAAAAACTTCTTTTAACCCAACGTCATACTAAAAATGCTTTAACATCGTACTAAATTGTCTAAGATTTTGCGCCACTGATTTTTCCTCCCCGCCCCATCCGAATTAAATTTTTGTAAACATCTATGCCGGCGTGGCGGTTGAGTGAAATAAAAACGTGGACTTTCCTCTGTGCGACATTACGAGGTGGCACGTTAAGATGTAGCACGTTACGTTACGAAAAATCTGCGTTGCCACCGCTCGGCTGCTAATATGTTTTTTTTTTTGTCAGCGACCGAAAGCAAATTGTTTTTAACGCGACCGATGTTTTAGATTAAAATTTTATCGCAACCACTTGTTAATTATTAATTATAATGTATTTGCCGAAACATTTTAATACTTATTTTTAATATTTGCCCGAACATGAATTGCATACTTGTTATCGATAGTTTTGTATAAAAGCTCCATTTTGTTTCTGTAATGGCGTCGTTTTCAACCAAATCCCTCTGAGCTTGCAAAAACACACGGCTACTTTTGCACTTGCACAAAGTTAACAGTCATTAAAAATCACAGCGTCAAATTCTATTCGAAGTTGGCTGCGGTGTCAATGGATTGAAACCGTGATTTTAGTGATTTCCACTGAGAATAATTGTAACTAAATATTCTATAAACGTCATAATATTTATATAATTTGCCGGCTATCTTTCAAAATACAAAGTGACATTCATTGGAGGTTTATCAGTATGAAATTAATGGCGAATTCCTTTCAACAAAGAAATCGAGTATTTTCTAAACGGAATCGAATTTTTTCTAAACAGAATCGAATTTTTTCTGTCAATTGAAAGGAATTCGTATTTCGTAAAAGAATCAATTTTATTTTTGTGTGATTGTGTTTGTGTTACTTGACAGCTGAAATTGAAGCAAAATGACAAGAAATTTTTTACAAAACTATTTATTAAGGTTGTTTGTTTTTGTTGTGGGAAAAATGTTTTACCATTTGAATTAAATTAATATATATAACTATAATAATTGTATTTTAATAACAAAAGTTATTAACCAGCTTATACGGGGGCAATTTAAGAAAAAATTCGATTCTGTTTAAAAAAAATCGATTTCTTTGTTGAAAGGAATTCACCATTAAACTTACATAAATTTCAGTGTCTTAAGCCGAATTCCTTTCAACAAAAGAATCGATTCTGTTCAGATTTTTTTCTAAACAAAATCGATTCTTTTCTGTCAAAACAAATCTTCCGTTTTAGCAAGATTTCACACTGATATGCACACACACTATGAAGACTTGACATTTATAATACGTCAAATTGGAATTGATAGAAAAAATTCGATTATGTTTAGAAAAAATTCGATTTCTTCTTTGAAAGGAATTCTCCATAACTCGATGGAAAGGTGGAGTTGCATAAGGGGTTGAAGTTCGTTGACAATTCTTAATGGATATTTTAATTCGTCCCCTTTCTGTCAAAGAATTAAGTGCCAAATTCTTTTGGAGTTTGGCTACGGTGTCATTTAATTGAAACCACAATTTTAGTGCTTTCCGCTGACAGTTGTTTGGTTTTGTCGGTGTTCAGAGTTCGCTCCAATTGTATTGTTGGTGCTGAGTCACGATCATAAACAATATGCATGTGTAATATATGTACGTATGTAGTCACCTTAAAGTAAAGAGTGAATTACGAAGCAGGTCCTTTCAGTACCCAACTTTCACCGATCGTTCGTTCGTTGGACACTTCACCACCAGCCTTTTAGTTTTTGTGGTTGGAAATTTCAGTACAGAGGTTTCGCCACTGGGTATTTCGCTGCCGTTCTTTCAACTCTAGACTTTTAAGAACTGCCTACAGATAGGTAATGCAGTTTAAATATTTCAATATGGCCATGTTTCTTTTGAGTATACGTTCAGTAACAACAATTAGGCTGGACAAACGTTGATTTTAACACATATAGGTATTAATCGTGAGTCCCGGCTCTCACAAATTTTTTGTCAGTTCTTTCTCACCATTGTTGCCATGTCATTTCATCTTAACCTTAACCTTAAAGATTCGACCATTAGAACTCAAGTTATAGGGAAATTCGCAAACATAATGGTGCTCTCTCCAGTGCGCGTCGTTGGCCTTCGGGGCAGTTTGTATTATGACTAGGTATACCTATACATATGTACAATTGGACGCATGTATATTCTTATTCATCCTGAGCCTGACTCTCGCACTATATTTGCAGCTAACTTCATCCTGTCCCTCGTTCTGTTCTGTCTCTTACTAATTACTCGCGTAAACAAGAATATCCTAAAAAAAAAACTATTCAATTTCATTATGATAATATATACCTATATCATTTTTGAATTAATTACGAATTCAATATTGTTTAATTGACATTTGTTCAACTTTTGCTATCAAAATCCTCCTCTGTGCGTTGCCGATTAGAAATTCCAATTCCATAATTCTCTGACTTTTCAACTTAATCTCCCGCCTGTGTTTACAGATAATATTTTATCGCTTTTGACATTTGACATATTCTCAACCTTATTAATGGGTCTAATTAAATGCTATCATAAATCCCCAGAGAGAGATAAAAGTATTAAATTAAAAAAAAAATTACGACTTCACGAAGTAGAAAGAAAAAAGAATTGTATTTGTTGTCTTGGTCAACATTATTTTTGTTGTTATTTTATTGTTTCTGTATTATTTCTTTTTTACGATTCTCTACAACAAACATACGAACACACACACACTCACAGTGCAATAAATTATTATTAATGTTACTTGGCCTTTTTGGTCAATCATTATTAAAAAAAAAGAAAAAAAATCCAAGGGGTATGGCCGATGACAGTAAAATGCAAATGAAAAGCTAAGTATAGTATCAAGAAAACATGTGTGTCAGTCTAAATTGGAGCCAAAATGTCAACAGTCGTAATGTTATGATGCACTTGAGTTTTATTGTTCGTTAATTGAAGAAATGTAGGCAACTAGCTAATTTTGTTGGGGTTTTAACAGGTAGGTTTATTGGTGTGTAGTTTAGTTGTTATAGTAAGAGAGCCAGCCACCGATTTCACTTGTATATTAGGTATGTATCTATGTATGTTTGCACAATCACAAAATGTGCACAAAAGTTGTAAGATATCACTAAAAAGAAAATTGCTTCCCTTTCCGGCAAAAATTGCTCAAAATTGTGTTATCCAATATACCATTAATTTTTAGCTTGATCTTCCATCTCGCTTTATACACTCTAAGGTTTCTATTCAAACGACGCTACCTTTGTTTAATTTGATGCTTTCTCTTTAAGTCACCAGGGGACTATTTTATACCTGAAGGAAGTAGATTTTGAATGTTGTTTTTTTTATGATAACACACTCGCAATTAGGCTGCAATGCTTTCACACCATTAATTAATATTGAAGGTTTTGAATGAAACACCAACCACTTGAGTGATCTACCACCAAGTTAATATAGGCTGGAGTTATATCTATTTCACGGCTGCCAGGCCGATCATCAGACTCCTTTTAGTGGATCTTAGTCTATTACGTTCAAATTTAATTTGAAAAACTTTTTGCTGGGGCTCGAACATAGACCAAGCGTCTTCAGAGCCACATGCACTACGCATTACACTACCAATGTACGTTTTATTGTTTGACAATTGCATATTCAACTAGCATAGCCTACACAAGTTGGTTGGTGTACATTCGATTTCTTTCTTTTTCTCCGTACTCATTTTTTTTGTCATATTAGGAGGAAGATTGTATAAAATATTGGACCCCCTGGAAGTAGATTTTCCTAGGTAAATCCAGTTTCTTCATACAAAAATCACAGTTAGTTGTGGCTTTTGAAATAATTGTCACTTATTCTCCAAAATTTTGCTCAGTTTTTTTCTCTTCTCAATCATGAAACAATAGTTAGGAGAACGAGATGTTAAGGCATAGTTATTTGTAAGGTTAACATTAAGTGCAGCTCTTAATAATAATCCCTTCAATCGACTGCAATTTCTATCAAACATACTGTCAAAGAAATAACAATACTATTGAAAAAAATAAAAAATAATCAATTGTCAAAATGTTTTCGATACCTTTACAGTAAGATGTGCCGTGTTCATTTTTAACAGCAACTATTTCAAGCAACTTAAATCAAGTCTTCGAACGATTTTGATTTTATTTCAATTGACACAACATTTATCAATCAAGCCGAAGCGAATTTCTTCAAACTTTATTATTTGAAGTTTTTAGGTTATTCCGTTTTTTTTTTCTAAAAATTTGTCCTGCAATTTTGCGTAAATCTAACGTCAGTCTAAATGGTATCAGTTGAAAAAACAGACAGAAAAACTGGCAACTCAAATAAACAAGGCTTGACTCCCTGACGTCAAATTCTGCTCCAAAGTTGTCAAGTAATGTGATCGTCGACGAATAACTCTGTCAACGCGTTTAAGATCAGCCTGTCAACGCAGCTTGGAGAAGTTGACAGAACGCTCGTCAACAGGTTGATTGTGTTTTAAC
Organism: Leucozona laternaria; assembly: GCA_932273885.2. NCBI lineage: Eukaryota > Metazoa > Arthropoda > Insecta > Diptera > Syrphidae > Leucozona > Leucozona laternaria. The sequence goes on along the minus strand of OW026366.1, from coordinate 27,633,064 downwards.
GTTGGCACATTAGAATTTTCTCTCGCGTCATCTGAGCAACTTGATGGTTGGTGCTCTGTGGAATCTATAAAAAGGTGTTAACCTTAACAATTCAGATTCAAAACAAAAAAATGGACGGACAATCGAAATTGCCAATAGTTTGCACCGTCATGTCACGGGAAAGTAGGAAATTGCTATTTTCTGGACCAGTAAATAATATTTCATGGTCATGTTTCGATGGTATTTAACCTTGACAGCAGTTAATGACTTGACAGATAAAGGACAAACCACATTTTAATGCGTGTAGATTTTTTTTGTTTTAATTACTGAAACTATACAACTTCTTCCAATCTCTACCCACATATTTTAGTCCAAAGTTCTGTCCGTGTTTATAAAAAAAAAAATTGGAGTAAAATTGGTAGAAATTAGTAGTTTCATGAAGTGAACGAACAGACCCTATTTCCCTCAGAAGCAGTCATCCATCTCCGCCATTAAGAGGGACAAATTTGAAATTTCACTCGAAAGCTCCAAAATCGCCTTCCCGGAGCAAGTAACCCAAAATTTCGACATCGCACCAATCTTTCGGTAGAATTAAATAATTTGTTGCTGGATAGAGTTCTTCCTAATTAAAGCCTTAAATTGACCTAACATGCCAAGGTTAAAAACAGCTTCTATGCTTGTAGAATGAAGATTTATTAAACATTTTTTTTTGAGGACTCCTTACGCTTTGTTGGTTTCAGGCTGGTTTTCTAGCCAACCTTTTATCGGTTAACCGAACCTTGTTTTCAGCACTTAAGTTTAAGTTTTTAAAAAGGTTTTCTAAGATTTTTTGTTTGATGTGAGGACAAGGTTGTATTTCGAGGCCATTAATGTTTGCTTTATTCATTAATGATGTTTAAAATCATATTGCCCGCGGGATCGGTTTTGTAGATGTGACAAATATAGCACTGCCGAGGATATGTAAAAATTGCTCTTATAAAAAAGGACACAATTTCCAAACTCTGACCGCTCTAACCTAAAAAGAATCACAAGTTTGTTTGTCCCATAAATTAAAACTGAAAAACGACTTTTGGCCAAATTTGTCTTCTTAGAATTTATTATTAAATTTAAAAAAAATTCAACTTTGATAATTCAACAAGTTGATGTATTTATTAAGAGCGTGAGTCACTGGGGCCAGTGTTTTTGACTTATTTCCTCTGGTTTCAGATTATAGATTCTTGGATAACTAATCAATAAGTCAGACAAATTAAAGTAACGTCAATGGAATGATTATTAATTTGAGTATACTTATATTGAAATACCATTTGAAACTTGAAACCCATTCCTGTCCATTCTTAAGTCTAACTTTTGAATTCGGTAAACCAGAATTTTAAAGATTTTAAATTCAACGAATGAAGAATTCTTGAGAAAATCTTAAACTGGTTCTATTTTCCTTGGAATACATATCCATTTGTATCATTGGTTTCGAAAAAAAATTAATGTTGTCGCCATATGGCCACGAATAAAACTGAATTTCTTTTTCCCAAATGCCATTTAGGTTATAAAATCTGTCAAGGTAGTCAGGTTAAAAAAAGAAACTACCTACCAAAAGTAAAACCCCTTACAAGGCAACTTTAACTCATATTTTTCGATAATCAACTTAGTTTTAAATTAAAATGCTGGTTATCCTCTGTTATTCGCCACATTTACCATCAGCTTATAGGCTTCTAGGCCTGAAAATAAAGTTCATTTAACAACAATCTCCCCATTTATTAAATCAAAAATACAAAAAAAAAAAACAAAAAAAAAAAAAACAAAAACAACAAAAATCATGTTATGCAGGTTAATTGAACAATAAAAATACATTAAACTCGACTTGTTGCTGTTTACAGTGCTGCCAGCTCTATGTAATGATGGGTAGGTTAGGTAGACGCTGTATATACGCAGGCAGTTAACCCGCTCCTACTTCGAAGAAGCAGAGCAACAACATGTCAACTTTTTGATTCCAATTCCACCATGGCATAACCAACCTGTAATTTAAATTCAACACTGACCACAGACGAAGTGCGGTGAGTGTGTTTTTGCATAAGCTTTGCTGCGGGCAGCATATGCTGGAGATTATTCGCGATTTCATTTTAGGGTTTTCACCATCAGTGACTGACGGTTTAGTGCGTATATGTATGTACACCAACTTCGCATGCCAGCATGCATGATGGCCATAAAAGTTTACCTGGAATGCAAGCCAAATGGGAACACTTTATCTGTGTTTAAGTAACTCACACAGCACAGCACAGCACAATACAATAAACAACAGAGCTGATGGCCAAAATAAGTTTAGCTTTTTCGAATGAAAATTATCACAAAAGTGCGGGACAGCGCTCGAATTCGAGCTTCAATAGAAGCGTTGCGCTGTCAATCAGCTTATAATACGTGCGTTCAATGATAGAGGAACGACCAACAAGCGGCTGGTCTCTGGTATTTAGAATTTAAGTTCAATTTGGAAAACAAAATGCTTATACGTGAGAAAAATCTTTAAAGGTTTTTCAAACCGACCGGACCCAAGCGGCGGCAGCGGTGACAGCACGACAACGGCCCGGCAGCGGCAGCTTGGCGTAGCAATGCCTATATGCAGTATGGCGATGGTGCGGCTGCTCTAAGACATCGACGACGACGACGACGGACATCGTGGTCGTGTAAAGGCCTTAGATACGTGTCGGTCGTTATGTAGCTACGTTCACGCTTTTTTTGTGTTATTTACTTACCGCGCAGGGCCGAAGTTAAGGACTTGTAATACAAAGACACATCTAAAGGGCGCGAGTTAAGAGGGGCGCAGAAATTAACACAAAAAATACTACGTGTGCTTATCAAAAATTACTCAGAGCTGCACATAACTATAACCTAAGCTTATATTTGAGTTTGCAGCATTCGGGTAATTAGGCATCTTTTGTATTGAAGGTAATGAAAGGACTTTTTTATTCGAATTAAGGAAAAATGCGAACTTGTTTGAATAAATGTCTTCTTCACAACATCCGCATTAATTTCCAAATACTACAAGCGAAAAATAGGCCAAATAATTAAGGAAGGAAGATTGTCACATTCCATAGCCTGATTTCACAGTAGTCCTTCACGCTTCAATACAAATGTATGTACAAAACACATTTACAGTTAAACCTGATAACCGGACACTACAATTGGACCATGTTATGCACTCCCTGCTATTTTTCATAAAAACTTCCCTTTGTAATCGGGACACCTGCTAATCGGAGTATATATCACTAAAATATCATGCGTTGGTTAATGTATTTACCTGTCTAATTGGACCAAGCTTAAGGAATACGAAATATGTACTTATGCATCGCATTTGTTTTTTTTTTTTCGAATTGTTGGTACCGCCAGGTTTAAAACACCGCGCCGCCGCCGGCCGGTTACTTTTGTTTTATTTGGGGATTTCCCAAAATGTGTAATTTTAGTTTGACAGGTGCTACTGTACAACCAATGGAAGCAACCAATTAAAAGGGTAGGGACTCAATTATTTCCAGTGGAGCCGAGGCGCCACTAAACGTAGATACGATCCTGCCTATACGGGATTGGTATCTGCTTTGTTTCCCATCAAGCGAACTAAACTATATTTGCATTAGTAAAGCGAGCAAGCCACACGAATAACTAATTGCAGCACTTTAATGGCGATAATATGAAAGTTAACAATATTTTATAGTCCCACCATTAAATATACATACTTACATATTACACATACACACTCACACATATTCGCATAGATATATGATTCAAAACTATGCCAAAGTTATTACCGACTGACAGATACCATAATTTGACGTCTTCTGCGTTTTTGTTTTTGTACATATTTGACAGGAGAGTGCTTCATTGGAATATTCAATGCACGAACTCGAATCGAAAGTCTACAATGGCTTATTGTTCAGTGATTTATAGTTATAGGCTTCATACTTGAGACTGTTGACTGTTTTTTTTTTTTTTGTTTTGTTGAAGGAAAGCATTACCTCGTTTTCACATTTCATCGTCAAGAAACAAAAATAGAATTGCAAATCTTCCACCTCAGTGAAAAGATATAATACAATATTGATACGAGTATACAAAAGAAAGAAACAGACGAAAATTGTTTCGATAAATTTTGTGGTTACAAAAAAAAATTTAAATGGAATTCAATTATCATCGAAATCGAGGGGAGTATTCTATAGACAAAAGAATAATGCAATTTTCGCCACCATTGTGCAAAATTCTTGAAGCCTCATCTAATTTAATATACAAATTGAATTAAATGTTATGAATATGACTAACATAGACGCCAGGATTTGCTCTTACTTATGAAGTATCTGGCAGACGCGTAGTGTCTATAAACATTATATTTATATAATTATATTATCTTTAATTGTCAATTGACAAATAATTGTTAATAAATTCTAAGTGTGAATTTTATCACAATATCAATATAAATCGAATTGAAGAAATTGTTTATTTAATAAAAATACGGTTATACAGTCGGCTAATGTGTGTTTATGATATAAATCATTCAATCATCCTTTTGAAGGTTACACGTTTCGCACAGCCAAAACCTAATTAGAATCCAATTCTAGAAACAAGTGTTTAATTTAATCAACTTTTTTTTTTAAGATGTCTAAGATTGTGGGTTATCAGTTACCTTCTTGAACTCCTATTCACAACTTCAATATTGGAACCATTCAGAGTCCAAACCCGGTCGTTAGGAGAAGTATACGAGAACCGAAAACCATAATTTTAAACAGCTTGGTGTTGATTTTAGATCATGGAACGATACTCCACAAAGGATATGGTTCTCAATATATAGCGATATTTATGCATCGAACTTTGACATTTTCAATGGATTCCACTAATGAACACGTAGTAAAATCGTATGCAATATACCAAATTTCTAAACATTCTGTTTAGATTGTATTTTTGTTTGTGTGAGTTGCTTTACTCGTGCAAATCAGTCGGAATTTGTAATTGTTTGGGAACTAATATTTCACTCCTTATAAATTCTTTCGTATTATCTAACTTTGGTGATAACGAATTAGTTTCAAATATGTCCTGAGTTGGTTCCTGTTAATGAATATGTAATGAAAAAGTTGCTATAGAGACTCTGACTGCGAACTTACTTATGATTCATAAACCACCTTTATAATATCAACTTCTATTACTAAAGTCCGAATGGTCGCGAATTTAGATATTTCATTCAACTTCTTTTCCTAAAGTGCTTTGCACATGATACACGACCCGCAAACTGCGAATAGTCGTGAATTTTGACATTTCATTCACATGAGTGGTCGCTGACAACTGCGAATTTTCATGAGTGTTTGAGGTTAAATTCGACCGAATTTTCTATTCGGCTTAGAATATGTCCATATGTTGTAAATTGCGAATTTATGTTTGACAGGTCGTAGAAGATAAGGCATGGAATGCGTCCTGATGTTGCAGATTGCTAATTTACATTTGACAGGTCGTAGAAGATAAGTTCGCGTAGAAAATCCCAAAATACAAAATTTTGCAATTTAAACTAATTTTACGTAGTGTTTTTTTTAATCCTTTGATTTGCTGGTTGCAGCTAATGTGCAAGGCACTTAAGGCCACATTTTATCAGAGGTTAGGTTTTGATGACGTCATTAGTGTCAAAAAACATTGGATAATATTTAACGCGATTTTAATCCAATTCACACGTGGCCTACGTAATTGCATACGAAAAATTATTTGGACAAGCCACTTAGGCCACCCACGAAAAAGATTTACAAAAGGCATCTGTCAGACGAGTGTCATCTTCCAATAAAAAACCATTCGTTGTCATTGAAAATTATTAATTGTCGCTTGTAAGGTATTTGGCACCACTATTGTTGTAGCTATGAATATCGATAGGAGCCAGTGTTAAGTGCCAGGTAAAGGGTAAATGACTGCAGAAACCATTGTACTTTTTATAACAAGCGCAGGTGCTTTTTGACTATTGGTACTGGTTGGTAATAAATAATGAAATTTATACCGAGGGGGCATTTATCATATGAAAATGCATTCGAACCGTTCATATAAAAAGTTTTGAATGTCGTTTATGCGTGGTGAAACTAGAAATGAACTCATAAAATAAGTTGAAATAGGCAGAAGATGATAAGGAAAACCCAGAATTAGTTCGCCAGGCACTTGAGTAAATAAAAAAAATCATATATTTAGTATTAAAAACCAACATTCACAAAAGAACAATATTCTCTACAATCCTCGCGCATAGAAAAGAGGGAGCACGATACAATTTGGGTCACTTCAACTAAGTTTTCAAAAATCTTTGGTGCAGACAATTCCGTAATAGAAATAATTTTCGAAATCAACACTAACTATTTCTCCTACAATATATTTTTTAAATTGCATTATGGTAGATACAACTCAAATTATTTTTATATCTATATCTTAACATTTCGTGGTTTGATTTGCACTTAATCAGAAAAGATATAAAATTTTACGTGACCAACCATGAACTCTGTTCCAAATGCACACATGTATATGTATGTATGTATGTACAATATATACATAGATTAGATGTTTTTTTTTTTCAGTGAAATTTTCACGTAAAAAAATGTATGACTATAAGAATCCAGAGAAAGCATAAGTATACTTTTGATGTTATAATTATTAAAGTATCTTGTATAGGTTCAATGAGTTTTATGGGTTTCTTCAGTTTTTACATCGGCCGGCGTGGAAGTCTTAGAGTTGCCACTCTCACTAATGGCACTATTGTGACACGTGAGTATATACCTTAATAAATAAAATAGAAACAGCGCTGATTGTCTTTGTCATCAGTTTATAATAATTAAACCATTCCTATGTTGCCAGACAGACAGTGGTGCACTTTGAATGCGAGAATGGTAAAATTCCGTAAAAAATTGCAGGGTTGCAAAAGATTAATTCACTTCTTAGCTTAAGCTTGGCTTTAATTCACAAGCCAGTGGCTCACTTATGAATTGAAAAAAAATTAATTCATAAGCTAGTTAGTGACTTGTGAATTAACAAAATTTAATAATAAATAATAAAATAATTAAGGTATAACACTGCAATACTCCGAAATGTTAAAATTCAAGAATTTACCGTTAGACCTTCGAATTTTCAAGCATATTTTGTTAAAGACTCAAATGTATTGTTTTCATAATTCATTACGGACTTTTTTTTATCAACAGTTTTCTTGATCAACAGGACCGGACTTTAACCAATGTTGCTGATAATTCTAGAATTTCTACATTTCGGGTTTTTACAGTGACATATAGTGTTTGTAAGCAATTCAACCATACACATTTTTCTTCCCACGCCCACTTTTATTTAATTTGTATATAAAGGCGAGTTTAGCTCGATAGACAACGTTGCCATCGAATATGCTCTTGTTTTTGTATACTTTTTGAAAAACAGCGCCATGTGACGTAGTAAACAACACACGCTTTACTCAGATCTCAGCAACCTCAGCAACATAAACAAAATTCCTTTATAGCAAAATTTCTCAGCTGTCAAAATACAGAGGAATCAGAGTTCTGATTTAGAATTAAAAAACCTATTTATAGGGTAAAATGGGGTAAAAACAAAAATACTAATATTTTAATGTATTGTAGGGAATCACTTAAGCGCTAGGTAAATAATTTTCAAAAATTAGCTTTTTATAAGGTGACTTGGGCTAAACACAATAAATTGGTAGATATCGGATTTTAAAAATTATTTTTGTGTTTAAATGGTAATATTTAGAGAATTTTTTTTATCATAGGATCATTTTAGGGCTAGATATTTTTCAAAGGTTAACTATTTATAGGTGGAAGTGGCGACAAAACGACAGGATATATTTTCAAATACATACTTCATTTTAAGAATGGCTCGATATTTTTCATAGTTTAGACTAAAATTAGAGGGCTTAATATTTCTCAATAGTTAACTTGGTCTCCTTAACATGCCGCCTCCACTGGGCATCAACGATGTCCAACATCACAACCACAATCCAATCCACAATCTGACTTGTATGGATTATGTCACTACATGACATGGATTTTTCTGCCTCCATTGGATTTTTTAAAGACATGTTCATAATCCGAGCAACGTTCATGCCCAGTGGAGGCGGCATGTAATAGTCAAAATTAATGATACAAATTAACCTTTACCACATTATGTAATTGACACTGAAATTGAAATACAATTCTTTTGCTTTTTAAGTTTCTGACAAAAATGAATTGATGAAGAAAAAAAAAGTAAGACTCACTTTCTCCATATTCCGCGGCCCATCCGTGATTCATACAAATATTTTGGGTACTTAAGCAAAGTGGAATGTATCAAAAACAGTATAGGTACAATTTAATCGACTTTTGCAGCAGTGGCCCTAGTCAATTTCGGGAGCTCACTTCACTAACCAAACCAAAATCGGGAGCTTTCTTTACTCACGAAAGCAAAAGTGAGCGAAAACTCGACGAAAAGTAACGATATGCAATTATGGGCGCATAATATAGATAATACACAACGAGCAGATGATGTTAATGCTTAAAAAGACTTTTTTTATGTAAATATTGGGTGAATTAAAAAAAAAATAATGATGATATAAAATGAGAAAAATTATCCCTTCTTTTGAAAAGCTGCAAATATCTGCTATTTCTGTGGGCAAAAAGAGCTTATGAATTGTCAAAACACCAAGGTGTCATTTTTAACTTAAAATAGCTGTGCAAATAAATTCTTATCCTAATAATCCTACTTAATATTAGGTATGTGTAGTTGCGTTAAAGGATGTTTGATTGGATGTCCTTCAGTCAATTATGTTATAGCATACTTTTTATATCGGAAGGGGGTTGCGAAGGACCAGGGAAGCGGGCGGCTTACTTTATATCTTCTTTTGTTAAAAATATGTTCGTTATACAAATTGTATAACGAAATAGTAAAATCTACTTAAAATAATTATTTCCATTTTTGGGAATGTTTTCTGTTTGTGCACCACTGTGCGTTGTTGTTTTGTTTTCTCGACCTGTGAAAGTATATAACAACTGTTAAAAAATCCATAATGAAAAAACAATAATTATACTACTGATATTAACATTTCATCTGACGGCTTAGTGGCAAAAATCTTAAAAAGCCCGTGGCTAGTGGTTAATTCGTATAACGACTGTTAGGCCGAAGTTTTGAGAATCGAATGCCAACATATGCCACAGTAAAACCTAAAATAGTTTTTTTTTCACTTTTACTCCCCCAAGAGTATCTCGTGTCATGAAAGAGTGCCCTTACCTTTGCCGTTTGAATTCGGGTCCCTATATTTCTGGCGTACAACACGCACCCAAGAATAGTTGAGTGTTGTAAGTCTCTAGAGACCCTGGTTTTTCACGCGCTGTCTTGCCAACTTATATTTATTTATTAACTAGCTGACCCGCCCGGCTTCACACGGGTAGACAAACCTAAGCTTCGAATAAAAATTACAAAACAAAATATAAATTAATATATTAAAGCTAATTTTAGTAATCAAATACTACTAAATGGGTTATAATCTACTTCACGGTATAAGTAGCGAAATTCGTAAAAAAAATGATCATCTAAGTCCAACCTTTATTACTTTCCCAACGCTAAACAATTTTTTGTAATCAAAAACAATTTTTGTATGTCTATCCCAATTAACTCAATGCCTATGTACATATCAAATTTTTAAAAATAACCTTTCCAACACAAACAGAATTTTTGAAATCAGATAACATTTTTCGTTCTTACACCCTTTCACCCTTTAAATATCAAATTTAAAAAAAAAAATTCTCATCCACTCAAAATAACCTTTTAAACACAAAAAGAATTTCTTAAATCGGGCAATTTTTTATTTTAACCCCATGATTTCACCGTAAAAATTGCGAATTTAAAAAAAATCATCGTAGCCATTTCGTAAGAATAATCTTTCAAATGCATTTTACCCCATTTCACCCTAAAAAGTTAATTTTTCCGATATTTTTATAGTTATTCTGCTATTCGGGGCGGAGAAAAATCCAACAAATCAAATACCATTGAAATCGGTTCAGCCGTTCTTGAGTTATAAGTGTTGTAACTAAAACGACTTTGTCTTATATATTGAGATTTATTTTTATAGCAATTAAAGCTAACCGAATGAATCGAATGATTCGATCAGGTGACAAAATGTTCTTAAACGTTTTCAATTAAGGCACATATGTATGTGTATGTGTATGTATTTCTAATGTTCTAATTTTTTTTTCAGCAATTTATCAATTAAATTGAACATTTATAATAATTATTTTAATGTTATATTACTATATTCGCTTAAGAAATCCACACACACACGTACAGTACATATGTATGTACTAAGTATTTAATTTTTACTATAAAGATAATTTTGTACTCATACAAAATAACACGTTGCGTCAGGTAGATTGTTAGTTAATTAAATTTTAATTTAATCAAATAATTGAAAATATTTTCTTGACAATTAAAAGACTTTTCTCTGATTTCGCGGTGACATGCAAAGTATTTGTTATTAAACAATTATCCTGCTCAAAACAATGACAAAACGCAAATAGTTTATTAACATGCGATTACTTCTCCTGTCAATTACCCATCAACTTACCTTAAATAATATATAATTTCATTTCATTGCTATAAAATTACTCATCAAAAATGTTTTCGATAAACAAAAAAAAAAAAAAAAACGTTAATCGTGTGGACATGCGACTGGAGTCACAGCGAATTAAATTATAAAAAAAAGATCAGTTCTTCACGATGTTATGAATTTCCTAGAATATAAATGGGTATTTTTGGTTTCATTTTTAAACTATTTATCAGGCTTTGAACAACATTCTTTTTATAAGTGTTTGTGTAATATGTAATAACTAAGTGGAAGTTATAGAAAATTTAAAGTTGGTGCTTGTCTTGTTGAAAGCGCACTCGAACATGTCTATCAATAAATTAAGTGTTTGTGATTTTATTTTTTGTTTCGAAATAGTTACTTGACAGAGAAATTAAATACTTAATTGGACTTTAAAAAATGCGTTTTTTTTTGTTTAATTTCAAATAAAATTATGTGAAAAAACGACATCGGAGCTAAGTGATTTACACTTAAATACAACAACTGAAGTCCATACATGTATTAGCTAAGTTCAGATAATTTTCGGAACTTAACTCTAGTCATGATAAAAAAAAACTGTATTACCGGTTTGTGTATAGAAACGTCAACATATCTGAGAAATTGAATCAAGCAATTCTTAAACAACAGATGGGTAATTATTGTCATGAAATTTAATTTGCTTGCCCATAATTGACTCGAACTTAAGATATATTTAGATATTTATTTCATATGATATATAAGCTAACACATTAAGATAAGATCTTATAAGCTAGTGAAAGTTATATGTTTTCATTAAATTTTATTTCATTAACCGGAATAATTTTCTATATGAGCGTTCTTTTCAAAAAAAAACTTCATCCCTTGATGCACTTTTAGGAGATAAAGTTGAGCTTGATGAAGTTACCGATTAATTTTAAATTGGTTCCATTTATTATGAGCGAATATTTCTCACATATTTTGAATATGATATGATATATGAAATATTTAGATCTGCAAAATTGATTTTAAATCAAAAATAATTCAAATTATTTTGCCCAATGGAGCGCAAAGATGGTCTAATTCGGCTTTTTGACAGATCAAAATCGAAAATAAATTGATTTATCTTACCAATGGAAAACCCCATTAGGGAAAATGACAGATCATCATTTCCTATCTAAAAAAATGAAAATGAATTTAAGTGATAATGCTTTTGAAAAAAATTGTAAAAATTGCTATTTTCAACACCTGACCACCAAAAATTTCCTGTCAGCTTTCCTATTCTATTTTATTTCCTTAATTTTTTGACGATAAAACGGAGAAATTTTTCTAATAAATAAAGTTCCTGTATTGCATATAAAAGGGTGTTTTTCTGAGAGGTATAAAACTTTAAGTTGGCAACACTATTTTAACTGGCGGCCAATTTGTCAGCTGTTAAGTGATTTATTTTCAGTTTGTTTTGGTATTTCAACATGAATAGACTGACGCTTGAACAACGCTTCCAAATTGTGCCCAAATGGGCCCAAAACAAGATCGTTGATGTCAATTTTCATAAGCGAATTTTGTTTAGCGATGAAGCTCACTTTTGGTTGAATGGGTACGTCAATAAACAAAACTGCCGTATTTGGAGTGATGATAATCCTCAAGTGTATGTTGAGACACAAACTGACTGTTTAGTATATGCTTTATGGTTTGGTGGAATAATTGGTTGGTCCGTACTTCTTAAAAAACGATGCTGACCAGTACGTAACAGTCAATGGTGACCGCTATAGAACCATTATTACTGGCCGAGTTCAACGCACATCTGAATATTCAGAATTCTGAATTTTTGAAGATCTTGATTGGCCAGCTGTCAGAAAAAGTTCTGAAAATTCAGATGACTTCTGACAGCTGGCCAATCAAGAGCTTCAAAAATTCAGAATTCTGAGTATTCAGATGTGCGTTGAACTCGGCCACTGACTTTTTCATTCATCAATTGAACAACCATGATGTGCAGGAGCTGTGGTTTCAACAAGACGGCGCAACATGTCACACAGCTCGTGCCACAATTGATTTGTTGAAGGAAACGTTTGGTAACCGCATAGTTTCACGTTACGGACCCGTGATTTGGCCTCCAAGATCGTGCGATTTAACGCCACTTGACTATTTTCTGTGGGGATATGTGAAGTCGCTAGTATACGCCGATAAGCCTAAAACGATTGACCACTTGGAGGACAAAATTCTCCGCGTTATTGCCGATGAACGGCCACAAATGTTGGAAAAAGTCATCGAAAATCCAAATTAGACTACGTCCGAGCCAGCCGTGGTGGTCACATGCAAGAAATCATATTTAAATTATTATGCCAGAAGATTATCTTTCATGTCAATTTAAAAAAATCATCTTTTATTTCTTCCATTTCAAAGTTCTATACCTCTTAAAAAACACCTTTTATATCAGTATTTATGCTCAACATATCCCGCTGTTTTTTTTTTCTAAAAAAAATATATACTTATGTATATAAAAATGCGCGTATTAAAATTTCAAAGCAATCGGTTAAGAACTTTCAGAGTTTAGCGATTAGGAACAAACCAACATTTATACACTTTTATTTATATAGAATATTAGAATATTATTATAAGTTATTATTATTTTTACATAAATTGGCAAACATATTTTGATTTACCCTATTTCGGTTCCAATCTATTTTTCTATAATTGTTAACTACTGTGCTTAATATGGAGAGCATTAGATGTCAAGCTGTTATGGAGAAAAGAAGTTTTAACTGTGAAGTGCAAAGAAAAGTTACTAAGTTTACATAAATGTACATATGTACAATGTACATACCTACTTATTCCAAAAATCTTAAATTAAATCAAATACTATTACCTATTTTTGAATTCAATTAATATGACATATAATTTAATTAAATTAAAGACTTGTTTTTTATCCCTCCTCTCCCTCCCTAGAAGTATTTAAAGTTTAACAAACGCGGTTTTTCAAAAAAATTATGTTTTTTTGTTTCTTATATAGAGGTGACAAAACTTAAAAAAACAAATTTGTAGAATGTAGATATAAAACATTAAATCTGCTTCTGTGAATTTTTTCATATTCCACAAAACATCTGGTTGCCTCTATCAGCTTTGAAAAAGTTAACCCGTTTAATTAAATTGCTTTGAAATAAGTCATACTCGAACATCATTAATATGTACATACATATATATATGTATGTACATAAAAAGCTATGCATCATATTGATTCACATCTGGGAGAATTCTTAAGTACTTTTATGGATTTATGTGGGTAGTTAAATCTAGAACAATATCGTTTTTTTTTTTTTTGTTTAAATGAAATCTATATGTAGGTCTTTAAACTACCGCCAATTAAGTGTATCTTTTTTTACACACACGATCTTTTGAATCAAAATACATTGAACTTCATGAACTTAGCCTATTAAAGAATGAGATATAGATTTTCTTAAGAATCTTATGTATGTTGAACTATTGTAGTTGAGTGTTAGGGTAAGGCCAAAGCTAAAACAATTAAATAAACCTTTTAAAATGATTAAGCATTTGATTCTATTGTATTAATATAATTATATTATTGTAGAGACGTATTGCTTACTAACCGGTATGCATATATAATATGTAGGTAGGTATTTTAAATGTTAGATTCTGTTGAAAAATCGAACTTGAGTCGAACGAAAGCCGATTGCATCACAATATGTTTGGTTTCATTATCCAGCCACTTTGTACACTTATATGTTCAAAAATTCCTGTAACGAAAGAAAGGCTTTACAGTTATGCTATACTAAAATTTTGTTAAAAACTTGCAGCCAAATTAATAAACGTGGATTAGCGAAGGGTAAGGCCTTATTCCGTGGACTAAGTGCAAAACGTTATTCATAAAACAAAATGTCTACTAACTGACGTTTACTAAGCTAAACCACCAAAGAAGATGGTTTAGCGCAGGAATAAGAACCAGGAGATGTATCAAATTTAATCTGAAATTAAAAAAAATATAAGGGCCAGTTTCACAGTCGACACTTACCGGAATAAGTGGCACTTAAGTTTCCCATATGAGGAATTTAAGCTAAATTTCATAGCCAGCGTAAGTGGAACTTAAGTCACCAACATCGGAGACTTAAGTGCCACTTATTCAGGTAACAAAGCGCTGTGAAATTGGGAATTAATCTTCCAAATTCCCCACTTAGGTGTCACTTTTCTGACTGTGGAACTCGCTTTAAGTGAAGATTGCAAATTTGATTTTGAATACAAACAATAATGTCTACCGAGTTCTTAAACCATTTGCAAATATTGGACAATCAGCCATTAACGACAAGAAAAAGAAAAATATACAAAACCAAATATGATCTAATGCAAGTGCTAAATGAGGAAGATTTCAGGAAGAAATATATGTAGGTTTTCCAAAGAAAATATGGAGAAACTCGTAGCAATTGTTGAAGGTGATCTAAATGGGGATACAAGAGGTGGACATTAACAATAAGGGTATTCATGCACAGTGGCGTTTCCATGCGGGGGGGGGGGGGGGGGGGTGGGTCTCAGGGTGCTCGAGCCCCCCACCAAGCAAAATGAATTAGTATGCTTTGATCTTCAATAAAATAGAAGAATAGTTTTTATTACTTTTTCGTTCAAATTTAATTTTTATTAGATTTTATTTTTAACAATATTCTTCAATTTTAATTAAAAAAAAAAAATTATATATATCTATGGATATCGTAAAGAAAGCACTAGATCATGCCACACGTAATCTAGATTTTTTTTTTGACATTTCAAACGAATCACAGATCTCAGTATTAAAGCAACTCAAAATAAAGTTCACTTGTAATTTGCAAAAGTATTTAACGCATTTCATTTAAAAATAAAAAACCACCACCTGAATACACTGCACAATAAACTTCATCTTGAATCGGAGGAAGACAATCTTCTCATACTCTTTGTATAAAGCAAATGGGCCGTATTCATATGGCTAGTTATGTATTCGTACAAAAAATCGAACTCGAGATTTTGATCAAACTTGACATTACGATGATAGCGAAGACGAAAAAAGTGTGTCTCGCAAAAACGTCCGTCTATCTGTCTGCCTGTCTGTCTGTCGGTTCGACTACAGCCTAAACGGATGGGTCGATTATCTTTAAACTTGGTACCTAGCTTTTTTTTGGACATTCCCCCCACCCGTTTTTTTCTGTTTTTTTTTTGGGCCAAAATTAACAGTAGCTGTCATACAAAATTTCTTGGCCAAAAAGGAAAAACTTATTTTTCTCAAATCCAGCGCTACCGAATTTGTTTTTAAGAACTCAATAAATTTAAATAGTTATAAGTTGCCGTTTAATAAAAAAAATGGTTCCGAAAAATGGTTATTAATGGTACCTCCCATAGAACCATTTTTTTGATTTTCGCTTTTCTCGAAAACGGTTCAACAGATTCTGATCAATTTTTGTATCCTTCGTATACTATTCATGCAACGAGATAAGTTTACCAATTGTGTATAAAGATAAGTTTACGTGAACGTCCTTTTTATTCATTTGGATAAATGCTGCCTAATTGAATCAGCTGTTCGTCAAACGTCAAAAATTTATTTGTGCAGAAAAATAATTTCCTGACAAATTTAGAATATAAGTTAAATAAAACATGCCAAAAATAAGCAAAAAACAGAAATTATTGATTTACTCATTTTAGAACTATTCGGAAAAAAATAAATAAAATCCTTCTAATTAACTTTTAACAATAGATTAACAGAAAGAAAATGAGGATGCAATTTTAGAAGATCTAACACTAACCATGGTTATGGCTGAGAATTCTAGATATCTGACTTGACTTGATGTCACAATTACGTTTGTATAAGTTTATCCAAATAAATTTGTAAAAGTTTCCGCAGCAAAATCCATAGATAATTGTATCCAATTTGCGTAAACCATTTCCCATACAAAATTTGACAGTTCATTTACCAAAAGATAAACTTATCCAAAAGATAAACTTATCTAGTGTTTTACGACTTTGCATGAATCCCCTTAATATACATGTGTGTCAAGTTAGCATTACCACTTCAAAATTTTAGAAATCTAATAATTGGATTAATTGTCGTGAATTTGTCGTAAATTTGTCGTGAAAGAAAAAAATTTGTCGCGCTTGTTTTTTTAAAAATAACCCCTGGTAATGCTAACTTGACAGTCAAGTTAGCATTACCACCCCTCTAAAATGGGTAAAAGGAACTCAAAAAAAAAAAAAGAAGTATGCCATTAATTGTCGTGAATTTGTCGTAAATTAGTAGTGAAAAAAAAAAATTTGTCGCGACAGTTTTTTTTTTTTTAATCCCAAAAAACCTTAAAATTGCATTTTCAGGGAATCCAGCATTACCACAACTTTGATTTGCTATATTTTTTTTCCTGAGTGGTTTTTTGATAGGGAATTTGTTTAAACAATTGTCGCCCGATGTCCTTAAATAAGTTGTAACATCAAATAATTTGTCGCGCCCTTTTTTCTAAAAAAAATCCAATAAATATGAAAATACCTCAAAAAAGCATTTTTCAATGAATCCAGCATTACCACAACTTTGATTTGCTATATTTTTTTTCCTGAGTGGTTTTTTGATAGGGAATTTGTTTAAACAATTGTCGCTCGATGTTTTTTAATAATTTATACCATTAAAAAATTTGTCGCGCCCTTTTTTCTAAAAAAAATTCATATAAATATGAAAATACCTCAAAAAGGCATTTTTCAATGAATCCAGCATTACCACAACTTTGATTTGCTATATTTTTTCCCTGAGTGGTTTCTTGATAGGGAATTTGTTTAAACAATTATCGCTCGATGTCCTTAAATAAGTTGTACCATCAAATAATTTGTCGCGCCCTTTTTTCTAAAAAAAATCCAATAAATATGAAAATACCTCAAAAAGGCATTTTTCAATGAATCCAGCATTACCACAACTTTGATTTGCTATATTTTTTTACTTACTTAAGGGATTTTTCGTAAACGTCACTTTACTATTTCACGAACATTTTGTTTTCATTGATGGAAAATTTTAACCCGTAGCTTAACTCTTATTCCACGGTGAAGTAAACTCGTGGAATAAAGGTGGAATAAGCGTTTTTGTATTAATAGGGCTGTTGCAATGTCCCACTTCGCTTGATATTTTATTTGTTGACCTAAAACAAAAAACACTTTACAAGTATATGTATATGTGGCAAAGCTGTCTGACGAGAATTGACAACAAGTTTAAACAATTATTATTATTTTCTTCTTTTTTTTTAAGCCTTCACGATGAAATTGAGCAATTCTCCTCGCGCTCGTACTATGATCGATATTTGCTTAGTACTGAGGTTCGAGTTCATGTAGTGAACATCGTGATGGTTTAGGCTTCGATACACAGTGTTCGCGAACTTGAGTTTTCAGCTTGGCTGATATTTTCCCTGCGAATCGCTTGTTCCACATTCAATCAAAAATTTTGGATGAGCCTCTGCCAGTCAGGAAAATTATTTTCATCCAAATCAAAACCAATGTTGTACCTATCTATTGGATATGTTTTCCAAATCCTTGTAAAAGAGTGTTTTTTGACCGTAATGCCCTTTTTGCAAGCCGCGTGGTAAGCCGCGTATCATCTTCTGCATTTAACACATTTTGAGTGTAGTTCATGCTGAGTTTGAGGGTGAATATATATAGTGGTAATATGCCGGTCTCGATTTGTACGTAGTTGGGTGTGGATGATGGGAGCTGGAATAACTTTTTTAAAAAGAAACGTAGCAGTTTTTCGACATCTTCAGCATGCTTTCCTCCCCAAACCTGAGCTCCGTAACACATTATCGATCGCATAACAGCTTCAAACACCTTAATTTTTGCCGGAATTACAACCTTGGATTGGATATGAGGCTTTTTCACAGACAATTTATAGCTTTGTTTGCTTCTATGTATTTGTATTTACATTTTTTTGCAAACTTTATCAATGGATTCTCTTCAAAAATGTATGAATGCATTTTTCAATTCCAATTTATTAATGCCAATATTTGTATGTGAATAGTGTCAGGTTTTTTATATATTCATTTCATACCTTTTATAGGCTTGACTTTTGTATGTGACTTTCATTTTTGATCTATTATAATTTTATTTATAATGACAAACTAGTAGATCCGTGATTGCGTTGCTTCACTTGTTTTTCAAAGCATTTTTAAAAATATGAATTACTTGAATTATTATGATGCAAAACGCGTTAAGCTCTAAGTCTATTTTTGGCCAACATTGAGATTTTGATGCCATTTTCTTAAATAACACATTCTACACAAATTGGTTACATCAGTTTTGTCCAATTTAATGCAGTTGTAGCGGATTCCTATAGTGAAAATCAGTTTTTATATGGAGCTTATTTGTTTGCTCTCTTGTATGTGTCAAAGTAGACTTAGCAGTTTTACGCCCAATTACTTCACAGAAGTACTAAAGCCAGCCTGGTGCTTAGTCCAGCTAGACCAGGTACTCGCTCGGGCGCTCGGTCCTAACGAAAAGTAAGTACCTCAGCATTTCTTCACTGTTAAATATAACATTCATCAAGCTTTAAAAACACTTTGTTCTTATCACTTAGCTTTAATATAAAAACTATAATCAATTGTACAAGTTATCAATAATCAGAAATTTTCTAGTTTATTTTAATCTTATTTCTGAAAGGACGTTTTGTTTACTATAAGGAGATTCTTAAATCTATAAAGAACATAACCAATATCCACATCACTACCACTGGATCTAAATATTTACAACAAGTGGTACTAAGACTTAATACGTCTAAAACTGGTCTTATTCTGATTTTGACATTAATTTGGCATTTCAAATATTATCTTGATATTTATTTGGCTGAGCGATTTTTATTTAATTATTATTTCGAATGGATTATGTTTACTTTAACAAAAAGAGGACATAATATCCATTCTATGATGGCTATCTTTCCTGATAGCAGCATCAACTATGAAAGTTGTCTTGTCACTCGGAAGTGACTTCAATGATTTTCCGGTCTTTGATTTACGCAGTTAATAGCAAGATAGAGAGTGGGAAGATGACGAATGCCAATGAAGTCCTACCGATATTTACAGTAGTGATCAGTGGTGCTCTATTCTGAATCAGCTTCCAGATGAAGCTTTTGATTTAAGTAGAACATTATGTTTTACTGCGTAGAGTTTTGGACATTTTTCTGTGTTGGTATGTGTGTGACAGGCTTGGAGAAATGCCCTATTTATTGTGTGCATTTCATGTTGGGTTCATGCAATGCATTGGTTGCGTTTGGGGAAATATCCAAAGCTGTCAGGATAGGTTTGGTGTTTGTTTTAATCCCTTATGAAAACAGTTAATGCAAAAACAACAATGCATATCTGAAAATTTCGGGATATGTACGGAAGGCCTTTCTAATAGCTTGTCGAAACTGTCTACAACACTATTAATCGTTTTAGATATGACGTTGTTTCTGGATATAATGTCCATAAACCGTGTACATATGTACCTACCATACACAAAAAAAAAGAAAATGGAAAATCCACAAAACCAATACAAGCCCAATTATTACCTAATTAATAAACAACAACCATAAAACTATCGACAATCAGCACCGAATTCATTGAAGAAAATGAATGAAATTTATTCTGATTCAGGTATTAGCGCCACTAGACTGCCGATTTGAAAGTTCTAGCGAATACCGAGTCCTAACTCATACTCGGTACCAAATTGACAGGACTAGGGACTAGAACTTTTGTGTAGAAATGAGTTGATACCGGTTTGATTATTAATTTTAGGACTAGCACTGGTACTAACATTAGGACTCTGTGAAGAAATTGGCCGTTAGTTATTTAGCCGAGGATGTAATAAAAAGACAAACATGAAAACACGCTTTTTGAATGAAAACTTATAAAAAAGTTTTTTTTCGTCTGAATGTGCTTAAGCTTTTTAAGTACAAATACAATTCCATGGTACTTGTACTAAAATATTCTAAATACAAGTACCGGGACCTTTACTTGTACCTACTTATAATTCGACTAAAATAAGGAGTTCAAAGATTTGTTAAAAAAAAACAATATGGAGGGGATAGCCAGTTTGTTTGTTCTCTTTTAGAATGCTTCATAAAAATGCGATCTTGATTTAATTAAATACTTAATTAATTGGCTCTCGTCCATTAATGTCGCATAATCCAGCTATTCACCAATGTAGGGAATGCGCAATACTATTGTTTTAAATGACAGGAAATACTTTATCAGTTTTATTGATTAAATTAAATACAATAAAATATAAATCAATTATTTGCACTCAAAAATTTCTTTTTAATCTAAAATATACTAATCAGTTGAAATCAAAACAAAACGTATCTGAGGAATGCACCTACGTGAGTCTATTCAAGATAAAGTTGAGAGGTTTGTTTGTGACGATAAGTACTTTAATGCTTATAGGTGTGATAAGTGACAAGTCTACATAATACATATGCCTTTTTTGTGAACGTCTGTCTTTATGTCGATATACTCTAACTCAGTAGACATGACATAGACATAGAAACAAAAATTTGTTGATGACATAGACATTTGTATCCTATACTTACACTTTTTTATTTTGGCTATAAAACCACAAGGATACTAACTATTTATAAAAATCAAGATGAAGGAGCTTAGTAATCAATATTGTTAAGGCCTCTCCATCAAATCAAAAGGTTTTTTTTGGCGAATTATTTTTGAAAATCCTATCAGCCTATAATCAGTTTGCTTAGGTATAGAAAATACTACATACGTGCTCAGAGTGCAGTTTTGTATGCAGCGACGCATGGATTTTTTCTGCACACATTGTATTCAGGTTTTAATTGCGTCTTAATGCTTCATGTTAAAATATTTGACCCACTTCGAGTAGATAAATGACGTTATTTTGCATAAAAACTATTTGGCCCAAAAACATTCACCAGATGTTGGTTATTTTGCTATGTCCTTAAATAAATAATAATTTTTGTTTGAATGTTTATCTGGACCTTTAAGTTTTTTTTCGATAACTTCTTGAAAATAATATCAGACAAGTGGACCATTGGTGATGCTGATGACCAAATGTTGGCTCTTTAAACCGCATTTCCAAGGGCGGGAATTTCGTGGCCGATAAGTTCTTGTACTCTTGTCGGATACTTTCTTTGAGAGCTTCCAGAGACGGGCTTATTCTTGTAAACCCGTAGCATTCAAAAACCGCAAAGAAAGAAGGCTAGGGTGGTCAAATAGGGGAGATCTTGCCGGCCAGTGCAAACCGCGAAAATAAGACACTCGCCGGAAACACATCCTTCAAATTGTCGATTTGCGTGCGAACAGTGTGTGTAGTTGCACTTTCCTGTACCAATTCACCAATTTGCGGCAATAAAAACTCCTTGACCATTGTTCTGTATATCGTTGACCAGTCACATTAACTGATGCCTGAACACGATGGAGACGGAGCTGCAACTGGAGCTGCAGCCGGACTAGCTGTCAAAATATTGAATACACATAATTTCAATGTTGCGATCACAACGCAACTTAGCTATACTTTTGCGTGCAGCATTTTTGACATTTCAAAATTGATCGAAGCGTACAAGCCCATTAAAACTCGATGAGTGGAGCTTCAAGCTCTCTTCATTTCCTCATGTTATAGCTGTGACTACTTCTGCAGTCAGAATGTGAGAAAGCTGTCAGCTGCATTGTAGGCACGTACGACACTTTTGACACACCCAGAGTTAATGGCGATAAATTGTTATAACTGTTATAAATAGGCATTTCTTAAGTCTCGTCCAAATCACTTATACTCTGTCCAACAAAAATTGGCAGTGTAGGCAAGATAGGACGTTTACCTTTCATTCTGGCTTCAGTGGATTGCATAAATTCTGTCCTTCATTAAAGCTTTCACAGGGTTGTTGCAGTGTACACGATAACACTCATCATTAAAAGCTTTTTCTTAAAGCTCGAAAATCAAAAGCACCTTAACGGAAACTGAAGGAAAAAAAGCTCAACGAATTACCAAATGGACACGGGTAACTCTGAATGTACATCAAGCAGCAGCCAATCGCCATTGGCCACAGCAATTCAGTGCACACTGCGACTGCACACTCAGATGTGCCTTGAATAGGACGTTGGGTCTGTGTCCGATGCTATTGCAAATTGACGGGCGGGCAAACACTTTTTATGGAGGAATTATTATATGGTGCAAAAATATTGCACGCTACTGATTTTGAAAAAGCTTTTCCCATAAGGCGTGTACTGCCTATTTTTGTTGGACAGAGTAACAGAGTATAGGTATATGTCTCTGAACAGTGAATTCAATTTACCATGTAAAACAGTTACAGGTACGTTGAATTATCTTAAATTTTCTGAAATTTCCATCAAAATATATTTTTATTTTGACATTCGATTTTTTAAAAACTAAGAGAAATCCAACCAGAATTATATATTTTCTTAACCTTCATACAGGGCACTTAACCGAAATAAAAGTATCTGAGGTATGAAAATTGCTTAGGTACACCAGTAGTGGAATATTTTATTTTATAACAGAATCAACAAACAAAAAATAAACACTAAAATAACATCTAAAGATCAAAGCATTTACACTGCTTTATGTCGCAGTGGTAATAGAATCACACCCACTTATGACAATATACACTTCGCTTCACATGATTAACGTCACATTTAGGTATACAACGGCACTTGAAGCAAGCTTCAAACTACATTCTCAGGCTGGTTAGTAAATGTTATAGTGTAAAGAAAACTAAAACACCTGAAAACCGATTTAAAAATTGAAATTACACAAAAACCACGGTTGTGGAGCACTTTTTCCAAACAATAATTTTAGTCTTATTTTACAGATATTAATACAGGAAGTGTTTAAATTGAAGAGTTTGCACGGGCGATTATAAGCCAATAGTTAGCTCTATCAGCTATAGGTTCAAGATATCGAGTGAAATCAAATCTAAATAGATAATGTTGAACTATATCTATGTCATTTTTTTGATTTAAATAAAATATATTTGGGGACGCGACAGCTTGTGGAGAACCAGGTCCTATTGACTTCAAAAAATTCTTAACTACTTTTCTGTGCGTGTTGTTGTCGGCAGCAATGGATTATTGATTTAAATAAATTGATTAATTAATCGATTTCGTATATGTTTTTTGTATTTTATGAAAAGAAAGAACATTAATGTACATAAGTTCTGTTTTAATTACTGTGGTATTGGAAATTGAAATGACGTAAAGAAATCGCTTCAAAAATGTGTTGGCAGCATTATTAGACATTAAATCCCGTTAAATCTTCTTCATCATCGTCGGCTCGACAACCGGGGCCCGGTCCTGGCCTCCTTCAACAAGTCTCTCCACCCATCCCGGTCTCGAGCCGCCGCCATCCAGTTGCGCACCCCAAGGCTCCGGGCGTCCTGGTCTACGCCATCTCTCCAGCGCAAGCATGGTCTACCACGCTGTCGTCTACCATAGAATGTACCACAAAGAACTTTCCGAGCAGGTTCCTCTTCGCTCATGCGAGCTAGGTGCCCTGCCCACCGGAGTCTACCGAGCATAATTTTTGTCACGATATCTGCTTCAAGGTAGATTGCGTACAATTCATGATTGTACCGTCTCCGGAATCGTCCTTCCTCACAAATAGGGCCAACAATTCTCCTTAAGACTTTTCTCTCGAACGCGGCTAAGAGGTCGGAGTGCCTTTTGCTAAGCACCCAAGTCTCGGATCCATATGTGAGTACTGGCAGGACCATGGTCCTGTACAGCAGCAGTTTTGAAGTTATGGTGAGATTTCTGGATTTGAAGAGCTTTGACAGACTATAGTAGGCTCTGTTGGATTTGAGAAGCCGCCCGCGTATTTCTTCTTCTATATTGTTATCGGCTGCTACTATTGACCCAAGGTATTTAAAGGATTGCACCACTTCAAATTCGTGCTCCGCTACCTTGATTGTTTGACCAACTGTTCCTCTCGCATTCGACGCCACCATGTACTTTGTTTTACCTTCACTAATGTGCAGCCCCAGATTTTGTGCCGCCTGCTCGATCTGGATGAAGGAATCATGTACAGCTTGCTCGGTTCTTCCGATGATGTCGATGTCGTCTGCGTAAGCCAGTATCTGGCTGGACCTGTTGACGATGGTCCCTCTTGTTGCCGTGCCAGAGTCACGGATTGCTTTCTCCAACGCCAGGTTGAAGAGGAGGCAGGCCAAACCATCCCCTTGTCGGAGTCCATTAAAGATGTTGATTGGTTTGGATAGCAATCCGGCTATTTTTACTTGGCTTGTTACGTTGGTCATGGTCAACCTACATAGTCGTGTCAATTTATTTGGGATGCCGAATTCTCTCATTGCTTTGTAAAGTTCTACCCTGGCTATGCTGTCGTAGGCGGCCTTAAAGTCTATAAACAGGTGGTATGTTGGGATGTTAAATTCTAGACATTTTTCCATCGCCTGCCTAAGGGTAAAGATCTGATCAGTTGTTGATTTGCCTGGAATGAAACCACACTGATATTGTCCGATGATGGTTTTAGCGTATGGGGTTATCCGGTCTTGTAGGATAGAGGAGAGTATCTTATAGGCGGTACTCAACAACGTGATACCTCTATAATTGCTGCACGTTGTGACATCTCCCTTCTTATGTATGGGGCAAATTATACCTTTTCGCCAGTCTTCTGGAATTTCTTCATGCTCCCACACGTGCACTATAATCTCATGAATTGCTTGACGTAAAGCTGGCCCACCGTGTTGAAATAGTTCGGCTGGTATACCATCGGCTCCCGGGGCTTTGTTTTTCTTTAGCCGGCCTAAAGCCTTCTCAACCTCTTCTATGCTTGGTGGCGGCAACATAGGGTACTCTTCTTGAAGTAGTGGAGCCTCCACATCTGCAGTGAGCTGACCATTTAGCAATTCATTGAAGTACACTTCCCATCGCTCCAGTATGCTTTGAGGATCGGTGATCAGATTTCCCTCTCCGTCCTTGCAGTATGTGCAGCGTGGTGTGTACTGCGTCATGTTTCGGACGGATTGGTAGAACTTCCGCGCCTGGTGCGGACCTCGCTCTCGGCTTTTCTCTATTTCACAGATTATGTTCTTCTCCCAGGCTGATTTTTTCTGTCTGTGAAGCCGTTTTTCAATTCTTCTGAGCTCTTTATATTCGTCTTCGCGTGCCCGCGTTCTATGAGATTGTTGCATTGCTCGGTACGCAACATTCTTACGTTCAGTCGCTAGCTTGCATTCATCATCAAACCAGTCGTTCCGATTTCTACGACTGCTGCCTAAGATGGAGTTGGC
This sequence comes from Leucozona laternaria, assembly GCA_932273885.2. Taxonomy (NCBI): domain Eukaryota; kingdom Metazoa; phylum Arthropoda; class Insecta; order Diptera; family Syrphidae; genus Leucozona; species Leucozona laternaria. The sequence continues at coordinate 27,607,277 of OW026366.1, read as the reverse complement.
AGTACTAATGACAGTATTCTTAAGGCGTGTCCACTTCTCATCTACGCCCAGCATACTGGCTCCAGGACTTACTCTACCCAGTTCTAGGGCGAGTCCTAACGCATTACCAAAGGTGTTACTGGTGTTTTCATTGCGTAGAGCAGACGTGTTGATTCGAACCTGATCGGCGGATGCAATACGTCTTCGCAAGGCAATCCGCCCTCGGAAATCCATACAAACAAGATAGTGATCCGAGTCGATATTGGCACCTCGGTACGTTCGTACCGTCATCAAGTTCGAGTAGTGGCGACGGTCTATCAACACGTGGTCAATTTGGTTACGAGTGACTCCATCAGGTGATACCCAGGTGGCTTTGTAGATATCTTTACGCGGGAACCTGGTACTCGCAACGACCATGTTTTTCGATGCTGCCAATTCTAAGACACCATTGTCATTAGTGTTCTCATGCAAACTATGGGTGCCTGCGTAATGCCTGAATACCGGCTCCCGACCTATTTTTGCATTCAAATCCCCAAAAATGATTTTTACGTCATACCTTGGACAGGCATTGAGGGCCCTCTCGACTTGTTCGTAGTAAGCCTCTTTTTCTTCGTCTGAGGACTCCTCCGTAGGTCCGTGAACGTTAATGAGGCTGATGTTCTTAAATTTGCCTCGCACGCGAAGGGTGCATAGCCTTTCGCTTATAGCGTTAAAGCCGATGATGGCAGACTTCATTTTTTCGCCGACTAGGAAGCCTACCCCGAGCACATGGTGTTTTGTATGACAGCTGTAGTATAAGTCATAATCTTTCTTCTGTAGAACACCATTCCCTGTCCATCTTATTTCTTGAAGTGCTGTTATTTCAGCAAGCTGCTGAGCAGCTCGAGCTCTATAGAGCGATCGTACGTTCCATAAGAAAATTCGTAAATCGTTTTTCCGTTTTCTTTGCGTGGGTTGTCGTCGTGAGATCAGTCCGTTTCCGAGGCTTGTTGTTGGTCTCGTAATTCTTATAGTCTTACGGAAAAGGGAATTAACCTGTTGCCACCCTGTGGAACCAGCCCGATCATATTAGCCAAACCTTTTTAAAGGCTTGTTTCTTAAATCTTCTTAGAACCAAGAAATCAATCAAACCTATACTCATATTGTGCTGAACGCATTCATTCGAGAATCGATTATGTTTTCATCGTGTGACACAAATGAAAATTTGTTTCTCACCATTACTATTTTGAAACCTGCTGTCAACGTTAATATTTTTGAAACACACCTGAACACTTACAGCTGTCAAATGCTTGTGTTCAGCATTTAACTCTGCTCAGTTATTTTTTTCTGAGCTCATAGAGCGCGCTCTGAACATGCTCAGAGCGAAAAAAGAAACACAAAATTGGAGCCCTGAATGCTCTGAGCTATGAAAGAAACACAAAATGCTCTGAACTAAAAACGAAAAACAGCTAATAGAGAAGTCCAAAAGAAGTGATTTTTGTCATTGCGTCCGTGCGTAAACTGTGATTCATTACAGTTAGAACTCAAACAGGATACCGATTTGTCGCGCGAAGCGCGTTAACGCACGCCCACTTTTAATGGCTCAAAACTGTTATAACTGTTATAAATTGGCATGTCTCTAGTCTCGTCCTTTTATGTTATTCCCTAGAGTTAAAAATTTGTATTTCTAGTTCGAGAGTGATTGAGTGACAAATTCACAAAACGGAAATAGAGGTTTGGCTTTTTTTAAAAAAAAAAAATGTTCATATTATTGGGTTCGTCTCGTATACTATGTATTAACTGCCAAACCAATTTTGAAAAAATAGATACAAGTATTTCTATGTTTTGAAATTAAAAAAAAAAAACTTTTTTTTTTAAATAAAAATTAAAGAAGAAATAATTTGTTTAGTACTTTTGACTTTTTTTTACTCTTTTCCGTGAGTAGTTGCAAACGATACTATACCTAGTACTACCAACTACTCATGATCGAGTACAAAAAAGAAAAAAAATGCAACCTTAACCTTGATTTGTAGCAAGTGGCTTGAAGCAATCGTTAATGGAACAAGATTTGCACATGGAATTCAAAGAAATTTCAACTTTTAAATTAAGCGAAAGAATCCATAGTTGCCAAGTTAGCGGCTGAAAGAGTTCGCCGAGCCCCTCACAGATCTCATCCACAAACCCATCGTCATGGGGTAGTGAAAACCCACATTCACGTAACTTTTTATGAAAGTGCTAATGGCTAAGTAGTCAAAACAGGGAAACGCAGCTGTATTGAGCTGACTTTAAAAAATGCCTCAATCATGAGACGCAGAGTGTAAAGCAAGTGTTTATTTTTGAATTAAAATGTGCAATGTTTGAAAGCTCTTAATGTTGCAACCTTCAAAAATGTTTGATTTCTTTATGCATGTAGATTTCCGTTCTTTGGTATGTTCACCTAATTAAATCAAAATGTTGCAGCATACATATACTAATTCAAAAGTAAACAGCCCTTGCGGAAAATAACCCAATTAAATTAAAATTCCTAAAATATCTTCCCTTCGTCCGTTGTCGTTATCGTGTGAATTGACAAAGATTGGATTAGTGTCACTTAACACATCCCACTATCCATGTCGAACGCTTTTATTTGTTCTTTCTATTTTAGTTTTATATATTTTTTTTTTGAATATTTATTCTGGCGAGCGATGTAAGACTACAAAGACAGTCATTAGACACGCTCTTGCGCACCAAAGTGCAAATTAATTCCATTTTTAATTTTTATTTAATTAGCTTTTATTTTTTTTTTTGTATTTCATTACAGATAAACCTACTTAAATGACACACACGCTTAGATGAAATGTGAATTCGCCGCAAAATGATGTTGAGTACAATTAATTCCACTACAAATAATAGTTGCATAATCAGCAATATTATGACCAATCACGGAACCCAATCCAAAGATGAAGTTGATTTTGTACTTCAACCAAAAGCGACAGTTGTCAACCAGGATTGGAAAAAGGAAGATGTTGCACCGGTTGTAGTCGTCGATCAGCAAAATCACAATAAAAAGATTGAAATTCAAAATGGCTTAAAGAAAACAGTGCTACCAAATAGAAATAATTACAACACCGTTAATAATAATAATAATAATGACGTAAAAGGCAACATAAAGGCATCTCTGTCCAGTTTGGAAAGGCTGTCCTTGTTTGCGTTTAGCAAGAAAATCAATAATAAATCAAGTCCTGGTGTTGTCACAAATGATTCCACACAAACGAACGATACCAAATTGCAAATTTCACTTATGGGTACTTTGCCCCAAGATGCACAACATTGTGGGAACCATCATAAATTCGTGAAGGCTGCTTCGATAGCCAGGCTAATCGGAAACACCTACAATACGAAGAAATTCGAAAAGGAATTGGCGGCGGCTTCCGCTGGCGGCGGTGGTGGTGGTGATGTGAAGACGAAATTCAATACGTTTTCGGGTGGACGACGAAGAACCAATGCGCCTTATATGGAACGATTTAAAAAGTACTGCAAGGAAGAAGAAGACCTGCCTGACATTGGCAGTGGCTGTCATGGTGGTGGTGGACTTAGTGCAATGACAAGTTTAAGTGTTAGTAATAAAGATGTGGCGGCTCTTAATTTGGAGAATTTCCATGACAACAACAAGGACTTAAGTGCGAAAGCTTTTCGAACAATTTCCCGCGGGCTAGGCAAATTGTGGTGGAAGAGGACGCATAGCGTAGACATAAGTAATCCAGATCCGGAGTTTAAGGTCTCCTATTTGGGCAATGTGCTCACTGGATGGGCTAAAGGTTAGTTACAGTTATTTTAATTGTTCAATTTCCTTCGTGTTACTTACATTTTTTAAACATTCTTTTCCAACTAAAATTTCGTAGTAAGTATGTATTGGTTTCTTGTGATATATGTAAATGTTGGGAGCTTACTTTACTACCAAACATTAGTATTATGATGAAGCAACAAAAGGTTGTATTCGTCAAATCGTCCATTAGGCTGGGTGTGTGTTTCTGTACGTGCATGAAAAAGGTAATATTTATTACCGTACAAAAGAACCATTCATAATTTAATGAACATATGTATAATTAAGGAATTCATAGAATGATTCTTGAAAATGTTGTTGTTGAGTCGGTTAAATCTTTTACGTTTTAAAATGGTCCGATTTAGTTCGCAAACCGTTTCCGACATTATGACAGTTTTTCTTCTCTGAATGCATTTCATCAGCACTCCTAACAATTGGACATTCAGCCAGATTTAGTGCGAAAAATTTCGGGAACAAACCTAGTTTTTGTCTCTGTAATGGCATAAATTCTATGTGCAAGCACCAGTGGCGTAACTAGGATTTTGCTCTGGGGGGGCAAATTTTTTTTTTTAGATGGAAAAAAATATAAAGCAAAAAATTTTACAGGGTGATTCGCATAAGGTATGACAAAAAGCTAGAGCGTGTAGATTGGGTGGAGACATGACAAAAATCTCATAATAGGGGGGTCTTTTCCTCCCGTTTAGCCGGAGGGCAAATTTTCTAAAATAAAATATTTGAAAACAACGGTAATACTTACAATGGTATGCTTAACTTTTTTGTAAAGCTTAAAACCTCTTCTATTATTTTCTTTTAAAATCTCATCTAGTTCTTTAGAAAATTGAAAATAACAGAAATAAAATTCCCTTTCCGTTGCTTAGAGTTGCTCTTAAGATCCTATTTCCACTGCGTAGGTAGTAAAGTAGATTTAGTTATTTTTAATTTTCTCAAAAATAACAAGACATTTAAGCATCCGGTTTTCTGTTTCTGGCTGAACATTTATGTGAGCATTAAATTTTAAGAACAAACACAATAATTAATAACGCACATTTTTGAAAAATTAGTTTGTAATTATTTTTTCATTTTTTTTGAAAACTGAGTTTGAGAATTAATTTTTCAACAACTGTTCCCTAAAACAATTTAATTTAAAAATAAAATAAAAGAAAGAAAGAGTTTTCAGTGCTTGACCTTGAATTGATAGGAGCATTGAATAGTAAAAACGGCGAGGTAGTGTTTAATGTAATGAAATTGTGAGAAAAAAAATGATATTAAAAATAAAATTAATTCCACAAAAAGTATTCAGTTCAATTACCCCTTTGCCCCCCAAATAGTTACGCCCTGGCAAGCACACTTAAAACAGTGACATTTAAAACACTTTACATTTACATTTTTATACGATGGTAACTCCTTAAAAATTTGGAAAATTGTCTTTCCTAGTATAATACTAAAAGTGATTTATTGGCGTCGTACGAAATACGTACGAAATGAGAGAATGGAGACAAAATGAAATGATAATTTTCCTCTTTATCCATTAACTAGCTCACCCGCCCGGCTTTGCATGTGTAGACAAACCTAAGCTTCGCATAAAAATTACAAAATTAAATATATATAAATATTTAAACTACTCTTTGTAATCGAATACAACTTTCTGGGTTTTAATCCACTTCACGTTATGAATGATTAAATTCGTAAAAATATGATATAAGTCCAACCTTTATTACCTTCCCAACACAGATAGAATAACTTAAGAACCTTTATTACTTTCCCAACACAGATAGAATTTTTGTAATCAAAACCCACTTTTGTATGTTTATCCAATTTCACTCTATAAATATTTTTTTTTTCGTAGAACAACCTTTCAAGCAAAAACAGTCCCCTAGACAAAACCTTTCATATAAACATACGTTTTTACCCCATTTCACCCTATAAGTACCATTTATTTTGAAAAAAAATTACCCTAACGCCACACATTACCTTTCAAACACCCACAGAAATTTCCCTAAAGCAATTTCCGAAGAAAAACCTTTTAAACAAAAAACAAAAGAATTGCTTTTATCAGGCAATTTTTTCATTTTAATCCAGTTTCAACCTACAATTAACGACATTTGAAAAAGAATATCCCTAAAGCCATTTTCTAACAAAAAACGTTTCAAAGAAAAAAAAAATTTCTTAAATCTGAATTTTTTTTTATTTTTCCCTGTTGAACCCTACAAATAGCAAAATTTGTTTTCAATCGAATACGTCTTTTTCATTTTTCCCCATTTCACCCTACAAATAGATAAACTTTGAAAAAAAAAGAGTAGCCTATGTTCATTGTCATGAATTTTTCATCAAGCTTCGTGACAATTAGTTTAGTAGTATTTTAGACGCGGTATAGTGGAACAAACAGACAAATGCATTTTCACATTTATAATATTTATATTATTAAGATTCGACTTGAAATCTTCTATACTTTCCATTCCCGTTCATATTGTGTTGTGAGTTGCGACCGGTTAGAATGCAAATCTGAGGCGGAAGTTAAGGATTATCTTTCTTTTTTTGAAACATCTACAACTGTATATTCCTTGACAAGATAAGTGATAATTGTTAAATCGTTTGCTACACTAACTTATCTCAACTAATTGCGGCAACGATCCACAACTTTTAAGTTTGTGACGACTGAAGAAGTCGCTTTAATTTTCACCTGGTTGTGTCCTAAAGGGTCCGCCATCTAAAGTTTTTTTTTTTTTGAACTAGTGCTTATTTCGTGAATGGTAACACTTAGCTCATGTCTGATTTGACAGATAATTAGTTTTATCCTTCCGCTGAACGAATATGGTTGTGTATACGCTTCGCTAAGTGGGCCTGCGATTGACTTAGAGAAGATGCCGATTTTGCCAAAAAAATCATCTTTTCAGATGAAGCTCATTTTGATCTTGGCGGGTAGTAAACAAGCAAAATTGTCGCATTTGGGGCACAGAAAACCCGCACGCATACATTGAAAAGCCGATACACCCAAAACGAGTCACTGTTTGGTGCGGATTTTGGTCCAGAGGCATAATTGGGCCATTTTTCGAAAATGAGCAAGGAGTGGCCGTTACAGTCAATGGCGATCGTTATCGGGCCATGCTGAACGAATTTATATTGGCAACATTTGGTTTCAACAGGACGGCGCTACGTGCCACACAGCCGAAGCTACACTCGATGTTTTGGGCCATTTTCAAAAAAAAAGAAGTTATTTGGCGGACCCTTTATTAGTGTTTGAATATTTCTATATAGTCTATTTTACGTATGGCAAGATCTTGTGTTTCAACAAAGCAATGCCACCTAACCAAACATACCATGTTCTTACTTCTTCTTGCTTTCTTAGGCCTTAGCATGCATCTATTCAACTGATTCAATGAGAAGCATAAATAAAAAAAATGGGTTGCCTACCGCTTTAAATTCCACAAAAACAACTACAAGTACATACATATGTTCAAATATGAACCTTAAATTCTTCTATCACAAGACAAGCAAGAAACACCAAGAATTATGAAATAAGCTTACTTTGTTTCGAAATATCCATTCGAAAAAAGGTCGTTTGTGGAAATTGTTTTCAAATTCAAATTTTTCCTAAAATAATTAATTCAAAAAAAAAAAAATAAAAAAAATAATTTTTAAAACACAAATAAGCCACGATAGGTATTCTCTGAATAAAGATTCTAACAAACAATGTAGTCAGGTCAACAAATAAAAAGTCTATTAACACATTTAAATCTAGAATCTATTTAATTCAAATTTTAATTTATTCATTCTTTGATTTGTAACATTTTTTATTTCATTATATTATTAAATCGCACAAAAACCTGATGCTCAGGTTTAAACTTATAAAAATCGAAAACAACACAAATTAAATATACCATACATATGTATATGCAGATACTTACGTATGAATGAGACCGATAATGTTTAGCTGCTATGCTGATAATAAACTAGATATGTATAATAATCCAGAACTATCTAAACAAAAAATAAAAAAAATGGATACAATAATGTAAATTATAAATATGTATCTACAATTCCACATATTTTGTTTCTTATAAGAATATTGGCACACGTGTTTTATGTTTGGTTCTAGGCAGGTAATTTATCGAAAAAGAAAACAAAGAAAATATAAATTATGATAATGTTAAGGTATGCATATTTAATTGGAGAAAAACTACAATATTATTCTCTTCTTCTATGAGAGGAAGATTTTATTATTATTATTATTATTTTTGTCATGTTAGCTGAGTTGTCAGGTTGTCACACAAAGTGAACAAGAAAATAATGTTTAAACAGGGGTCAAACTTGAAGTTCAAGTTCGAGTTCCCTTGGAATGTCATTGACAGTGAATTTACAAAAGTTTGAAACGAGCATACGAAAATTTTATGCGTCTTACAAGTATAAATCGGATGACGAATTCCTTTAAGTGGCCCTTAAGCTGTCATTCAATTAACGCACGTTTGACTTTAATTCGTATTATTTAACTCTTCACTAATTCATTTTAATTTTTTCCAAAAAACTAAACGGTCTTCAGCGCTGGCTTTGGAATTTTTTTTAACAATTTCATCTACATATCTTATTCATGCTCACAAATCTCAATCAACAGATAGCGTTATAGCCATACTGGCTGAACACAATAGACGCGAATCATGGCGTCCGTTCTTACCTGTCAAAGTTAAAATATTTACATAAAATCTTGTTAAAGTTAATAGAATGGAGGCGCAGCTGCGAACGCGACTCTGGGAGTTTATTGAGTTTTAATAATCACGCGCGAGCCAACGCGAGTTCGAACGCGCGTCTATTGTGTTCAGCCAGATAAGCTTATACAATGGCCGTTTTTTTACTATCAGAAATGATCCACTTAGATCATTACAACAACAACACGAGATCCGGCTCTATATCGGGACCACGTCTCATGCACCAAAAGTATAGTTTTTACTCTTGCTTCTGGGCTTTGAAAATGGTTAGGAAAAGTAAACTGTAATGTAAAGAAAATAGACAACGAATATATGAGAAATAAACAAATGTAAGGACAAAAGAGATAGCTATACAACACACTTGTCACTAAGATCCGTATCGTTTTATTTTCATGAGGTGATCTACATAAATATGATCATCAGCTTTAATAAAATGCGGCTAAAGGTTAATTTATTCTCGTGACAACTCGTTGAGGACCAGGGCCTGGTGACTTACAACTTTCCACCACTCCTGCATGGGCGTTTTTAGTCGGCAGAAATGGAGCCGACCTGCAATTTTCTGCCGAATCCGAATGGATAAGATGAGAACTATTTTTTATGACAAGACAACATGCTCTATTTTAGGCAGTAGCCGTAAACAAAATTAGATTTTTTTTTTAGGTGGAAGAAGCTGGGATTCGATCACAGACCTATTGAAACCGATCGGTTTATTTGGAGAAAAAACCCTTAATGGTCATATTTGTACAAAATTTAATGTACATACTTTCATTTTGTAGAAAAATTTATTTACGAAAAGTTTACCAACTTTACCGCTTGAGGACCTTTTGACTGTGTTACCAGGGCTGTCAATTGTGTGGTTGCCATTACCTTCTTATAAATTCACAAACCATTCACGTCTATAGGCTATGGCCATGTACCGTTGTCTTCATTAGATCCATGTCCTTGACACATATAAGCCCCAATCGACAATGATGTCCTCTTCTGTAAGCTACTCTTTTGTGGACAATCCCGGTTCCATTGGCCATCGTGGCTGCATATAAAGCATTTATCTTTCGGTTTTCCAGTTTAGGCGGGACCCTTACTTCAAGTTTTTTTGGGAATTGACTTTATCAAAGTAGTTTCTCTTCTTCACTTATATAGCTAATCCGCCATCTGCCATGTTTTCAAGTTTTCTATCTAGGCTATAGCACATTCTCATACAATATGTAAATAATTTTATTTTGCAGACATCCTTTTTGTTACGGAGTTTCGGCACGAATTCTAAAACCTTCGATAAGAATGTTGGAACATTGTCTTCTGGTTTCTTCTAGAACCTGTAATATTTTTTTTCTAAAAATAAAATGTTCGTCCTCGAGGATTTTTCATAAAGACCTAACTGTAATTTTTTTTTAACTTGGATTGAATACATATATCAGTAGATCCCTAAATCAATTTGGCAGTAAAATTAGTAAATAGTCCTCTTTCAATGTCATTTTGCTAAAGTTTCTACATTTTACTGGAAATCTTCCACCCCACATCGACCGTCCAAGCTACTATCTTCTTGGCTAGTTAAACAAAGGAATTCCAAAATCAATTTTTAGGGTATATAAATTACTAGTAAGCCCGCCCGACTTCGTACGTGTAGACAAACCTAAACTTCGCATAAAAATTAAAAAAGAAAATATAAATAAAAAAATTTGAGTTAATTTTTGTAAACGAATACTTACTTAAATGCTTTTAACCTACTTCACGTTATGAATGGCTAAATATGTAAAACAGGATCCGCTAAGTCCAACCTTCATTACTTTTCCAAAACAAAAAGAATTTTTGTAATCAAAATCCACTTTTTTGTTTTTATCCCATTTATATTATTTATAGAAAATAGCAGTTCTTTTTAAATAACCTTCAAACACAAAAAGAATTTTTGAAATCAGATGCCACTTTTCGTTTTCACCCCATTTCACCCTATAAATGCCAATTTTCAAAAAAAATCCATGGGCCATCCATTTAAAAACAACCTTTCACCCTACAAATAACAAAATTTAAAAAAATATCGCTATAGCGATTTCCTAAGGAAAGCCTTTTCAAAAAAAAAAAAAACAAATTTCTTAAATTGGACTTTTTTTAATTTATTTTAATACCCGACAAATGACAAAATTTGAAAACGAAAATCCTAAAAGCCATTTCCTAAACGCCTACAGCGCCACCTGTTGAGAATTTTACAATTTTCTTTTTTCCTAAACCTTCCCGTAGCAATTACGAACAAACCCGAAGAAGGAAGTATACAATTTGGTGCAGTCGTTTTCAAGTTTTAATCATCCGAACACACCAATAAGAGGTGTTATTTTGAATAGCCCGCTATTTCGGTAGCTCTTACTTTTGAAGCTGTCATTTTTTGACATTTGACAAGTAGAAACTACGCCATTAATAAAAATGGAACGATACACGCTTCAACAACGCATTGAAATTATTAAAATTCACTATAAAAATGGTGAAAATTTGGCAGAGACGGTTCGTAAAACTAAAACATTTTTGGGTCGTCGTGAATGTGAAGAATAAAACCCGTGCACGTCGCTCAAGAACAACTGAGAATATTGCTGTTGTAGCCCAAAGTGTTGAAGAAAACCCAGGTTTGTCCATTCCTCGTCGTTCTTTGGAATTAGGCATTCCACAAACGTCATTACACCGTATTTTGCATAAAGACTTGGGTCTTAAGTCTTATAAAGTTCAGTTAACACAAGAACTCAAGCCGGCTGATCATCAACAACGTCGTGTCTTTGCTGATTGGGTCCTTGAAATGCATGAAAATGATCCGGAATTTCATCGAAAAATCATCTTGACTGATGAGGCCCATTTCCACCTCGGAGGCTACGTCAACAAGCAGAACTGTCGCATCTGGGGCTCGGAAAACCCAAAAGTTATTGTTGAAAAGCCTCTCCATCCTCAACGCGTGACTGTTTGGTGCGGTTTATGGTCCGGCGGGGTCATTGGACCTTACTTTTTCGAAAATGAGGCTGGAGCAACAGTTACGGTCAATGGATTGCGCTATCGAGAGATGATTAATGATTTTTTATGGCCGGAATTCGATGGTATTGATCTGGACAACGTTAACTTTCAACAAGACGGCGCTACGTGCCACACAAGCAATGAAACCATCGATCTTTTACGGGAAAAGTTTCCGGACCGTGTTATCTCTCGAAGAGGTGATCACAATTGGCCACCGAGATCTTGTAATTTAACACCTTGCGACTTCTTCCTTTGAGGCCACGTGAAAGATAAGGTCTACACAACAGCCCAGCGTCGTTTCAAGACCTCAAAGATGGAATTCATGAGGCTATCGAGGACATAGGGCAGCCACTTTGCGATTTGGTTATGGAAAATTTCATGAAAAGGATATGGTCCTGTAAGCGTGGTCGTGGCGGCCATTTGGCTGATGTTGTGTTCCATTATTAACGGCATACCTTCCTCTTTATAATGAAATAAACATCCGATCATTTATCTCAAAAAATGCCATTTTTCTTTGAATATCAAAATAACACCTCTTATTGTTAATGTGGCCTTACGAGAAGACTATTTCTATTACTTTCTGGCAGAAAATATACAAATTTAATATATACAGACTTTAAGATAAATGTGGTTTATTTAATTACCTTACCTAGCATTTGCACGGGAAATTAAAGTGGCCCTTTTATTTAAAATAGATACTTTTTAGGAGTCAGCTCAAACAAAATAAGCTGTAGATTCCAGTAAGGAATCATGCTTACAAACAACTCCTCTTCAATTTTTCTTTAATTGTTTAACTTTTAAAGGTAAAATATTATTCTTCAATTATCTCTATCAATTAGCTGTTATTCTAATATTAACAAATAAACCGCCCCTGGTTTGTCAGTAACTAGGACCAAAATTAAAATGAGCAGACTTCTTACTATCATTGCTAAAACTTGGACTCTTATTACACCTTTTTGTATTATTTCTGTTTTGCTTCGCTTCTAAAACACAACCATTTTATTAATTTATTTTTAGGAGAAGGTTGCGTGGAAAAGCAACTAAATACACTTTGGCGCAACTACCAACAGAATAACAAACCCGATGTGATAATGCGAATAAAAGTTTGCGCTTCTGGACTGAAAGCAACAACACGACAACACGGATTAACCGAATACTGGGCAAATCGGATTACCCATTGCTGTGCACCGAAAAACTTTCCCCGAGTATTCTGCTGGATTTACAGACATGAGGGCAGGAAACTCAAACATGAATTGCGGTGTCATGCAATATTGTGCAGCAAAGAGAAAGTTGTTCAGGAAATCTGTAGTACCTTAAAGGTGAGTAGTCGTCATCATACATCATATAAATAGCTTTACAACAATCATGAACTAACTTTTGTTTTATTTTCAGGAAAATCTAGATCGCGCTCTAAGAGATTTTAAACGAGAAAAAATCCTCAAACAGAACGCAAGATTAAGTTTGGCAAATTCAGCCTATGACAATCCAAGTCTACCCAGGAGAAAAATACTCCTTTCGGTAGGTGGAAACAACTACAGACCGCCTTTAGAGCGATCGAAGTCAGCACCAAAGCTAATGGCGATCGAGGAAGCGATCGGCGAGGAAGACGGTGAAGATGTTGAAGAAACCAATGAACCAGAAATGAAAGCCTGCTGTCAAAAAGATTCCCTATATCCAGCTATGACCTTGGGAAGGAGAAGATGCAGGCGCGGCCATTCCATTAGACGTACTGGGAAGACAAGGCCGAATTTTTGTGAAGCATTTGATAATATGACTGGCAGTAATGGATGCTGCAATACCAAAGAATATAACAAAGATATGACGAAGCAAATCGAAGAAATCAAAAAGGACGAAATCAAAAAGTCAGCAGATTTGGGCTCCGACGAAGACGATTATGAAAAATTGTTGATTTTTAATAATTACGACACAGATTCACCACTAGCTGGAGAACTTCTTCCGTATTTTGACTTACAGATGATAAAGAGCACGAATAGTACGAGTTTAACAGACCTTACAAATATCTTAGATGATCATGAACACGATGAAGATAATCATGTGGAAGATGCGTTGGTAGAGGAACATCCAAATTACAAACCTTCTGCTGGTCACATCGAAGAAGCCGATAGATCCTGTCAAAACAAAATTGGAGAGCTTTGCAGTGACGACGATGATGAGGAGGAACTTTCAACGGATGAGTTATTTTTTCGGCAGGCTAGCATATTGAATATGCTTCATCGGAATTCGATGCGAAAAATACAGCATCTTTCGATGAGCAGCGAAGAGAGCTCTTTGGAAAATCAAGGAACAAGTGGTGTTGCGTCAGTGATATCGAATCGTAAACAACTTTCCATGGATAGTGATGAAGGATCAATATCGAGTGGCTGCGAAACTGCCAGCACAGTGACAGCAAATGCTGATGATGTATCACTAAAGTTCCGAAACATCCAACAACAGCAAAGGACACAAACAATAAGCTATTCATCCACTGAAGAACCTTTAACAACGGAAAGGCCGTCTGTAGAAGAGGAGAATTGCCAAAGAAACTCAAATGACGAAATTTTTTGCTCGAAAATCTCTCTAAAGCTTGAACATCCTAATTCGCCATTCAAAGAAAGCACCCGACTTAAACCAAAAAGCGACCGCGATGGTTCAGATTCTGAATGTAGCGATGAATCAGGCTATGTGGAATATCAGGATTTAAAAAAGACAAACAGTAACAGCTCCAGTAGCCAGCGGGCGAGTACAAGTACCGAAGTTTGAAACTATTTTACTTATACTTGTCATAATGACCAATACATATTTATTTCAGCACAAATTTTGTTTCAACCAATATTATCTATTAATTGTTTATGTATGATGTGTTGTAATTTGTGAAGTGGTTTTTATTGTTTAAATTTATATAAATTAAAATGTCTTCTCTTAATGAACACCCTTCCGCTCCCGTATTATTTTAAGTTATTTTAGACAATGTTGTAGGTTTAATTATTTTTTAACTTAAGAAGAAGATAATAATTTTATTGCGAAAATGATTGTTTGTTGCATTGTTTTTTTTTTTAATTTTATTTAACATTATATTATTTGTGAAATTTATATTATATATATTATTGAAAATATGAAACTAAGAACTTTTTAAATTAAACTATTGGTGTTTTAATTTATCAGAATTGGATGGATACAAATTGAATATAGTATTTTAAATTGAGTTTTTTCTTTCTAGCTCAATCGATAAGATGCAGATCAAATATTAAAAGATTATACAAAAAGTATTGTTTAAACTAGTCTTATTTTTATTATCATGGGGAAAAAATTATAGTTCTGCACTGTTCTTTAAAGAATGAAATTAAAAAATGAGCACGACAGGTAATCCGTCACGCGCTGCTGCCGCTTTCCCTGAAATCTTTTTTGTCGTAAAAGGAAACCAAACGTTATTAATGTTAAAAATAGTCCTGTTGAAGCTTAAAATGAATACGTTCGTCTACCAGCACGTGCATAAAAAGTATTTACAAGTTTGCGAAAGTAGAACTAGTTAGGATAAAAACTTCAAATGCATCACATCCTAAAGACCTCGAATCTCTGATTATAAATATCGTTATTACAGACGCTTAGATGACCGCAAAAAAATGCTTTTGTTTTGCGTTTTTAGGCTTTAGGTAAACCACTTGTAAGTTGTGAATAGGCGCATCCAAAATCCCTCGACACACTGAGTGCGAATATCCACATGACAGACGTCATGGCCGGCAAATCTCCTTATGACGACGTTTAAGTGGCTGCCAAACCACTAACACAAGCGATTAAAATCGCAGGTTTTTTTTATGGATTTTTAGGATACTGATGTATTTTGAAGATTTTGATCCTATGAGATTCGATGTGAGCATATTACATGTGAAGAGGATGAAGTTTTCGAGATATCAATTTTTTTGTTTGTTTGATTTTAATTAAAAATTTAAGTACAACTTTCCAAATCACAAATGCACAATTGCAATTCCAAAATTAAATAACACAAAATGACATTTCACATGTACATAATGTGTACCCTTTTCAATTCGTGCCATTTTTTATTTGTAAATACCTACATACTATCGGGTGTAATATTTTTCTTCCAATGTCGCCCCTTGAAATGTATTTCGTAAAAGATGTGGTCAACCAAGCAGCTATCGTTCTAAAAAGCATAGTACAAAATTGTTTAAAATTTAACGCCATTGTTTTAAATAATTCAAATAAAATTTGTTAGAGGAAAAAGAACTTGACTATGAAAAGCCATATGAGGCTCTATATGCAATTGAGAGTTAAAAGTATATATAAAAGTATAATTTAAGTTTCGTATCTATCGTTTTGTTATGATAAATAGAAAACTTTAAGGCCAAGTTTTTCAGTGGTGAGTTAAACCAGATTTAGCTAGCTCAAGAAGTAAATTAACCCACAGTGAACCGAGAAAGCAGTTTTTCGATGGCGAAAGTTGACCAGGGTCCATCAGCATTGGCCAACCTGCAAACATCCATTGTTTGGGAAGGAGATCCGGGAGATGGGAAGGATTGTGTTTTGTCTTTTTAATCAATAAATGATAAAACTGTTTTTTTTTGTAATTTGTAATGTATAATTTTAATTTAATTTATGTAACTGTGTAATTGTGCAAAAAGGTATGTTCTAAATTAATGTATAAAGGTATGTACAAAGGTTGATTAACTAGGATAAGGCAAACGGAAAAGAATGAACTTTACTGGACAAGGTCTGAATAGCAAGTGTCATATCATATAATACTAATTAGTTAAAGATTGAATTTAAGAGAGTTGACTAACCTTTATGTATGCTTTATGTATGAGAGAATAACTGAGGTTTGCAAAAAAAAATGAGTAAGAGTATATAAAATAATTATAGGGTGTTGTTCGCCGTGTTTGGCTGTAAGCTATGATTCCAAAACATCCATACTTTTTCCTTTGCGATATATGTATGTATGTATATGTACATAGGTACTATATGGAAAGTTATGGATTCTTAAAAAATCGAACTCGAGGTTTTGATCAAACTTAACATTACGATGATAGGGAAGACGAAAAAAGTAGATCTCGCAAAAACGTCCGTTTGTTTGTCTGTTCGGCAACAGCCAAAACAGATGCGTCGATCTAATTTAAACTTGGTGCTTATCGTTTTTTGAACATTCATAAACGAAAATCTTATTTTTCTCAAGTTCGCCTAAATAAATTTAATTAGTTATAAGCTGCTGTTTATTAAAAAAATGGTTCCGAAAAATATTTATTAATGGCAGCTCCCAAAGAATCATTTTTTTGATTTTTGCTTTTCTTGAAACGGTTCAACTCATTTTGATCAATTTGTATGGAGAATGATTGACACAATTTAAAGAATATTGTGTACCAAAATTTTCAAAAAAAATATTTTGTGGATTCTTAAAAAAAGTTTGAATTTTGTTTTATGAAAACTCAATATTTCAAAAACGACTAAGCCGATTTTTGTTAATCTTGGCAAAAAGCAAAACTGCTAGAAGATATTAAATAAAAAATTCTAATGCGGCATATGGACTGTCCAAATGCATGCCATGCATATGAGAATCAATTAGTGAAAATGACACAGCTATATATTCTGCCTTATTGCGAGTTTCACCCGAACAACATTCCAACCGGAAAATTTCCCTTATTGTGCACATTCATTTCAGGCGGACTGCAACATCATTTTCACTCCTTTTTTGTAGGCGTACAAAATTTCGTTCGGGCGAAACTCACTATAACTTTAAAAATTCCGGGCGAAAAAAAAATTTAAGGTGAAATATTTTTCGGGTGAAACTCACAATTATTAGGTTTGTTCGTTCAGCCCTGAAGTCACCCTGGGGTCGCCCCAAAGCGTTTTTTGAAAAACCTGAAATCACCCTGGTGAAAAAATTTTGTGTTTTTTGAGACCTGGCGTCGCCCTGAACTCGCCCTGAAGTAGAAGTAGGTATTTTGCTGTGGCGAGTTGAGGTAAAGCAAATGCTGCCAAAGTGACATGAGCTGTTATGCGTATGTTTTGTTGTGGATTCACGTGCTACAGGTTATTTGTTTATTTTTGGAAAACAAATTGTGAGTATATACAAATTTAATTTAATACTAATAAATAACAATACAAAATGGAAACATTTGAAGTAGTTTTTATTCATTTTTAAGACATATTTGAAACAAATTTTAAGTTTTAATTATCTAAGCACAGAATTTTTGTTTCTTGCTTTAAATGTCAACAGCCCTTGAGCGTTTTTTGAGAACCGAAAAACCCAAGTTTTTTTTGACAATTCTTGGGGTTGTCAAGAAAACCTGGGTCAACCCTGGGTAAAGTTCAACGAACGAAGCTATTGTGTGTGCTTGAAGCAAAATTTAAATGTTTGGATTTTTGTTCAGTCAGAAATAAACTCTCACATGCATGACATGCATTTGAACAGTGTATATGCCGCATTATAGGTAACCGAAAATAACGGTGACTCCCATACAAATGTTTAAAAACCGTTAAGGAAAATTTGTTTTGCTCGAAAATGACTTACGATTTTGATAGAATTTTATTTGTGTGTTTTATTATTGAATTTTACATTTTACTTTTATTAACAGTACCTACTGAAGGTCTGCAAGATCGCATTCATTTGCCTCCTGTAAACGAGTAACATACTTCAGTGTATTCTATACGTGAATATCAACGTCTAAGAAACAAACACTGCACACCATTTGACCCATTCAAAATGAGTCGAATACACTGTTTGGTTTCCCTCGAGGTTGAATGAAAAAGGAACAAGTGCAAGCCTAATAGTTGTAAAAACACCGAATAATCCGGAAAGATATGAATGAATAGAATGGTTATTTAATTTTTTTTTCTCACTGTGACCAAGACCAAGTTCTTTGTCCCTAACACATGATGATTGGCGATGGACCAAACTTGTTTTACTCGGTGTGTGCATTAGGTGTATTTTGTGCATTTTCTAACGAGAACTCATTTTTTATGAACACATGATTCTAATGTTTTGGTATCAATAATTGATTCATTTCTTATGTTTTGTAAGATGTGAATGCAGTGAATGGTGTATTTGAAAATATAAAGAGTGTTTTGAAAGTTGTTTCCAGACATTCGTTTTTTTTTTTGATTTTCGACTATCTCATTATCTGATACTGGATTTAAACTACATTTTTTTTGTATACAAAAACTTGTTACAAATATAAATACCTACTATTGCATATCAACATTTACCATACAATTATTTTTGGATTAAAAAAAGAGGACCATGGGCATTTTGGGCCCAATTTCAATATTGCTTAAAAGTGATGAAACTTTTGACATATGAAAGCTTGTGGCGAGGACTTTATTTCATTATATTGCAGCTTAATTGAAATTGAGCTCGAAAATTGTGTCATGGCGCAATTTATAAAAAAAAGTATTGGTAACATTTTTAAATCAATTTATTTCTATTAATAATTTCGAAAAAATTATTATCAAACTCAAAATTGATAAGAAACAAAATATTGAATACCTGCTGATTTTTTCACAATTTTAAAAGTTTTAAATTCGCTTTATTAATACTTAATTGAATACGAAATAAAAGAAAAATATTTTTTTTTTTTTTTTGAAAACTATAAAAAGAAATAATTTGATTTAAAAATAAAATAAAAGAAACGACATCTGGCTTTCAAAAAAGGTAAAACACTTTTTGGTAAGTGTTGGCATTTTTTTACAATTTAAATACTTTTTTTTATAAAATGCACCAAACACCAATTTCGAGCTTGATTTAGCTGCCATATAATAATTATAAATAATTATGTTTTGAAAATACGAAATTTCGAAAACGGATTTTTTTGTAAATTTTTTTTTTTCAAAATTGTTTACAAAAAAATGTATACATTAAAAATTAATCACAGTTAACATTGGAAAACGTGAACTCCCCAAAATTTCATTGACGTGAACAAATCTAAAAGCTCTAAAACGTGAACAGAAATTTGTTTAACATTTCTAAATAAAAATGTACTGAATTAATTTTTAAGACTTCGGGAATCCCATAATATTGATAATGCGTAGTATTCTAGGGATCCCATAATATTGATGTGAAGTTAAATGCTGGGCCAATATTCTAAGTTTTTTAAGTAAATGAGGATAATGATGAGGACAATATTGCATTGAGTGTTTTGAAGGAAAAGTGGGACTCAGAGCTTAAGCCATTGATAACATCTACAATACTACTCCTTCAAAGTTTTGAATCCTCAGGTTTGTTATAGGTTTGATTAAACTTTAATCAAAATACATATCAGCTTCAAATTTAACTGCAGATTGACTTTCTGTTATCAGTTCTTTAGGACTGGAATGTAGACAATTCTGAATTTGATCCATCTCAGAACCATGAACATGAACAGGAGGAAGACGACGATGCCTTTGTTGAAAACAAGATGTTCAAAGAGTTAGCGCAACTGAAGCAGTTAAAAAATTTAACAAGGCTTTCGAATACTGTGCAAATGAAGGCGTTGACCAAAGCGACATAAACGAAATTAGACGCCTCAGAGAAAATGCAGTTGTTCAAATGTTGGGAAAAATACAACAAAAAAAGTTATTGATTTTTTTGTTAAATAAACCTTTTATTTTTAAAACGTTGTAATGTAAAAAGAGATCTAATCAATTTTGTTAATGAGCAGTACCAGTATAATGTCTTATTTATAGTGACCAGTTTTGTTTTCAGCCAATGCGGGACACTTTTGTTTATTATAAATATTAAAGTTATTTATTAAAATTAACATTTTATATAAATAGTTTTGTAAAGAAGAGAGCGCTTAAGAGAGGGTAAATTATTTCCTCTTCCTGATAATCTCGGCCCGAGAAATTTTTTTTGAGCAGAAATTTGTTAGAACTTTGTTCTGTCACAGCTCACAAGCCGACTTGAAAATTACAAAATAGCTGTGGTTTTCATTTCGAGTTACCTATTTATTTTTGTTATTAGAGATAGATCTTGTCATTATTTTATAATGGAATCACTGTTTTTCAAGAAGAAAATGTAGCTATTTAGACCTACAAATTTCAAATTTTATATGGATTATACTCTATGTACCTAGTAACTAAAGAAATCCGCAGTATTGTCGCTTTGTCAACATTTTTTGTCTATTAATGGTCTTTTGTTGACGCCTTTAAAGTGACAGACATTTTTCCTTCAAAGCGTTCCTTTTGGACAGTTTCAATTCTCTCGGATATATTTTCTTCCATACTCCTTAAAATTTGACAGATTTCAATTATTAGTCGAGATTAAAAACTAATGAACCTATTTTTAATTCCAGTTTGGGTACAATATGAATACCGTCTTAGTGGTGGATAATAAGATTAAGATTTTTTTGAAAGATAGACGGGAACAAAGCTCTTATTCTTTTCGCCACGGAACAAATAATTTTTTAGATTGAATTAAATTTAGATAGAATTTGCAAATGGGAAGCCCCATTGAACTACAAACAAAAATTAGGGTTATTTTGTTTGTATAACTTTGCGGGGCAGATTTGTAAATGCGGGACATTTTGCGGGACAAGTGATGGTACGGGACAGCTTTGCCAAACGCGGGACGATCCCGCAAAATGCGGGACGTATGGTCACTTTAGTCTAATTATATGTTAAAATATTCATGAATTCAAGCAAAAAGAAGATAAAATGGAAGAAAATGTGTTTAATTTAAGGGCAATAGTGAGACTATACGGTAGGAATACAATTTTAATCATAAAATATTACATTCCAAAACATAAACAATCTCAAAAACATGAACACCATCGGTTTTAATTAGTTCACATTTTCCAATGTTCACTGTATTTTTAAAACCGCTCCTACGATTTTTTAAACTTTTTAGATTTATATAAGAAATCAGATGGTATACCGTTGAGTTCAAAACAGTTTCAGAAGTATTTTAATCAATTTATTTCTAATTTTGTTGATTTAATACAATTTTCCAGTTTAAATAATATAATTTCCTTTCATGCATATTGCATATGTGCAACACGGGGCTATATTGTTAATTTCTGTATGCTAACATAATACTACCTGCAACTAAACTATGTTTGGGTGAATGGATAAAATATAGGCTCCCCATAACTAATTTATTTCCGACTTTAGAACCGCATATTTTTTAAATAGCGCAAGGATATAATGGGTGATTTTTTAAGAGGCTTAGAACTTTTTTTAAAAAAAAAACACAAAAAATTCGAAAAAATGAATGAAATATTTATTTGAATCGATAGTTTGAACCTTGCAATTTAATGTTTAAAGATAATTTCATGCAAATATTGACCGCGGCTGCGTCTCAGGTAGCCCATCCGCTGAGTCCAATTTTGGCATACTCTTTCACACATATCGGCCGGTATCTCACGAATGAATGCATGGATGTTGGCTTCCAGTGCGTCAATCGAAGCGGGCTTGTCCCTATAGACATTAGCTTTGACATACCCCCACAAAAAATAATCGAATGGTGTCAAATCACACGATCTAGGCGGCCAATTGACCGGCCCGAAACGTGAAATTAACTGTTCACCAAACTCGCCTCGCAATTGCGCCATTGTTTCGCGTGCTGTGTGGCATGTGGCACCGTCTTGTTGAAACCACATATCATGCAAGTCAAGAACTTCCATTTCGGGCAAAAAAAAGTTTGTTATCATCGCTCGGTAGCGTTCACCATTGACAGTAACGCTGCGATTCGCATCATCTTTGAAGAAATAGGCCCAATAATGCCGCCGGCCCATAAACCGCACCAAACATTGGCTTTTTCGGGATGCATTGGTAGCTGTTGCAATGCTTCTGGCTGATCTTCACTCCAAATGCGGCAATTTTGCTTATTTACGTACCCATTCAACCAAAAATGAGCCTCATCGCTGAACACAAGCAGCGCGCGATGAACATTTCGAACCGAGCACGAATTTTGATAGTAAAATTCAATAATTTGCAAGCGTTGTTCATTTGTAAGACGATCCATGGTTAAATTGCAAACCAAACTGAAGCTGTTTGACAGTAACACAAGGTACTTAACACACGTCAGCTGTCAAAACCAGTGTTCCCAAAACCAAACCAGCTTAAAAATCACCCTATAGCTTGCTTAAAAAAAACACCTCTGATAATCTATATATTAATACGTTAAAAATTTTTTTGTACTCCCTTTTTAATATACTTAAACCGAACGCCCGACAATAAAAAATATACCATTTGAAAGCTAATATTAATTAGTAGTGCCATCAGAAGAGATTATGTGTATCTGTCGACTACTTACATGTACAAATGTTAAATAATGGATTCCCTATACAAAAAGTGTAAAAAAAAAACAAATTCAGAGCAGTGTACCAAAAGTTCACTTCCAACGTGTTGCATGTAGCTTAGACGCAATATTTGTTGTTTCGTTCCGATTGATGTACTCTACATCCAAGGTACATATATTAAAGGTAATATCATTAGCGTTTAAATTTTTGTTTAGTTCTGCGCATCTGTGAAAATGGCGGATCCAGTGTATCTTTACTTGTCAAAATGCTTATATTTGTTGTTGTTTCTAGTAATGCCATGAGCAGTTTTCGTAGACACTCGAGCCGCCATGTTTAATTTCTGACTGACAACCTGCGCAATATATTACCTTAGATTTGTGTACTGTGCTCTACATCCACAGTACACAAATCTAAGGTAATATATTGCGCAGGTTGTCAGTCAGAAATTAAACATGGCGGCTCGAGTGTCTACGAAAACTGCTCATGGCATTACTAGAAACAACAACAAATATAAGCATTTTGACAAGTAAAGATACACTGGATCCGCCATTTTCACAGATGCGCAGAACTAAACAAAAATTTAAACGCTAATGATATTACCTTTAATATATGTACCTTGCTCTACATCTACTTACAATGAGTAGGGATCAGGGTTAGAACCTCAGTAGTAAAATTTCGGAGCAGATTTGTAAAAAAGTGGAGTAAATAGGAAATTTCTGGAGTAGATTTGAAAACGAAAGAAAAAACCTTCAAAATTGTATTTTTAACAAAAAAAAAAAAAAAATCACATCTGGTCGAATTTCGACCACAGGCGATACTAGTCTATATTAATCTGATCCATCTGATAATCTATATAAAGAAACTAAGAGCTGTATCAAGGTGGTATTGGAGACACTAAATTTGTTGCAACGCATCAACATAAGGTAAAGGGTTTTCCAATAAGAGGTGTTATTTTGATATTCAAAGAAAAATGGCATTTTTTGAGATAAATGATCGAATGTTTATTTCATTATAAAGAGGAAGGTATGCCGTTAATAATGGAACACAACATCAGCCAAATGGCCGCCACGACCACGCTTACAGGACCATATCCTTTTCATGAAATTTTCCATAACCAAATCGCAAAGTGGCTGCCCTATGTCCTCGATAGCCTCACGAATTTCATCTTTGAGGTCTTGAATCGACGCTGGGCTGTTGGCGTTGACCTTATCTTTCACGTGGCTCCAAGGGAAGAAGTCGCAAGGTGTTAAATCACAAGATCTCGGTGGCCAATTGTGATCACCTCTTCGAGAGATAACACGGTCCGGAAACTTTTCCCGTAAAAGATCGATGGTTTCATTGCTTGTGTGGCACGTAGCGCCGTCTTGTTGAAAGTAAACGTTGTCCAGATCAATACCATCCAATTCCGGCCATAAAAAATCATTAATCATCTCTCGATAGCGCAATCCATTGACCGCAACTGTTGCTCCAGCCTCATTTTCGAAAAAGTAAGGTCTAATGACCCCGCCGGACCATAAACCGCATCAAACAGTCACGCGTTGAGGATGGAGAGGCTTTTCAACAATAATCCTTGGGTTTTCCGAGCCCCAGATGCGACAGTTTTGCTTGTTGACGTAGCCTCCGAGGTGGAAATGGGCCTCATCAGTCAAGATGATTTTTCGATGAAATTCCGGATCATTTTCATGCATTTCAAGGACCCAATCAGCAAAGACACGACGTTGTTGATGATCAGCCGGCTTGAATTCTTGTGTTAACTGAACTTTATTAGCCTTAAGACCCAAGTCTTTATGCAAAATACGGTGTAATGACGTTTGTGGAATGCCTAATTCCAAAGACCGACGAGAAATGGACAAACCTGGGTTTTCTTCAACATTTTGGGCTACAACAGCAATATTCTCAGTTGTTCTTGAGCGACGTGCACGGGTTTTATTCTTCACATCACTAACTTGTCCCAACAGCTCGAATTTGTTCACCAATTTCTGTATTGCGGTCCGACAAGGTGCTTCACGACGACCCAAAAATGTTTTAGTTTTACGAACCGTCTGTGCCAAATTTTCACCATTTTTATAGTGAATTTTAATAATTTCAATGCTTTGTTGAAGCGTGTATCGTTCCATTTTTATTAATGGCGTAGTTTCTACTTGTCAAATGTCAAAAAATGACAGCTTTAAAAGTGACAGCTACCGAAATAGCGGGCTATTCAAAATAACACCTCTTATTGGAAAACCCTTTACTATATAATACTTTTTTTCAAGAATTTTGATGTCTTGAATTTGAATCAAACCTTGGGTGCCCTATTAGCTCAAATTTTCAGGATATTCTTACCTGAAAATTCAAAAAATAGTTTTTCCCTATATTTGAGGCTATTTTACATCACAAATTCACTCATCTTCAAACAAATTGTTAAGGTAATAATTTCTTACTTCTTTGATACACCACTAATATTCTAAGTTCATATCCATTTCAAGTAACGACTTTACCGAGAGTACCATATCTATGTAATGTGTAAATTTGTTGCCTAAAGCTATTAATATTATGGTAGATACTAGGTCTCACGTTATACCTACTAGGTCCATTGGAAAACCTGAAATTTCTTACAAATTTTCACTTCTGGCACTGATAAATATTTGTTACTTTACACTCACAGCTTAAAAAAAACGTGCAATAAACAACTCTTTCAATTTGTCTAAAAAATATATTTTGCAAGTGTTATAAACATTAAAACTTTTTAACAAACAGTATTAAATGCAGTAGAACCACGTTTCTGCAGAAGACTGCATACTACACCCTTGAAGTTTGAAAGAGAGCTGTCCTGCAACTGCTGATCAAATTTCTGAAAAAAACACAAATTTTAACAATTAATTATTCAGTTTTGGTTTAGAATTAAACTTACGCCATCATAGACAATAGTTGGAATGAAAGAAGGAGCATAGGTCTGAGTTATCTTTTCGGCTTGCAATTGTAAAACAGTTCCTAATTCAGTGGTCATGCATTCGCTAATATCTCCAGATAGACCAGCTGATTGAGCACAATATTGGTTAGAGGACTCGTATTGGCCACTCATTTGGCACACGACAAATTTCACTTGGGTCTCTTGACTGGAAGTTTGCTGTAGAACACATGATTGCATACGATTGCCTTCACATTCCGCCGGACCATGTTGACAGAAAAACTGAGCTCCATCATTTACACTCTAAACAATAACAGAATAAGTTACTAACATTGTTTTAAATACAAAAAAATAAATATTTTTTACCTCTGATTTTCCAAATGGTACTAAAGTTATATCGATGACATCTTTTAAGGAATCATAATTTGGTCCGAGTTGGTTTGTCATAAAACGAATACTGTCAGGGCAAAGTGACTCATATAAGACTAAAACGTTAATCTGTAAGTTAAATGAAATAGAAATTATAAGGTAATACATAAATTATGTTTGTTGATTTTTATTTGAAAAAATATTTTTTTTTCAAAATGTTTGATGTAAAATTTAGTCCGTTCCCTTACTCTGAATTTCTGTGCATTTGTGTGAATTTGAAATGACTAATGCTGCATTTACACGACTGACAAATTGGCATTTTTCTGTCATTATACTGCCAAAAGAATGAATTTTTCAATTGTTCTGTCATTTTTTTGACAGTTAAATGCCAGAATAATGCCAATTTGTCAGTCGTGTAAATGCAGCATAAGTTGTTGCTTCTAGATTCGTTTTCAGAATCGTTCCAGAAGCGTTTACACGTATAAAATTGTTCTTCCGGATTAGCAATTTAAAAGGCCATAATTATCTTTCCACTCAACCGGATATCAATACCTAAGTTATTACAAGCTCAGAATACAAAATTTTGTCAAAGATGGTAAGTTGAATTTAGCTTTGTAAATTTTAATGATCTGTACGTACCTATGTTTTATACCTGTACATCATCACAAATATTAACTTTTTCTACTTAAGAAAACGCATAGCACAGGAACATTTCAGTTAAGATTTTACCGATTTTACCGATTAGGTAGGTATAGGTATGCATATAAAATAATCTTTAGATTGAGATCTATGTATTTAAATTCAAATCAATTACTTTCAATTTATTACCAAGTAAGATTTTGAAGTATAAAAACTTTTTTTAATTCGTGGACAAAATTTTAATTTTCATACGAGACAGTACACGAAATGTATACAAGGCATAAAGTGCACGTCTGGGTCGCATCCACTTGCCATGGACTGTAGTCGAAAAGCAGGGCCCGTATTACGAATCACGAAACAAAAGGCAAAAAAAAACGATACCCAAGAAAACGATAGTCATGACATTAACCGATTATGATTTACGAGAATGGATGTCTGAAAATAATACCAGATAAAATTAAAAAAAAACTGAAGAACCAAACAAACATAATAAATAAGTGACAACAACATAAAGTCACGATCCAAAACTATAAAAAAACGACCGATTTTGAACGATAATCTAATTCGTAATACAGGCCTTGGTAAGAAAATCTGTGTTTTTTGAGACCTGGGGTCGCCCTGAAGTAGACCTAGGTTTTTTGCTGTTGCGAGTTGAGGTAAAGAATAAACTGCCAAAGTGACATGAGTTGTAAAGCATTTGTTTTGTTGTGGATTCCCGCTGCTGTAGGTTATTGTTTATTTTTGAAAAAGAAATTGAAAGCATACACAAATTTATTTTAATACTAATAAATAGAAATAGAAAATGGAAACGTTACAAGTTGTTTTTATTCATTTTTAGGATATAATTATTTTTAAAACCAATTTTAAGTTTTAATTATCAAGCACAGAACTTTTTTTTCTTGCTTTAAATGTCAACAGCACTGTGGCGTTTTTTGAGAACTGTAAAACACAAATTTTGTTGATAATTCTTGGGGTTGTCAAGAAAACCTGGGTCAACGCTGGGTAAAGTACAACGAAGGAAGGTACTTTTGGCCTATTCGAATGGTGTCTCAGAATGACAGTTCTTTTCTGAAAAGAACATACATTTACTTTTAGATTTGTTTTCAGAATCGTTCCATAAGCTTCACACACATACAATTGTTCTTCCGGATGACCAAAAAGCCCTATACTTCTTCTAATATTCGATAGGATTTAATTGAATGTCAAGATTGAATTTCGTTACGATTTAAAAGCAGAGTTTAGAATTTGTTGAACATTTATTTTTCTTAAAATTACTTATAGGTAGGTACCTCTAATAACAATTGATTAAAAGTTTCATAGTCAATAATAAATAGATTATCTGAAATTTTAGTGATTAGAAATTTATAATATATGTATGTATATGTAGGTACATCCATTAAAAAAGATAGTACAACGAAATTATGAAGATAGTAGAATATGATTGACAATGGATAAAAGATGTATTAAATACAAAAATAAAGTAATAATTCATTTTCATTCAATATAAATCTTAAACAATTGAAAAACCAAAAGTACCTTCAATCAAAATTAATTTATTTAATTTATATTGTGTTCGGTTTATAGTCCAAAACTTTATCTTTGGATTGTTTGATTGGAATTAATAGAAACGGTTGCTTTTTGAGTGTAAAACTGTTTATCTTTTAACTTGATCACAATATTTTCCCAAACAGTCAATAAAATAATTTTAATGATTGTTTTTGAAAAACGATATCTACTCATCAGCCATATTTATAAACGCATTATTGCGAGTGCATACATTTATAAACTCCATAAAGCCTTTTTCCACACTAAATGGAATCAAAAATCTATATGAAACAAAATTCATACGAAGTGTGGAAAAAAATATGTGACAGTTGACACACATAATTTGACAATCGATCGCTTACGATTTGACATGAACATATGTGACAGTTGACACACACAATTTGACAATCCATCGCTTACGATTTGACATGAACATTTTAAGGATTGGTTCTGAAACCTCCACGCATTTTATTATATTTAAGTGTTTGATGTTATGGTGCAGGAGTATTCCATGGTCGTAGTCACGTACAGATAAAATCAATTAATTGTATATAATTATAAGATGACTAGTGTTTGATACGTTAATCCAACATGTCAATAGTCTTTGATTATTTGCAAACATTTTGAATTATTTTTTAAGTGTCTAGATCAAATCCACCAATTTTGTTATCTTAACATTCAAATTTCAGCAAAACTATCAGGCATAGATCAGGCATATAAAATTATAAGTAAGAATCAAAGTCAATATCAAGGTGAACAGAGATATAAAACAAAACCATATTGTAACGTACAGACAGAAATAATAATTATTAGTAGTTATTTAATAGATAATTAAACACCGTTTTTTGATATAAGCTACATATATTATGTATGATAGTTCGGCACTCTAATTTTTTTGTCAGTTTAAATGCAATGCCGTTATCCCATGGCAAAACAGTCTTTATTTTATCAGATATATCTCTGAGTCTGGAAGATAAATCACTCGAGCACAGATAAGCTACATGAAGATGAGAATCCCCGGCAGCCATTTTAATTTGCCTACAAGCTTGAACTGTGAAATATCAGATAAAAAATGAGAATGTGTGTATAAAAACCTCACACATAGACAGTAAGGATCTTCACACACCTGGTTAAATTGTTGTTGCAATTCACATCTATTCATCGACGCGGGAAGAAATTACACATATCTACAACAATGTAAACAAATGGTTTTTGGAGGGTGAAACGTACGAAAAATTCTCATCTTCATATGGCTAATCTGTGCACTCGAGTTTCGGACCCCAATCGCCTTGACGGATTATTGAAATCTTTGGCTGCCACTATCAGCCCTATTCTGTTATTTATCTTGGGGAATTTTTCTTGAATTTTCACTTATCACTATTCTGCTATTCATTCGAAGTGAATCTGGTATTCTCTTATTCCCGTTAACGCATTCATTCTATACAATTCAGATCCGCATATGAAATGTAGCGGATTTTTATTGGATTGTCTGGGAAGTGATTAGTAAAATGTAAGTTAAATCTATTTTATTGCTTAATTTAGACTATCTGTTTGTAAATAATATCTTATTAACATTTTTCGGGGCAGAACAACAAATAGAGATCAATTCACCACACTAATGACGTTTTCGATTGGTAATCCGGGAGAACGATTTGATATATGTGAAACGATTCTGAAAACAAAACCAGAAGCAAATTTCTTTTCAGAAGAAGAACTGTCATTCTAACTCCAATCGAAAAGGCTATAACTTCTGCAATGAAATTAAATCCAGACATTGCCAAAAACAAGTTCTTTGTTTGTTGATTCTCTTATTCCTCTGTTTAGAAGTGGAAAAAAAGTCCAATAGCTGCTTCTATTTTTGTTTTTAATTAACCAAAACAATTTATCCAAATTTCTTATGATTTTCGCATGAACAGCTTTTTACGTGAATGTCAAATTATTGGTTTGAGATAGTGTAGTTAACCCGATGGATAGCAGAATCGATACGTATAGAGTGAAAGGGGATCGAATTCACGATTCACGTGAATAGCAGAATAGGACTGAACATTAAGCTTCGTTCGTTGAACTTTACCCAGGTTTGACCCAGGTTTTCTTGACAACCCCAAGAATTGTCACAAAAACCTGGTTTTTTCGTTTCTTAAAAAACACACAAGGGCTGTTGACATTTAAAGCAAGAAAAAAGTTCTGTGCTTAGATAATTAAAACTTAAAATTTGTTTTAAATTTATGTCTTAAAAATTAATTAAAACAACTTCTAACGTTTTCATTTTCTATTTCTATCTGTTATCATTAAATTAAATTTGTGTATTCTTTCAATTTCTTTTTCAAAAATAAACAATAACTTGCAGCAGCATGAATCCACAACAAACAAATGCTTAATAATTCATGTCACTTTGGCAGTTTATTCTTTACCTCAACTCGCCACAGCAAAAAAAACCTAGGTCTACTTCAGGGCCCGTTCAGGTTGACCCTAGGTCTCAAAACCCACAGAATTTTGTCTCCAGGGTGACTTCAGGTTTTTGAAAAGTCGCTTTGGGGCGACCCCATCAGGGTGATTTCAGGGCTCAACAATTTTTTCTCTGTATTGTCTTTTTATGTTTCCATCAAATACACCTTAGCTAGCAGTCCCCGAAAATATAGTTTCTTTTTTTTAAATTTTACTTATCTGGCTGATGGTGATCATTCGGTACTTAGCCTACGTACATATATGACATATTATGTGCTACAGCCTCAATGAGTTATTTACTTTATTTGATCGTCATAATCTTTGCCACCTTTACATAAAACCTCAGTTAACCGAAAGTTATATATATAATAGCACGGAAGTGACTATAGACAAGACATGGCAATTATAACAGTTTTGGTTTAGAAAAGTACTTTTTATGCGGCCCCGCAGGGCTAGGGCCCTCCGCCGGTTTGCATACTTCAGGCACCCATAGTTTTTTTTTCAAGTAGTGCGAAGCGAGTCAGCGCAAATTAGTTAATAATGACAAGCATTATAGTTCTAAAAGTTAAGTTGACACCAAGGGGGATTTGTCGAAGTCTAGTTCTAGTTTGAGTTTTACCTTATTGGAGTACTAAAACTTATTGAATGAATTGAACCAAAGTCTAAATGAAAAGAGATCTATGTTATAGAACGTTATTTTCCCCACTTACATACGATTTTGAAGTTAAATGAGTTTCTTTTCAAAATAAAAAAAAAAAACAAAAAAATCAACAATAAACATATTCTTTACCTGAACTGTAAATTTCTGATAGTATATGTAAAATTAAAGCGCAAGAATAAGGTTAATTAGAACAAAAATGAGAAACCGAATATTTGTTTATGTGAATAAAGCTATAAACTGAACCGAACTGTTTACACTTTAGCCAATTTAAATAGAGTTCTGGTATTTGTTTTGGCGCCAACTCATCGCTTTTATTGGCAGTTGGCATAACTTAAAGCGATCAATGTTTTTGTGTGTTTGTCATATTAAATTAAAGTTTACCTTTTGGTCAACAGCACTGGTGATTGAAATAGTTGCACTACCAATCAAGACAAGAATTATTTGAATTGAAATCATTTTTATTAATAATAAATTTTAAACTAAGTTAACTACGAAAAAACGAACGAGCTCTCCTCGAGGCAGTTTGTATTTCCTCCAACCGTTTGGTGCTACTACTGGCTCTTACTACCAAACCAATCTTGCCAATAAATTCGACGACCAAAAATGTTGATACTGCCACAGAAAGTCACAATCAGCACCGCCCCTCAAAGACCTGTCAATGGATTTTAGTGCGGCAACTTTTTGTTGGTCTCTCTGTTTTTTTGTTTTGCGACATGTTGGGTACTGACAAAGTCAGGTGCGGATCTAAAATTTTATTCCAAGAGGGTTCTTAGAGTTTTTTTTTATGGTTTTGGTTACTGTGTTTTATATGAGAATTTTTACATTTTTGAGGTCCGTAATAACTCAATCAGCTTTAGGAGGACCCTTAGGCCAGTGGCGCACTTGCAATTAAACAGTTTGGTTTCCATTTTCAGCACAATGGGCTTATATGGGAGTGCGCCCCGATTTTTTTGCGCGGACTCTCATATAATCCCAAAGTGCTTAAAATCGAAACCAAACTGTTTAGTTGCATGTGCGCGCCTGGCCTTACAGCAGATTTGTTCTTGGCTAGAATGAAATGATTTTGCAATACTTTACTTTTACCGCTTCAACGTGTGTTGTGCAGGTAAAGGTGGTGTAATCCTTATAAAACAATGGAACCGATGATACTTTCCAATCAAGTGCATTATGATGGCTTGGGATAAGGAATAAGTGCGTTGCGATTAAATAAAATCTAATTCGAAACAATATTGGCGGGAAAAGCATATTAAAGCTGTGTGATAGACTATATACATTTCCACTTCACATAAAAAGGTACAAAATGGCATATCGCAAAATAAAAACTTATAAAAATTTGTCTGGTATGAACTTTTTGAAACAGAGAGAGGGACAGAGAGAAACAGATCTTTCTATGAATTGTGATAAAAACGCGCAGTTCTAACAGTGTCAAGTCACCCAAAATATTGGGCAAAGTGAAATCTTTCAAATTTTTTTTTTCAAAATTTCCTCTTAAAAAGAAGATACAATATTTCTTGATTTGATTTCAGAATCGAAACCAAAAGGTTTCTGTGGATGAACAAACTTTGTATGACAGCTGGCATATCAGGGCATCGAACAAGTTAAAAAATCTGACAGTCTGAAAAGTATTGAACGCACTTATATATAGGTACTACAAATTAATACATTCAGAGAAGAACTCGTCATATTCGTGGTAAGCCCGACAGCGCTCTTACTTTTGTAAACACACAAAGTTGTATTTATAATCGAATTCTAAAGGCTTGCTAAATTTAGCACACCACCCAACTCCAAAATTTTATTTATAAACATTTTCATTTGTTCATCTTAGACACCGACAATGGTGTTCTAAACCTTTTCTAAAATTAAAAATGCCTAGCTGCAATTGATTTTTTTAACAATATTAACATGATAAATTCGTTTAATTTCGCACCTCATACCTAATCATGGTTATCCCAATTCTCAGATTTTGCATTTTTATTTTTGATTTGGATGTTTGAATTGAAAATGTTTGTAATAGTTGTATTATAAAGTTCACTCAAATTCATTAGTTCATTCCAGATTGACATATTACAGATTATGTCAGAGAATATTTATATGAGGACGTATTTCGATAACAACCCTGGATAGTTAGACAACTATGACTAGCTGGACAACTGCCTAAACGTGTTCTAAAAAAATCTAATAAATACGACTGACAAAGTTTACATTTGGTTTAAAAAAAATCAATTATTAAGTCCGTTTCCGTCTTGATGAGAAGATGAAATATAAGTAAATAATATGAAGCCTGAAAACACACACTATGGTTATGTATACCTGATATTAACGATATAAGAAAAAAAAAACGAAATAACTGGGTCCACAGTTCTGTCCCTAACCCGACCTACAACCTTACCGGTGAAGCTTATTTTTAGGTGAAAGGGAAACTGTAATATTTTTTTTAAGCTCCACTAATATCGGTAGATGCTTGCCATACAAACCTAAACACAAATTTTGAATTATTCTTATAAAAGAAGGAGAGTTCAAATGTTCTTTTCTAATAAATGATAAAAAACAGAATTAAATAAAGGCTAAAAGAGGGTAATTCCACCGTATTTCACCTTCCATGTATCCGCTGCTGCTCCAACTTTGACAATTTTTTAGAAAGTCTATATTGACTTTAACAGGGTGAAATTGAAAGGGAAATGTTAATATTGTATTTATTTATTTATAAGGTGATAATTAAAATATTTAAGAATTTGGGAAACACAATTTTAATTAGCAGCTATATGTTTGTATGTAACATATATTTATAAAAAAGATTTGGTATAGATTCTTTTTTTATAGGAATTTCCGCTTTGTCGGAATTTTTTAAAGTGAAAGTTTAATTTTCCTTTCCTAAATTTTGTTCGGATATTTTTCTACGTTTGCATACACGTATCTATCTGAAACGGGAAGGAAACCATAATCCATTTTAGTTGTTGACATTCAATCGTTTTTTGGTATGTACATTTACATCTATGCTTTGTGCCTCAGTGCTTACATGGGTTCATCAGTGAGACAATAGAAGGGTAGATTGCACCGAAATTCCACCGGTGCACCAGTTTTATTTAATATTTTCGTATTCAACATGAAACGCTTTTTATTTTCTGAGTGAGATATATGTATGGATTTTAAGGGTGTGAAATAGGGACGGGGAGATTGAAATGAAAAGATTTTTCGTCACGAGTTCACTAAAACGACCCATGTAAGCAGGCACTTACGATGAAATACTTTCCATGTAATACATTACGTGTCACACGTACACGTTTCGATTCGGTTGCATTATATCTACACCTATTGGGTACTGTCTGTCTGTCAATTGCAAGAACGTTTATGTTTACATATCTTAATCGTAGGTCCCGGCACTCACACATTTTTGTTGTAGTTCACACCAACGGTTTAGTATTGGATACAAGCAAAACCAGCTTATAGTCATATAGTAGCTGCCGTTTGCATGTAACCTGGCTTGTACTGTTTATCAAGCTCCTAACGCAATATTATTGAAAGCGAACAAATTAAAATAGAGAAAATATTATTATGTACCTTCATACATTATGTATACCTATATTAACAATAGCTAGTACATATTGACTGACTACTGCAATAACATCACCACATTCTTTTTTTGATGTGTAAACATCTATGCCGGCGGTAGATTGAAGTAAAAACGTGGACTTTTCTCTGTGCGCCGTTACGAGGTCACACATAACGGTGTAACACATTACAAAAAAATCAACAATAAACATATTCTTTACCTGAACTGTAAATTTCTGATAGTATATGTAAAATTAAAGCGCAAGAATAAGGTTAATTAGAACAAAAATGAGAAACCGAATATTTGTTTATGTGAATAAAGCTATAAACTGAACCGAACTGTTTACACTTTAGCCAATTTAAATAGAGTTCTGGTATTTGTTTTGGCGCCAACTCATCGCTTTTATTGGCAGTTGGCATAACTTAAAGCGATCAATGTTTTTGTGTGTTTGTCATATTAAATTAAAGTTTACCTTTTGGTCAACAGCACTGGTGATTGAAATAGTTGCACTACCAATCAAGACAAGAATTATTTGAATTGAAATCATTTTTATTAATAATAAATTTTAAACTAAGTTAACTACGAAAAAACGAACGAGCTCTCCTCGAGGCAGTTTGTATTTCCTCCAACCGTTTGGTGCTACTACTGGCTCTTACTACCAAACCAATCTTGCCAATAAATTCGACGACCAAAAATGTTGATACTGCCACAGAAAGTCACAATCAGCACCGCCCCTCAAAGACCTGTCAATGGATTTTAGTGCGGCAACTTTTTGTTGGTCTCTCTGTTTTTTTGTTTTGCGACATGTTGGGTACTGACAAAGTCAGGTGCGGATCTAAAATTTTATTCCAAGAGGGTTCTTAGAGTTTTTTTTTATGGTTTTGGTTACTGTGTTTTATATGAGAATTTTTACATTTTTGAGGTCCGTAATAACTCAATCAGCTTTAGGAGGACCCTTAGGCCAGTGGCGCACTTGCAATTAAACAGTTTGGTTTCCATTTTCAGCACAATGGGCTTATATGGGAGTGCGCCCCGATTTTTTTGCGCGGACTCTCATATAATCCCAAAGTGCTTAAAATCGAAACCAAACTGTTTAGTTGCATGTGCGCGCCTGGCCTTACAGCAGATTTGTTCTTGGCTAGAATGAAATGATTTTGCAATACTTTACTTTTACCGCTTCAACGTGTGTTGTGCAGGTAAAGGTGGTGTAATCCTTATAAAACAATGGAACCGATGATACTTTCCAATCAAGTGCATTATGATGGCTTGGGATAAGGAATAAGTGCGTTGCGATTAAATAAAATCTAATTCGAAACAATATTGGCGGGAAAAGCATATTAAAGCTGTGTGATAGACTATATACATTTCCACTTCACATAAAAAGGTACAAAATGGCATATCGCAAAATAAAAACTTATAAAAATTTGTCTGGTATGAACTTTTTGAAACAGAGAGAGGGACAGAGAGAAACAGATCTTTCTATGAATTGTGATAAAAACGCGCAGTTCTAACAGTGTCAAGTCACCCAAAATATTGGGCAAAGTGAAATCTTTCAAATTTTTTTTTTCAAAATTTCCTCTTAAAAAGAAGATACAATATTTCTTGATTTGATTTCAGAATCGAAACCAAAAGGTTTCTGTGGATGAACAAACTTTGTATGACAGCTGGCATATCAGGGCATCGAACAAGTTAAAAAATCTGACAGTCTGAAAAGTATTGAACGCACTTATATATAGGTACTACAAATTAATACATTCAGAGAAGAACTCGTCATATTCGTGGTAAGCCCGACAGCGCTCTTACTTTTGTAAACACACAAAGTTGTATTTATAATCGAATTCTAAAGGCTTGCTAAATTTAGCACACCACCCAACTCCAAAATTTTATTTATAAACATTTTCATTTGTTCATCTTAGACACCGACAATGGTGTTCTAAACCTTTTCTAAAATTAAAAATGCCTAGCTGCAATTGATTTTTTTAACAATATTAACATGATAAATTCGTTTAATTTCGCACCTCATACCTAATCATGGTTATCCCAATTCTCAGATTTTGCATTTTTATTTTTGATTTGGATGTTTGAATTGAAAATGTTTGTAATAGTTGTATTATAAAGTTCACTCAAATTCATTAGTTCATTCCAGATTGACATATTACAGATTATGTCAGAGAATATTTATATGAGGACGTATTTCGATAACAACCCTGGATAGTTAGACAACTATGACTAGCTGGACAACTGCCTAAACGTGTTCTAAAAAAATCTAATAAATACGACTGACAAAGTTTACATTTGGTTTAAAAAAAATCAATTATTAAGTCCGTTTCCGTCTTGATGAGAAGATGAAATATAAGTAAATAATATGAAGCCTGAAAACACACACTATGGTTATGTATACCTGATATTAACGATATAAGAAAAAAAAAACGAAATAACTGGGTCCACAGTTCTGTCCCTAACCCGACCTACAACCTTACCGGTGAAGCTTATTTTTAGGTGAAAGGGAAACTGTAATATTTTTTTTAAGCTCCACTAATATCGGTAGATGCTTGCCATACAAACCTAAACACAAATTTTGAATTATTCTTATAAAAGAAGGAGAGTTCAAATGTTCTTTTCTAATAAATGATAAAAAACAGAATTAAATAAAGGCTAAAAGAGGGTAATTCCACCGTATTTCACCTTCCATGTATCCGCTGCTGCTCCAACTTTGACAATTTTTTAGAAAGTCTATATTGACTTTAACAGGGTGAAATTGAAAGGGAAATGTTAATATTGTATTTATTTATTTATAAGGTGATAATTAAAATATTTAAGAATTTGGGAAACACAATTTTAATTAGCAGCTATATGTTTGTATGTAACATATATTTATAAAAAAGATTTGGTATAGATTCTTTTTTTATAGGAATTTCCGCTTTGTCGGAATTTTTTAAAGTGAAAGTTTAATTTTCCTTTCCTAAATTTTGTTCGGATATTTTTCTACGTTTGCATACACGTATCTATCTGAAACGGGAAGGAAACCATAATCCATTTTAGTTGTTGACATTCAATCGTTTTTTGGTATGTACATTTACATCTATGCTTTGTGCCTCAGTGCTTACATGGGTTCATCAGTGAGACAATAGAAGGGTAGATTGCACCAGTTTTATTTAATATTTTCGTATTCAACATGAAACGCTTTTTATTTTCTGAGTGAGATATATGTATGGATTTTAAGGGTGTGAAATAGGGACGGGGAGATTGAAATGAAAAGATTTTTCGTCACGAGTTCACTAAAACGACCCATGTAAGCAGGCACTTACGATGAAATACTTTCCATGTAATACATTACGTGTCACACGTACACGTTTCGATTCGGTTGCATTATATCTACACCTATTGGGTACTGTCTGTCTGTCAATTGCAAGAACGTTTATGTTTACATATCTTAATCGTAGGTCCCGGCACTCACACATTTTTGTTGTAGTTCACACCAACGGTTTAGTATTGGATACAAGCAAAACCAGCTTATAGTCATATAGTAGCTGCCGTTTGCATGTAACCTGGCTTGTACTGTTTATCAAGCTCCTAACGCAATATTATTGAAAGCGAACAAATTAAAATAGAGAAAATATTATTATGTACCTTCATACATTATGTATACCTATATTAACAATAGCTAGTACATATTGACTGACTACTGCAATAACATCACCACATTCTTTTTTTGATGTGTAAACATCTATGCCGGCGGTAGATTGAAGTAAAAACGTGGACTTTTCTCTGTGCGCCGTTACGAGGTCACACATAACGGTGTAACACATTACGTTACGGAAGTCAGCATAGTAGGAAATTGGGTACGTTCAGTGACAAAAATCTAAAGATCCCCTTCAAGCAAACTAGTCCGTTTTGGATCCGTGCACGTAGTCAACAATGTATGGACGATTTCGCATATACGGATCCAAATATGGATACTCAAAACTGCGGATAAACGTTGATGTTTACATATATTAACCGTGAGTCTCGGCTCTCACAAGTTTTTCTTTTCTTAAATGTATCTCCTTATTTATTTTTATCTGTTTGATACAATAAATTAAATAAATGTTGTTTCTTAAAATTTACACAACACAAGATTGAGTACACTCTTCATTTCAGAAGTGATACTTCTTAATACTTTTAGATTTTAATTTGTTTGCATCACCCTGTTAAAGCAAATTTATTAAAAGAATTGAGAGATATTTACCGTGCGTATGAACTCAGTTTTATCTTTTATTTGATTTCATAATTTTGTTAAATCCCCCACCATTTCATGATAGAGAGAGATGAGGAGGGCATATAAATAATTTATACGGGTGCATGTTTGGAATAAATCTATAACACTCTTTATATGCAATCCATAAATCGAGAGTTTTTGATCATGCACATTCAACTTTATGTTAGTGTAGTAAAAATAAATTGAGTATGTAGAATGTAGCAGTAGCTGTTATTTAATGCCACACGTGTTTGACCAGTTTTGTTTACTTTCAGATGTTTTGTTTTTAATGTCAAGTTGTTTTATTTTCAAAAAACAGTAGGTACCTACATTATGTACATTTAAGTTATGAAAATGCGGCATTTTTTTTAGTTTATTATAGGTGCTTTTTTTTCGGAGGTTGGAGCTAAACAATTTATATGTTGAATGCAACAACAACTAATTCCTTACTGGCTTTTAGACAAGCTGAGCGAATTTTCCCCGCTTTAACTCTTATTTTTTATAATAGCTGTGTACCGAATTACATCTTTGGGGACGAGTACGAAAACTATGTCGCCGGAAAATAATAACGAATTTTTTTAGAAGGGTAAAATACAAGCATTTTTTTACTATGCGAGGGGGGGGGGTCTATCTCCCTCCGTTTAGGCGGGAGGGCCAATTTTCAAAAAAGTTACCTAAAGTAAAAAAAAAAGATTTAAAAACAACGGCAATACTTACCTATAATGTAAAATTATATGTTTTCTGAAAGCCAGAAACTTGTTCTTTTGTTATTTGTTTCAACCTAGTTATTTGTGTTAATAGTTTTGGAAAAAAATGCTTTCAAACTCAAAATTTATCCAAAAAAACATTAAAACAAATTTTTAAAGTTTTTTTATTCAAAGTTCTGAAATTAAGTACTGAATTGGCTTTAAATATTTGATGTCCCTATAAATTCTTAATCGAACACTGAAACTAGATGGTTTTATTTCTTCTAGTTTATGAGAAAATTGAAAATTACCATAACTACTTTTTTATTCATTTTTATTTTTGTGGTATTTATGTAAACTTGCTTACATAAAAACAGCACTAGCACCCAGTATAACGGCGTATAAACAGTGAGGTATGTATTTGCCTAAAGTTGCACATTTAAAATTTTTGGACATGAAAATGTAATGAATAGTAAAAAAAAATTGTGTGAGTGCCGGGACTCACGGTTAATATGTGTAAACATCAACGTGCGCGGATCCAAAACGGACTTGTTTTTGCTTGAAGGGGATCTTAAGATTTTTTTCACTGAACGCACCCATCCTAGTATGCAGATCGTAACGTTGCACACCGTAACGTTGCACACGAACGTTCACGTTTTTTTCACTCTACCGCCAGCATAGATGTTTACACATCAAAAATTAATATTACCCAGGTACTATACTACTGTTCGACAGCAGCAAATTTATATAATTTCTTAATATGTACGTTTGTGTCTTACTTATACCTATATAATGAAATTGTAATGTTTAAAGTGTGCAACCTACTTAAGCTAAGTA
The DNA here is from genome assembly GCA_932273885.2 of Leucozona laternaria. Classification (NCBI taxonomy): domain Eukaryota; kingdom Metazoa; phylum Arthropoda; class Insecta; order Diptera; family Syrphidae; genus Leucozona; species Leucozona laternaria. The sequence continues at coordinate 27,566,748 of OW026366.1, read as the reverse complement.
TACACGATTGAAAGATCTTCCAATATTGGCAAACCTGTCAGAAGTCTTCCAATTGCATCCAATAAGCTTCCAATTGCAAATTTTCTATCAAGTGAAAATTGTCCGTTTACACGGTTGTTGATTTAATCCAAAAATCAGCCAATTTTTGGTAGAAAATTGGCTAACAGTTGCTGACAATTTTTCATCTTCCAATTAAAAAATGTCTGTTTACACGATTTGAAGACTTCAAAGAACTAAAAATTGGTAGACTCATTGGAAGAAAATTGGAAAATGATGAATCTGAAACTTTAATTTAGTAGTGAAGTAGTTCGAACAAAGTTTGAACAGCTTGTTAAAAATATTTATAAAATATTTAAAAAAAGTGAAAAACGATATGAATGGAGCAAAAGTGACTATATCTCCTGGATGAACTGCAAAGTCTGCTCTGTCGTCTATTCCTTTTGGACTTTCTTTTTGAATATAATTTTTTCTTTGCTATTTAGGCAGATTAAATGTTTCTGTCAATTTTGGCAGATTAAATTGGATGTTTACACGGTTGATAGAAAATTGATAAGAAATTTTTGAGAAATAAATGCCAATATTGGAAGATCTTCCAATCGTGTATACTTAAGCTAAGTCCAATTATCTGTCAACTAGAAAAATTGTGTGTTTACACCTTTTCCCACGATTGCAAGCATAACAAAAAATTGGCCGACAATTGGCTGACAATTTTTTTTCTGTCAATTTTGGCAGATTAAATATATGCCAATATGACCATAAATCAGCCAATGTTTTGCTATGCTTGCAATCGTGTGAACAGGTGTAAACACACAATTTTTCTAGTTGACAGATAATTGGACGATTGACAGACTAATTCTGTATTGGAAGATGTTCGTGCGAAGAACATTTTACAATTTTTAATTGGCAAATCTCTTTTGTTTGTCGTAGAGTAATGACTATATTTTTATAATACAAAATGAAAAGTGCTTCTAAAAATAAAAAAAAATGATGCAGAAAGTGGTAACAAATTACCGAATCACCGCCCTCCAAAATAGCAAAGAAAAAAATGTATAAAAAGAAAATTCAAAAGGAATGGACGCCAGAGCAGACTTTGCAGTTCATCCAGGAGATAGTCACTATTGCTCCATTCATATCGTTTTTCACTTTTTTCTATTTTTATTTAAATATTTTAAGCTGTTCAAAATTTGTTCAGAACTACTACACTACAAAATTAAAGTCTCAGATTCGTCATCTTGCAATTGTCTTCCAATGAGTCTGCCAATTTTTAGTTCTTCTAAATCTTCCAATCGTGTAAACAGACAATTTTTAATTGGAAGATAAAAAACTGTCAGCAATTGTTAGCCAATTTTCTACCAAAAATTGGCTGATTTTTTAATAAAATCAACCAACCGTGTAAACGGACAATTTTAAATTGATAGAAAATTGGCAATTGGAAGCTTATTGGATGCAATTGGAAGACTTCTGTCTGCCAATATTGGAAGATCTTCCAATCGTGTATACTTAGCTTTAGACCATACAAAAAACCGAACAAACATTTGAATTTTTTACCGTTGTTATTTTTTAAATGCAAGAGAAACTTTTCATACACCCAACCTCGCACCACCTACCCCAAATCTTATAGTTTGCCAAGCAGGGGGGTTGCGGGGGACAACATGCCACCCCATACATACCTCACTGTTTATACGCCGTTATGCTGAGTGCTAGCACTGTATTTAGGTAAGAGAGCTTACATACATATATTCCAAAAAAAAAAAATTGAATAAAAAAGTAGTTTAGGTAATTTTAAATTTTATCATACACTAGAAGACATAAAACCATCTAGTTTTCAGTGTTTGATTAATAATTTATAGGGACATCAAACATTTAAAGCCAATCTAATTCAGTATACTAAATTTCACAACTTTGAATAAAAAGACTTTGCAAAATTTTTTTTGAATGTTTTTTTTTTTGATAAATTTTGAGTTTGAAAGCATTGTTTTCAAAAGCTATTAACACAAATAACTAGGTTGAAACAAATAATAAAGGGTTTTCCAATAAGAGGTGTTATTTTGATATTCAAAGAAAAATGGCATTTTTTTAGATAAATGATCGGATGTATATTTCATTATAAAGAGGAAGGTATGCCGTTAATAATGGAACACAACATCAGTCAAATGGCTGCCACGACCACGCTTACAGGACCATATCCTTTTCATGAAATTTTCCATAACCAAATCGCAAAGTGGCTGCCCTATGTCCTCGAAAGCCTCACGAATTCCATCTTTGAGGTCTTGAATCGACGCTGGGCTGGGCATTGACCGTAACTGTTGCTCCAGCCTCATTTTCGAAAAAGTAAGGTCCAATGACCCCGCCGGACCATAAACCGCACCAAACAGTCACGCGTTGAGGATGGAGAGGCTTTTCAACAATAACTCTTGGGTTTTCCGAGCCCCAGATGCGACAGTTTTGCTTGTTGACGTAGCCTCCGAGGTGGAAATGGGCCTCATCAGTCAAGATGATTTTTCGATGAAATTCCGGATCATTTTCATGCATTTGAAGGACCCAATCAGCAAAGACACGACGTTGTTGATGATCAGCCGGCTTGAGTTCTTGTGTTAACTGAACTTTATAAGCCTTAAGACCCAAGTCTTTATGCAAAATACGGTGTAATGACGTTTGTGGAATGCCTAATTCCAAAGAACGACGAGGAATGGACAAACCTGGGTTTTCTTCAACACTTTGGGCTACAACAGCAATATTCTCAGTTGTCCTTGAGCGACGTGCACGGGTTTTATTCTTCACATCACTAACTTGTCCCAACAGCTCGAATTTGTCCACCAATTTCTGTATTGCGGTCCGACAAGGTGCTTCACGACGACCCAAAAATGTTTTAGTTTTACGAACCGTCTCTGCCAAATTTTCACCATTTTTATAGTGAATTTTAATAATTTCAATGCGTTGTTGAAGCGTGTATCGTTCCATTTTTATTAATGGCGTAGTTTCTACTTGTCAAATGTCAAAAAATGACAGCTTCAAAAGTGACAGCTACCGAAATAGCGGGCTATTCAAAATAACACCTCTTATTGGAAAACCCTATAAAAGAACACGTTTCTTTTTTTCTTTTGCATTGTAAATGTTGCCGTTGTTTATAAATATTTTTTTTGAAAATTTCCCCTCCCGCCTAAACGGAGGGAGATAGACCCCCCCCCCCCTCCTATAGTAAAAATGCTTGTATTTTACCCTTCTTCAAAAATCCGTTATTATTTTGCGGCATCCTAGTTATCGTACTCTCTTTCATCATACAAAGTTTGTGTGAAGGAAGTTAAATTTTCTTTACTGTGATAGCGTCCGCTAATTCCCCATGTCATTTTTTCGTCCAATTTCCTTCGGGCTAGCAAGAAACACGATTTATATGGTTGCGATTATACTATAAATACATTGACATTTATCTACCTACAACCTTCCTACCTACGTAGGTACATTTTGTTTTTTGGTGTGTAAACATCTATGCTGGCGGTAGAGTAAAAAAAAAAGTGAACGTTCGTGTGCAACGTTACGTCGTGCAACTTTACGGTGTGCAACGTTACGATCTGCATACTATGATGGGTGCGTTCAGTGAAAAAAATCTTAAGATCCCCTTCAAGCAAAAACAAGTCAAATTAAAACTTAAAATAAATAAATAATTAAATAAAAAACATTTGTGTAATTGTTTACTTTATTTTATTTTATTAAAACAAATAAAAAAAAAAAAAAAACAAGTCCGTTTTGGATCCGTGCACGTTTTTGTTTACACATATTAACCGTGAGTCCCCCGGCACTCACACAATTTTTTTTTTTTAATTGTAGATTTTGACCTTTTTGCGTTCCATTGGGCAAAATAAATTGATATATTTTTGATTTAAAGACAGAAACAAATCAATTTGAAATCGAAATGAATCAATTTGAATTTCCTATGAATTTACCAATGGAAACCCTCATATAACCTTAAGCGGATGTGGACGGATTTGCATTTTGTACAGATGTTTGTATTTGTATGCGTACATATTTATGTTATTAACTCTCTCTAGTGTATGTAGAAACTATTCGTAATTGTATTTATTTTAGTTCATTTATAGTTTGAAACCGGTACCTTTATATCCTGAAAGAAGTGCGCCATTAGTAAAGTTTGGCACATAATCCTTGTACTTTATTATCAGAAGAGAGATAAATATAAAGAGGCAGTCTAGACAAATTAGTAAAAACATTTACCTACTGACAGATGAAAAAAAATTTATATTTGTAAAATGAGTACGAGATTATTTGTAAAATGAGTACGAGATTGAGAGCTCACAATCATAAAAAGAAAAGGAAAACAACAACTCAATGCTCGTTGAAACTGATATCCTGTGGATAGGTATAGATACTATAGTACAAGTTATTGGTTTCGTGTAAAAAAATGTTTTAATGTTTTAATCAAATTTAATTTTTAATTTAATTTAAGAAGGGAAATTAGAGAATTTTGTTTTAGTTTATCTATACCTAGATCAAATAAAACTGCCATACAATGTTTTCAAATTTCCTCGAAAACGCGCTCTGATATGATATAATCTTTAGTAAAAATCACTTCTACCGATTTTCAAAATGCAATCCGATTAATATTTGAGATGTGTAATAAAAAACAAAAGTTAAAAACTGGGGTTAAATGTTAACTTTTTGCTTATCATCTTTATTATACTCGAAAACTCAAGGTTAAATTCTGATAAACTAAAAAACCTAACACCTAGCGACAATCTACATACATATATTTTGTGCCGGAATTAGCTTTTTAAAATTTGAGTTCTTTCCTTTGTCTACTATGTGATCCCATTCACTGTGCTTGAACGTTGAACATTGAAATCACTCAGATAAACAATTTTTCTCACAACTCAAACTCACACCGCTTGAATTACTTTTAACGTACCCACGATTTCTCAATGGACTTTGTAGACATTGGGTGCTTTGGCGTTCAACGCATTACGTATCTATTACATCTGAATTTTCAGAATTCTGGTTTTTTGGAGCTTCTGATTGGCCAGAGCTGTCATAAAAAGTTAGATGACTTTTAGTAACGTTTGCTTACGTTTCATCTGAATTTTCAGACGAAAATTCTCATCTGAAAATTCAGAATAAAGGTGGGAAATGTTGAAGTACTATACATAGAAGTTGAACTTTATAATTTTCGCTGTGGTTGCTGGTTGATTTGTGATGATTTAATTTATTATTAAAAAACTTGTAGTTTATTAATAATTGAGTTTTTAAATAAAAAGATTGAATATTCTCAGAAAAATGAAGCTGAAGTCCCTGCCGAAATGATTTGTATCTAAATAAATTTAGTAAAAACTAAAGATTTTTAATATCAATTCAAATTTATAAAAAAATGAAAACTATATCTAGGTATAGTTTATTTGATTTGGGATCAGTTAAGGACTTCAATTATTATCTTCGTTTAAATTAAGAAGAAGAAGCCAAAATATTGCAAAATAAAAATAACCGAAATTAAAAGATCTCAGAATAATAAAAACCACAAACGAATAGAAATAATGACTATGGGTGACTGGAAAACCCAATGCAAAAGCAATAGCTGAAAATAGAGCTGTAATAAGACCTATTATTCAGCCTATTCTATTTTGTGCAGAACAAGAGGTGACGACGATAGCTATATGGAAGATGAAAAATTAAGGGCTCTCCTGCAGCTCAGAATTGAATCTGGGGACAACAATTTAAAGAATCACTACATTACCAGCTCTAAAAACACAAGCTATTTGAACTCAGCTATACAATATGAAGTCCTGGAGACATGTTCTGATATTGTCACAACCGAAATATACAAAATGCATGTTTCCGGCACTGAACAACTTTCCATATGCCTTCGATATGTCGACTGTTTATTGTTTAACAGACCCAAAAAGTTGTATGCTTCGGGAAGTTTTGTAGGTTTTGTTCTCGTTGATGACAAAACTTCTAGAAACCTGACCAAAAATCATATGTGAAGAACTACATCTTGATATATGAGTAGGGCTAGGATTTTCATGCACTTAAAAATGCAAAATATGCGCTTAAGATATGCTCTTAAAAATGTAAAATATGCACCTAAAATATGCATTTAAAACCATATCCCTTGTGAATCATTTGTATGGAAAAAAACTTAGTATTAAGGTTTATGTAACAAATTCGGTCTTTATTATCGAAGAACACAAAATTATATCAATAAAAACAGAAAAATAAATTGGGATTATTGTGCTTGCTAAGCGGAATATCAGCTGCAAAAAATGCCTCACATAAATCCATATTAAATTTGTTTTGTGTTCTCAACGAAAGGAGTTGTGATGTGACTGCGATTTTGCAGAACTACTAGATTTTTTTCCCAGTGCCGTATTTTTAATAGATTTCAGGTGTTGGCCAATTTGAAATTTTTTTTTCGGAGGAGAAACCTTTGTTTCACAATTTTACAAAAATTAATTGTTGCATCGGTTGTTAAAGTGTGCGAGTTGTTCGAAACATATTTTTTCAGATTTGCATTTACAGACGGCTTCGCTTTCGGCATTGTTTCTGAATTAACTACAGATCTCAAATTAATCGCTTGATTAAATAATTGAATTGCTTACAATTTCACTTTAAAGCAAATCCTAAATCTAATACAATCTTTTATCTAAAAAAAAAATACAAAAATTAACAAAAGATCATCGTCATGAAAGTAAATCCAGAAACTTTAGAATAGAACAAAGAAAACTCAAATCATAAATAGACCACAAAATTACATAATATGTGAATACAAATATGAACAAAAACAACTGCTGTCATATATACACAACTAAAATAAAGTCCGCATTTAGATTGCCCGATTTTTCCAATGCCGATTTTTCTTTGTTGTTGTAATCGTGTGAGATTTCGAGGGACAGCCAACATGTTCCACAAGATTTTTCCATTCTCTCTTACACGATTACAACAACAACAAAAAATCGGCATTGGAAAAATCTTTCAATGTAAATGCCGACTAACTCGTGCATGTGTAAAATGGAATACTGGAATATGAACGAAAGCTGTCGTGGAAGTTGTCCACAGAAACTGATTAAAGTATAAATTTAAAGGCACGTGTGCATTTTTTACTTCAGAATTATTTTGTTTTTCGAAAATATGCACAAATATGCATTTAATATTGAAAATATGCAATTAAAACTAAAATATGCATTTATAATAAAACATGCAAAAATATGCACTAACGATTAAATGCCATTTTAAAGCAAAATGATTGATTCGTGTTTGTATTTTATTCCTGTGTTTCTAAAGTTTCTCAAAAAAAATATGCATTTGCATGCCCTATATATGACCAATTGTATTGGCCAAGGCATTGACGGAGCCGCACAATACAGCAGGTCACTTAAGTGGAGTACAAAGCAGGATTAGATAACAGGGGCCGAATTACCGCATCAGTTATCGAGTAATACGTGACTGAATTATGTGAGTTTGGCATTACCGCTCACGTTATGGAGTCATCATCCCCATAGGTTTTACTCGTTCATTCGATCACTGATGGCACTCACTCGATCAGTCACTGATGCCGTAATTTGGCCCCAGGTGTGTTCCTTTGGGCTCCAGTATCTACTGCCAAGTACTTCTGGCTGCAGTCAACTACTTCTACTCTGTGGTCGAAGTAGTTCAAAGTAGTTCATTAATCTAGTAACAGAATGTTTCCAAACAAGAAAAAGACATCACCAATCAAGAGAAATTACGTAATAGATTATTGTTGTTGACATTTTTCACAGTTTAAAGTACAATAAGAAAACAAAACCGAAATTAAATTGATATTGAGGTTAGATTTTACTTTTGGCAAAATGAAAGCATTCCATTCATCATCTACTGGGAAGTACTAAAAAGGACTTGGCAAGGCCCAATGGAACACGGCTAACAGTATGCAAAGGCTTGGTATGTACACTGTGCAAGCCATCGCTTGCAAAATAACTTTCCAAAATATCATAAAAAAACCACACCAGAGGGCAAAACAAAATGCAAAAATATCTAACTTACTTTAGAGGTATTAACTTCTTGCTCGCGGTTTTGGACATACTTCCCGTGACAACAGCGTCTTGAAAGAACCTTTTCAACGATGAAAACGATCAAAACAGTGTCTGGAAGCCATATGAGCAATGCAAGACTTAACGCACTTGCTATGATATCTGTTCATTCGGATATTGATGTCAATCCAGATGAGGTGCTAAGTCTCATATACAAAAAATCAAAAAAATTTTAATATGTAAGTTATGTACCTATACTTAACATACATTTATTTAAAAACAAATAAAAATCTATGAATTGGAATGTGTTATAGTTTAATATTTTTTGTTCAAAGAATTAATCGTATGACTTGGAAGCAACCCCCCCTCCCCCGAAACAAAATCCTGGCTACGGTCCTGCTTAGACGATATATAATATGGAGTGCTCTTTTCTATAACTAATGCATTGTAACGCCTGTGCCCTTGATAGGGGGCGCTATTTCGGTTTAGATAAAGTCTTAGGATATCGTACAGCTGCTATCAAAGTCATAATTTGCTTATTTTCTCTCTAAATTGTTCTAATTTGAAGTAATTCTTGAAATTGATAAGTGTTTGTTTATTATTTTAAAGATTTCAATAACTTCTTCTTTAGTTTTTTTCTCCAATGTGCAGAAAACTTAGACCAAAACTTCAAACAGCGATCCCCATGAAAGGTACGCATTCCAATAAAAACAAGCACTCCATATTATATATCCTCTAAGGCTAAACTTAAGCGAATCCCCTTCGGGCTTATCTGAGCGCATACATATACGATATAGTTTGTATGGAAACTCCATTTTTTTTCTGTAATGTCATCGCTAATCCTCAGTGTCGTTTTTTTCAACCCAATTTCTCCGGGCTTGCAAAAAAACACGGCTACAATAACTTCCGACTGAAAATTAAGATTTTTTGTGCGAACAACAACATAAATTAAGATCTAAATTTTCAGATTTTGTGATTGATCGTGTCCATTATTCTGTATGTCAAGATTATTGCATTCAAAAATCTTTGCTTGGATTTTTTTCGGCCATTTTGGTCTTTGGTGTCCATATTTCTTGGGCTTTGAATATGCATTTCGTGGTCGTTCTATAAAACCTGTTTTCAGTCCATTTTGTTTTTTTTTAAGACCTTAAAATTATAATTACAAATATTAAAAGAAAAATGTGTAAGAGCCCTTTATATTCATTGTATTTCCATAACAGATTGACCATAAAAAAAAACCAATCATATTGTAGTAAAAATTAAATAATTTGTCTTATAAACTAGATTGTTCGTCTCATTTGCACGTTCGATTTCTTATTACGCTAAAATTCCACCATCAGCTATCACACGTTGACTCCTTATCCCTGAGTCTTTTCGAAAGTGCGAAGGTGAAAGGTGAAATCAAAACTTTTTTCTACTTCAACTTATTAAATTTCGAAAAGAGTAATCGTGTAATAGAGAAATATTATTCTCAACATTTTCAGAAGTTTAGTACGTACCTACTCAATACCCACTTTTGTTTTTTGAAAAAACCTTGCTCTTGTTATGCAGAGTTTTAAAAGTTATAGAACTTCTCGCAATTGATGTTGGACCGAAAGCTTTATAATTATTTGACTTGATTCTTTGATTATAGCCGTGTGGGGAGATTTGGTTGAAAAAAAACGACATCGGGGATTAGCGAAGCCATTACAGAAACAAAATGGGGTTTCCATACAAACTATCGATAACAAGTATGCAATTCACGCCGGTAACACAGTTTTTCTCCATGCTTAAGTTAAGCCCCGAGAATTAGTTTAGAATTAGGATTAGTTGTTGTTGCATTTAACATGTAAATTGCAGGACAGGACGTCGTTTTTTCAATCGATTTCCTCGGGGCTTGCAAAAAAACACGGCTTATAATCACTTACTTTGGTTTTTAATAATCTCAAATCATTCAGATTTCAAATAATAACCGCTAAATTATAAAACGTTCAGTCAAAAAAGCCATACCATCACACTACCTTACCATCATAAAGCTACTTCACCTCTGAATCTGTTCATGTTGTGTTTTGACATTTTTATTTTTTATCTGCTTTCGTTCGAGACAAGAATAGAAGTTGATAAACAGTAATAGATAAAGAAAGGTAAAGGAAAACTTGTAGGAACTAAGAACGAAAACAACCAAAACATTTTTAATCAATTTTTCCAAATAAAAGTTAACCCATTATGAAAAAAAAGGTTATTATCATCTGTACAACAATCTCTACCAATTAATTATATTAAAATTCTTTTTATTTAAGGTCCTTTTGATGGGCAAAAGTGGATCTGGTAAAACCAGTATGAGATCCATAATATTTGCCAACTACATAGCCAGAGACACCACCCGACTTGGAGCGACAAGTGATTTCATTGTTTTTAATAACTATTTTTACATTTATATTATAAAATTATGCAATTTATTTTCAATTAATTTATTGTAGTCGATGTTGAACATTCACATGTTAGATTTCTGGGCAATCTCGTGCTTAATCTATGGGATTGTGGAGGACAGGAGTCATTTATGCAGCAATACTTTGCGTCGCAAAAAGATAACATTTTCCGAAATGTAGAAGTTTTGATTTATGTGTTCGATGTAGAAAGCAGGGAATTGGAGCGTGATGTGCATTATTATCAATCTTGTCTGGAGGCACTGTTGCAAGTAAGTATTATAGTTGGTTAGATTCTAGGTAATTAAAAACATTTGATTTAAAGCTTCGGACAGCAAACCGCAAAACCAAATTTATTTGGTTTTTTTTAAGCTCTAACTCAAAAACTAAGAAACTAAGCTAAGATAAGAAAGTAGGAAGACTCAGAATATGCAGCCTCCACAGCATACCAGAGAAAAGTTCGTTCCAGTAAATGAATAACTAGAATCTTGGATTTGGGTCTTTATTCCTGTAGCTTATTCAAAAACCTTAAAGGGAGGTGTATTAATTTTTCTCCAACACGAAGTGCTGAATACGATTCAAGAATTATATCGTGGAAATGGACATGTTGAAGAAACTCACCTCGGTCACATAATTTGCCAAGTTCGCGAATCCACTAAAGGGAAGATAAGCTTGATTAAGGCTCTTCCAAATCAACGCAAAAAATTATGCCTGTGAAAATGAATTTACAACACGATTAATAAGAGTAATATGCTGGCAACATTTTTACCATCGTGCTTTCGTTCTCCATTTATGTATGTATCTCGCTAGAGACTACTACAGAGAGTCGGACCCATTACCTACAGCTTGCCTATAAACTTTCTCTTCCTATGCACACCCTCATTTTGTACCTGTCCATTTATAAGAAATCCTGTTGTTCTTGTCCATTATGTTTATCTTATTTCAATTTTTATATTTTTTCAATCTATACTATTCCTCCTATTGTTGCCAGGTAAAAATACAAATGAATTTTTTTAAGTTATTGGGTTTTTCATTGGTAGAATAAATCATTTTATATTTGATTTGATTTGATCTGTCAAACAGCCGATTAAGCCCATTTTCGCATTCCATTGCACAAACAAAATTGATATATTTCTGATTTAATCAATTTTGCAGATTTAAATTTTTCCTTCCCTGTACTAACATCAACATAATTTAAAGTATTGTCATCAGTTTGCAAATACGTTTTTGAATTTGGTTAATTTATTTCAGTTGTGAAAATTGTGTCCAAAATATGTGAGAAATAATCGCTCAAAAATAAATAAATAAATGAAAGCTTTTTAAAATGAATCTGTTGCTTCATCAAGCTCATCTTTCTCTTTTGAAAGTTGATCAAGAACGGAAAAATTTTCCGATTTCATACGAATCGGACGATTTTTGCAGTTCGGAAGATAACGTAGAAGCAAAAATTCTTCAATTCGTATGAAATCGCAGAATTTTCGGCTCCGACGGATACCTCTCGCTAGGGCTGATTGACAAAGAAACTAAACTTTACAAATTCAAAGACAAAATCAAATCAATTTTAAATCATGTGCCATTCGCAATGAAAACAATCAATTTTTGAATTGAAATTTGAATTTACTAATGCTTGCTAATCTTGATAATTGAAACCAAACTTAAATAATTAAGTTCAACAAAAGCGCTTATGGAAAAATTAGAACATAATCGTTTTAGTAGAACATTATGTCAATATTTAAGTTGCGGGTAATCAGCAAACGGGTCTTTACTATATACCATTTATAACTTTCAGAACTCTCCAAACGCAAAAATATTCTGCCTCATTCATAAAATGGATCTGGTTGCCGAAGAACAACGTGAGAGTCTATTTAAAGGACGCGAAGAAGATCTAATTCGGTTGTCTCGACCCGGTAACATCACCTGCTTCAGGACGAGCATCTGGGATGAGACCCTATACAGGTAAAACAATTACAGTTTCCCATTGTTCGTTTCTATTAAAAATTACTTCTTCTTTAAAGAGCTTGGTCTAGTATAGTTACAATGCTCATACCCAATGTAGCCGCACTAGAGAACTCTTTAGCCCACTTTGCAAATGTCATAGATGCCGACGAAGTTCTTCTGTTTGAAAAGGCTACATTTCTTGTGATATCTCATTGCCAGAGTCGGCAATATCGAGACTCCCATCGCTTCGAAAAAGTCTCCAACATCATCAAACAATTTAAACTAAGCTGTTCGAAGTTAGGTGCAAAGTTCCAATCAATGGAAGTCAGGAACAGTGTATTCGCTGCATTTATCGACACCTTTACTAGTAACACATACATTATGGTGGTCATGTCGGATCCTAGCATGCCATCCGAAGCGACTTTGGTAAATATTCGCAACGCACGAAAATACTTTGAAGAGCTAGAGAATCCCAACAGCAATGCCATAAGTCATCAATACCACTGAGATTTTACCGATAATTCGCCATATTTGTAGCTTCTTGATTTTTGTTTTATTTTTTACAGAAGCAAAGTTCTTTCCGCGTTTAGTACATAAATATTAATAATATTAAAAGTAATATATATTTTTTGAATATCGTTATAAACATTCAACTATAGACTAATATACAAGGAAATAAATTGTCTTAAAAGATTATGTAAAAAAAAACAGTGACTAAGCTATTTACACAAAAATATCACGTTGTCTTTTAACCATCAATCAACATGGCTTTTCGGTTTTTGTTGGTCTTTTATGAATAATATTTTCTTACTTCTTCGGAGAGCTTATGAAAGTTATTCTCATCGACTGGAACAAATCTCTTGGCACCCCGGCTGAAAAAATAGACATCTCCTGTATAGATATCAAACCAGAGAGCATGGATATGCAAATCGTGAGTTTTTAATCTTTCCTTAAGAAAACCATAAGAGGCAACATTAGAAACCTGATGCAATGTATTAATTTGTGAAAGTTTGTCTTCGAGTGCGAATTTATCCTCCGGATCAATGTAAGCTACGAACTTTCTTGTAGGTGTTTCTGAGGAAAATACGAGAGGGTCCTTCATTCCGTTGTTTTTCCATTCGGTGAATTTAGTTAAACTCGATCCAGCGTGAGTACACATCCACGAGCGGAGGGGAGATAGACGACGGTTTTTCTTTTTAAAAATAATATATGATCAGTTGTTATTTTTAATAATATGGTTCTTAAACTTACCTGTGAGCTAAAATCAGGATCCTTTAATTGATAGAGAAGATTCATTGCTTTACAATCGCTATGGCCGCAAACGATAACGTGCCTCACACTGTTTATCACACACCCTAGCTCGAGAGCAGCCGGTTCACAGCTAAAATACTCGTCTTCAAAGTGATGCGCATGGGGAATGACATTTCCAGGATTTCGCACTAAAAGTTTGAAAAGAAATTTCGTGGGAAATTGATGAGGTCCAGTATGGTTAACATAACATAAAGAAGTAATTAGTTGATAACCTTTTTGAAACAAATAAAACATAACATACTCTTATAAGAACAACCATACAACTTCATTCACTTTCAAGTGAGCTCTTTGTTAAGAAAGGCCTTCACTGGAATAAAATCATACCTCAGTGTGTTGAGAAACAAAATCAATGGTTTCTGAAAGAGTATTTGTACTTTACAGTACGTTAGAAGTTTAGCTCATAAGTAAATTGCCGTTCAAATATCGCTCAAATTCAATCTTTTAATGATGATTTATCGAATATGAGAAGCTAAGAAAACTATCATTTGCAGACAATATAAATGCTTAGAAACTGGTCTCTCGGGCACGTCAGTTTTTATTTCTATAATTTCAGATATTAAAAAAAAAATCAGAAGGAACTCAAACGAAGAAAATAATCATCGATACTAAATTATTGGATTTTTGATAAGAGAGCTTCATGTCCAACTCAATCAAGAGCATAATCTTAATTTCTCGTAAACAAAGTCAACGTTTTTTTCGGCGAAATATAATATCAAATCACCAGCACTATTGGTTTCTTCCTTCGATATGTTTTGTAAGCTCATCAATTAATCAGCGGTTTCATGATCTTGGAAAGGCGAAAGGGGCGATATGAGTTGATTGATAGCTTGAAGATAAAGAAGATACGCCCTTTTTAGGAACAGCCTGGACAGTTTCTGTTTTTCTTACACCCGGAAAGAAAACAGAAGAGTCGGTGCGAACAGGTGAAAAAGCTTACGCAGTGGCTTTGCAGGGCACTATCCGGACCAATTATTTTGTGACTATCATGACCCTTCCCTTTCCTTGCAACTGCGGAGGAAGAAGATTCATCCAATAAAATTGTTACCGTCCTCAAGTACAGGAGGATTCGTATCACTTTCCAACCGAACTATACTGTCAACGGATTACTGCTGTGTTTCAAGAGTAAATGAAGGACACAATTGTCAGTTATTTATCCTGGGTCAATCAAAAAATCAACTTTAAATATGTACAAGTAGGTATACGCTTGTGAAACGTATGTACTATTAAGAGTATTCACACATCTCGTATAGATAACATTATTATGAAAAAGCTTGGTCCCCGTTAAATTTTAAAACTCAAAATACATGCAAAAACCGTCAGAAAAAAATTGAAGGTCGAAATTGCAGTGAATGGAAAAACAATGAAGAAACTGCGGGGATAACATATCGATACATTCCTCTTCACGGTGAAAGGTAAGTTTGACATACATAATTATTATAAACATGACAAATAAAAATCAGTAGAAAATATTTTTGATTTAATCTGATCAAGGTAAATGCTATGTATATTACATAAGAAGCAGACAAAATAATTTGTTATGTTAATAATTTGATATAATTCTTATCTAGCAACTATCCTGAGTGATAACAATTTTATCATCTCATTTTTTTTTTTACTGAGGTCCCATCATAATTAAGTTTTACAATCTTATATATAAAATATTTAAATTCGAACAATCCACTATATATAACACTCGATATTTATTCTTTGAAAAGAATTATTGATTAAAAAAATATGCATAAGTGTTCATCATAGTTCATGGCTTCTTATATTTTTTTTATAAATCTTACCAACAAACATGTCTCCAACATGAGTCTCTGTAAATCTGGTGGGAATCATTCGGCTGTCCATGCATGTGAAGAATACAGCTTTTGGCTAAAATAAAATTTGAAATAATTCAGAAACAAACATACTCATGGAGTTAAGTTGTATTAGTCAGTTTTTTAAAAGGCAATAATCGTTACAAATAAATCGTTGCAGTGAACTATATTCATCTATGTATACACGGTTATTCTCATAAGGTGCATAGGAGAGGGGAGGTTGACTAGATTTCGAATAAAAATTCCCATTATTATGTCCCTTATGTGTTCTGAACGTATCAAATTTTATTGTGATGACATACACGCTGGTTCGAAAATCTACTGGAATTGGCTCCGCTATTTTAATATAGAAAAATTGTGTTCGGAATGATGTTCAATTTTCGCTCAACGGGTATGTCAATAAGAAAATTTTTCGCATTTAAAGCGAAGATAATCGACATGAGATCATTGAAGAGATATTACCATCTGAACATTATATTCTTTTTTTTTTTAAATGGGGCTAATCAGCGTGTTACAGTCAACAGTATTCGCTTTAGGGCCATGATTTATGCTTTTTTCGTTCCCCGATTGAATTGCAGGAATGTGGAATAGATGTATGGTTCCAGCATGATGGTGCTACGTGTCATACAGCAAACGAAACAATCAAGGAAAACATTCGATGAAGGCATAATTTCGCGTAATGGAACTATAAATTGGCCTCCAAGATCTTGCGATTTGAAGTTTCTTGATTATTTTCTTTGCGGATACGTTAAGTCACTAGCTTAAACTATATGATCATATTTGCGTCGTTTAAAATACTTATTGTAATCTTTGTAAATGTTGTTTATTTCACTCAACAAACATCAAAATGTCAAATATAAGGCGTACATTCGTTCAAAACTTGAATACAATACACATATCTATGCAGGTGCAACACAAAATTCAGAAAAGACTAAAGACCTAAAACGTTTTAGCATAGATCCTGACAAGGGACTGTAGCAAGGGTGGCTATAAGAATCAGCTTGGTCCTAGCCAGTTATGATCCCATTTGCCCCAAGACAAAACAAATAAGTTGACTCATGTGAGATTCTATCTTTCGGCCTTCCACTTGCCAGTCCGATATACTAATCACTGGCCTAATTAAAAATAGAATATAATGTTGTTGAAGAAGACTAAGATCATACTCTATTTTTTCTACCATTGTATGGGGGTTATAAAGGGGTATTTTTGAAGAGATAGATAATGTTCGACAACAAATTTTTAGCTTTGTTCAACGAAACTTTCCGGAACAGTTTATAACAGGAAATTGAAACTTTTTGATGTATCATGTCCGTATATGTGTTCAATGTCTACGTTGAGATATTAGTCGGATAGGCTATATACCAGCTTTAATTTGTTGTTATCTCAGCTGTCATTAGCTATTTTTTTTAACTAGGGATTACAATAACACAAACCTATCCGGATAGCTTTGAATAGAAAGCCGAGCTATCGTTGGTGAACGACCAAGACCGGATAGGAAACATTTGCTGCCAAAAGCAAGAACAGCTAACAAAAGGGAGAACCATTGAGTTTTTAGCACAACTATTTGATTCAATTTTAGTCAGAAAGGATTACAACAGATTTGTGAAAATTGTCAACACCAGCTGTTGTAATTTTTTCAATAAAAATAGACAAAAGTTTTAATATTTAAAAGTCTGTTAAATAGTTAAGAGGGCTTTATTTAAAATTAAATTTATTTTTAGGATGTGTATTTGTCGATTTGAAACCGGCATATGTATTTATATGCCCGGAAAAGTGTATTATTTGTTCTACCGTTTTTCACGAATTGTTCTGTTCTAATCTAACTTTTTTGTTATTGACCAAAGCTTTTATTAGCAAGAGCCTCTCGAGTATTTGACATGTTTTTCTCGTCTAGATTTTCTGTACTGAAAACTGATTTTCTATGCAAAAACTTGCTATTTTTCCAGTCGGGGAGCTTTAAAAATGATGGGTGATAGAACAGTAATAGAAAAGTTGGTGTCTCTTGAACTCCGTCGTTATGTTTTTTGTCTCTCCCTCTTTTATCGCTAAGCAGTTGCACTTTTTCCAGTAAACAATTACTTAACCATTGACTCTTATTTCAGACGTACTGTCAAATACAGATATTCTTTCTTAAGTGGCACTCCACGAAAGTTGAATGCTAGCTCCATTTTTCCCTCCCGTTACTCAAAAAATCAAAACTTATGTACACATCTAAATCGGTATATAGCACTTTCTTATTGTCCTTATCGCTCGCACTGTGTTAATCATAATTAAGATTAGTCATAGCCCTTTAAAAGCGCGTGTAATATAAAAAAGAAATTACATAAAAATGCTTTGTGCCTAGTTTGAATTAAATCCGTCCATACGTTTAGGCCCTAGCTCTATGAACACCTGGATCCACAGACAAACTGACGGATAGACGGCATGCGGAAACCGCTTTATTGGACTTTTTCATAAACCCCGATTTTTGATGACACGAGTTCAGTACTTGCCTTATGAGCAAGTACGAATTTGGGAAAGCGCTAGGAGGGGCACACACCAATTTAATGTAATGCTTTAGTCTGAAGGACAATAAAATGCTGGACTGTTATACATTTTTGTGGTGTCAACAACTAGTTTGACTGTATTAATAGAGATCCTCCAGATAAGTTAAATCTTGTTAAATTTAAAACCTCTACTTTATTTTTTAATACGAAACCAATATTTGCCCTACAGAATAAGTAAAAATGAATGACATATTCCTGGCCACTAGCCAGATTATTATTAATTGGAAGCCGTTTGTTATGCTGAGAGAGTTCTTTTTAATTGAGTACGCTGAGAAAGTACTTTGCTATAAATATAAGTGGTATTTATTGCAATAAGGATTTGCTCATATGCAGTTGAAGCTCATTTTCAGAATAATAAGCTCACTCATTTTAGCCTCATACCGATACTTCATAGATTCACTTATTCCATCATACCTGCTATAACATTCAATATGTTAGCTGATTTGTAATCGCACGATGTAAACAGTCCAAAGGTCAATGTTTTTTTAATCTCAATACTAGCCAATGGCATTAAAGCTAGTCTGTCTCACTATCAAGATTCGGTAAATCAATGTCATTGGGGAAGGGAGACTAACGCTTAGTGTCGCGATGGAGTCAGTGATGTGGTTCTAGTTGTACTCACTCACCTCAGGGTGGTCGCGAACTTGTTCAAATTCCTTAACCATCTGCAGTCGGTCGGTATTCCGATAAAGTAGAATGCCTCGTAATATTCTGTTCATGCTTTGGCCTGGCTTGTTTTTTTTTTTTTTTTGTGTTTATTGTTTTTCCAAATTAAAGGCCGTGTTGTTTTTGTTGTTAAACAAATTATGCTAATTAATTCGTTGCGTACGTTACTTTCTATCAGATGCAACTTGTAATAATTATTGAAAACTCAAAAAGCTTTTTCTTTTTGTTTAATACATTTTGTTTTTGATTTTCGAATGCCAGAAGTAGGAGGAGAAGAAACAGGTTGGTTAGCTGATTGTAAACTAAAGGCCAAGGCACACACACGTTTTGCCCCAAATTCGAGAAAATAAATTGAAATAAAATAAACGCGAGCCCCGCTGATACGTACAAATGAGAAAAGCAAACTGTCGAAAGAAAAAATCTAAACAACTTAAAACTTGTAGAAGCAAAAGGCATCATTGCCGTCAACTGAACACAAACTTTGGAGCGATGACGGAATAACACTGCCTGCCTATCTACTGGATGGGTATGGGGCAAGCTTTAGCTAAGTTCTCCAAATGAGAGTGCTTCAAATTTAAATGTGTGCTTTTTAATGCCCTTTCCTCCGCGCAGTATTAAATTATTAATAAACAAAAATAAGCTCGTGCCATGTGGTTTTAAAGAAGAAATTTGATAGAAGTATAAATATAAGCATAATAAATCAGATTTTGGTGCAATAAATTAAAAAATGCATTGCAATGATGCAGTGACAGGCAACAAGAGTGTTAGCTTGCTTATATGTATATTACTCATAGCAAGTGCCAAAGTATATACCTAATGCATTAAAACGTGTAGTTTGAAGCATTTGCATAACACATCATCGCGCTTCAATTATTGTAGAAGGATAGATATTTTTTTGTAATTTAAAAGTAAACAACAAATTTGGGAAGAACTATTTCGCTATCTACCAGGGTTCCCAGGTTCCCAAAACATTTTTCCTCTTTATTTTGCACCAATATGTTTTATTTTCCCCTCATTTTCCAAAAAAAATCCCTTTTTTGTTTTACTGTGAAACGAAACAGTAGAGGATCTTTTTTTGTTAAAGTAAATATTTAAATCTTCAAATGGTATGATAATGATAACGAAATTAAACAGTCGCAAATTAAAAACAAACAAAAATCTACACGTTTGTTTTCCCATTTTTGGTATTTACAGAATTGAATGAAATAACTTAAATTGATACGCTTCGGTATTCTAGAATAGCAATAGATTTCATTCTGTAAATTAATTTTAAAAATGAAAATTGTCGTCTAGTCACCTCGCGTCTTTTGTTCAATTTTTCGAACTCACGGCGTGACGACGAGAAACGCTTTATTATGTAAACTCTGGTATACTTTAATTGCTTGAAATTGGTTTGACAAATACAAAGAGTTCTAGTCACGCTCACATCTCGTTTCCTTGTCCCATTGTGAATTAGGCTTCAAGCTTCCAAGAATTCCTAAAAGGCTGTTCACCCGTTTTTTGTTTTCTTAAATATAGTACAGCTGATTCTTGAAAGAACAGAACTTATAACTATTTTTAATTCTTTTTTTGGCTTGTCCCTTTTTATTCCCTTTTGCTTTGTAAAATCGGCAAAAATGGTGCTTTTCCCCTCAATCTGTGAACCCTGCTATCTACACGCTGATTCGCATAAGATGAGATAAAAAGCAATTCCGTGCGTGCAGTTGGATCAAATTTCGTATAGTAGGTGGTGTACTTCCGTTTAGGCAAGAAGGGCAATTTTGTAAACAAACTACTTAAACATTAAAAAAAAAAGCAATGGTAGGATTTACAATGTTATGCTATTTCAATGAATGAAAAATAATTTTAAAGCAAGCTAGGTTAGGTTAGGTTAGGTTGATGGGCTAACAGTGGATCTTTTTGTGATACCCTGATGGATTGGACCATTCCTTTAAATATATAACCTATGAAATGTTATGGAATATCAAGCTATTTGGAGGCGTTGATGAAGTTCATTAAATTTATGATGTTATCACCTGTTGACTTCGAGATTTCTGCTAGATCGTTGAAGAAATAGCAACCCAGAAATTTTGTCCTTATATTACATAGTGCCGGACAGTGACCTAGGTAGTGAAGGGTAGGTTAGGTTAGGTTAGGTTAAGGTGGCTGTCGAGCAAGGCTAGACACACTTAGACCATATTGGTCCATTGTGATACCACAGGAATCTTGAAACTTTTCTTCCTATTCGTTGAACCACTTAGAGCTCCTTACGAAGCGTGCGAGATCAATTATGTCAACATTTACCAGATCATTAGGATCGTTGAAGTAGTATTCTCCGAGATGGAGTTTACGTCGTTGGGATAGAGCAGGGCAAGTGCAGAGGAGATGAGGAATCGATTCTTCCTCTTCTTCATCCATACAGCTTCTGCAGAAATCATTTGAGAATACTCCAAGCCTCGTTGCGTGCTTGCCTATCAAGCAGTGACCGGTGATGACACCTATGACGGAGCTGATATGCAGTCTGCTTAGAGATATTAAACTCTTCGAGCGCTTCAGGTCCAACCTTGGCCACATCTGTTTTGTCGCTATACAGGTGGAGATGTTGTTCCACCTAAGGTTTGTTTTCTCTATTGCATCCTGCTTCAGCATAAGTTTACATGTAGCAATGGGTATACCTATATCTGACCTATTTGGTGAAATAGGTAGTATTGTTCCACTTCTGGCGAGTTCGTCAGCCCTGCAATTTCCTGGAATGTCCCTATGGCCCGGCACCCAGCAGAGGTGAAAATTAAACTGCTGTGCCATCTCAACGAGAGATGATCGACAGTTAAGGGCTGTTATTGAGTTGGTAGAGACAGATTCCAGGGATTTTATGGCGGCTTGGCTATCCGAGAAGATGCGGATATCTGTGTTAGATATCACGTTTCTTTTAAGCCAAGATAGTACTTCTTTTATCGCCAAAAGTTCCGCCTGGAACACGCTACAGTGATTGGGAAGGCGAAAGGAGAGATTTAAATTCATCCTGTCTGAGTACACACCTCCACCAACCCCGTCATCAGTTTTTGATCCATCCGTATAGAAGTGGATTGATTCATCTTCCAGAAATGCCCGATCCTCCCAGATAGATCTGGAGGGTATGGTGACCTGGAAGTTTTTATCGAACTGTAACTGGGGGATGGTGTAATCAATGTTACTTGGAATTGTTCCGAAAGAATTCAGAATAATAGAGTGACCAATATCATTATTTGTCCACTGTGAGGAGGCTTTAAGACGAATGGCTGTGCTTGCAGCTGTTTGTTTAGCATATATATCGAGAGGTGCTAAATAGAACATAATATCTAATGCAGCAGAGGGTGTTGTACGAAGTACTCCACCCATGCAACGCGAGGCAGACCGTTGGACCTTGCTTAGTTTTTCGCAGTTCGTCGCTTTATCTAAAGCGGTCCACCATACTGTCACACCGTACGTAAGAATCGGTCTAACAACCGAGGTGTATAGCCAATGAGTAATGCTGGGTTTAAGACCCCATTTGTTCCCTACGGCTTTTTTGCATGAAAAGAGTGCAACAGTTGCTTTTTTGACTCTTTCCTGTATATTGGGCTTCCAACTTAACTTCTTATCTAAGATAAGGCCCAAATATTTGGCTTCGTCTGAGAATTTGAGTGGAATTCCTTTGATAGACGGAGGGTCTATGTGAGGGATTTTGTATTTCCTTGAGAAGAGGACAAGATCTGTCTTATGAGGGTTAACACCCAGTCCACAGCGGTCTGCCCATCTTATTAACTTGTTTAAAGCGTTTTGTAGGAGCTCTTTTTGTTGAAATACGTATATATAAATAATTCTAAAATAAGCATATTGGCAACCCAACTGCAATAGCTCTTACTACCTTTTGCCTTATACATTTCTCACATTCTTTATATAAGATTCTTAAATAAATTGAACTCTTTGGTAACGGACGTGTCTCTTTTCTATTGGACTTTTTTAACTCGCTTTTCAACAAAGGTTATGGGCCCAGTCCTCCAAAGCGTTGTTTCGGAATTTTAATTATTTTTTCTATACGTTTTATATCTGAAAAAAGGTATTAAAAATTAAAAATCGTGGGATGAGTTCCTTAACACAAATAGATAAATTGTGTGGAGATAATTATGCAACGTGGTCGGTGCAGATGAAAAGTCTGCTTATTACGTTAGACTATTGGACTGTGGTAGAGGTTAAATGTCCGGATGATGCTGCCGAAAAGCTTAAGTGGGAGTGTATCGATAAAAAGGCCTTGGCTTATTTAACTTTGTGTGTTAAACCTTCAGAATTGATACACATAAAAAACTGCAAAACCACCAAAGAAGCATGGGTCATATTAGGTAATTTATACAATGCGGATGGACCCGTTCGAAAGGTAAACTTGTTTAAGAAATTAGTGCGTTTTAAATTTGGGTCTTGTGAAAAGTTCGCGAACCAAATGAATAATTTCTGTACAATTGTTGATAGCCTGAATGAAATCGAAATTGAGGTGCCAGAAGATCTCCTATGCATTTTGCTTCTTTGTAGTCTACCAGATGACATGGATAGCTTTGTTATCGCAATTGAGAGTAGAGACAATTTGCCTTCATTTGAACAATTAAAGGTTAAGGTGTTAGACGAGGAAAGGCGGCGCAGTGAAAAGGTAGAACGCAGTAATGAAAGTGTGCTAGCATCAAAGGTCACGAGATGGAAAAAATTTGATGGTGAACGAACAGGAGGGGAGCGACAACGTTTCAACAATGAAACTGAACATCAAAAATCTAATCTAAAATCGCGGAATTGGAGAAAGGTGAAATGTTATTCCTGTGGCAAAAGGGGTCATATTCAATCACAGTGCGATGCAAAAAAGAAAGAGTCAATAGCGGCAGTTTTAAGTTTGGTCACGCCATCGGAGAAAATTAAAAATCATACCGTTTGGATTCTAGATAGCGGTGCATCATCGCATATGACACATGATGAAAAAATGTTCTCTACGTTAGTACAATCTGATCAAACTGTTCTTTTACCGTCAGGAGATTATGTGCTCGCAAAAGGGATAGGCATTGTTAAGGCTAGATCGAGTTTCTGTGATGTTGTTTTGCGCGATGTCTTGTTCGTACCTAGTTTGCATGATAGTTACCTCTCAGTAAGCAAGATCATTGAAAGTGGTAGTATTGTACAATTCAATAAAAAGAAGACAATTGTTAAATCAAAATACAATGTTCCCATTCTCGATGTAAAAATGGAAAATGGTATTTTTTACGTAAGGCTGTTAAAAGATCGTACAGAATGCGTCAACCTTTTATCAAAAAAGTGCGTTAAGCAGGTTGAGGTGTGGCACTCCAGATATGGTCACCTTAACGTAAATGATTTGTGCATGTTGTCAAAAAATGATATGGTGCGGGGCATGACGGTGAAGATGCCAACAAATTTTAGTTGCAGGACATGTGCGGTTTGCAAAATTAGCAAAAAACCATTTCCTAGATTCTCAGAAATTTATACTAAGAATGTTCTCGAGTTAGTGCATACCGATATATGCGGCCCAATGAAGGTAGCTTCGCAAGGGGGATCTCGTTATTTTATTACATTCATTGACGATTTTTCCAGATACACGGTGACTCGTTTCTTGAAAACTAAATCGGAAGCTTTCGAAGCCTTCAAGGATTTCATGATTAAAAGTGAAAAACAAACTGGTTGTAAAATAAAGTGCGTTAGAAGCGACAACGGGGGCGAGTATATTAACTCACAATTCGAAAATTTGTTCAAACAAAATGGAATCCATCATCAAAATACTGTCAGTTATAGTCCACAGCAGAATGGCATCGCAGAAAGGGCCAATAGAACTTTGGTAGAGATGACGCGATGTATGCTAGTGAACTCCAAATTATGTCAAAGTCTTTGGTCTGAAGCTCTTAATACTGCTACCTACATTAGGAATCGATCTCCTACAAAGACTCCTTATGAGTGCTGGTTTGGTAGGATACCGTCAGTGTCACACTTCAAAGTATTCGGTTGTGAAGCAGTAGCCTTGAACAACCAGATAACCAGGTCGAAATTTGAACCAAAGGGCATGAGACTAACATTTGTTGGTTATTCCGATTCATCGAAAGGCTACAGGCTTTACAATAAGCATAAGAAATCCATTATTAATGCACGGAATGTCAATTTTTTCGAGAATGTTGGAAAAGATGCTTGCAGTGACGACTTGAACGAAAAGGAGCACGATGAAACATGTGAGTTGTTTGTTTTCCCCCCAGTTACTGAAGGTCAAGATCAAGAGACACAAGCTGCGAATGGTGAAGGCCCTGTTGAACAAACAGCTGCAGAACGTGGTGTTGTGACTGCGTTGGCTGAGGTTGAGGAAGCTGAGGATGCTGTTGAGAATGCTGTTGAGGATGGTGCTGAGGATGCTGCTGAGAGAGGTCGGATTCCAATAGATTCTGAAAGTGTGTCGTCAGAAGAGGAAGATGTGATTATAACAGGAACCCGGAAAAGAGGCAGGCCTAGAATCATAAGAACTGGGAACGTGGGACGCCCAAGGAAAAAATATATTACCAACAATTCTGAAATGTTGAGTGCTTTGAACGTCAACCCAACTAACCTATATGAAGCGATGAAATCTGAAAATAGTGTCAAATGGAAACATGCGATGCAGGCGGAGTATGATTCGTTGCATAAAAATCAAACATGGGTTTTGATTGATCGTCCGGCAGATAAAAATGTAATTGGCTCGAGATGGGTTTTTACCACGAAGTTCAATCCAGATGGCACTGTTGAAAAACTTAAAGCACGTCTAGTTGCCCAAGGCTGTTCTCAGGTTTACGGCGAAGATTTTTATGAAACTTATTCACCTGTGGCAAGACATGCAACTACACGTCTTGTTTTGGCCCTATCAGTTCAGCATAAGTTGCTGGTCAATCACATCGATGTTATATCGGCATATCTAAACGGAGACCTAGAAGAAGAGGTATATATGGAGCAGCCTAAAATGTTCGTGAGTAAGGAGTACCCGGATAAAGTCTGTAGATTGAAAAAATCACTCTATGGTCTGAAGCAAGCTCAGAGATATTGGAACGAGAAAATTAATTCGTTTTTAAAGGAAATTGGTTTTCGTAGGTGCAAAGCCGATAATTGTATTTATTTTATGAATTACGAAAATGAAATTAACATAATATCAATATATGTTGACGATTTGATTATAGCCTGTTCCAAAAAATCAACTATGAACAATATAATCGAGAAGTTGTGCGCGCAAGTTGAAGCTGTTGATCGTGGGCCTATTAGATATTATTTGGGTTTGGAGATTCAAAGAGATGGACTTCGAGGCGGTTTCACCATACACCAGGAGAGATATACGACAGAACTAATAAAGAAATGGGGAATGATCGATTGCAAGGCTGCTACAACACCCTATGCTGAAGGTATCATACTGGAAAAATGCGGTGATTTACGTTGTTCCGGCTTCAACATTAAAGAGTTCCAATCATTACTTGGAGGTCTCACATATTTGGCCACAATGTCGAGGCCAGACATCGTGCATATTGTGTCCAGATTAGCTAAATATCATAGTCATCCACACAAAGAGCACTTTGTTGCAGCAAAACGGGTTCTCAGATACCTAAAACTGAAACCCAAAGGTATGTTAGATTATATGCCCAGTAATGAAAATTTAATTTGCTTCACAGATGCAGACTGGGGATCAGACCCAGTTGATAGAAAATCTTTGAGCGGCTTTGCTCTATTTTTTGGAGGCTGTCGTATCGCATGGGAGTCGAAAAAACAACCCGTTGTTTCCTTAAGCACAATGGAAGCCGAGTATATTGCAATGTGTCAAGGCGTTAAGGCAGTTTGTTTCCATCGTAGTCTGTTACAAGAAATGGGTTTCAACGAGTATGTTAAGGTAGCTACTACAGTGATGTGCGACAATCAAGGGGCACAATTTGCAGTGAAAAATCCAACTGTTCACAGAAGGAGTAAACACATAGACATACGCTTTCATTTCATAAGAGATAAGTATATGTCTGGCGAAATTGAAATAAAATACGTACCATCATCAGAAAATGCTGCTGATATTTTTACTAAATATTTGTCTTTAAGCAAACATGAAATTGCTTGTACTATGTTGAAGATTAAATTTTGTTTGTAAAATGAATAAGATATAACTACAAGATTATTTTTTGATTTAATGAATTCTCATTTTGTAAATTTAGTTATTATTAAAAATTAATTACTTACTTTGAAGTTATATCGCTATGTAAATTGCACTTGGGTTGAGGCGGAGTTTGTTGAAATACGTATATATAAATAATTCTAAAATAAGCATATTGGCAACCCAACTGCAATAGCTCTTACTACCTTTTGCCTTATACATTTCTCACATTCTTTATATAAGATTCTTAAATAAATTGAACTCTTTGGTAACGGACGTGTCTCTTTTCTATTGGACTTTTTTAACTCGCTTTTCAACACTTTTAAGGTGTTGAGAAGCTTTCCTGATACAGCAATAGCAACATCGTCTGCATAGGCGATCACTCTGTAGCTCTCCGCTTCATGGCTTGTCAGCAGCGCATTTACTACCAAGTTCCAAAGAAGGGGAGATAGAACACCGCCTTGCGGCGTACCTCTACTGACGGATCTTCTTGTCGAAAAACCGCCCAGTCTTGAATTAATCCTCCTGCTCATCAGCATTTGATTAATCAACTCGACGAGCGGAACATCCACATTCAGACCTGACAGCGCAGATGCGATCGCAGATGTATCGACGTTATTGAAAGCACCTTCAACATCTAGAAAGGCAACCATAGTGTACTCCTTATGGTGGAGGAAGTATTCGATGGTACTAACCAGTGTGTGTAGGGCAGTGTCTACCGATTTCCCTTTGCAATAAGCATGTTGAGCCGTAGACAGGAGCCTCGAGTCAATGCTTGTTCTAAGATGGATATCAATCAGTCGTTCAAAAGTCTTAAGGAGGAATGACGACAGACTGATAGGTCTGAGATCTTTTGGGTTTACATGGGAACATTTGCCAGCTTTGGGAATAAATACAACTTTAACCTCCCTCCAAGACAAGGGAATGTGACGCAGGTTTAAACAGCTATTGAAAAGCTTCTCCAAAATTGGTAGAACGATGTCTATGTTCATTTGGAGTTCGGCTGGTATTATACCGTCTGGTCCTGCGGATTTGTATGGTTCGAAGCTGTTAATTGCCCATTGTAGTTTGTCCCTTGTGACTAGATCTTGTGGATAAGTAAAGCTATTTGCGGACCTTAGATGGTCAATGTTATTAGCAATTTGAGTGCTACCGGGGAAATGAGTATCTAGTAGCAGATTTAGCGATTCCTCGCAAGAATTGGTCCATGAGCCATCTGCTTTTTTCAAACAGCTGGGCATGGCTGGATTAGTTGAAAGAATTCTTCTTAATCTAGATGCTTCTGAGGTTCCTTCTATTTTGTCGCAGAAGGTCCTCCAAGAGGATCTTTTGGATTTTCTTTATTCTTTCTTATATATTTTTAGGGATTCCTTATAGGAGTCCCAGTCTGACACATTTCTTGTGCTTTTTGCTCGATTAAAAAGCTTCCTGCAGCTTTTCCTAATCGGCTCAAGTCCTGAGTTCCACCAATGCGGCTTCCTCTTGCCCCTTACTTGAGTAGGAGGACAGGAGATTGTCATAGATTTGTTCAGGGCCAGAGTGAGTTCATTGACTTTATTGTCTAGTTCACTTATGTTAGGGGGTGGGCTCAAAAGTGTAGGTTTAACTAGACTTTCAAGTGTTTTCCTATATTTAAGCCAATCAGTTTTCCTGTAGTTACGAAATTTTAACTGGCTAGGAGGTTCATCTTTCAGACCGAATTGGATATATCTATGATCCGAGAACGAGTGTTCCCTCGATACTTTCCAATCTGTAATCATGTGATGAATAGTATCTGAGACAAGAGTTATATCTAGAACTTCCTGTCGATTTCTAGTAACAAAAGTGGGTTCATTTCCTACGTTACTTACTATAAGGTTGGTACTTAAAATAAAATCGAAAAGAGACTCACCTCTATCCTTGATGTCTGTACTTCCCCATACTATGTGATGGGAGTTAGCATCGCTCCCAATTATGAGGCTGACCTTCTGCCTTTTAGTTTCAGCGATAATTCGCTCTAGCGTCTGTCCAGGGAGAGGGCCATGGTGGTCGTGGCCAAGATAGGCCGACACTAGCCAGTACGTGCTCTTGGCCGTTTCCAGTCTAGCGGCGGTAATATCTCTATCGCTGAAATCAGGGAGCAAATATACATTAATGTTACTTTTCACTAGTATGCAGGATCTAGGTTCACCTTTATCCGTCACATACAGTGTGTAATATCCAGGAGTGCTGAGTCCCTTTACCATGGATTTCACGATCCATGGTTCTTGGATCAGAACAATATCATCACCGTTCCTGGATAGACGGAGCAAAAGTGAGGCCGAAGCCTTGATGGAGTGTTGAAGATTAATCTGTCCTAACTGCAGCATTTTGGCTACAAGTTAGGCAGATCAACCTCCACCACGGTGCTATTACCATCTCTGAAGATGATCCTAGAAGCTCATCTTCAAGAAGAGCCGAATTCAGGTCTTCAGTGTCCATGTCACTGTCGACGTTTGTAGAAGACTGGCCCGTGATCGAAGATGACCCGGATGCATCGTCCTCCATTGATGGAAGAGTAATCGATGCACCAGGATCTTCAACCACGGGTACAGCTTCGAGGGGATGTGGAGGCACGCATTCCGCGTCAACCTCATCTTTTTTATATATTCTTAAGGTAATCGTCTCAAAACCAAACCTGATCATACCTTTAGTCTGCGCCAGAGGGGCAAGGGACTCTTTATTTACCACAATGATTGCGCTTCTATAAAGACCCCTTACCTCCTCCAGTTTCGCGACTTTCCAGTTATGAGTTGGCAGAGAAAGATTGCTGAGTTTGATTACCTGAATAATCTCCTCCATGCAGGAAGGTTCGGCCGGTATCCATGTGCGGGCTCTTGGTCTGCTTGGAATGTCTTCCTTCGCAACAACCTCGAGCTGCGCGCCTGGCCAGATATCTCCTAACCTGCTGACAGCGAGCTTATAAAGATCGCACGACCTCTGATCGTCACAAACGATGAGTTTGACATGACCTTGATGCCAACCCCCATCGCTTGTGATCGGAGGTGGTCCCGGGTTTTCCCTCATAATACTTAGGAAGCCTGCCGAGAGCTTCAGTTTTTCCACCTGCCATCGATCAGATGAAATCGTGCCATCGATATTGCTTCTATCGATAACCGCAATCACGATTTTATCCTTTAAGACATCGCTATAGGAACCAGGATTCAGAGGAGTGCTGGTGTTCTGCACACGGGGCCGTTTGGGTATCGGTGTGGTACCCTCAAGAGACCTGTTTCGCTTTGACGTAGAGTCGCCGCTGGTCTGCGCATTTGCGAGTATATGCTTCGCCCATTGAATCTTGGTGGAGAGCTGAGAGCCTCCTCCGGACCCCGGTGTAGCACTGGATTCCTTCAGAATTCTCTCAGCATCTCGCTTTTCCTTATATCGGTTCTTTGAAGGTCTAAACCTTCTTGGAACTTTAGGGGACGCACTCGGGAGGGAGCCCGCACCGGAGGTGGAAGGGCCATGTTTCACAGCCCCACCACCACCGGGTCGGGTCCCCTTTCGGTGCGTGTTAGGAAGAGATTTTGTCTTAATAGTAGTGGAAGGGCCATGATGCACAACCTCATCACTACTGGTCTTAGGTATAACTACCGTATTACTTCCATCGCTATGCTTTGCAACGGATGGGGGGCCATGGCTGGCCACAACCTCCCCACTGATGCGCAACACAGGATTAACGGCAAACAGCGTTGACGCCGTGCTGCCGCCCGGTTTGGAAGAAGAACCGGGTTTAAGAAAGTCTGTTTTGTCTGTTTGTTTGTTTTTGTTCATTTTTGGTCCCACGAGAAGCGAAGAAAGGTAGGTCCGTCTGCACAGAGATTCGCATGCACAGATAAGGCTGGTTAATCCGGAGGTCGCCAGGTATCCGGATACTCCGTTAGCGACTGAGCTATTTTTGAATTGGGCCCTCAGCCAGGCTGATCATCGGCACGGGTCGTTTAACACCACTGATCCAGCCCAATATGGGGATATTGAGGATTGGAGGAGGGAGGGATGAGAGGAGGAACGTCAGACAGCGTCATCGCCGTACTGTCGAGAGGGGAATGGATAAGGGGGCATCGGACAGCATCATCGCCGTACCGCCGTGAGGTGAGGCAAGGAACATCGGACAGCTGCACCGCCGTACCGATATAGGAGGGGAGGAACGTCAGACAGCGTCATCGCCGTACTGCCGAGAGAGGAATAGATAGGGAACATCGGACAGCTGCACCGCCGCCGTACCGATTAAGGATGGGTTAACGCCGGACAGCGTCATCGCCGTGCTGACGTGGGAGCGGAGGTCGGACAGCATCATCGCCATGCCGACTAGGAAGGGATAACGTCAGACAGCGTCATCGCTAAACCAACGTGGAAGGGGGTCTTATGTGGGAGGGGGTAACGACGGACAGCGTCATCGCCGTACCGCCGTGGGAGAAGAGGTAGAAGAGGAACGTCAGACAGCGCCATCGCCGTACCAACGAAGGGAGGAGGGATAGAGGGGTAGGGGGGGTCAAGGAGCGCCCTTTGGTTTCAGGACTCATCTGGAGAATTATTCTCGAGAATCTTTGACCTTACTCAGCTTCTACAACTCGACAAGTTCGACGCTCAGGTAGAAGTAGTGAAGGGTATCCTCCTCTACTTCTTCGTCTCCGCAGCCTCAGCAAATGTCTTCAGTACTTAGTCTCATATTCTTTCTATGATATCCTAAGTGATTTTGCCCTGTGATGATTCATGTCAAAAGATTGAGTGATCTTTTTTCAGGTTCATAATTTTGTCCGTTTTTTTCTTGTTTTAGCTAGGCCACAGATTCTTTGTAGTGGTACAAGTAACGAGTGAGTTCCATCTGTCATTGGTTAGTTCCATTATCTTCTTACCAATTTCCTGTTTAATGGCTCAGGGTGGAATTTTAACACCGGAGTCCATTAGGCTTAGTTCTAATGATGAACCAGTCCTTGCCAGTTCATCTGCTTTTTCATTTCCTAGAATTCCACAGTGTCCAGGGACCCAGCAGAGTCTGATGTTGTGCTGCGTGGCAAGGACTTTTAGCTCTTCGCGACAGCATGTAACCAGCTTGGATCTTATTTCTGTGGCAGAAATAGTTTTTATCGCTGCTTGGCTGTCAATGTAAAAGGTGATGACAGCCTGTGGTATCGCCAGCATTGAGACCTGTTCAGCAGCCTAATTTTGAATTATTTCTAAATTTTGCATAACTAATTTAGATTTCTAGATTTTCTTATTAATTTTTAGTCGAATGCTAAGAATCAAAGGTTTATGGATTTTAAAGAAATTGAAATTACTTCTTTCTAAGAAAAATAGGTACCTATAGCGTTAGCGAACAATTTCGATCTAAGCTCTGTTTTTTGACGGTTGCATTGGGCGCATTCAGATTTGTATACGAAGCTATCTCGAATGCTTTCTGTTGTTGCGAATTCCATGTGATAGATGATGACAGCTAATTCGAAAACAATTGGAGGTATTTTGATTTTTTTTGACAACCAGATTGGGCCTGTACCAGAAAACTACACAAGTCTTGTTGAGGCGTCTTTTAACAAATTACATTGCTTGTGTATCACAAAGCTTCAAGTAAGTTTGATAGGTACTTGTACTAAAGAAAAATTAGAACAATTTCCACATTCTAATCTGTAATAAATTATTGTTCTAAATTGATCAAAGAAAGCAACTATGGCGCAAAATTTTAGACGATTTAGTAGAATGTTAAGGCATTTTTTGTATGAATATAGGTTTAAAAGAGGACTTTCCAAATTTTAAACGAGTTAGGATCGTAGGTAGTATCTTTTTATTATTTTATTGAAATTAAAATTGCTAAAGGGTCCTACACACCATCCATGTTACTTGTCAGGTCGCATTGACGTTTTTTTTTTTTTTCAGGCAACATTGATGAAAATAAGCCTCCACACGTATCAATGAACATGGGCAATGATTTTGCTTAAATTCTGTTTACTTGTTTCATAAACTTCAAACACGATGGACACTAATAATTTGTGTTACGGATTTTAATGAACATTTTGTAAACAAATACCATCATAAAAATGATAAACCCTACACACCTTCAATATTTTATCAGTGAACATTGAAGAAAATCAAAATAATATTGAGTTTCGTCAAAGTATCAATATTACTTGTGATGAACATTGATGTGTTTACTAACGATCAATGTTACCTGAATCGAGACTCGTTCAAGTAATATTGTCAGGTAACATTGACGGTGTGTAGGGCCCTTACCTACTCCATAAATGTCGTTTTGGCAATAAAGGCTCTCCCAAACCAACGCGAAACATTCGCGCGAATATACGACGACTGAATAATGTTCAAAGATTCGCATCGCGCCAGTGTGGGTGCTCCTATTAATCTCCATGTAAATAAATTAAGACAGGCGAAAGTTTCATCGTCGTTCTGAAACATTCGCGTTGGTTTGGGAGAGCCTTAACGAATGTGAAAAATTTATGTTTGCCCACTTTTCTGCACGAACTGTTTTAGGTGTGTTCAGCTGGAGTTTTTAAGAAAATTAAAAATTGCTTAAAGCTAAAAACATTTTAGTAAAGAGTTATAGTTATAGTTATTAGTAAAGAGGTTTAAAGTTAGAACATATTTTGATTATTATCATACAAATTCTTAACATCAAGCTGTTCACATTTTGTGTACAATTAATAAAAAAAATTTAATAATACTTGAAGCGTTTTTTATTTTTGAATACCTACATGCAATGTGTCCCCTAATGAATAGTCCAAACTGAATCTAGTGTTAGGCCAGCTCATGACCTCTCCGAAATTAGTAACTTGTACATACAGAATCATAACGGTTTTCGACTAACGGCTGTTTTTTTTAATTTTGTAATGCTATATTACATATAAATACTTTTTAGGCCCCTTTACTGAAACGAAACTTAAATATAGTTTAAAGTTCAACATAAGCGCTCATGTTCTACTTTTTACAGCGTAAATACTGTCACATAAGCTCTTATGTTGAACTTAAATATTTAAGTATCGTATCAGCAAAAGCCTTTATTGTAAATTTTATTTAAAGCGGCTTAATGGATAATCAAATCGTCTTAATGGACTGGATCGCACGAACTTGCTCTTGTGTTAAAAAGCTATAGGTAATGGAGCCAGACAGTGAAGATAAATGTCAATGGTTTAATAAGGCCCATTTGGTGAAGCGAAACTTAAGAATTTAAGGTGAACAAGTGTGTTTAAGTAGAACATAAATATTTATATTTCGTATGAGGAAACAGCTCTGTGTGTTTTTGTGTTTTTTAAGTGCATGTATACCGGGTTAAAAATAATTTTCATTGGAAAAAAACAACAACAATTCCGCAAACGTGGTAAATGTTAAAGAAGTTAGTAGTTAATACAACAAAAACTGATTTTTTCTATTTAAATATTTTTTGTTTCAAAATTTCCAAATGCAATATTGTTCAAAATATATAGAAGAACCAGATCGCAAAATTATAACAAAATCAGTAAATTTATTGAAAAGATATACATAGGTACGCGAATGAGCCAAAAATATGACTAACAAACATGGAATGCCTATTTCCGTTATGTGAATTTTTGCCAAACACTTGAAATGAAGTTTTCTTACTACAGGTACAAAGTTTAATCAAAATCGTTAGCGCTGTTATCTAGAAAATTTGCAAAAGAATTGTTGTATGGTACACTGCACTATATTGAGAGCAGGAAAACTACGAAATATGGAAGTGACGAAATAGTTATTTATTATTGAAATGCAGTGTGTGCTAAAAGCGAATGACCTGCACCGTAGTGCAGGAAATCTATATTTTGTGGTAGGGATGATTGTTCTGGATGAATGTGTACTCGTGCTAAGTGAAATAAAACAAAAATTATAATTTCCCTTCCAGGGAATCTCATAAAAATACAAATTTGAAGCAAATCGGCTTACTTTTTTGGGCTCAAATAACAGTGGACGCACGGACCGACGCGACGGTCAATATAGAGAAACTCACTTAATCCAACTTCTCGATCATCATTGTGTTAGTTTTGATCACAATCAAGCTTATCGCAAAACTAAACTGATTTCGATTTTACCTGATTTTGATACATTTTGTATAGTGAATGTTTTAAAAGTTTTGATACTAGGTATTAGCCGTGTTTTTTGCAAGCCCGGGGAGATTTGGTTGAAAAAAAACGACATCGGGGATTAGCGACGCCATTACAGAAACAAAATGGAGTTTCCATACAAACTATCGATAAAAAGTATGCAATTCACGCCGGTAACACAGTTTTTCTCCGTGCTTAAGTTAAGCCCCGAGAATTCTCCGCGCTTAGCTAAGCCCGAAGGGGATTAGTTGTTGTTGCATTTAACATGTAAATTGCAGGACAGGACGTCGTTCCTTTCGATCGATTTCCTCAGGGCTTGCAAAAAAACACGGCTATTGTATTGCAAAACATTATATTTAGTAGCGGTTGTTTTTCGACATCGTTAAAATATGTTTTAGGGTTATTCCGGGCACCCGACTCACCCGAACGTTTCGCAACAAATTACATTGTGCGTGTTCACCGGAAAATTGATGTTACAATGTTATTGAAGAGCTTTGGACAGGCTAAGGAGGATGTATAGGTGCGTAGACAGCTCCATCTCTTGTTGTTGTTGTTGTTGAAGCGTAAGCTGTTGGGAACAAACCGTCCTCACTACATCAAAGGGTGTTCCAAGTTTAAACTTTGAAGGTCCAAGGTTGTTTATTACTAAATCCCAAGATCGCGTGGAACACATAAGTGGGAAAAATAAGCAATTTGCGAACACATCTTGGAAAATCCAAATGAACTTCACTGGACTTCCCCAGACTGATCCGCGAGGCGATTGAAATAAAAAGGTCACCAAAATTTCTATCGAGATGTCAGCTTTAAACTGGCGCGATCTTGGGATCCAGGTAATAAACATTTCGAAAATAAATGCTTTAAGACAAAATAAATGAATAAAAAACTCATTTTTTGTAGTATCTAAAAACTTTTGTCTTTTCAAATATTTCCTCGTTCCTCGTTGAAGATTTCATGACATTAATAATCATTAACATGGATCTTCAATATGTGGCCATATTACAGTTGTTAAGCACAAGAGCAATAATTCCGTGCGATCCAGTCGTGCATTTTTTTTACATAACTATTTAACCCGCTTTTGCGATTTTTATACAGAATTTTCTATAGAGTTACTTAGATGTTGTCAACGAAAGCAGTCGGTTGATTTGCTTATGATTTATAAGTTATTAGGCCAGTTGGCAGGTTTTTTATTGAAAAACTATGCAACTCCAATTTTACTGCCGGGGCTGTAATTATGCCTCAGCAGCCGTTTGGAGAAACGCGTTTTAACCAATCTCGAGACCACCGCATCGTACAAAGAATATTTGTCTATAAGATTCATACTTCCAGAGTTAAAGCGCCGAGAAGTATGCTTTTCTATAAGTCTTGTAACTCTAAGTACTTAACGGTTGCTAAAAATAGTAAAAAACATACTTTTAGGCTTCTTTCGCTGAAAGTAAAATCCGATATAAAAATGTTGTAACTATGAACAAAAGAATGATAAATTTCCTATCAGAAAGATACTAAAAAAATGTGTGCACGAGCCGCGTCCAGATCAATAAAAATTTACGTTGTGCGCCGTGTTCGGCGCAAATAATTGTGTAGACGCAAAAAAATACGTCAATGTGGACTTCAAATTCAACGTACGCTATCCGATTCCGATGGATTTTCGGCGCACACGAAAATATTTGCGGCGCAAAGGTTTTTTTTCATTATTTTATTAAAATTACTTTCCGCTCAAACTGAGCGCTGACACGTAGCACTTTAATGCAAAAATTAATTCCGAAATAAGTTAAAATTTTCGACGGAAATATTTGCGGCGAATATAAAATTCAAGGCGCATGCCGCACCACGTAAATTTGTATTGATCTGGACGCGGCTTAAGGTTAAAACGCGTATTTAAAAATGGCGGTTGAAACATAACACTTACAGCAGCGCCATTTTCTTTTAAATACTCGCTCGCCGCTTGTCAACTCGCTAGCTACTCGCTCGTCAACTGGGTTGCCTTTTTCGAAGCGAGTGGGACAAATACAAATAGAAATTCGGCAGTTAATGTTAGTATTTAGGCAACCCGCCAGCCAGATATCGCTTGTTTGGCTTCAGGGTGCAGGTTAATTTAAAGAAAAATAAAATAAATAAAAGTGGCCAATTCATAAGTGCGGGCTGAGTTAGAAATACCCATGAGTTTTTGAAAACTGCACTCGCACCTGATTGCGACATGAACTATACGTACAAACGAGTATTTGCTGTTTTTAAAATGGAGGATCTACTCTTTAATTTCGCAATTGAATCACAACATTTTTAAATCTATACCAACACTTATTACTTAAATATTTCCAAATATGTAGTGTGAAATATGAAACCTTATTCAGCTTAACTGATGTGAGCTTAGCTATTGATATTTTATCATCAGTCATCAGCATCAAACAAACGGCAATACAATGAGGTTACCTGTGAGATTAGGTGCTAAATAAAAGAAATACTTTAACCGTTGTTATTTAATTTAAGAATAATCGAAAATGAAGCCGAAAATTCACTTTTTAGAATGATGTCACTGAAGTTCGGTTTCAGTGGCCCAAACATGATGATGGTAATGATTTACTCAAGCAAGCAAGCAAGCAAAACGTCGGCATCGTTCACACACTTTAAAAATGTAGGACAGTGCTTACATTAATAATGTGAAAGTGAATCACAAGCACAACGAGCCCAGAATGAGAACCGGAAAGAGTCCATGCGAAGAGCGAAGACTTAAAACCAAAGCGCTTTTTGTTATAAGAAAAAGAAAAGAAGTAAAAAGTTTATGTCATTTGATCGGTAATATAAACGGTTTTTTTTTTTTTGCAAAACATTGTAACCTCCAAGGCGGACAATCTAAGTGATCGGAATTATGTATTTTTTTTGTTTACTCAGAAGAACAATCCATTCTTGGTGGTGGTGGCTTGAGTAGCTTTTAGGAATTTCGTGTTCTGGCTTACGAAAAAGTCAAGTTGCTGTGCAGACACGTATACGCATAAATGTAAATATGTAGGTAGTGTTGGTGAGTGAAAATAAAATGAGGTTAAGAATTATTGAGGCCATCTTACTCACTAAATTTAAGGTTTTCATGTAATTATTCAGCCAAAAAATGCCTGACTAAAATAAGATAATGAAAAGATTCAGGTAAACTTGTTCGTACCTATTCCGTATTCAATGCAGCGGATGAGATTGTATGTTTCTGTAGTTGTTTTTGTTTTTGTTGAGGTGCACTACACTTGAAGAAGATCAGGAATAAGAAATGAGATCTTGATTTACAAAAATTTTAAATTAAGTATTGACCTACTCGTAAATTTTTAAAA
The DNA here is from genome assembly GCA_932273885.2 of Leucozona laternaria. Lineage (NCBI taxonomy): Eukaryota > Metazoa > Arthropoda > Insecta > Diptera > Syrphidae > Leucozona > Leucozona laternaria. The sequence continues at coordinate 27,528,539 of OW026366.1, read as the reverse complement.
ATAATATATGTATGACATGTATGAGTTCAATTTTTCAATGGGACCTTAAACAAATACAACTAGTAGTAGTACTTTATTGAGTTTTTTACATATTTTTTTATAACGCCTTGCTACAAGTTTTATAAAATTATTAATGATTCTAGAATAACAATTATTTGTATGTATCCACTCAATGAATGACCATATCGTTTCAATGAGAATGACTTAACCTAAAGAGAGAACTTATAACTAGCTTCGTTCTTTGAACTTTACCCAGGGTTGACCCAGGTTTTCTTGCCAACCCCGAGAATTGTCAAAAAAACTGGGTTTTTCGGTTCTCAAAAAACGCTCAAGGGCTGTTGACATTTAAAGCAAGAAAAAAAGTTCTGTTCTCAGATAAATAAAACTTAAAATTTGTTTCAAACATGTCTTGAAAATGAATAAAAACAACTTCTACCTTATTCTTTCAATTTGTTTTCCAAAAATAAACAATAACCTGCAGCACGTTAATCCATAACAAAACTTATGCATAACAACTCATGTCACTTTGGCAGTTTTTGTTTTACCTCAACTCGCCACAGCAAAATACCTAGTTCTACTTCAGGGCGAGTTGAGGGCGACCCTAGGTCTCAAAAAACACAGAATTTTTCACCAGGGTGACTTCAGGTTTTTCAAAAAACGCGACCCCAGGGTGACTTCAGGGCTCAACGAACAAACCTACTAAATGAAATGTCAATAAGGACCAGTGTTACCGCAGGCGAAATTATTTATGTGTCCGTCTGAATGAAAAAATGTGTCCTTTTGAAAATAAATGAGTCCTTTTAAAAATAAATTCATAACATTAAAAAAAAATACTAATTTAAGAAGGTAATACCTAACCAAAGTTTTTTTTTATTGTTTTTTAAAAAAAAAACTTAACAGAAAATTAAGAATAAAGTTAAAATATTTGAATGCATAGTATTACTCAATGTAGGTAATAGTCAGTCTTATGGCGAATTCCTTTCAAAAAAGAAATCGAATTTTTTCTAAACAGAATCGATTTTTTCTGTCAATTGAAAGGAATTCGTATTTCGTAAAAGAATCGATTTTTTTTTGGTGTGATTGTGTTTGTGACTTTATAGCGGCAATCACAGATAAGCCAAATGAAGATGAGAATGTTTCGTACGTTTCACCCTCCAAAACCCATTTGTTTACATTGTTGTATTTGTAATTTTTTCCCGCGTCGATGAATAGATGTGAATTGCAACAACAATTTAACCAGGTGTGTGAAGATCCCTACTGTCTATGTGTGAGATTTTTATACATACATTCTCATTTTTTATCTGATAACTGCCAGTTCAAGCTTATAGGCAAATTAAAATGGCTGCCGGGGATTCTCATCTTCATGTGGCTAATCTGTGGCTGCAATTGACGCAAAACGTCAAGAAATTATTCACAAAACTATTAAGGTTGTTTGTTTTTGTTCTGAGAAAAATGTTTTACCAATAGAATTAAATTAATAAATAAAAGATATTAGCCAGCTTATACGGTGCGTTTTATTTGTTTGAACTTCTATTTGCACATATATTTTTAAAGAAAATTATTATTGAAAAGTTTTCATCACTTGCACTGAAAGTTTTTAACACGTCTTTCACTCGCGAAAGCTATTTTTTTGTCAAATTTGTGTTTGATAATGAACAACGAAGAATAAATTATTTTTATAGCTGTATATTGTTGAATATTTTATTAAATTATGTAGAATTCGTTCCAACCAAAAAATAAACAACTCGTCTTCCGAAAATTCCGCGACTTTCAATTTATGACGTATAAGAAATGTCAAGTCTTCATAGTGTGTGTGCAAATCAGTGTGAAATCTTGCTAAAAACGCAAGATTTGTTTTGACAGAAAAGAATCGATTTAGAAAAAATTCGATTCTGTTTAGAAAAAATTCGAATTTTTTGTTGAAAGGAATTCGCCATTACATTTCATAAAAAAAAACAAGCTTATAAACAACCTTATTTATAACTTATTTTTGTACGTTTCACCCTCCAAAACCCATTTGTTTACATTGTTGTATTTGTAATTTCTTCCCGCGTCGATATATAGATGTGGATTGCAACAACAATTTAACCAGGTGTTTGAAGATCCCTACTGCCTATGTGTGAGGTTTTTATGCACACATTCTCATTTTTTATCTGAAATCTGACAGCTCAAGCTTGTGGGCAAATTAAAATGGCTGCCGGGGATTCGCTTCTTCATGTGGGTAATCTGTGGTCGAAACTGTCTAAACACATGAGGTTGTGTTCATCTATAGGTGAGTCGACAAGACTCAATCTTAATACCTACATAAGTATACATAAGTTAAATTTTAGAATAGCAATGTACAAGAGTGTACGACGTTAAAGACGCTCTAGATTATGTTTAGTGATTTAGATTTTTATAATTACAAATATTCGTCCATGAATTGAATTTACATTTTAAGCGGGATATACATTGTTCAAATGCTTGTCATGCATAGAGAGTGTATTAGTTAAAATGAAACACGTATACATTGTGTGTATGCTTGAAGCAAAATCAAAATGCTTTGATTTTTGTTCAATCAGATAGCCAGGATTGAAATAATGTATATTTGAGAATGATTGCTTGATCATGCATAGGCACATTTTCGCATAGAAATTTAAGTAAAAATAAATGATTGAAGACTCATGCATGAAGCGTGTATATGCAACGTCAAAAAAAAAGTATTAATACACTCTCACATGCATGACAAGCATTTGAACAATGTATTTATATCCCGCTTTAAAATTTATGAGTTTTACTTTAATTTTTTGTTCGAATCTGAAAGAACTTTTTCGTATGCGAGTATTCAATCAAATTTGTCAATATTTCTCATAATTCGAAAATGTTCTTCTGAAATGGTCTTTTTGACAAAAAGTATCGCACTCAGGTTTTTGGCATCGACGAATGACAAATAATTTTTATAAATATTTTATCAAACATGATAGTAAGTATTATATTAATGTGTGACGTGCGCTCTACAATGAGTAAGGTACCAATTTCTGGGAGCATTTATGGAAGTGACTAGACATGCCAATTTTAACAGTTTTGGTTTATAAAAGTACTGTTTATGCGGGCCCGCAGGGCCAGGGCCCTCCTCCGGTGGGCATACCTCAGGCATCCAGAGTTTTTTTTTTTCAAACCGCTCGAAACGCGTTAATGCACGCCCATTTTTAATGGCGAAAAACTGTTATAACTGTCATAAATTGGCATGTCTCTAGTCTCGTCCAGCATTTATATATTTATATTCAGGGCCGAACCTGAAATTATTACAATTCCCGTGCGAAAAAAAAAATCTATGTATGTACCTACACACAGTCAAAATTATTAAAATGAATATAAAAATATGTTTGGTATTATTATGGCGTTTCCGATTGGTAATCCGGGAGAACGATTTGATATGTGTGAAACCTTATGGAACGATGCTGAAAACAAAATCAGAAGCAAATTTCTCTTCTTTTCAGAAGAAGAACTGTCATTCTAACTCCCAATCGAAAAGGCCATTAGTTTATTGTTTCATGCACAAAAAAAACCATTACTGTCATGAAATGTCACCACAAATATGAACACATTGGTTGGAAAGGAAAAGTAAAAAAAAAAATGCACGACTTGATCGCATGAACTTGCTCTTGTGGTTAAATACTGTGTGAAACCCCACATGGAAGATGCATGACGTAAATATTTTACTTGCGGAGAAGGCGAAAATGGACTTGGCTGTTAATTAAACGTTAAGATGGATAAGTACAACTTCGAAGTAGGTAAGGACTTAATCTACATACATACCTGCGCCCCACTTTTACCTCGAAAAATGATATTAGTGCAGAGATCAAACTCTTGTCAATCGCTGTTTCTTCGGGCGAAGAAGGCATTTAAGTAGTAAAGCCCTCTCTCAAAGAACCAAGGAGACTGTATACGTTGATCATCCCGTTCTTTCTATATGGGCAGAATCATGAGGCTTGTCAAGAAGGGATGAAAGTAAGCTTGGATGATTTAAAAGGAAGATTCTTCAGGCGTTTTTAGTCCAGTGTGAATCGAAAGAGTGTGGATGAATAACAACGAGTTTAACGGACTATACATCGACGTCGATCTGGCCTGCACAGTACGGGAAGACGCCACCAAAGGTAGATACTGATCTGTACATAAGTTTCATCTAAGGTAAATAAGTAATTTTAGATATAACCCGTATTAGTTTTAAAACGATGAAGGCAAACTCGACAATATTGGGTGAATCCTTATTTCCGCTCACGACATTCATTTATTTAATTTATGCTTAAATGATAATTTATGCTTAATGAAGCACGGCGACGGCAGTAAACAATCATGTCTAACTGTAAAAATAATTTGATCCCATGCAAACAAATTGACGGGCATTTGTTTTGCGTGGGATTAAATAGTGTGGTGATATTAATATAATGCATATAATGGGAGAAAATTGTCATGAAAATCTTTTAAGATTGTTTTTTAATTCATTTTTGATAACAATAATGTTTCGAAATCAATAACACACCGAAAAAAAAAAAAAAAAAAAAATTCAGCAAATAATCAAATTTTATCGCTTGTTTTGCTGTATAAACATTTTGAGAGGTAGTTGCAGTCGGATTAAGTTGCACTTAAGGATTTAAAGTAGGAGAATTTACTGTCACTTATTCAGCTTATTATGTACCTAAATACTGTGAAATTTGGCCTTAATATATCCAGAGTGGGATGAGACGATAACTTTTTAAACGTATTGTTTGATTGGCTAAAACGTGGTGTTATTCAAATAGCGCTCAGTTATTTATTAATCGGAGGTTACAGCAGTCAAAAAACTTTCGTGCAAGTGGCCCTTATTAAAGTTATGACTATTTAAATCTTTCCAAAAACGATTCCTTTTTTGTTTAATTTATTTGATTTTTTACTAAATTTTTGTATCAATTATGAGCAATCGTTTTTTCATCAATCCCTAAACTATGAATGTTCATAGAAAAAATACAATGAGGTTTTATTAAATGTAATCGAAACGTTCCATCGATGTATAACGATATGTATCTATTAAAAATATCGATGGTTTCGATGCATCGAATGAGGACATCGACATATTACTATTATATGAGTAATCTGTTAAAATATGGGTAACAAAGTTTTGGAGACCACAACATGCTGTTAAATAAGCTATAGATTGCTATTTTTAGAAAAGTATGAATAATATGGCCAACGACTCATGGTTCTCTATATTCAGAGTGTTTTTCCAAACAGTATAAAGAAATCGAGTTGGAATTTGAAGAAAGGGATAGCAAAGTGTTGGGTCAACTTCACTGTGCGAGCGCGATCGAGTCAAACGAAGCTCATTTCAACAAACAGTAGCTGCACAAATTTTTTGAAGCAAAGTTCAAACATTTAGTCGATGCATCGAATTAAATACATCGATTTTTCGTTAAACATCGAAATCATACGATACATCGGTTGATTCGATACATCGAATAAGAAAACATCGATACTTTCAATGTAAAATTTGTAACCCTACCCTAAACTGCCGACAAAAAATTAGCTGCATTCTTTTATCCTCCAGATCAGATCCGGATCAGATCATGATAATAAAACAAACAGGATCACAGTGAAAACTGTGTTATATACTCATCTCTTTCCTTCCTTTTTTGTATTTATTTTAATGTGTTCGTTGTCTTTTTTTTTACTCAAAAAGCCATCTACCCGTCAGCGCGCGTTAAAACTCATTTTTGGAAGGAAGTAGGTACTAAGGGCGTGTGTTCACAAATTGATTTACAAAACCAAAAGCAAAGTTGGATCTTGAGTTGTTTTTGTAATACATGTAATTTCGTGTGCAAATCCAATCCGGATCAGATCTGGCGGAAAATAAAATACAGCTATTATCACCTCTATTATCGATGTCGTTTTCGACGGCTTGTTTTTTTTTCTGTCGTGTCGTTTTGCAAATAGATTTTAAAACTTTTTCTCAGCGACAGCCTTGTAGTAGATCTTGTTTTAACTAAGAATCTGTCAAAACTTGTCAAACTTGAAAGATATCCTCATAAATAGCAATTGTACAATCATGAATTGCACGCAATCTATCTTGGAGCGGATATCGTGACAAAAATTAAGCTCGGTAGACTCCGGTGGGCAGGGCACCTAGCTCGCATGAGCGAAGATGAACCTGCTCGGAAAGTTCTTTGTGGTACATTCTATGGAAGACGACAGCGTGGTAGACCATGCTTGCGCTGGAGAGATGGCGTAGACCAGGACGCCCGGAGCCTTGGGGTTCGCAACTGGATGGCGGCGGCTCGAGACCGGGATGGGTGGAGAGACTTGTTGAAGGAGGCCAGGACCGGACCCCGCTTGTCGAGCTGATGGTGATGATGTCTTCTTGATATACCTAGTACATTTTTGATTAATGAATACATTTACGTAAACAGATTTGAATAATCTATACTTCATTAAAAGTGAAAAAAAGTTACGATAAATATTAAAAAAGGCTTTTAAAAATGAATATTTACTTTATGACTGATTTTGGCTTCTAAAATGAACTTTTAGGGAATTTTCAAAAGTTCTGCAGTTGCTTAGTCTTCTCAGGTCGATATGCAGGGAATTCCATAGACCCACAGTGTAGACAAAGAACTGTCGCTTCGAGTTAAGATAGCTAAACCGTGGTGTAATTAGAACTCTACTTCTTTCAGATGTTGGAAACACAAGCTTTTCAAAGAGATATTCGGGAACTTTATTCTGAATCAACTTAAACAAGAACACTAGTGCTTGGAAATCAAGAAAATTGCTTAAGGCTATATTAAAAATACTGTTTGCACTTCCAGAAACATGGTCAAACCGACTTAAACCATAAACAAAGCTATTAATATTGTTGAAGGCAACTTCCAATTTTTGTCTATTTCTGCAGACTAAACAACAGAAGATCAGGCTACCATACAATAAAATAGGAAGCACAAGGATTTTTGGCTATTGTCATTTTAGTCGATATTGGCAGACAGCGGCCAGCTAAATTTATAACCTGGAGTGCGGCGTAAGTTTTTTCCAATGCGCAAGTTATATGACTATCCCATGACAGTTTTTGATTTAATACAACTCCTAAGTTTTTAACTGTTTCAACGTATACTAGAGCAGAGCCACCTAGTTCGACATTTGGAAAGTATGATGTTTCGACCGGTATATTCCTCACAATTATAGCCTGACATTTGTTTGAATTCAGTTTCAAAAGGTTCTGATGAGACCATTTTACAACAGTCGTTAAATCTTCGTTTATTCTTGCAGTTGCATCTCCAACGATGCCGATCATGTAGCTCAGATAAATCTGACCGTTATCAGCATACATGTGGATTTTGCAATATTTTAGAACCAAAGGCAAGTCTTTATTAAAAAAGGTAAAAAGAAGAGGGCCCAAAATAGAGCCTTGGGGTACACCAGCATGCGTTGGGAAGAAATCGGATAGCTTGTTATTTGCCAGAACTGATTGAATTCTTCCAGATTCTTTAATGAGAAAAACAGCCGAATTTTCAAAGAAGAAATTGTTTTTTTGACTTTTTCAAGAGCAGTATATGCGGAACAGCAGCAAAAGCTTTTGTAAAATCAAGCAGAATTAGATTTAATTATTAAAATTATATAAGTTTATCCATGCACGGCTATGCTGTTGAATTGTTCATCTCCCAATATGTAATTCATTTTATTCAAGTACTTCGAAGAATCCCTTATGAAATAAGTACGAGTATATCTGATATATCTTTTGGCTTTCAAATATTTCAAAAAATAATATACATATTTGTTGGATCTTTAAGAATTGATGACGAGGGACTTGCTTCCGATACAATAGTTGTAGCAGCAGCCTCCTTCGCTAGTGACGAGGTCAACATTCCACCGACTGAAGTATATACAGGTCATTGCATTACTATAGCAAAATGAAACTAATATTATTATTGGATGCGATGCTAATGCATACCATATAACATGGGGTAGCATTGGCATAAATCAAAGGCACATTACACAAATCTGATGTAATATATTGCGCATGTTGTCAAAATTGAAAGTGACAGAAATTAAAAATGGGGGTTCGAGTGCTCATAAAAACTGTGAGCGGATGTTCCCCGAAAAAGAGATTTAAAATCTTTGGAACCCGCCAAGTGGGCCACCCAATGTAACCCCGTCTTCTCCGAGAATGTATTTGTATAGGGATTGAACCATATTTATTTATTAAAATCAAAGAAAGAACACGTACAACAAAAAAAAAAAAAAGAAGGACGTTTAGATATTTTCAATTTTCTTGATTTTTCTTTGATTTTCGATTAAGAACTTAAAAGAACAAAAATTACAAATAAAATTCAGTATATTATCTTCCAATTATTTTGAATTAATACAATACAAACTTTTTTTTCTGAAATTTTGAGTTTGAAATTAGTTTTTTTCAAAAACTTTTCATAGAAATTACTTGATTTAAAAACAAGACGACAGAAGAGATTTCTAGCGTGCAATACTTAATTGTTAGTATTGAGTTTTAAGTGTTTTTTTTTTTTTGTAATTGACCCTCCCGCCCAAATGGGGAGAAATGGACCCCCCCCCCTCCCATAGTAAAAAGTGCTTGTATCTACAAAAATCCCATAGTATTTCTTGTAGCCTGAGTTATCGTACCCTTGTCCGATTCGTTTATCTGTGTTATTAATAACAACAACAACTCGAAAATAATTCAAAGCTTTACAGAAAAATATTTCAAAATGCCAAAATCTTTAAATATAACTAAATGTTCTGTGAACCTTACATATTTGAGTTCTTATTTAGGTACGAGTGAAATAACAACTTTATTTCAAAAATCATGCCTGAGCCAACCCCATAACGGCAAAGCCTTCCCCAGAAATCATTGCAACAGGTTGATAAGTGGCATATGGCGTTGTGTGTCGTGATCGTGATGCGTGAACCAACTGTAACTGCCTATACCTACAATATGACAGTAATTTCATTCTATATACCTACATTATATCTATAACCAAACCAACATAAACAATAATAGATAATAATAAAAACAAGAACATTATACCTACCCGGTCCGGCTTTAAAATTTTATTTTACTTTATTCTATCAAATGATTCCAGAAACCCAGATTAGAGATACAACTGTTGTACCTACTAACTATAGCTGAAGTACTTACTACCTATACGTATTCAAAGCTGAGGACGGACGGCAGCAGACACGTTTGTATCGTTTGCGTGTTGTTAGTTTTGCCAATTATGTGCCGTCCTCATTTTGTTCTTTTTTTACAATCGATGTATGTGTGTTTTGTTTGCTCGCACTGTGTTACCGACTACCGATCGTTCTCAGAAAGTAGGTCACTTGCGATTTCATGACCGACTTTTCACAGATCTGTCTTTTTCATCACGTCCGTTTTTGGCTCTTCGTTAACTTTTTGTTTCTTTCTTCTTCTCTTTCTTCCGCATTCCACCAGAAAAAAATATTATGTGCATGATCATTGCTGATCTTAGAAGATACCCGGGTCTTAAAGGCCATCCAAATACAGCTCAGGTGAGCCTACTTATTGCAGCAATCTTAACACTTGACTTCATCTCCAACTTCAAAGCCAACTTAAAACAAACAAAAACTGTTGGCAAAATTGGTTTTGAAAACTTGCATAAGCCACACTAATTACATTCACCCTCCGTTCTCGCATAAACATTTGTTTATGATAAATCAAAGTTAACCAATTAACTGACTGAATAAATACAAAAAAAAAAAAAAAAAACAACAACTAGACCCTGTCCAATCGAATGTGTATATCTTATGAAATAATTCGTTTTTAGTGCATAAAACTAACGAATTTAACAACAACAAAAAAGAACTTCACGTAGAACTTGCCATGCCAATCTACTAATCAATTTGGTTTTGTTTCTTTGTTTTTCTTTATCTATAGATCTACGTAGCCATAAAGACCTCTAGCATCAGGCTTTGGGTTAATTAAGCAAGAACTAGTGGTAAATCAATAAAAAGAAACACGCTTTTGTAGGCTTATAACAACCGGAAAACAAAAATAATAAACTTTTCGTCTTTCTATAATCTTAATCTTAAGACTTTAAAAAAATATTCAGTGCCGGACCAAATCAATGTAAACGCCCCAAATTGTAATCAATACAAAATTTAAATTATAAATCCTCGTTTAGCAATTTCAAACAAAAGGATTTTTTTTCTGAGTTGGTTCGCACGGCTATGGTATATAATGCAAACCGTGTCAACCTATCTACCTCCTTGATATGAATGAATGTTAAAGTGAAATTGAAAAAATAGTGAAGGCAAATAATCTGCTACAATTATCAATCTTCCTCATTAAACAGAATAACGGCATTTTAAGTTATTGATTTCGTTGAGTTATTTCTGTATAGGATATTTTCTTTTGCATCAGCACCAGCAGCATCAAAACGGTGCGATGTACATATCTTCTTGTTTTTTGGCTTCCATCAAATTATTATTATTATTGCGAAGAAATGCTTATGAAAGCGAATATTTCCAGTTTAATTCCGTTTATTTCGTTTCAGTTTTGGGAGGGAAGAAGACTCAAAATAAGGCAGTTTATTCCTATTAGCAATTGACCATGTCAACGCATAGCACGCATAACTTTCGATGTCACACGGAAGTCAACGCAGACTACGTTGACGTGGCAGAAAAATATGCCATGTCAACGTTGGGATTATGGTCAACTCTGCGTCAATGTGTCCTAACATTTGCTCAGGGTGATTACACGTTCAACGAAAAACGTCAATGCGTTGAAAGTAAAAACAATGTCAACGTCGGTGTCAATTCAGCCGTCAACGCATGGACAGTAGTCTGCGTTGACGATCACACGACAAGACAACTTTCTGATGGAATTTGACGTCATTTTGACGTCAGAGAGTGTCCGCGTTGACCATTTTCGTTGACCGTCCAATCGTAGTTTTAGTAATGCAAAATTAAATCTACCCCCAGGTACTTGAACTTTCAAAAAAGTATTCCTTGCACTTGGATGTTTTTTTTTTTTTTTTTTTTATATTTTGCGCGCACTCAAGGGGTTGTGACTACCCTTATGATGATAAAATACAGTACGAGCGTTTAGGAAAGTGGGAGAGGATTTGAAAGGAATTACCGATGCACATTGGTTTTAAATGTTTGAACATCGAAGTGGCAAGGAAAAATTGAGCCGGGTAACGCATTCCATATTCTTGTAGTGCGACTAAAGAAAGAATCTCTGTACTTAACAGTATATGTACGTCCGAAGTTGGGCTCAAGGGTAAAATGATGCGCATTCCTAGAAGTACGAGTATTACGGTTGAATTGTTTTAGGGGAGGAATGCAACTGACTATTTCACTATAACAATGTTTATAAAAATAGCGATAAAATACTGAAAGACATGAAACATTGCGGCGGTGTTCGAGAGTTTCAATTGCCTCCGTTATAGTTCTATCGCCTCTTTTGAATTCTTTCTCAAGTGGGTTATTGGAGCACCTGCCCAAATATGAGAATTGTATTCCATTTTTGGACGACTGAAGACTTAGTAGATTACAGCCAGATCAGTGGGGGAGAAAAAATTCTTGCATCGACGCAGAAAGCCTAGACACTTAGCAGCGTTTTTGGCGACATAAAATATGATGTGATCATTCAATTTCTTTCTTCTGGGCTTCGAAACTTACTTTTGAAAAAAAGAACATATTGGAACACCTCCTTGTTCAAAAAAAATCTTATTATAAATCTGTTAGTGAAAATATAATAAACACTCGATTGACGGGTGACGTAATTTTAATTTCATTTCATCCGTTCACCGAGGACACAGATTAACTAGTTTTCAGAGCTTCTCCTCTTTTAAATATAATACTACGTTTTCTTTAGATCAAATGAGGTCATTTCGTTGAAAATGTCCAAATTCGATTTCAAATTTGTACGAAATTAGGTTGGAAATTAAGTGCCACCCTTACGAACACACCCAATTTCAATCCATTTTAAAATCTTTTGTATTAAAATGTCAAATCCAGACGTATGAAAAACAGAAACAGATAGAAAAAAAAAAAACAAAAAAACAATGGATTGACGGATGAAATTTGCAAATTTAAGATGAAAATACTTGTTCTGTAATTTGCAACATTACCGCATTTCGACGTAGTATTACTTCAAAAATACCGTTACATATTTCCAAATTAAGCTTTGATTTCGATGTTCACTCAAGGCAGTAGTATATTCTTTTCTGTATTCCCCTAGCCATGAATGCTTTTCGCCTATTGACAATAACAAAATAGCGTGTGATTCAGGTTGTCTTTTTAAGAAATCCTCATAGGTCTTCTTTAAAGGCTGTAAGACTTATACGACGTCTTTTATAGGCATTACATAGTTTAGTTCAGAACTGTTATTGAATATAAAGTACATGTATTGCTTTTTACTTATTATTTCATAAAGGAGGGCCCCTTTTATGCCGTTATCGACTTTGACCAAATGATAATCCGGCACTGGAAATATGGTGCTAACAGTGTAGGAAGAAAATAATAACAAAAGGAATACATCCATTAACATACTTAATCTATCTTTTGTCTTGAATGCATCTAAGCTTACTTTATTCTCTGATTCTCTTAGATAGTCACAGAGGTTTCTGTGCGTATCTGAATATTCTATCTTTTTTGCACTTGTACGAGTAATTTCGAAGTCAATGCTAAAGAAATGTTGGCCAAGACACCCAATCCGACGCGCACAAGCTCAAGAGAAATGCAAAGAAAAATTATCATTGTCTTCTCTTTCTTCTTATTCGGTTTGTGTTATTTTTTTTTCAATGCTTTTTGTTTTTGTTAAGAATAAAAGTAGGCCATTGACACAGATTTCGTGTTTACTGCTTCATCTTTCGTATTTCGTTCTATATTTTAGCATTCCTAGCATGTACATATGTAGGTACTTGTGTGTGAGCTTAATTTATACCTTTCTTCTTTTCAAAGTCTGGTCATGATTCTCCTCTGCTAGGTAGGTAGGTACTGCTACTACTCACAAGAGGTTTGTACGTATATTGAAGTGGTTAGATTGCTTTCATTGGTTTTAAAACTATTATGAAGATGAAATCTGAAAATCTTGTAGTAGTAGGCAGGAAGAAAAAATATAAGCTAAGGCGATAAATTACAATGAGTCAAATTCGTCTCTTAGCTGTCAAAACCGAATTTATGGTATGTACCTACCTAGTTTTTATTTGTTCAATTTTGACAAAGTTCTTTAGAAGACTATGTGAAAGTTTGATCAAGAATTGATTGAACAAAGGTTTAAAGGTGTTGCTTGGTAGGAAGTTCATAATTTAAACGAGACATTTGGTATTTCAAAGAGTACTTGCTCTTGGAAGTATGAGATTACTCTCACTAAAGCCGGACACACACTTAATTATAACGATTATAACAATAGTTTGGAAGAAATACTGTATTATGCAACGATTGTATCGTGTGCATCCAAACAACTGATAAGTAAGGTGGCATATTTTCCGTTTAATATTTTAAATAAAAATAATATTGTGATAAAACTTGAGTACGATTACAATATTATCTATAGGATTTTAAATTGATTGAGCAGTCAAAGACATGCATTTAACACGATCGGAAGAATTTGTAAACTCTTAAAGGGGTATTGTATTCTCTTTCAAAGACCAAATGTGTGATGGAGCTGACCCAACTCTTCTCATTTAACCCAGATATCGCTCCTTAACTGTTAAGGATTAAGATAATAATACTTCTTTGTAAGTTTTTAAGATACAAGCAGATGATAACTTTTAGGTGCAGTTTTTCAGTGTGAGATTAAAGTTAAACCGGAGTTAACTCTTCAAATTATGTGAGTTAACTCTATATGAACTGAATAATAAGTTCACTGTGGGTTAATTTACTTCTAGAGTTAGCTAACTCTGGCTTAACTAACCACTGAAAAACTGGGCCGAAATGTTCGATTTGATAGCAAAGGAATAAGCTCGAAAATAAATACACAGGTTCGAGTCTGATATACAAGCAAGGCTATTTTTACTATGTTTTACTGTCTAAATTTTCATACAGTCCTGATTCAAATGCAGAATTATCAGAATTCACTCTAAGACCGTCTTTAAAGTATAACTTGTAAATTTGTATTATAAAATACACGCAGTTACTAATTAGGTTGATAAACTTTCGTTTTATCAATTTAACTTGAAAATGTTGGATAAAACAACATCAATTTAAGTATATTCCACCAACTTGTTTTTAAGGTGTTGTTTACGCTTCTTCACGGCGCCAACCCTATCATCAGACTCGTTTAGATGGGCTTTCCCATGTGTATTAATTTTCATTGAAATATACATACATTTTCTTTCACTATTCACGAAATTTTATTTAATTGAATTTGTTTCCATAAGCAATTTCTTTGACATTTTGATACAATTTTAAGAAGTTAAAGAGAAATGGAATGTAAAGTGTTGACTTTACGAAGCTTGAATGGATGAATGCTGGGCTTTTAACTACAATGCGGCCTTAATATATATTGTGCTTCAATTCAGAGGTGGATGAGGAAGTTCATTCTACAACTCTTCCTACAAATTTGATTCTTCGAGAAACTGTAGTACTTGGAGTAGGTGCTTTAAGAGAGGGTGATTCGCTCTCTTTTATCTGGTGACGTCCCAGCTGCCTGTGCCTTTAATGGACAAGTGCTTAACAACTAACTACCTTATATGGTCCGATGTGTCTTCCTGAGAGTTGGAAAACCTATATTTAAGGATTACGTGGCTTATAGTGTGTTCCCACCGAGTGTCAAGTTGTGCAATTTCCAGTGCCCACACTACAAGTAATACAATTTTGTGTGACGTCTTACGAAACAATATTTTATTCTATTTATGCGCAAGATATACCCATTTAAATATAATTAAAAATAATAAACAAAACAAAAATACAAACAAAAATGTCGCAATGGAATAATTTTCAGAGATAAACACAAACTGACAACAAATATTTGGTCCCGATATGCCTGTTTATTAACTAAAATTTTCACCAAGTTTCGCAAAACTGTTTTTTTTCGTATAGGTTTTGACAGCAAGTCTTGAAAATTTGCGAAAAAGACCTACTTTCTATTTCTATCTATCTATTTTTGTACTTTATCGGAAAATCAGTAGAGCTATTTTAAAACTCAATTCTGAAAACTCAATTTCGTTGAAATTGATCTGATTTTGAAATTATGTCAAAACTATCATATGTAAGTACACAAAATTTTAATTTTTGTTCAGTTATCTGTATCTGTGAAAATCTAGAAAAAAGGGTGGATCCAGTGCCCCTTCACTTGTCAAATGTCAATATTTGTTCTATGTTCACGTGTTACTTTTTGTGCGAATAAGATTCTTTCCGGATTTTTTATATTTTAACTATTAGGTATTTTGAGAAAAGTATTAAAGAAAAACACAATTTTTTCAAGAAAAAAAAATGAAATGTTCTAATACTGTTGTGCAGTTTTGGGTGCATTCGCACAGCCACTTTTAGTTTCTTACATTTTGACAATCTGCGCAGTATTAGATTTGTGCTCTTTTCTAGGGGTTCAATTGTGTTAAACAAATGTGATCGATCGATATCGTTTTAACTATGGCTGTCCCTTTCTTTCTCAACAGATGTGATAGGCTCATGATCCGTATAGATAATTCCATGAAAATAAAACGATACGGATCTGGGACCAAATTACCGCATTAGTGACTGATCGAGTGAGTGCCATCAGTGTAACGAGTAAAACCTATGGAGATGATGAATCCATAACGTGAGCGGTAATGCCAAACTCACATAATTCAGTCACGTATTACTCGATAACGCTGATGCGGTAATTCGGCCTCAGAGTGAGAACTGTGTTGTATACTTATCTCACACTACCTTGCCATTTGAAAAACTTGGACGCCATCTGACCACAAGAGTAAAAACTAATATTTTGGTTCATGAAACGTGATTCCGATAGAGACCAGGATATCTCGTTGTTGTTGTAATGCATTTTTTCTTGATTATCTATATAGAGCATTTCTGATAAAAAAAAAACTACTTTTGTTTTACGGTCATTAGTCCCAACTCAAGTACTTCCTCATTCTATAACCAGCATCCCCTGCATCATTATCATCCACGATTGAAAATTTTAGTTTTGCCAGAAACTAATTTTTCTTCTTGTAATCTTAATTTCAATAATCTTGAACCTGTAATTGAAAATTCGTTCTTCACAAATACTTACTTGAAATTATGCGAAAAGATATCACTCTGAAATCATCTTACGTGAAAGATGAGAGTCCACCGGATGGAAATTTACAATGAAGGCTCCTAAAGAAATAAAAAAAATCAAACATTTCAGAAATCAGAATATTTTAAATGTTGGAAACAATTTTATATTTCATTTAATAAATATTTACATTCGGAAAAAAATAAATAATTGCACAAAATATATAAAAAATAGTCAAAGCAAAAGATGTTTTAAATAGGATGAACAAATTAATAAGAATTTAAATAAAATTACACAGCTTAAAAGTTAAAAAAAAAAATATTTACTAGAAATACAAAAGAAATAATATTTATTTAAGGACTCTTTTTTTTAGTTATATTGTATTAAAATGTTTGATTCTTAAAAATATAGCTTAAATAAATAACAACTTAGTTTTTATTTGTTTTTTTTTTTTGTTTTTGTTTGTTTGTCTATACATATTACATTGGATGTTAATTGAATAAAAAGTATTTTAAATATCTTTAACGCCAATCAAAATTAATTTATATAATCTTATAACTTAATTTGTTTAACTAATAACATTGACTCCTAAACAATGTTTATGTGAAATAAATAATAAAACAAAAACATAACTAAGCAAACAATATTTAATATCATGAGTTTACTTAAAATAAATGTATCTTAAACTATGTTTTTTTTTGTACAGAAAAGTATTTTTAATTTAAATTACATTTTGTTTTTTTAAATTTAATTTACAGTATTTATATTTAAAACATCTATTTCAAATTCTGTGTTTTGATTGACATTCTAAGTAACATTTCTTTTTTATACAAACAGCGCATTATTACATGGTTATTATAGAACTTGCAATTGAGGTACATTTTTTTTTAATTAGAGCAATAAACTTAAGTAGTATGTAGAGGCACAGTTGCACCAAAACGGAACAACAGTTGCAAAAAGACAATTGGACGCTCCGTTGTTCTTACATTGCTTTTGTTCTCTTGTAAGGTGAAAGGCATTGGTTGATGAGATGTTATTGTATTGGAAAATATTTAAGGCTTTTTTTATGGTTTGATCTCTGTCCGACACTTAATACCTAAGAGAAATATTTTTTTTTTTTTTAATGAACTGATTTTTCTAGCATGGACTTTTTCTATTAGAATTCAGCTGATTAAAGAATTTTTTTTGTACAGGCTTTGTGAAATAAGACATGACAGAACTGTCAGATTTTCGATTGCTAACTTCATGGATAGAATACAAATTTACAAACAAACATAGAAAGTGGGTAAAGCTATAACATAATATTGGCAGGATAGAAAAGTTCCACCTCTGAAACTTATACAGGTTTTGTTCAGATTTATAAACACAATGAAAAAATGTTCTTCAATTGTGACACCGGGCCAGATAGGTACAAAGCCTAAGTCATAATACAGTTGTCTTCGACTAACTAATTTATTTAATTTCTAAGACTAGGTGTAATTAACCATAGTTTAACAAAAGTCCGCGCAAATGAAACTTGATTGAGACAGATATTCTGCAAAAATGGTATTCCAGTTAAGCGGAGTCAACTGTAAAAGTTTTAAGGAATGCAATGGACCAACTGCCTAAAATCCTGTTCACTTCCTTTTTTTTTGTTCAGAGCGCTGGGTTAAATAATCGCAATTCGCTTATATCAGCCTAACAGAGTGTTCTGCATACGAACTACACACACCAGACACCAAATGGTGCTCTCTTGAAAAAGAGACATTCAAGATTCGTTTCAGCAAATTGACCCAAGTGAGTTTAATTGGCTTTTCCCCGTTGGGAAAATATAGTAATTTATAACGAACCTCTTCAAAAATGTACATTCATAATGTTGACACTAACAAGGGGCTAGCTAGAGTTACTATCGAAATTAGCTAAACCGTTGCCAGTAGTGTACTATTTTGCCTCGAGAAACAAAAAAAAAAAAAACAAATCAAAAAAGGTTCTTTTATTTGAGATTTTATCCTGTGATCTTCCTCTTACCAGTTCCAGTCCGATAAGCTAACCACTATGCTAATTTGTAATATAAAAGTACAATGTTGAAAATGAAATACTTTCTGCTTTAATTTTATATGTGATGGTTATATAGGGGGTATATCTGATAGGATAGGAAAACTTGCCCAACAAGTTCTTACTAGCAAGTTCGTAACAAGTATTTGACAAGTTTTCCCCAACTAGATTTTCCCTACTGAAAACATTCCAGGGCGGGTTAAGTTAAGTGACCAAAATGCTATACTTGCGTACCACTTCTTCAGATTTCTGTCTATGACTTGGCCTAAATAAGTACTTAATTTTTATTGAACGACTAGAAATAACAGTAAATCTGCTTACTTCAACCAACTAAGCGTTTCACTTAAAAAGAGACCAAAAGCAACCAACAACAACGAATTAAATTATCATGCCATACAATTGAGTGCTCACACCTCACTCAAATGTCAATGAAGTTGTCAAAAATATCAAAAACACAAAAAGTTTGAAGATTATCGATAACTTCATTCGCACATGAGGATGGAAATCAATGCGATCACTTAAATATTGTACTACGTATGATTTTTCGTGGCAGGTGAAAGAAGATCTCTTTACATTTTTCTATATATTATGTATGTATGTATGTATACGTTTTGATGTTTATTCTTGTCTATATATATATAATATATATGAGTATGTGAAGTGGTCTCTTTCGGCTTTTGTATAGTAGTATTTAGTATATATATATAGGTAAATGTAATTTGTATTTATAATTTTGTTTTAATTTTCACAAAAAAATCAACAGAAAAGTGTCAGATCGTCGTGTCAATCACGCCCAATTCTCTTATGTATCTGTTGATGTTTGAGCAAATGAGCTTTTTGCCGAAACGCCTTTGCGCAGACGTCGCAGCGGAACGGTTTCTCACCAGTATGCGTCCGCAAGTGTACTTTGATATTGCTTTTATTTAAAAACCCTCTATTACATATATTACACCGATGAACGGGTTTTTCTTTGCCTAACAGACCCGATAGGTCATTTGAATTAAAATTAACTGATGACGGTGACATAGAGTTCTGTTGCATTTGTTGACTGCCGCTGCTGTTACTGCCGCTGGACGATGACGTTTGTTGGTGTTGATGATTGTTGGACGATGATTTTTTTTGCGAACGCGGTCGTTTTGATTTCGGCGTGCTGGGCGTAACGGTGGTTGTGTGGGGGTAGTTGCCCAAAATATCAGGACTACAGATGCCGTCCGGTTTCATGGCGTTTGAGTTGCTGGACATTGAAATGGATGAGTATTGGGGTGGATTTGAGTTTAGATATCGACTGTTGCCATTGATGAGCATGTTGTCTGTTGTTGAGACAACAGAACCGGGCGGACTTGTCGACGTTGAAGACGTCAGTTCGTTGCAGTATGAGGTAGAACTTGGTGCTTCACTCTTGATGGCACCGAGAGGTGGACCGTTTTGGAGACGGTTGTGCAGTAGTGGCATATAGCCGTGCGTGAGGAGGCTTTGTAACGTTGAATTACTCGTATTGGCTGGTGAATGGGGCGGAATGAAATCACTAAAGCTGTCCTGTTGTGAGACTATTAGTTTACCATCTTGCTGGATGCAATTTCCGTCGATCCACGCGTCAATGTCCATCCATGAGTCTCGAGTGTCATTGCCATCGTCGTTGTCTAGTTGGTTGGGAACTGTTGTGTCCGCTATGGCGGATCCAATGATGGCTGCAATATCATCGATAGAGTTCATATCAACATATACACCCGATACCGAATCTGGGCCCTGATCAGACATCAAACAACTGTCCGCCACGGAATAAAGCTTACTATCTAACTGACTATCGGCAAAAAGTTTCACATCGGAAAGGCAGGCATCATTTCCATCCGAGCTGAGCACAGACTCGGGCAGGCATGTTGAGGAGGAGACAATATTTTGATCGGCCGATGAGCCGCCATTATTGTTTGAGTTGGCAGATTGATTTGTGGTCGTGTGGTACGCACTTTGAGCGTAATTGTTATTGCTCTCGTCCGGCAACCGCTGAGCAATTGCATGGTAATGATGTCCCGAAATGCCATTGATTGACAGATGACCCGTATAGCCGGTAAATGGTGGCAGAGGCTTTAGATCAGACAATCCAATGGAAGATGAATTCATAAGGAGGTTATCGAGAACATCCAGAGATCCTTTTTGGTCTGATTCACTGGGTAGTGAGTCGAGATCATGCTCCAGGAGAAGCTTATGTCCGTCTAGCAGGTACTGGTCTTGACTTCCATTTTGTGTCTGTCCCCAACATGGACTCATAAGAAGGCTTTCAACTTCGGATTCGTTAGGCCCGTTCATTCTGCAAAACCTCATTGTTCACTTAATGAACGTTTAATTAGGTCAATGGTTTGGCTTTCAAAATATTTTTTTTTTCTTATTTGTTTGATTTGTTTATATAGATTTTTTGTTGTTTGTTTTGATAAGTTGTATGTATAATAATGTTAAGAAAGTTGATTGGACGTTATATAATTTTCTTGGCACGATCACGTTGTCCTTAAGTGTTCTTTAAGGACGATTTGTTCTTTTTTTTTATTTGGGATGGGACACATATTTTTATCTGCAAAATAGATACAAAGAGATATAATTAGTAAAATTATTTCAGTAATTTGTTTTTCTTTAAAAATGTTCAATTTGATAAATAAATAATATTAATGATATGAGAAGCAAATAGATTATTCCCAAATCGTGAATGTTAACATCCCTGCGTCTACAAAGCAATCTTTCCGAAAACGAATTATGTTGATTCAATTTTCCTGTACAAAAATGGAGGCGCCATTGCGCCTATGACAGACTTATGTTGTTCAATTTTGCGTATAGTGTAGTGTCACAATTGTGCCACGAATTCTTCATATTATTTTGCTAGGTGTATTTGAATTAAAAGGATCAAAAATAAAATTTAATCAACACAATACAAGCCAAAATGGCACAACGAAATCAGAAACTAGAAATTCCGTCCTCGTTTTCGTTTTGCAGTAAGCTGTTCGATGAGCGAAATTGATAATTGTAGCAGATTATTTGGAGAAGTTTCCGCTCTATTTTGCATTGAATTAATTGCCCGGACTATTAATTGTGTGCGCAAAAGTGACATTTGGGGTTTGTTCGTGTTTGTATTTGTGGTTCTTTCATTACAACATGGCTCACCCTGACACTTCCAACTGTCATTTTTTCGCTATGGTTTCCGAAAGCATTTCGCTGTCGCTTTGGAGACCACCGAAAAATTTCGTCCACTGTGCCATTGAAACTCGCAGTTAGTGCTTTTGTGCCTAGTTACATGGTCCATTTACTGAAAGATTTTTTTTCAAATTTTAAATGCAAAGACTGCTTTTAAACGCTGCAATTTCGATGGCGAAATTGCTGAGTATGAACAAATTGCAGAGTTATCGCTCATTCTTCTCCGTGCTATTCCTTATTGTTTGGAAGTGTTTTATTATCATTCTTCATTCACTCGGATAACTTCGCTTAATCAAGTGGAGTTAAGAGTGCAGTGAGATGATACTTCTTCACTTGCACAAAGTTAACTTTTCATTAAAAATCGCTGTCATGTAAAAGGTATTTGCAACTAGAAGGAAACGAAAAGAGAAACCATAGAGTACCTATATAAGTACTCTATGGGAGAAACGAAGGTTAAAAATCGCTGTCGTGTAAAAGCAGTCAAAATAACCTTCTCTTTTCTACATATGAAGAAAAGTCTTCAATAATTAGAATCAAGAACTTTATGAGGCCCGTTCCCGTAGGTACTTGTTGTACAAAATGTCAAATTTTTAAAATAAATTGTTGGAAATTGGTCGAAAAAACGTTATCTGGGTAAACAGTTTACATGTTAAATTCAGCAATAACTAATCCACATCGGGCTTAGCTAAGTTCAGAGAAATCTCGGAGTTAAACTTAAATACGCCGAAAAACTGTGTTACCGGCATGAATTACATAGGTATTTGCTATTGATAGTTTGTATGGAAACTCCATTTTATTTTTGCAACGGCGTCCCTAATCTTCGATGTCGGTTTTTTTTACCAACTTCCTCCGGGCTTGCAAAAAAACAAGGCTATTATAACAATAATTTATTCAAAAAAGCACCTTAATATTGTTTCGGATAAACGATTTTTCCTGTTAAACGAAGTCAACTGAACATACTCTTTTAGCTTTAGAAATGATTTGATTCCTAGTAAGGTTGGCCTAAGTAATTTTGTGTGGAACAAACGGATTGAGATAATTAGTACAAAAGTATTTTCTAGATGACAACCAAGTCTTTCACCGTTTCTTTAATTTGTCTCTATTTTGATAGACGATAAGTTCAAGTTACAAACTGTGTTTAGCTTTTTAGCTGTATTTTCTAACTCTAACTTCTTAACTTGTTCTATTTTGAATTTATAATGTTGATAAAATATTTAACTCCTATAGCTCATGTTATCACTTATGCCAAAAAACTATCTAACCTACTTTATCTTTTTTCATTTCCCAGCCTTAAGTAAGTATATATTGCATTATTCATAAACTTTTTTTTGTGGGTTTGAGAAAATTATATTCTAAGCTGGACCACAAATAAGTCCCACATTTTTGAAATCAAGTTTTTCTTGAATAAATTACCAATCACAAGTCGGGTATACATAACAATTAAAATCGACAGCGAAAGTGGGAGTTGTTTGTTCAGAAAAAAAACATTCTTTTAAAAAAAATCTTGATGTGAATAGTTTTTGTAGTTTTAAAATGACTACGCATGAATCAAATGCTTAAGGTGTGACATTTATGTATGTAGCATGAAATTTCTTCTTTTTTTTCAATTGAAGATGTGTAGGTACATACATTATAACGTATGTATTTGTATTATTATGATTGACCAGTGAATAAATTTTTCTCAAAAAAGTTTTCATACCTATACAAAATAATAGTATTTTGAACCGAGATTGCAGATTTTTCTTGTCAAAAAGAACACAAAATAGACTTTTTTTGGTATCTCTGTGATTGTTATAATTTTTCAAACTCCATGTTTAGTTTGACAAATGCCTATAAATGGGTAAACAACTCTGCGAAATGCCTAATTCAAGCCTGATTCACAGTGCGACGAGGAAACGGGACGTGAGCGTGACGAGAATCGCTGTCATATTTTTCTAGTTACAAAATCGTCGCCCAATTCACAATTCAGCGAGCGTTCTTACGACAAAAATTCATTTTTGTAAAAAAAAATCAATAAAATATAAACAAAATAACTTACAAAACCATAGATTTATCAATAACTTTATTTGTTAGACACAATTTGATTACATGTCTTGTGAAAAATCTGTAAATTACGTAGGAAAAATGAAAATCGTCGTCACGTCGCGTCTTTTTTTCAATTTTTCGAAGTCTTGGCATGACGTGACGACGAGAAACCCGTATTGTGTATATCCAAGTATGCTTCCATTGTTTGAAATTGGTTTGACAACTACAACGAGTTCTCGTCACGCTCACGTCTCGTTTCCACGCCGCATTGTGAATCAGGCTTCAAACTGATGCAATTAGATAAATGTAACTTTACTGTTGTATGTGTGCAAGTGCGTGTGGAAGAAATGTAAATCCTGCATGAACATTTTCCTTGGATGAACAGTTTTTCAAAAAAAATTCATTCGTTTGCCAGTTTTTCGACAGAAATACTGACAATTTGTCAGCCATGTAAATATACGTACAGCATTAGAAACTAAAGAAATTGTCAGCACTGACCTATACAAAATGTGACGCTTGCTGCATTTTATTATCCACCGGTTCTAATCCGGAACAGATCATAATAATAAAACAAGCAGGATCACAGTGACAACAGTATTTTAAATATTTTAAAGTAATTGCTTACTATGCGCGCTGTTTTTGTAATACCTCGTAACCCAGAAAAATATAATACAACATAGTTACAATACCTTTTTAACCATAACTAATTAAGACAAACATCTTTCAAATATGTTTTCGGATTATTCCACTTTATAAATTATTTCATATTGCAATTTTGTACTCACCCCGGTGACCACGCACAGTGCAATTTGTTGCAAAACGTTCTGGGTGAGTACAGAATTGCACTCTGAAATAATTTATAGCGCGGAATAATTCGAAAACATATACAACCGCGAAAGCCTTAAAAGTTATATAAGACAAACATGTTTTTAATGAAATATCTCCTGACCCAATAAATTATGACAACAAAATAACCTTGAACCTCAGAAAAATACATCGTTATCCGATAAATTACAATGCCTCTTAAACCGTAATTGAAAAAGGTGAACTCTTATTGCTGAAATATCTCTGAACCCAGCTAATAATGTCAAGAAATTACATTAGTACTCTTAAACCTTTACTTAGCAAGACAAACATTTTGTGAAATTTCTCGTAATCCAGTAAATTAAGCGAATAAAATATCCGGAACCCAGAGAAATACATTGTAGGCCGATAATTTGCAATACCTCTTAAACCATAACTATAGGCAAAATGATCTTTTTTTTAAATATCTCGTAATGAAGTAAATTAAAGCCTCGAAACACAGAAAAATACCTTGTAAGCCGAAGACCCCTTAAACCATGACCCACGAAACCTCGAAACCTACGATAGTTATGTAAAACTGAAGTTTAAATACCTGTCAATAATGACACGACGCGTTTTGCAGTGTTTTCCATCATTGTATCTCCTGAAAAGTTGAGTTTAAAGGGTTACGAGGTATAAGAACTACAGCGACTACTGACTCAGTTTGTGAGCAACATGAACTTGTCTTGTGAGGCGTGGGGCCCTGTGGTCCGATCTAAATGAACTTGTAGAAATCGGCACCTACATACATCCGTCTTATTTCTCTCTAGTTTATTGGTCAACTTCTGATTCATATCGTAAGCTGAGATTTATCCAAAACCAAAATGGTTCAAGTATTGAATAACAAGAACTTTGCACTCATTTCGAGATGGCAGCACAACAACAGCAGATTTTTTTCCAATTTAGTAGGTTAGGTTAGGTTAATGTGGCTGCCAAGCAGGAAAGCTTGACACACTTAGAACATAGTTGGTCCATTGTGATACCACAAGAATCTAGGATCTTTCCTCCCTATTCGTTGAACCACTTGGAGCTCCTTACGAAGCGTGCGAAATTACTTATGTCAATATTCTATTCTTCCTCTTTTTCATCCATACCTACAGCTCCTGCAGAAATCATAATAGGTAATCATTAGTAGGTACACTACCTTATTTTTTTAATTTAATACTAATTCGTACATTTCAAAAAGAAATACAAAAAAATTCCAAAATGGACTTTTATCCATAAAACATAAAGGTTAACTCAGAGACATTGTAAAAGTTAAAAAAAAATAACTTTAATCTATATGCCATTCCGGACTTTTAAGAGGTATGCGCTGGTAAATGCCAGGTGTTTATCACAGCGTAATCTTTCACCAGACGCCTATTGCTGATCTATATTGCGTAAAAGTGCTGTCAAACACAGATTATAGTTTTTGGTACTTTTCTGAAGAAGTATAATCAAATTGAAAATTTATTCCCATTTTACTATGATTGAGTTTGGAATTAAATGAAGGTGACGTTGAGCTTGTTATGAGTGAAATATTTTTAAAATCGTTCATGATTTTGGACTAGCAAAAAATCGATGAAACTAACCAACAGAATTTCGCTAAGAAGAAGTATTAAAGGAACATTTCAATAATGTATAAATTGATAGGTAGGTTTCCGTTTGTGGGTCAAATATTTTTTGCCTAGGGGTTCGAACTTATACCTTTATATTAGCTTATTGGAGTAGTCCAACTACCATGCTCACCAATAAAAGGTGTACCTTCACCATCAAACAGCCATCTAACAGTCGATAAGGATTTATTTTATTGAACAACGTGCTTTAGGCCAAGATCATTTATGTAAAATCATTGTTTAGCACCTGCTAAGTTTCAGGCAACATTTTTCAAGATCGGATAACTTCTTTGCACAGCCAAAAAATAAACAAGGTAAATATACATAAGCTTAAACAAAAGAATATAAATAGAAGAATATTTTGTATTTTTATATTTAAAATGCAAATTTATAAATCTTTAACTAAAATTAGCTTGATGCGTTTTATATAATACAAATCCTACATTCAGAATCATTTTAAAGAAATTAAAAAAAATCAGTTAATAAACTGAACAAAAAATAAATACAACCACACCAAAATACAAAAACAAGTTCTTAACTTGAAATTAGGAATTTAGGTCAGAAAAATTGTGTGTCCTAAAGTCCGCTGAAACAATTTTTTTCACAAAAAATAAAGGGGCTAGGTCGGGCTTAATGTAGATGGCACGCATTCGACAACAGCAGCTAAATTTCGAGCCAAGTCTATAGATAGATAATCTTTCACAGAGTTCCAATTTAAGCAAACCACACAGGTCTATACATTAAGTAGAAAGGTAACAGTGGGGCCGACAATGCTATCGGCAACACAAAAAAAAAAACAAAATAAATTTCGCTTTCGACAGGTTTGGTGTTGGCGTCATACCAAACAACCAAACAATCACACTGCGCAACACGTTAGGTCATACATGTGTAGACTGATAATTGATCGTGGTGATGGTGATACATGAGTACACAGAAAGTATCTGCACGATAAGTCCGTATAGAAATGAAGCCAGACACAAAATTGTGTGGAAGTGTTTGTGTGGTTCAGATGTATTTATGTTTTTGTGTGAACAGGAGAGGATAAAAAGAGAAGAATCAAAGCGATAATCATTAAAGCCATCTCACATAAAAATAAGTACCGTTATTCAAAAGACCTGCTGACATACTTCCGCGATCAACAGTGTATAGTCATATAGTGAAATATACACCAGCACTAGGTACAGATAAATATATAGAAGATACAAATGTAGTTATACAGGTAGATAGAGATATAGGTACCCGTTTGGATCAGTTATGATGATGGGAAGCAGGGGCATAGTCAAGCGGAATGAGAAGGGGAACTGGTGGCGGGTCGGGGGAGGTCGTCGTCGTCGACGACGACAACGACGGACGGTTGGCACAGATTTGTGGGATTTTTGTGGTCGTTGTCGTCGTCGTCGTCGTGCCTGGGGGCTTCAGATACATGTGTGTGGAGACTTTTTTCTTTTCTTTCATTTTAGCTCATGTTCATCCGTAACGAAGAAAGAATGTGTGTAGTACAGCGACGATGCTGATCGCAAAGTGGGGAGTAAAAGAGAAATGAAATTATTTTTGTCGTGTCGTCACTGTGACTCGTTGGCCTGAGCGCTGAGCCTGAGTCTGACACAGAAAAAGAGTAAAATTTTCGTGGGCTTGTAGTGAAGGCTTGCAGCTTGCGAACAAAACTGCGCACGCAAATGGGGTGGCTCTATTAAACGGACACGTGCAATTGTGGATACCTACCTAATGTGTTGTGTCGACACATAACTACCTACAACTAGATTTTCTTGCACCTGGTCCGAGGGTATATTTTTTATCTTTGACCGTCATTTCATGTTTAGAGGTTATGAATGAACTCAGCAAAATGTTGCGGAAGCTTTGTACCGGGAGCTTTTTATTTTATATATTTTTTTTTATACCTACGGTCCGGTCAATTTGCATGAAAAAATTGCTTTGTGTAGAGATAAATAAACTTTTTTTCTTGTTGGGTTTTGGGGTCAACAAACTGTTTATTTTTTCTGTGGGTGTTTGAGTTGTATAAAATAGTTGCTAAGCTTTGTTTTTTTTTTTGGCTGTTGTTATTTTTTAGGTTGATTATTCATAAGGGATTTAAGCCGGTAGGGTAACGGTGAATGACATGGTTATAGGTTAGTATATATAAAATATACATAGATTGTTGTAGTTTTAGTGGGAGATGTTTCTTTATAATTTGAAATTGGAGATATGCCTAGAAGAAATATTATTATTATAATTATTTTTTTTTTTTAGTGAAGATGATTTGAAATGATGATGAAATTTGGATGAATGGTTTGTACCTGATGTGAATTCTCTTAATCATGCACCTATAGATAGAATTTTAGAGTTCATGATGAAGTATATAGAAACTACATTGTGCCAATGTAACCAATGTTAGCTTAGGTTTATTGATGAAATAGTATTTTCGGACAGCAATTTAGTCTTTGAATGGATTATCTGCATTGATAGATATGCTGCATTGGAATTTGTACGTATAGGTACGGCTGATTGTAATTTTAAATACAAAATACAAAAACAAAATAGCTGGGTATCAAGGTTTGTCAAAAGCTGGAAATCATTGATCCAAAGGTTTTTTTTTCGTCCAAATTTAAATATGCCTTAACATTTCATAGGGTAGGTATTACCAGAAATACAATCAAAAGAGCTGCCTTGTATAGTTTTAATATTGTTTTTGTGAATTTTGGGTAGGTACCTGAAAATCATAGTTGAATAATTGTTTAAAGTTATTTTGTAGTGTTTTTATGCTTTAAAAAAATATGTTTTTTATGGAAACTCTCCTTTATCCTAAAGTAAAAACTAACTAAGCTTTAAAGGCTGTCCAAACAGGTTGCGGTCTTCGCGTTCTTGTCTTGCTTGTAAATTGTTGACAGTTCCGCCCCACGGCGTTCTGTTTGGCCAGCCCTTTAAAATTGTTTGAGATCAAGAAAACTAACTAACCTTTCCGAGATATTGAATTTAATAACAACTTTTAGTTTATATCTGTCAGAAATTAAAATAAGAGTGTACTTAACTATCTTTTGGCGTACCTGTGCTATTTTATTCATTTTTGGTTGTGTTTTATGATTTTTACAATTTTAAATAAATCGATATTAAACTGAAAGACTTAAGAAAAATTCTATTAAAATAAAGGTTCATGTTTGGTTAAATGGTTTTTAGTGCGAAGAAATGTTTGTCAATTGTTTTTGGTTAATATTTTTGGCAACTACATTATGTTCGTTCATTCAAAGCTCAGAAAACATACAGTTATTGAATATAGTGTTTTAAAATATTTGAATAAAAATTATGAAAATTTTA
Source organism: Leucozona laternaria (assembly GCA_932273885.2). Classification (NCBI taxonomy): domain Eukaryota; kingdom Metazoa; phylum Arthropoda; class Insecta; order Diptera; family Syrphidae; genus Leucozona; species Leucozona laternaria. The sequence goes on along the minus strand of OW026366.1, from coordinate 27,499,376 downwards.
CCGATCTAAACCAAACTCCCATTTCACTTTGGACTGACCCTTAGATTCCCAATTGTATGCTTTAGATTAGCAGTTCAACTCTAAAACTTTATTCATAAACATTTTGCATCAATTGTCTAAATTGGACCACGCCGAAAGTTGGTTCCTAATCCTTTTTTAAAATGGATACGTTCAATGAATAATGTGAGTCAAGTTTCTGGAATAGTTATCTTGAAAAATTTCACTCAAATTCATTTATTTATTCAAAATTGACAGATTACAGGGATATCAGTTACTATATGAGGATATATGCTTAGACAACTGTTGGAATGCGTTTATAAATAAGGATATGTCCACAACTTTTTAGACAATGACTAGCTGGACAACTAATTTTGAGTGTTCTTATAAATACGACTGCAAATTTTGTATTTCTGTGATAAATTGAATTGGAATCCTTAATTTGATTAATTTGTTTTGTATTTATTTGAAAAAAAAACCTCGACGTTAGTTAAATTCAGATTTTAAAATATACCATTCGTTGCTCACGAAGTGACGCAACTACCATAACGGTTAATTTACAAGCGAATGAGTCGAAGCTGAAATGTAGTTCTATTTTTTAAATTATTCAAAGACATTCAATAGTTTATTTAAGGTAAACTATTAAATTAAATAGCCTACGAAATTAAGAAATTGTTCAAAGAAGACCCAACAAAAACTTTTAACTTGCTTTTCTGTAAAATATGAAAAAAAAAAAACAGTTAGGTACGTCATTTCGTGAGCTGAGGGAAGATATATAACTATTTAAGCAAATTCCTTTTCTAATGATGTATATTTAAAAAAAAAAAATAAAACAAAAAATCATTTGAATAAAATATTAAATTTAATCATAATCTGCGTTGTGGTTTTTGATAAAACACAGATTTTCTTATGTATTTTCATGACAACTCAAGTTACATCCTGAACAATTTTAACAGTTTAAGATTAAAACTTTCATCCTTTTATCAAATTTAGTTATATTTTTTGCTGAATATGAACGCGTGCCGGATAAAAGTCCATTATTTCTCCCATATTCTATCCTTTGGTGCCATAAACTTGTTAGATAAAAATGGGGGTAAATAGCAGAAAATATGACGATTTATTACTCATCCAAATCAAAAATTAGACAATGTATAAAGTAAAATCTATAATAAAAAAACTATTGTAGACTTACGTTACCATTTTTGGAAAGTAGATCTTTTTTACGCTATTTTTAAATAATTACAGTAAAAGTAAAATTTTGACTGCAAAGTTGAATAAAACCAAAACAATATCGATCTGTTCATATAGATCGTAAGAAACTTATCACACATACTTAAAAATATATTATAAAAAATTAATAAAAATATTATTTATAAGGTAACTTGCGTTACAAAAAGTCGATGTTTTAGGTTGTTTTGATGTGTTAACATCTATGCCGACTGCAGAGTGAAATAAAACCTTCGACTTTTTTCTGTGCGACGTTACGAGGTCACACTTAACGATGTAGCACGTAACGTTACGAAAATCTGCATAGTTGGATATTGGGTACGTTCAGTGACAAAATTCTGAAGATCCGTTTTGGATCCTTGCACGTAGTCAACAACGTATGGACAAACGTTGATGTTTACACATATTAACCGTCAAACATTTTTTTGTATTTAAAAACTAAAGACGGAGAATTTTGGTATTTCATTCTATTTCCCGCAGTAATTTTGACACTTTTATTGTTATCCTAATTTTAAAAGTTAAGAAAAATAGAAACATGAAACTTTTTGATGTGTAAACATCTATGCTGGCGGTAGAGTGAAAAAAACGTGAACGTTCGTGTGCAACGTTACGGTGTGCAACGTTACTATCTGCATACTAGGATTTGTGCGTTCAGTGGAAAAAATCTTAGGATCCCATTCAAGCAAAAGCAAGTCCGTTTTGGATCCGCGCACGTTGATGTTTACACATATTAACCGTGAGTCCCGGCACTCACACAATTTTTTATTTAATTACCGCCGCTTGCGGTATTAGGCTCAGTTTTTCAGTGTGAAATCATCCCAGTTTCGGAGTTGAACCCGAGTTAACTCCTGAACCTACACTGAAAAACTGCTCGTTTTCAATTTATAAGCACTGGTTTAACACAGAGTTAACTAAGCACTGAAACACAGGATCTAAGAATATCTGAATAATGTTCTCCACATAACAGATGTCATGACAAGTTGAAAGGAGATGGTTAGGATAGCCTTAAAATCAATCTGGCTTATGGTAAGACTGTGTAAAGAAGACTTGGGAAATGCGCAATGGAAAGATTAAAAATTTCAACAAGGGGACGTTCAACAGAACTTGGGTTGCCGAGGAGCTGTGGTTATAACCACCCACAAATATAGTTTCAACAAGATGGATTCACAGCACATAGACCAAGATAAACAACAGCGCTGTAACAAGACATTTTCAGCGAACGCATTATTTCGGAAAGATCACCGCGTTCTCTTGATGCAACCTCTCTCCCTATTTGTTCCTTTGGGGATATTTGAAAAAAAAGAATATACGTCGATAACTCAAATGTCATCGAGAAGAAACTCGAGCGATACCACACAAAATCTTGTGTAAAATCATGGCGAAAATCTTGGAAAGAGCGCAACCTTACGACGTTATTTTTCACGCTAAAATTAACCAAATTCCCCATTGATAAAGTGTACTTAAACATTAAAAACAAAATAATACTCCCTGAAATTATATAGATTATGCAAACCCCTCTACTTTTTTTGGGCTATCATGTTGTATATTGTTTTAAGGGTACGACAGCATCTGACTGATGAGTTTAGCTGTCCTGCTTGGCCGAAACGCATTTGGACTTAGTCACAAATGATTTTCAATCAAATTTCTTTCAATACTTTTTTACTTGTGATATAAAGGCATTACGTATACGTACATATAATAACTTAACTTAACATTTCGATTTAACTTGACATTACAATGATAGGAAAGACGATTAAAACTCGTCTCGCAATTCTGTCTGCCTGCCTGTATGTTCGGCTACGACCTAAACAGATAGATCGATTTTCTTGAAACTTGGTACCCAGTTTTTTTTTAACATTATCATCACGCGTCTTTTAACTTCTTAAGGATCAAAAGTAACTGTAGGTATACCTGTCATTCCAAACTTTTAAGTTGATAAGGAAAATCTTATTTTTCTCAAAAACTGTTCCACAAATTTTTATAAGTGAAATTCCGGACATTTTGTATTGTGTTCGTTTTTCTTCTTCTTGCATACAAATCATGTAATATCAAATAAATATGGGCATGAATTTTACATTTTTGTAGATAGAATAAAAAAAAAAAAAACAAAGGTTTATCTAAGTAAAAGGATGAGTCAGTGACTAATTCACAAAACTTTGTTCGATCCAATTTCAATAAAATCGAATTAATAATGCATTTATAAAATAACGTAACAAAATGTTTTTTCCATATTCGAGTCATCGAAATTTTCAATCAAACTTAATATGTATCTACATACATATGAAATTATGCAAATCATTAGCAAAATCACATTACAAGTTTTGCTGCTCACATACAAAAAATAAAAAAAAAATGTAAAAATTTGTATCTAAGTTTATTAGACATTTAATTTTAAGACAAGCAATCTTAGTTTTTTAATACATTGAACCACCAAAAATGTAAATATGTATGTTTAAATCATTTTTGTCTCCAAAATTGCACTAAAGCAGTGAAGAAAATATTTATATTTTTTTTAATAATAAACAATAATGCAAATTATCGTGTTTGTTTTACATTTTGATGATTCATATTTTGCTAATTCCATTAATTTTATTGGATGGTTTATTGTTTACACTATATGAGTAATAATAGAAGAAAGAGAAAGGTGTTACAAATATAAATCGAAATTCAACAATTTCGCTTATATTTACATATATCTCTTCACCAAATAAACCTGATTCGAATAAAATAGAAATTGTTATTATTTAACTTTAGCGCACCCACAAATTTCGATCGATATTGTAGGGCAGAAATGGTAATGGCTCGCATTTTATAGATATTTACGATACTCATGATGTTTTTTTAAAAATACACCTGCCAAAATAATGTTGATTAAATTTATTCTGTTTATCGATCTTATTTCAAGTTCGGGGGTCAACTCTTTTGTTTAGTGAGTATTAACGATTTAAGAAGACAGGATTTCGTTCAATCAAAACAACTGCAAATATCTATTAATTAGGAATACTAGTTCAGCAGTAAAATGAATAATTACTAAGTCCAAAAGAAGAGTTAAAATCCTGTTAATATGTTTATACTATATATTTACATAGGTTCATATACAACAACAAATTTTGAAGAACTTGCTATTGAAATAAATTTTTTGAATCCAAAAAAGTCTTTTTTTCCCTCAAAAATTATGTTTCAATTTGCAATAAGTGTATTCTGTTAGTCAACGATTGTTTTTCATTGCTTGTTTATTTTACCGTTTTTACTTAGAGCACGTATGTAGATATTGGTTTCTTGGAAAAAAACGTCAACATTTTTACTTAACTAATCACTACAATTAAAGAGAAGTTAAAAAAAGTAATTTTCGTTAAATCGTCCGTCACGTTGGTTGGTCTCTGCGTCCACTGTAATTTGAGCTAAAGTCTAAACGAGTAATAGAGTAGACCATTCATTTGCTTCAAATTTGGCACAGAGCATTTTTATGTGATTCTTTGGTGTAAAAAATTGAGTTTTTGTTCAGAATGTAAAAAAAAAAAACTACTTTGTTTGTTTGTTCAAAAATGTAAAAAAAATAACACGTACATTTATGTCTTGTTTACCATCCGGGTATGTTAGTATAAAGCTTAATTTATCTTATTCCATTGAAAGAAAGACAAAAGGCCATTACCTGAGATGACTGGGTCATGAACAGCGGATTTCCGCAGGGACACTAAGATTTCAGCTCGGAAAATCAGCAGAGGGAAACTGTGTCTCTAGTGGTTCATGTAATTGAAAAAGGGACCTTCACCAAATATGCGTGCGAAGCTAGAGGCATCTAGCAAAAGACTGATCAGGACATAGACCCAAGCCCATTTTGAAACCCGGACTATAGCACCATTGTAGATAAGTTAGAGTTCAATATGTTTCTACTATACTATAGTCTGTCAAAGCTCTTCAAATCCAGAAATCTCACCATAACTTCAAAACTGCTGCTGTACAGGACCATGGTCTTGCCAGAACTCACATATGGATCCGAGACTTGGGAGCTTAGCGCAAGGCACTCCGACCTCTTAATCGCGTTCGAGAGAAAAGTCTTTAGGAGAATTGTTGGCCCCATATGTGAGGAAGGACGATTCCGGAGACGGTACAATCATGAATTGTACGCAATCTACCTTGAAGCAGATATTGTGACAAAAATTAAGATCGGTAGACTCCGGTAAGCAGGGCACCTAGCTCGCATGGGCGAAGAGGAACCTGCTCGGAAAGTTCTTTGTGGTACATTCTATGGTAGACCACAGCGTGGTAGACGCCCGGAGCCTTGGGGCTCGCAACTGGATGGCGGCGGCTCGAGACCGGGATGGGTGGAGAGACTTGTTGAAGGAGGCCAGGACCAGACCCCGGTTGTCGAGCCGATGATGATGATGAATATGTTTCTATTTATTTAAAACAAACTAATTAAAAAATTCAGTTTGCAAGACATGAGAATATAAATTCAACAACGGCAATACTTAAAATTCCATTCTATAGCCTTTTTTTTAAACCCAGGAATCCATTCTTAAATCAAGTTGTTTTTGTGAATAGTTTTAAAAAAATTAATTTTCAAGTACATTTTTTTTTTTTTTTAATATTGAACTAGTCAAACAAGATGCTTATATGTCTTGTGTTTTCTTTTTTAATTTGACTGGAAGGCACTTATACGATTTTTTTTCTTGTTTCAACCAAACCTGAACGCTCTAGCCGTATATCTTATATCCTGTATAGACTAACACAGGGAACAGCAGTTTAAAAAAAATAAATTAAAATAATGATAGGCAAAATTTAAAATTGTTTGAAATTATATTGTTAAATAAATGCTTTTATTCTTATTATTAGGAGTCTTTTAATAAATTATAATAACAAGATATATGCGCGAGGATCGTTCAAAAGGTTATGCGCAAACATCGTTAGAAAGGTTATGCAAACAAAAATAAAACAGACTTAATAAAGAACATTATGAATTATTAAATGTATCTGCTTTACAATTAACAGTTCTGTCGATTAAAATGCTTGACGATTCTAGTTATTCTAAAAGTGTTGAACCAACTTTGCATATTAAAAAACACACGTCGACCATCGCAGTTTAATCGGTTTTTTTTTTGTTTGAAATTGTTTCTAATAATGTTACATTCTGAAACTTCAACATTGAGTTTAGGAAAATTTTATTTGAGTCATAACGCTATGCAGTATTACAATTTTTAAATACAGGAACGATGAAAGTTTAAAAATGTGCTGTCGCAAACGAAAATTTTGTAAAATTGGTCTTCAAACCTATGGTTCTTCAACGTTACTTTGAGCTGTGCTAGAATTGTTCGTAACAATTTATAAGTCCCCGTTGCGGTCACTAATAGGGTAGGATAAAAAAAAATAAGCCTTGATCAGTATAGCTCAGATTGGCCGGTCGTTCGCGGTATATCAATTCAAAAATGGCCGCAAAAGTGTCAACAACATTTAAAACACTATTTTGCCAGACAGTTGAGTGAGCTTTGATGAGTTATATGGAGTTAGGTTTAAGTTTTGTGTATAATTCATAAAATCATAGCATAATAAATTGCTGACAGTAACTGAAACGGTTAAAAAAAAACTTGATCCTGCAAAGGCTAATAACATGTGAGGAAATGTGGTCCATCACTATGAAACATAAACCAAAAGAAAGAATATGATTTGTCAACACAATGATTTGTGATATGATGATGTGTGATAATGACTTGTTCATATCTCGAAGAAAAAGCTTAAAAAAATCTGCCCATCTAAGGGCCAGTTTCACAGTCGGCACTTACCGGAATAAGTGGCACTTAAGTTTCCCATATAAGGAATTTAAGCTAAATTTCATAGCCAGCGTAAGTGGAACTTAAGTCACCAACATCAGAGATTTAAGTGCCACTTATTCAGGTAACAGTGCACTGTGATATTGGGAATTAATCTTTCATATTCCCCACTTAAGTGTCACTTTTCTGACTGTAAGACTGGCCCTAAGTTTCAGTTTTAAAATCCATGGCTCACCTCAAGCCTTTTTATCGAAAATAAATTGCACGACTAAATCGCAGGAACTTGCTCTACTTGTTATTCAAGTGACGTGGAATTTCAAAGATTTTATATTGTAAAATATACATATAATAAATTAGATAAAATGGTAAAAAAGCATTAAACATGTTCTTTAAATTAAACTAATTAAGTTTTTGAAAAAAAAGAACGATGGCCGACTGAATTCTTGAAAAAAAAATATGAATGTATGCAAAATTGTTAGTTGTTTTTTTTTTTAAAAAATATTTTTTATTTATAAAATTTCCTTAACATTTAAAACAAAAAATCGCTATGCAAATTTTAGGTATTTAATCATATGCACCAAATAAAACTTATTTCAACATTACTTCATTTACCCATTTTCAAGATATTGATTTTATGCAATATTATTTGGATCAAAAATGGCTTTTTGTATAAAAATTTTGAATGAAATCGGTTAAGCCATTAACGAGAAAGTCTTAAATAAAAAAAAAGTAGTATAGCAGGTACCATTAATATCAGTTTTTGGTAAAAAAAAAAGTTTTCCGAAAATATATAACACACAATTTGTTTTATCAAAATCGTTAAAGCCGTTTCTGAGATAAATAACCTCTTTCAGAACAGTTGTTTACCAGGTATTGTTATTTTTGGAGCTTAAAAAAAAAATCACTAAAAAACAACTTAAGTTCAAAATTTAAAAAAAAAATCGCTTCCGTGATGTTTAAGGCTGTGGGTCGATATAATAGCGGGACTTATTTTTTTCTCTATCATCGTAATATTAAGTTTGTTTGAAATCTCGAACAATTTTTTCTAACAATCCAAACTTGTCCCATATAGAATAGCACCTATAGGCCTACATAATTTTGTATGTATGTATGTATTGTATATCGGTAGTAAAAAGCAAAAAAACTCAGTTACCGAAAACTCAATTATATCAAATTGGCATATATAGTAAAATGTTGTTAATAGATTCTCTCTTACTCATATCTACAACTTTTGTCTACAATCAATAGACAAAACCTCTATAAAATTTACATTTGAAAAGTTTAAACTTTAAATTGTAAATTTTCATTTAAAGTTCATCTGAGTCAAGTTGTAATCGTTAAAATCAAAAATTGAAACTTGTTTATTTATACTAGTTGACAAATGTCTGCCGAAAAACTATAAATAAACCTTTTGCAACCCTAGTTAGTAGATGGAAGTTTTTGTTTAATAAAATGTAAATGAAATAAAAAGAACATACATTGAAGTTAGACGTTTTGAAGATTAAGCACAACCGCCATAAATATAAGTTTAACGCCCAATTAAGTTCCCAAAAAGTTTCTATCTTTGAAAACTTATTCAACATAATGAAATATTAAAACATCATTAAGTTGAGTTCTAACTAATTTCATCTGAAGGTTCTAACGCACTATTTACAACTTTGATTAAGCATACTCAACTCATTGTCATTTGAACATTCGCATTTGAGTCTTTCATCAGTCTCACAAGCACAATAAGTCTTTTGTTTTGAATCAAAAACATGATCGAATGTTTAAAAATATCAAATATTTTCTATCAAATCTATAAATTAACCGAAGAGCTCGCACTGATTTTTAAAATTTAAACACATTTTAGATGCGAATTGTCTAACTTTAGTTGCCAAAATTAAAAAAAAATTTAATCCCTCTTGACATTAAAAAAAACAGCACCTTTTAAATGTTAATTAGATTTCTTTGGATTGTAAAAAAAGTTATTTTAGCTATAAATTCAATTTTATTTAGGTTTTGCATGTAAATTCTCACCAGACCTTTGTAGTTTTGCATTTTTACAAAATGTCCTTTGGCGTATATACCAATCCAACTCGTAATGACATTTTATATTTTAATTTATATTTTGCACTATATATTTCTATTAAAAATATTAATTATTCCTTTTTTTGTGTATCCTTTTTACTTGGCGTCTTTTATTTTCAAATTTTTTGTATCCCCAAAATTGTTTGTCAATGAAATTCACATGTGTTCAATAAATAAAAAAGAAAACGCAAAATAAATAACAAATCAACCTCACCAAAGTAGAACCCAGAAAAGTATAAAAAAGGATAGAAAACTAAGAGAGCCATATATATTTCCCAAACACAAAAAGGGTTAATACAAAAAAAAAAAAAAAACATAAAAATAAAATAAAAAAAAGTAAAAAAGAATACTCACAAATAACAGTTAGAATAGAATTAAAAGGTTTTTGTCATGGCTATACAAAGGTTCATATAGGTATAGTAGGGTGGATAAGGTCATATAAAGCCAAGGTATGCATATATGTATGTATGTATATTTAGATTAGATAGGTTTAGATGGTTTTTGTTTTATTTACAAAAAAATATGGGTTAAGTTTTAGTTATTAATTTTGGTTAAAATTGTTTAAAAATATTTTTTTTTCTTTTGTTGATGAAAATATATATTTACAAAAGTTCTTCTTTGGTTGCGGTAGGATATATAAATGTATGTTGAAAGAATTTTGTTTATTTAATTTATTTTTGGGATTTTATTTTAAAATTGAAAATGGAACAAAAATATTGTTTAAACATTTGTTGTTTTTCCTTTTTTTTTTAATTTTATTTTGTTTTCTTTCTTTTGAAACTTGTAATATTTTTTGTATTTAATTTTATTAAATAATCATTTGTTTTGCACTTCACTGTTGTTTTGATTCCTTTTTTTATTTTTTAACTTATTTTTTTTATTCTTAAAACTTTGTTTAACAAAAAAAAAATTATTTATAGTATTTCACAGTAAAGTAATTATAATATCCATTTTTGGGTTGAGTAATGAAATAATGTAGGGTAATCCAAATGGTGTGTTGATGGGTTATTCCATTATTTATGTTATCCGTGTTTTTTTTTTTTTTAATTTTATTTTTTTTTGTATTTTCAATGCGGAAATTAATTTCGTTTACGGATTTTTAGACACGAAAAATACGCGTTAATTGGTTTTATGAGTTTGAAAAGAGAGGTCCGTAAGCAGCCGACGCGTCATGCACGAAAAACCCCTTAATCCGACAACGTCAACGGTAGAAAGCTAACTGTGTGTAAAGGTAAAACTAAAAACTCCTCATCCAAAAGAGCTCTCCTCTAATGCAGAAAAAGATACTACTTGTAGATTAAACCGTGCCGATCGCCTCGTGTCCGTACTGAGGAAGATACATCCGACAAATAACAACACAACACAATACCAATGAAATTTAGGCACTCTAGGTCGCACAATACTAGCTTACTAACTATGTGATTCCCATTCCTATTCCCAATCCCGCAGTCCACACGAAGAGTCAGAGATACAAATGTTTCTGTGTTTGTAACTGAGGTCCAAACCGAACCATGGATTGTAACCATCGCGAACCTCCTCAAGTATGCTTTTTCGTCATCATCATGATCAACGCTGCGCTGCAAAGAGACCAAGCGCAAGCAACCATCCGCAACATTATTCAGAGCTGTAGAAGAACGAGGCGAAAGAACTTCAAAACGTAACACTTACACACAGACATGCTTTGCTTAATGCTCCAGCTCAGATAGTCGCGTATGTAGGTAATTGTGGTGTTGCTTTACAATATTATTCGCATTTCTCGCCGTGATTCCGTATATTCTTCTTCTGAATGAACAAAAAGTTCGGAATTGATGAAGACTTGTTGCTTGTTGCGTACCGGTGAGCGATGGTGCGTAGCGAACAGCATACAACTTGTTCTTTTTTGTTTCTATATTTGTATTTTTTATTTGGGATTCTTTCGCACAGCACACAGATATACACACACACAGATATAGACCGTGAGCAACTTGACCTAGAAAACATTATTCCTGTTATTTGAAAATGTTGCATATGCATGAGATAATTCAGACTCATTCTTTTAAGGAGACATGTTGCAGCGACGAGACTTGTTTTGTAATAAGAAAAATATTTTTGTACCAACGAACAACACGGTAAAGTAATGAAAATTATAGGTATAGCAGCTTACATATATTTTAGTCAGTTGTACCTACCTTGGCATGTTTATGGTTTGAATGGATAATTTTGTCAAAATTTTAATTTTTGTAACTTCTGGGTTGAAATCTTAAATTTGTACTTAAGGGAATGTCATAAATAAATGCACGTACGCATGTCTAGCTGGTTGAAGCAAATGAAAAGCATTGCGTTATACCTAAACCAGCCCATTGAGCTACGTGTGATAATTTATTTTTTCTCAAAATTATATGTCAGCACAAAGACAGAACTCATTTCATTACAATTTTGCTAAACAAAAATGTCACTTCATTTCAAACTTTTTCCATCTTTTATTGTTCGGAATTGTTTCAAGGTGCATTAAATTTAGATTAGAAGCTAAGTAAGTAAATTAATTAATTGGGAAACAGCTCGTCAAGAACCAGGGCTTTTTGACTTACACTCTTAAGTATCAATCATTCCTTTATGCATGTTGTTATAGTCGGCAGGAATGGAGGGGGCCCACAATTTTCTTGCAAATCCGAACGGCTTAGATGAAAGATGACAAGAGATACTCTTGGAGGATTTATCATTTTCTCGAAAGAGGAGCAGTACCCCTGCAAAAAAAAAATCAAGATTAAAACTAGTTTTACCTCTATACTTGTGGCTTATCTCACTTTAATGGTCTGTTTAGGATTTGGAATGTTAGGCAGCACTGCATGGAGATGAAGACTCGGGAAATTCAAATTATTAAATAGGTTTACAGGAGGGTGATCTGGTGTGTGTATGGCTTGATAAACGAGCCAAGTTTACTATACGTTTGTACAACTTCAGAACATGTAATGATTGGTAAGATTCAACTAATAAACAACCTACTTCATGTTTCAACAGGAGGAAAGGATTGTGCAATATGAAGCTCTACATCATCCGCATACATAAATGAAAGAGAGCATGTAAGTATTCTTCTTGCAGAACGTTAAAAAAAAAATTTAAAAAGGATGGGGCCTACAATTAATCCCTGTGGTACTTCTTGGATGAGATATTTTTGATATGAAGATATTTCCTTATAAAAACAACTCTCACAAGTAGCTCTCTATCTACCTATAGCTGCATTGTTATCAAAATTTAAAATAAAAAAGCCCGACTGCATCGCACAAACTTGCTCTTGTGGTTAACAACTGCATGTAAAATACTTGAAAACTATTTTTCTTTGTTAAAAAAATGTTTGTTCACAGGTTTAAGATGCAAGATTGTTTTAATATTGAGAATCAGTAGCTTACAAAATTATAACAAAATCAGTGTAATCACCACTCAAAAACACGTAGTTTTCTAACAATCACTTTGGGCATTACAGCAACGAAGTTTAATCAAAATCGTTAGAACCGTTTTCGAGATGTTTTAAATAAAAACATAATGTTTGTATAACAGCTACCCGTTCTGTATGTGCTAAACCAAAAATTTGAATTTCCCCTCTAGGGAATCACATACAAATATTTTCTGCCAAATTTGACGCAAATTGGTTCACCATTTAGGCTTTAGCTCAAATTACATTGGAAGCATAAAACCGACGAAAGGCAAGTAGTATAGGGCAACTAAAATTGTCTTAGCTTCCAACAAAGGACATTGTGGTCAACTTTGTCGAATGTAAAACTTACAAAACCTTTCAAAACATTAGATAAACCTGGAGTTATGTTTATAGGTTTATGTAGTCACTGTACTGCGTATAGACGAGGATTTAGTTTTTGTTGGGAAACGTTTTATCTTTCCTATCTTAAAATTATTTATCGGAGCCATCCTTCGATGGAATTTGACAGTTAAAACCTCGACAGATAGTGGACATACTATATTTTGACGTGTAAAAATGTTTCTTTTCAAATGTCAACCGATTGCTCTTTAATCGCATTTTTCTGGAGCAAAAAATAAAAAGCAAACATTTTCTGATTTTTCAGAGGTTTTTTTTTATCCGTCGTCAGTTAATGGCATGTTTGATAGAAGACAAATTATGTTTTGAAGTATAGAGAATCTTTCGATCCAGCTTTCAACCGATTGCCCTTAAATCGCAGTTTTCCGGAGCAAAAAAATTAATAGTTCAAATTTTCGGATTTTTTAGACGCTTTGTATTTAATTTTCAGATTTTTCAGATATTGTTATTTGTTTTCTGAGAGCGTTTTATAATGTTTATTTTGGCATAGGGAATACTTACTAAAGGCTTGTATACAAAATTATTCAAGGTGGCATGTCGAAAATATTGGGAGATATCATAATCAGATTTTGAACGCAGCTAAAACCGTAATAAAACTATTTGATCCATATAAAGGATCTGAGAAATATTTTCAAGCTGTTGTAATAATTTGAAACAAAATTGTCGGATACGACGATTTGCATACTCATGAAAACCGCCGACTACATGTCTTAGAAAATCAAATAAGCATTTTATGCCAGGAAAAATTATTTATCGCGGATTATTGGGACAAAATAGAAAAACATCTTACTATCATAACAAATAAAATTGCAATGGGGTATTAAGGCAATAATGAATTAAATAACTATTCAGCAGCGAAATACTGAGCAAATGCATTGCGTATATTTATTTCAGGCCTTAATAAACCTATCTGCAATATGCTGTTTTCTGCTGCCTGCGAAGATTTGCCCTCTGCATAAGCGAAGGCACAGAAACTCGAATCAAACCTATTTATTTAGATACAATTTTGCTAAAGCTTTTGACAAAAAAACACATGATATGCTTGCACTAGTCAGTGTTGTGCCATGTAGACTATAAATGTAGACTACATGATTGTCTACATGCAGACAATTCACAATTGTGGTCATAAGTTTTTCGACAATGTAGACAATTAGTTAAAAATATGCAATCTATATTCTATCTTCAAGAACATGTGTGTGTAATAACGAGACAGTCGTAAAATATTGCAAAATTTGTGATTTAATGAGTTTACTTACTAAATTTTGGTAATTTCACTGAATTAAAGGGTGATTTTTTAGCTGGTTTCGTTTTGGCAACACTGGTTTTGACAGCTGACGTGTGTTTAGTACCTTGTGTCACTGTCAAACAGCTTCAGTTTGGTTTGCAATTTAACCATGGATCGTCTTACAAATGAACAACGCTTGCAAATTATTGAATTTTACTATCAAAATTCGTGCTCGGTTCGAAATGTTCATCGCGCGCTGCTTGTGTTCAGCGATGAGGCTCATTTTTAGTTGAATGGGTACGTAAATAAGCAAAATTGCCGCATTTGGAGTAAAGATCAGCCAGAAGCATTGCAACAGCTACCAATGCATCCCGAAAAAGCCACTGTTTGGTGCGGTTTATGGGCCGGCGGCATTATTGGGCCTATTTCTTCAAAGATGATGCGAATCGCAGCGTTACTGTCAATGGTGAACGCTACCGAGCGATGATAACAAACTTTTTTTTGCCCGAAATGGAAGTTCTTGACTTGCATGATATGTGGTTTCAACAAGACGGTGCCACATGCCACACAGCACGCGAAACAATGACGCAATTGCGAGGCGAGTTTGGTGAACAGTTAATTTCACGTTTCGGGCCGGTCAATTGGCCGCCTAGATCGTGCGATTTGACACCATTAGATTATTTTTTGTGGGGGCATGTCAAGGCTAATGTCTATAGGGACAAGCCCGCTTCGATTGACGCACTGGAAGCCAACATCCATGCATTCATTCGTGAGATACCGGCCGATATGTGTGAAAGAGTATGCCAAAATTGGACTCAGCGGATGGGCTACCTGAGACGCAGCCGCGGTCAACATTTGCATGAAATTATCTTTAAACATTAAATTGCAAGGTTCAAACTATCGATTCAAATAAATATTTCATTCATTTTTTCGAATTTTTTGTGTTTTTTTTTTAAAAAAAGTTCTAAGCCTCTTAAAAAATCACCCATTACAATGGTTCACTGTCACTGGTCAAGATTTAAAAATCTTTTAAAATTTTAGTAATTTAGTAACAAAATGAAATAAAATAGAAAATCTCCATTTTTCAATTTTTAACTTCATATATGAACTTCAAATCATACCACTCTGTTTAATTTCAATTTCTCCAGCAATCCGAAGTGATTCATAATTGATAACGATTCTGAGAGAGTGGAGGGATACGACGCCTGCAAAATGGAAAACCTCAACTTTTTGATTTTTCTTTTGTTTGCATTTCGTACAGCAGTCCGAAGTTCTTCATTTAATTAAATCACCAGTTGGAAGAATCGAATAAGTCAAATGCAAATATCATCTCTAAAAGTAGAAGCGTCTGTTAGTTCAACTAGTACACTTTCAAGGAGCAGCCCTCACTATAAGCGAGATTTCCAAGTCAAAGCTCTAGGCCAAGGGCTTCGCCAAGTTGACCAGCAGAACAAAAATAACCAATCAGTAGTTTTGATGGATAGTCAATAAATATTCCTATTTCATGACCTTTATTAAGTTATTAATGTAGTAATCCTTAGCGGACTTAAGGTCTTTATGGATTTTTTTTTTATATTAAAATAGACGACGTTTCGTACTGGCTTACGTACTTCTGCAGATCTATTTAAATTATCATAAAACAATATATTTAAAACTAAAATTGATTTAATTCTTTGTTTGGATGCGTTTAGATGTTTTTTTTTTTTTAAATTACAATTTTTACCTTATAAAGGGTCCGCCAAATAACTTTTTTTTTTTTGAAAATGGCGCAAAACATTGAGTGTAGCTTTGGCTGTGTGGCACGTAGCGTCGTTCTGTTGAAACCAAATGTTGCCAATATTCTCCTCTTCTATTTTTGTGAACAAAAATTCGTTCAACATGGCCCGATAATGATCGCCATTGACTGTAACGGCCACTCCTTGCTCATTTTCGAAAAATGGCCCAATTATGCCTCTGGACCAAAATCCGCACCAAACAGTGACCCGTTTTTGGTGTATCGGCTTTTCAATGTATGCGTGCGGGTTTTCTGTGCCCCAAATGCGACAATTTTGCTTGTTTACTACCCGCCAAGATCAAAATGAGCTTCATCTGAAAAGATGATTTTTTTTGGCAAAATCGGCATCTTCTCTAAGTCGATCGCAGGCCCACATATCGAAGCGTATACACAACCATATTCGTTCAGCCGAAGGATAAAACTAATTATCTGTCAAATCAGCTAAGTGATACCATTCACGAAATAAGCACTAGTTGAAAAAAAAACGTTAGATGGCGGACCCATTATTTGAAAGTCATGAAAAAGACGTTTCAAATTTTCAAAATTCAATGTACCGCCTCAGTAAAAGATCACAAATTCGACCAGTGCGAGCGGTCAGTAGTAAACAGACCACTATGCAAAAGCCGCAAATGTACGAAAACTGGTATTGAAGTGGTCACACGAATCTGATGAGATACCATTAGCAAAAGCTTAGCAAATCAATTTCATAAAATCCGAACATATTAATCAAAAACTAAAAAAATAGTCCCGAGTACGAAACCGAACATGAATATAAAGCCAAAGATACCGGTTTTTTGCAAAGTTGTCGAAAAATAATTGATGCTCACATATAAGAGGTGTTATTTTGATATTCAAAGAAAAATGGCATTTTTTGAGATAAATGATCGGATGTTTATTTCATTATAAAGAGGAAGGTATGCCGTTGATAATGGAACACAACATCAGCCACGACCACGCTTACAGGACCATATCCTTTTCATGAAATTTTCCATAACCAAATCTCAAAGTGGCTGCCCTATGTCCTCGATAGCCTCACGAATTCCATCTTTGAGGTCTTGAATCGACGCTGGGCTGTTGGCGTAGACCTTATCTTTCACGTGGCCCCAAAGGAAGAAGTCGCAAGGTGTTAAATCACAAGATCTCGGTGGCTAATTGTGATCACCTCTTCGAGAGATAACACGGCCGGAAACTTTTCCCGTAAAAGATCGATGGTTTCATTGCTTGTGTGGCACGTAGCGCCGTCTTGTTGAAAGTAAACGTTGTCCAGATCAATACCATCCAATTCCGGCCATAAAAAATCATTAATCATCTCTCGATAGCGCAATCCATTGACCGTAACTGTTGCTCCAGCCTCATTTTCGAAAAAGTAAGGTCCAATGACCCCGCCGGACCATAAACCGCACCAAACAGTCACTCGTTGAGGATGGAGCGGCTTTTCAACAATAACTCTTGGGTTTTCCGAACCCCAGATGCGACAGTTTTGCTTGTTGACGTAGCCTCCGAGGTGGAAATGGGCCTCATCAGTCAAGATGATTTTTCGATGAAATTCCGGATCATTTTCATGCATTTCAAGGACCCAATCAGCAAAGACACGACGTTGTTGATGATCAGCCGGCTTGAGTTCTCGTGTTAACTGAACTTTATAAGCCTTAAGACCCAAGTCTTTATGCAAAATACGGTGTAATGACGTTTGTGGAATGCCTAATTCCAAAGAACGACGAGGAATGGACAAACCTGGGTTTTCTTCAACACTTTGGGCTACAACAGCAATATTCTCAGTTGTTCTTGAGCGACGTGCACGGGTTTTATTCTTCACATCACTAACTTGTCGAATTTGTCCACCAATTTCTGTATTGCGGTCCGACAAGGTGCTTCACGACGACCCAAAAATGTTTTAGTTTTACGAACCGTCTCTGCCAAATTTTTACCATTTTTATAGTGAATTTTAATAATTTCAATGCGTTGTTGAAGCGTGTATCGTTCCATTTTTATTAATGGCGTAGTTTCTACTCTTATTGGAAAACCCTTTACATACACATACAAGGTAAAGATAAAAGGTAAAGTTATGTACATAATATTGCGAATTCGAAAAATAGTTATGAATTTAAAAATAAAGCCAATCTTCGTGTTTACATTTATTTTGGCACTAGAAATACTTTCTAAAAAGTCAATTACGATATCGTTATTTAAGATCAAATGTCAAAAATATCGGTTTTTCGCATATAACTTAGCCATTTGACAATTTTCAAAGTCTTTATATCTTGTAACTGATCAATATCTTGTAAATTATAGCTCATATTAACTCTGTTCGTCTAATTCACAAAACTGCCATTTTCTACAAATTTTAATCCAGAATTCTGTCAAAGTTCAAATAAAAAAAATTCAATTGGACAAAAATGGCAGAAATTTGCAGTTTTGGGAAGTATACGCACAATGCTATTATTTTCTATATACAAATATATTCTATTAAGTGACACTTTGACCTTTCGTGGTCAAGAAACTAAGACTGGTATTATTTTGATTCGATTGCTCAATTAAATAAACGACGTCAAAACTACTGAGATCTCTGAAAAACATGAACACACTATTCCCTTAAGGACTTTAAAAATTCAAATTGTAATATAATTCATTTCTTACTACTTGTATACATAATATTAACTAATTGATTGATCTTTTACTCGTATTATCAAAACGGCACAGAAACGGATCTTGTTTTAATTTTAAACTAATGTGATATTGCTTGCTTCTTAATCAAGTTTCAATGCGGCCTATATTACATTCAAACGAATGGTAACGAGTTCTCAATTTATTAATAATTTATTTTCCCATAAAAATTGTCTCTCTTTTAGCATTCGCCAAGCTGCAATTATGAATATCTGCGACTCCTAATTGCACTTGGTTTTTGTTTTTATTTTTTTTTAAACTCACGACGACATCATTCAATTTGAATGTACTCCGCCTTAGGCGCTTAGTTTAATTGCAGCACTAAGAACTGAACTCTATTACGTCCCTATACAACAGTAGTCTCAGGGTGGAAACCATGAGACAATCAATTGGTCAATTTACAAAAACCAGACCTTCGTACCAGATCGAACACTCTGTACCTACCTACCTATTACCTCAGGCAGGGTGGTTTGTCATCGTTGTCTGCGGGTAATTTGGTTTGTTTGTTTGCAAATATTATTGCAATACCCGCAACCTACTTGACTGAAAGATAAAGTGTCACCTGAAAGATCTCAACTTGCCGGATCATAAATTAGATTTTCAAAACAAAAGTATTATCTACTACCTGTCGAGATTTCGAAAGACCTTTTCTTTTTTGAGCATTCAAATACAACGATGTAAAATATTTTTGCACCGCTTCACGGAAGCTGCAATTCTGTGTCAATTCTTTTCTATATAGCTGCCTGTCGGCGACCACGTTTGTTGTCTTCATTTCTATAGTAAAAATCCAACTTGCCTGTTGTTTGAGTTGTCACTTGCTCAGCATGACAGGTTGCCAAAACATTGAAATTTTCAATTGTCACGGGCATGGGAAATTCATAAATTTCTGAGAGAAATATGCATGCAACAGGTAACAAACCATTGATATAGGAAACAGTTTGACATGGTGGCCAATTTGCAACAGAACGAAAAGTAAAGGACAAAAACTCTTTTGTTTTGGTTGCACTATCTGTTTTTTTTTTCAAAATTTTATATTTGCTTTCCTTGTCTAATCAATTCGACTGGTTGCGAGTACGACAGGGCAACATTCAAAATTATAGGAACTCGTAACCTCACAGCGATATATTTATATAGGTATGTACTTACTACAAAATTCTTCGTCTTCCTACTATACAATATAAA
Organism: Leucozona laternaria; assembly: GCA_932273885.2. Lineage (NCBI taxonomy): Eukaryota > Metazoa > Arthropoda > Insecta > Diptera > Syrphidae > Leucozona > Leucozona laternaria. Next base: position 27,479,661 of record OW026366.1, on the reverse strand, counting down.
TCCTATCACACATCACATTTGTTCGCCTGTGCATGGTTAAACTAATAAATTTTATAAAAATATTTACATGGGTATCGGTGTATGTGTGCTATTCATAATTCGCATAAATAAAAACCGGAAATAGGTCAGACAGAACCGGATCTAGCTATGGAGGAGCTCTGTTGGCTGCTACCCACTGCAGCGAATAATGTCGAGGCATGCGGAGCCATCTACACCGTGGTGATCATCTTTGCAGAAGCAATGTTACAGAGCAACAGCATCATCTTGCAAGTTAAGAATACATAAACGTGATGCAGCTGATACACTTAACATAGAAACAGGGTGTATCAGGAACCGACTTAGCCAAGTTGGACTTGGACATCTTTAACTTATACAAACAACCCTGAAAAATTAAGTTTTCATATTTCTTACTTACGGCAAAGGTACTACAATACATAAGACATGTCGTTCGTCCAGAAGAAAGCCGATACACCTCGCCATGGAGAGTTCCTGATCAATCAACCATCAAACAGATTGAACGCATTGCGATCTACAGAAGGGACTTCTGCCCAAACGTTCCGAGGGGTCAAAATTGCCTCGGGACAATACCTTGTTGTAGCCAAGGACCGACCGACCATAGCCAAAACAAGCAAACGACGAGAGATACCCTTTTTCCGATCGAGTCTCTAATAATCTGTTGAGAAGTTCAATTGCATTCCCAATAAGGCATCATAGATGCCATATCTGACGTTCGGGGTTTTACACGATCACTACAACGAAATCCCTGCTTTGAAGATCGTTGAGTTCCGCTAAGCACATGCTGCTAAAAAAGAGGCGGGACACAAAGCGACACTACATTGAAAAGCCAGATCTGTTCGCGACCTCTGAGAGCAGAAGAGGAGCATGAGACCGCGTTCTCAGAAAGAAAAAGAAGGATCATGACAAGTGCGTGATCAAGGAAATAGAAGGATATGTCATAGTAGGAATGAGGTTTGAATGTTTAAACAAAAGGTAATAGAAACCTCTCAATGGATAGAGGGCCCGAACCGAAGCCTGCAAAGACGATCAAGGGAGCATCGTAGCAGAATCGTAGTCGATATGCATGAAGATATGGAAAAAATCATTTGTGTAAAATATACATCACCAATCCCGAATCGAATCTCCCTGTCAAGAATATTGTACCATTCAACCTAGACGACCCACGAGACGTAGAGCAAAAATTCCATCAAATAGATCCCGGTGAAGTTATGACATCAAAACCTTAGTCAAGTAAAGCAGCTGGAACTGCTGATGGTGCATATCAGTGTGGCCTTAGGCAAAAAAATACCATCGTCGCGTCGCGTCGAGCAAATAATCACATAACGGTAGATCTTTCAAAAGCCCTATAAACTTCAAATCGAAACCCACCACGTTGATAAAGATCATTTATAAAAGTTTTGGCATCCCTGCCAAACTCCTGCGTTTATGCAGAATGACGCTGGAGAATGCATCACGCATCAAGGTCGGCGAAGACCTCACCTATGAATTTGATATCAAAAAGGATTTAGACAAGGCGATGCGCTGTCTTGTGAATTCTTAAACATAGTTCTTGAAAGAATAGTGCAAACCTCTTAATTCAACATAAGAGGCATAAAATCCTTCAAAGTTTCGTGTGCTGTACATATCGCTGGTCCGGAAGAAATAAAATATCAATTTTGCGCATAAAAATAAACTTACAGTTAGAAAAAGACGAGGCCCTAGTTTAAAATGTATACTATTTTCATTTTGATATTGTAACAGAAGCCGTGTCTTTTGCAAGCCCGGAGGGATTTTGTTGAAAAAAAAAGAAAAAACAACATCGGGAATTAGCGACGCCAAAACAGAAACAAAATGGATCGATGACAAATATATGCAATTCGCGCCGGTAACACTGTTTTTCTCCGTGCTTAAGATAATCCTAGAAAATTCTCCGGGCATAGCTAAGGGATTAGTCTCGACGTCGTTTTTTTGACCAATTTCCTCGGGGCTTTAAAAAAAAAACAAGGCTAGATTTACAGAAACTCAAGTTTTAAAGCTCGCCATACACGATCGAACCATTTTCTTCGGAGCCAATTTGGGGTGGCGAATTTTCGACAAGCTGAAAATCCAAATGGCTCGGTCAAGTCCAATCCGCCAAATACACATCATATTTTGTGATTCCAGAAGACTGAGGTGCACATTTTTGGCAGATAACGTATACACAGATGGGCAAATTTATTAACGGATGTTTTGAGCGCGAGACGAAAATGTACACGGAAAATTATTCACACTTGCAGAATTGGAACTTTATAAACTAAAGCTTGTCGTCTCTTCATGTCCCTTTGAGATTGTGACTGTTGGATGTGAGAACTGTGTAAGACCACAATGTCTCTCTGAAAGCCAAGCCGGAATCCGTTCTCGTAGGCTGTAGGTATTTTCCGATTGTATACCACAAAAAATGTCTCCTCTTGCTAACTTGGCATTAAAATTGCCTAGGAGAATTTTACTGTCATAACTAGGGGATTGCTCATTATATCTTCTCCAGGTGATCGTACAACATGTCTTTAGTGTCAGCATCTTTCTCCTCTGAGGTGGCGTGTGGTTTATGTTGGATGATTTAGCCTTGATGCGGGTTATCGGATGACACTTGTTCACATAAATTAAACTAAAAACTTCTTGCCTAGGTGTGCCTCCAAATACAAACCCAAAAAAAAAAATAGACGCTGCTTTTGTTTTTAGCAGCCATAGCCGAACTTTTTTTTTTGCCAGGGCCTTCCAAGTGCATTTCTTGAATGGCATTTATCAGATATATGCAGCAGTTAGCATTTATCAGTTAGCATTTATCAGTTCACCGAGTTAACTACTAAATCATGTTTTTCAGTAAACTTAGACCCTGAGCAAAATCCGATTTAACTCCACAAATTTGGTGAGTTCACTGCTAGAGCTGTGTGAATCGTTTATTTCAAATGGTCGAATCGTTCAAGAATCGTTTACCAAAATGATTCGATAATTTTAACCAATCGATCATTCGATAATTTTCATTAAACTCAATTCATTATTTCATACTGTTTCGATTCGATTTTTGATGTGTAAACATCTATGCCGGCGGTAGAGTGAAATAAAAACGTAGGCTTTCCTCTGTGCGACGTTAGGATGTACCACGTTACGTAGCGCGTATTCTCGGAATTGATTTGACATTTTGACACCTGACAAATTAAAAGTGTTCTAATGGACCTAGAGAGCTGTGTGTGACTTTAGGTAGTAACCTCTTAAATCGATTGGCGTACTCCGTTTTTCGATTCGGGTTCCCACTGCAGCTAGAAGGTTGGCCGTGAAAGTACGTACAAACAAACGTTGATGTTTACACATATTAACCATGAGACCCGACACTCAGCCAACTTTTTTATTTCGGTTTCGATGAAATTCAATCTCCGAATTTAACGAATACCCTGCTTTATCGATTTTGATCGAATCCAATCTGACCCATATATCTTTTCTCCGATAAAATATACTAATAATTCAATAGAGATTGATATTGAAAATCGAGATTCATTGAAATGATTGAGATTGGGATGGAAAAGAGTGTGTGAAGTTAGCCCCCCTTTTTTTGAATTTGTTATTTTTGAAAATTGTTCCAGGTTGTTCCCGATTTGTTCCGCATTGTTCCAAATTTTTTTTCAAAAATATTCAAAAATGGGGGTTTTAGACCCAAAAAACGGTTTTTGACCTAGCCCCCCTTTTTTGGAAAATTGAAATTTTGAAAATTGTTCTAGAATGTTCTAGTTGTTCTGAACATTGTTCCAAGTTTTTGGACCTCTATATTCAAAAATTCTAAAGTTACGGCCAAAATTCGAAAAAAATCTAGCCCCCCCCTTTTTTCGAAAATCATACTTTTCAATTTTTTTTTAGGTTTAAAAAAGTGTTCCTAACATTGTTCCAAAAATTGAAGTCGTAAAATGTCTACTTTTAAAGATAAAGCTTTCTAAAATTTTTTATCAAAAACGCAAAAAAACCGGTCTCCAGTTTTTTTTTTTTTTTCAAACACATAATTCTGATAAATACATGTGTATGGAAAATTTTGTGTCTCTATATTTATACAATCACCCTTAAATCGAATTTAAAAAAAATCTAAAAGTATTTGAACTTTGTAAGAACTCCATTTAGTCCCCTTTTATCATAAATCGACAATCTATATTTTGTTTCAAGTTCCAAACCGCTCAACCCAAATTGTTCCAAAGATTCATACAAAAATATTGAATATTGAAGATTTTAAGCCGAAAAAACACTTTAAATGAAAATATCCTATTATCCTTGCTCTGGCCCCCCCTTTTACAAATTCAAAATTCTAAAACTTGTTCCAGGTTGTTCTAGGGCTCTTCTAAATTGTTCCAGAACTTCGTTTCTTAATATTGATTTTTACTATGAAACATTTCAGAAAAATACCCCCCCCCCCCCTCCCTTCCCCAAAATCAAAAATCCAAAAATGGTTCCAAGTTCAGGATCGCGCAAACCTAATTGTTCCAAAGATTCATCCAAAAATATTAAAAATTGAAGATTTAAGGCCAGAAAATACTTTCTTATTATTTTTAAACATTAAAACATTTTAATAATTTCCATTATGACCATAATATCACGCATTTATTTATATTACTCGAATTTTTCAAGCTTATTTATTTACTATTTGTTTTGATTTTTTTCTGTTATTACTTTTCTTTATTAAAAATTATTTTCAGCTTGTTGTAGATCTTCAGAAGTTGTTGAATGACTAAGCAGCATACGGGTATAATGTGTAAACTATTGTTCTTCAAAATTTACTATAATGCGTTCCATTGTCGTTGAAATTACTCAAAAAAGGAAAAATAAAATCGAGTATTAGTACAACTGATCAAACGCAAAATACACGTGTCCTTAAATGTAAATTTATTCCTTAAAAAACTACCTAAATTTTCCAATGATTTCTCCTTTATTCCATACCATCACCTTGCATTTATGCGTAAATATTTGTTATTGTCATGCATTTCACCCATATTAGAATAAGTAATACCCTTTAAAAATATATCCTCCAAATTATGAATTGCGGTTTTTAAACTTTCTCCTGAAATGCCTTCAAAAATACTCTTTTACACGCACATTACTTGAAGTTTAACAACGAAAACCCTCCCTTCCCCCTATCAACTACCTGCTTCCTTTTCCATGCTCTCTATCATTCAAAAATCTCTTTAAATTATGAGTCAGATTTTTTCCAATATACATTTGTCGGGTAGTTTTTGAAAATAATCGCCAATACAATTTTTTATTTTGAAGACAAATGTATATTGGAAAAAATCTGACTCATAATTTAAAGAGATTTTTGAATGATAGAGAGCATGGAAAAGGAAGCAGGTAGTTGATAGGGGGAAGGGAGGGTTTTCGTTGTTAAACTTCAAGTAATGTGCGTGTAAAAGAGTATTTTTGAAGGCATTTCAGGAGAAAGTTTAAAAACCGCAATTCATAATTTGGAGGATATATTTTTAAAGGGTATTACTTATTCTAATATGGGTGAAATGCATGACAATAACAAATATTTACGCATAAATGCAAGGTGATGGTATAGAATAAAGGAGAAATCATTGGAAAATTTAGGTAGTTTTTTAAGGAATAAATTTACATTTAAGGACACGTGTATTTTGCGTTTGATCAGTTGTACTAATACTCGATTTTATTTTTCCTTTTTTGAGTAATTTCAACGACAATGGAACGCATTATAGTAAATTTTGAAGAACAATAGTTTACACATTATACCCGTATGCTGCTTAGTCATTCAACAACTTCTGAAGATCTACAACAAGCTGAAAATAATTTTTAATAAAGAAAAGTAGTAACAGAAAAAAATCAAAACAAATAGTAAATAAATAAGCTTGAAAAATTCGAGTAATATAAATAAATGCGTGATATTATGGTAATAATGGAAATTATTAAAATGTTTTAATATTTAAAAATAATAAGAAAGTATTTTCTGGCCTTAAATCTTCAATTTTTAATATTTTTGGATGAATCTTTGGAACAATTAGGTTTGCGCGATCCTGAACTTGGAACCATTTTTGTATTTTTGATTTTGGGGAAGGGAGGGGGGGGGGGGGGTATTTTTCTGAAATTTTTCATAGTAAAAATCAATATTAAGAAACGAAGTTCTGGAACAATTTAGAAGAGCCCTAGAACAACCTGGAACAAGTTTTAGAATTTTGAATTTGTAAAAGGGGGGGCCAGAGCAAGGATAATAGGATATTTTCATTTAAAGTGTTTTTTCAGCTTAAAATCTTCAATATTCAATATTTTTGTATGAATCTTTAAAACAATTGGGTTTGAGGGATTTTGAACTTGGAACAACTTATAGATTTTTGATTTTGGAGCAGGGGGGGGGTGGGGGCGATTTTTTTGAAATTTTTCATAGTAAAAATCAATATTAAGAAACGAAGTTCTGGAACAATTTAGAAGAGCCCTAGAACAACCTAGAACAAGTTTTGGAATTTTGAATTTGTAAAAGGGGGGGCCAGAGCAAGGATAATAGGATATTTTCATTTAAAGTGTTTTTTCGGCTTAAAATCTTCAATATTCAATATTTTTGTATGAATCTTTGGAACAATTGGGTTTGAGGGATTTTGAACTTGGAACAACTTTTAGATTTTTGATTTTGGAGCAGGGGGGGTGGGGGCGATTTTTTTGAAATTTTTCATAGTAAAAATCAATATTAAGAAACGAAGTTCTGGAACAATTTAGAAGAGCCCTAGAACAACCTAGAACAAGTTTTGGAATTTTGAATTTGTAAAAGGGGGGGCCAGAGCAAAGATAATAGGATATTTTCATTTAAAGTGTTTTTTCGGCTTAAAATCTTCAATATTCAATATTTTTGTATGAATCTTTGGAACAATTGGGTTTGAGGGATTTTGAACTTGGAACAACTTTTAGATTTTTGATTTTGGAGCAGGGGGGTGGGGGCGATTTTTTTGAAATTTTTCATAGTAAAAATCAATATTAAGAAATGAAGTTCTGGAACAATTTAGAAGAGCCCTAGAACAACCTGGAACAAGTTTTAGAATTTTGAATTTGTAAAAGGGGGGGCCAGAGCAAGGATAATAGGATATTTTCATTTAAAGTGTTTTTTCGGCTTAAAATCTTCAATATTCAATATTTTTGTATGAATCTTTGGAACAATTGGGTTTGAGGGATTTTGAACTTGGAACAATTTTTAGATTTTTGATTTTGGAGCAGGGGGGGGTGGGGGCGATTTTTTTGAAATTTTTCATAGTAAAAATCAATATTAAGAAACGAAGTTCTGGAACAATTTAGAAGAGCCCTAGAACAACCTGGAACAAGTTTTAGAATTTTGAATTTGTAAAAGGGGGGGCCAGAGCAAGGATAATAGGATATTTTCATTTAAAGTGTTTTTTCGGCTTAAAATCTTCAATATTCAATATTTTTGTATGAATCTTTGGAACAATTGGGTTTGAGGGATTTTGAACTTGGAACAACTTTTAGATTTTTGATTTTGGAGCAGGGGGGTGGGGGCGATTTTTTTGAAATTTTTCATAGTAAAAATCAATATTAAGAAACGAAGTTCTGGAACAATTTAGAAGAGCCCTAGAACAACCTGGAACAAGTTTTAGAATTTTGAATTTGTAAAAGGGGGGGCCAGAGCAAGGATAATAGGATATTTTCATTTAAAGTGTTTTTTCAGCTTAAAATCTTCAATATTCAATATTTTTGTATGAATCTTTGGAACAATTGGGTTTGAGGGATTTTGAACTTGGAACAACTTTTAGATTTTTGATTTTGGAGCAGGGGGGGTGGGGGCGATTTTTTTGAAATTTTTCATAGTAAAAATCAATATTAAGAAACGAAGTTCTGGAACAATTTAGAAGAGCCCTAGAACAACCTAGAACAAGTTTTGGAATTTTGAATTTGTAAAAGGGGGGGCCAGAGCAAGGATAATAGGATATTTTCATTTAAAGTGTTTTTTCGGCTTAAAATCTTCAATATTCAATATTTTTGTATGAATCTTTGGAACAATTGGGTTTGAGGGATTTTGAACTTGGAACAACTTTTAGATTTTTGATTTTGGAGCAGGGGGGGGGTGGGGGCGATTTTTTTGAAATTTTTCATAGTAAAAATCAATATTAAGAAACGAAGTTCTGGAACAATTTAGAAGAGCCCTAGAACAACCTGGAACAAGTTTTAGAATTTTGAATTTGTAAAAGGGGGGGCCAGAGCAAGGATAATAGGATATTTTCATTTAAAGTGTTTTTTCGGCTTAAAATCTTCAATATTCAATATTTTTGTATGAATCTTTGGAACAATTGGGTTTGAGGGATTTTGAACTTGGAACAACTTTTAGATTTTTGATTTTGGAGCAGGGGGGGTGGGGGCGATTTTTTTGAAATTTTTCATAGTAAAAATCAATATTAAGAAACGAAGTTCTGGAACAATTTAGAAGAGCCCTAGAACAACCTAGAACAAGTTTTGGAATTTTGAATTTGTAAAAGGGGGGGCCAGAGCAAGGATAATAGGATATTTTCATTTAAAGTGTTTTTTCGGCTTAAAATCTTCAATATTCAATATTTTTGTATGAATCTTTGGAACAATTGGGTTTGAGGGATTTTGAACTTGGAACAACTTTTAGATTTTTGATTTTGGAGCAGGGGGGGTGGGGGCGATTTTTTTGAAATTTTTCATAGTAAAAATCAATATTAAGAAACGAAGTTCTGGAACAATTTAGAAGAGCCCTAGAACAACCTGGAACAAGTTTTAGAATTTTGAATTTGTAAAAGGGGGGGCCAGAGCAAGGATAATAGGATATTTTCATTTAAAGTGTTTTTTCGGCTTAAAATCTTCAATATTCAATATTTTTGTATGAATCTTTGGAACAATTGGGTTTGAGGGATTTTGAACTTGGAACAACTTTTAGATTTTTGATTTTGGAGCAGGGGGGGGGTGGGGGCGATTTTTTTGAAATTTTTCATAGTAAAAATCAATATTAAGAAACGAAGTTCTGGAACAATTTAGAAGAGCCCTAGAACAACCTGGAACAAGTTTTAGAATTTTGAATTTGTAAAAGGGGGGGCCAGAGCAAGGATAATAGGATATTTTCATTTAAAGTGTTTTTTCAGCTTAAAATCTTCAATATTCAATATTTTTGTATGAATCTTTGGAACAATTGGGTTTGAGGGATTTTGAACTTGGAACAACTTTTAGATTTTTGATTTTGGAGCAGGGGGGGTGGGGGCGATTTTTTTGAAATTTTTCATAGTAAAAATCAATATTAAGAAACGAAGTTCTGGAACAATTTAGAAGAGCCCTAGAACAACCTAGAACAAGTTTTGGAATTTTGAATTTGTAAAAGGGGGGGCCAGAGCAAGGATAATAGGATATTTTCATTTAAAGTGTTTTTTCGGCTTAAAATCTTCAATATTCAATATTTTTGTATGAATCTTTGGAACAATTGGGTTTGAGGGATTTCGAACTTGGAACAACTTTTAGATTTTTGATTTTGGAGCAGGGGGGGTGAGGGCGATTTTTTTGAAATTTTTCATAATAAAAATCAATATACAGAAATTAAGTTCTGGAACAATTTAGAAGAGCCCTAGAACAACCTGGAACAAGTTTTAGAATTTTGAATTTGTAAAAGGGGGGGCCAGAGCAAGGATAATAGGATATTTTCATTTAAAGTGTTTTTTCGGCTTAAAATCTTCAATATTCAATATTTTTGTATGAATCTTTGGAACAATTGGGTTTGAGGGATTTTGAACTTGGAACAACTTTTAGATTTTTGATTTTGGAGCAGGGGGGGTGGGGGCGATTTTTTTGAAATTTTTCATAGTAAAAATCAATATTAAGAAACGAAGTTCTGGAACAATTTAGAAGAGCCCTAGAACAACCTAGAACAAGTTTTGGAATTTTGAATTTGTAAAAGGGGGGGCCAGAGCAAGGATAATAGGATATTTTCATTTAAAGTGTTTTTTCGGCTTAAAATCTTCAATATTCAATATTTTTGTATGAATCTTTGGAACAATTGGGTTTGAGGGATTTTGAACTTGGAACAACTTTTAGATTTTTGATTTTGGAGCAGGGGGGGTGGGGGCGATTTTTTTGAAATTTTTCATAGTAAAAATCAATATTAAGAAACGAAGTTCTGGAACAATTTAGAAGAGCCCTAGAACAACCTGGAACAAGTTTTAGAATTTTGAATTTGTAAAAGGGGGGGCCAGAGCAAGGATAATAGGATATTTTCATTTAAAGTGTTTTTTCGGCTTAAAATCTTCAATATTCAATATTTTTGTATGAATCTTTGGAACAATTGGGTTTGAGGGATTTTGAACTTGGAACAACTTTTAGATTTTTGATTTTGGAGCAGGGGGGGGGTGGGGGCGATTTTTTTGAAATTTTTCATAGTAAAAATCAATATTAAGAAACGAAGTTCTGGAACAATTTAGAAGAGCCCTAGAACAACCTGGAACAAGTTTTAGAATTTTGAATTTGTAAAAGGGGGGGCCAGAGCAAGGATAATAGGATATTTTCATTTAAAGTGTTTTTTCAGCTTAAAATCTTCAATATTCAATATTTTTGTATGAATCTTTGGAACAATTGGGTTTGAGGGATTTTGAACTTGGAACAACTTTTAGATTTTTGATTTTGGAGCAGGGGGGGTGGGGGCGATTTTTTTGAAATTTTTCATAGTAAAAATCAATATTAAGAAACGAAGTTCTGGAACAATTTAGAAGAGCCCTAGAACAACCTAGAACAAGTTTTGGAATTTTGAATTTGTAAAAGGGGGGGCCAGAGCAAGGATAATAGGATATTTTCATTTAAAGTGTTTTTTCGGCTTAAAATCTTCAATATTCAATATTTTTGTATGAATCTTTGGAACAATTGGGTTTGAGGGATTTCGAACTTGGAACAACTTTTAGATTTTTGATTTTGGAGCAGGGGGGGTGAGGGCGATTTTTTTGAAATTTTTCATAATAAAAATCAATATACAGAAATTAAGTTCTGGAACAATTTAGAAGAGCCCTAGAACAACCTGGAACAAGTTTTAGAATTTTGAATTTGTAAAAGGGGGGGCCAGAGCAAGGATAATAGGATATTTTCATTTAAAGTGTTTTTTCGGCTTAAAATCTTCAATATTCAATATTTTTGTATGAATCTTTGGAACAATTGGGTTTGAGGGATTTTGAACTTGGAACAACTTTTAGATTTTTGATTTTGGAGCAGGGGGGGTGAGGGCGATTTTTTTGAAATTTTTCATAATAAAAATCAATATTAAGAAACGAAGTTCTGGAACAATTTAGAAGAGCCCTAGAACAACCTGGAACAAGTTTTAGAATTTTGAATTTGTAAAAGGGGGGGCCAGAGCAAGGATAATAGGATATTTTCATTTAAAGTGTTTTTTCGGCTTAAAATCTTCAATATTCAATATTTTTGTATGAATCTTTGGAACAATTGGGTTTGAGGGATTTTGAACTTGGAACAACTTTTAGATTTTTGATTTTGGAGCAGGGGGGGTGAGGGCGATTTTTTTGAAATTTTTCATAGTAAAAATCAATATTAAGAAACGAAGTTCTGGAACAATTTAGAAGAGCCCTAGAACAACCTGGAACAAGTTTTAGAATTTTGAATTTGTAAAAGGGGGGGCCAGAGCAAGGATAATAGGATATTTTCATTTAAAGTGTTTTTTCGGCTTAAAATCTTCAATATTCAATATTTTTGTATGAATCTTTGGAACAATTGGGTTTGAGGGATTTTGAACTTGGAACAACTTTTAGATTTTTGATTTTGGAGCAGGGGGGGGGGTGGGGGCGATTTTTTTGAAATTTTTCATAGTAAAAATCAATATTAAGAAACGAAGTTCTGGAACAATTTAGAAGAGCCCTAGAACAACCTGGAACAAGTTTTAGAATTTTGAATTTGTAAAAGGGGGGGCCAGAGCAAGGATAATAGGATATTTTCATTTAAAGTGTTTTTTCGGCTTAAAATCTTCAATATTCAATATTTTTGTATGAATCTTTGGAACAATTTGGGTTGAGCGGTTTGGAACTTGAAACAAAATATAGATTGTCGATTTATGATAAAAGGGGACTAAATGGAGTTCTTACAAAGTTCAAATACTTTTAGATTTTTTTTAAATTCGATTTAAGGGTGATTGTATAAATATAGAGACACAAAATTTTCCATACACATGTATTTATCAGAATTATGTGTTTGAAAAAAAAAAAAAAACTGGAGACCGGTTTTTTTGCGTTTTTGATAAGAAAGTTTAGAAAGCTTTATCTTTAAAAGTAGACATTTTACGACTTCAATTTTTTGGAACAATGTTAGGAACACTTTTTTAAACCTAAAAAAAATTGAAAAGTATGATTTTCGAAAAAAGGGGGGCTAGATTTTTTTCGAATTTTGGCCGTAACTTTAGAATTTTTGAATATAGAGGTCCAAAAACTTGGAACAATGTTCAGAACAACTAGAACATTCTAGAACAATTTTCAAAATTTCAATTTTCCAAAAAAGGGGGGCTAGGTCAAAAACCGTTTTTTGGGTCTAAAACCCCCATTTTTGAATATTTTTGAAAAAAAATTTGGAACAATGCGGAACAAATCGGGAACAACCTGGAACAATTTTCAAAAATAACAAATTCAAAAAAAGGGGGGCTAACTTCACACACTCGATGGAAAATCGAGAATCATCAAAATGATTGCGATTGGGATGGAAAATCGAGAATCATCGAAATGATTGAGATTGGTATCGATTGAAACGAAAATTTTTGATTTCAATCATCAATACTTTTCGATGATCGGATCAAAAAAAACGAATCGTTTCTGATTGACACAGCCCTAGTTCACTCTGAACTAGCTGAAATTTGGAATATGACACTATTGAAAGTGCATATTCCATAGCATCGCCATCTCATTTTCAATAGATTTTTTACAACTTAAGTTTAAAGTTAAACCTCCAGAGGAAAACTGCTTCTGGGTTAACAGGGTTTAGTTTATGTTTGCAGGATTAATAACTCCGGTTTCACTCAGAGTTAACCCAGCACGGTTTGACTCCAAGTATTGGGAGACGGATGAACCGCGAATATTTAATGAAAATAAATTCTACAAAACGATTTTTTTTTTCTGAATATTGTTTATAAGCTAGTTATAGCTGATAACGGAATTGTGTGTTTCCAATCGCTAAACACTCTGGAAAAGCTTGTTATAAGTTATGATGAATTATTAAAAAGACAACTAATGAGTGGTACAAAGAGTTTAAAGAGACCGAAGCAATAGATCGTCGAAGACATCTTTCTTTCTGGACGGAATTAAATTTTTGTGTTTTGCTCCGAAGAAAACTAATTAATTAGCTTAAGAACTTCCCAAAACAATGCGGTGTATTCATAGTCATTTTTTAAAACTGTTGCTTAGTTAAACTTGAGTTGTATTGTGTATGTCACATTTTGATTGCTATGTGTAACTCTTTTTTTATATTTCAAGTCAAACAATTCAATAAACTAATTGATTAAAATCAACATAGAAAGCAATTTTGTAACAATAGGAGGTGTGTTCCTTGATGCATTTGATTTTAATCTGTAGTTTAGTAATAATTGAGTTAAGCAAACAGCTATGAATACTCCTAATTATCTCTAAACCATGTTAAATCATTTATTTATTGGAAAAGTAGGCAACATGGTAGGTATAAATTAAGTAATAGATAAGCCAAATGTCATAACTTATAACACCCTGTTTGTAAGACTATACAACGAAAAGAAAACAAAATGTTAGTTGATCTAAAACTAGGCAACTTGAACGAAAGCAGAGCACAAAAATATTTCACTCTATAGACATTAGTATCGCTGGCTGCCTGCATTGTAGTTCATTCAACAGTTGCAGGAGTTACAACTGCAACTGATATTGAGTTCTCCATGCTGACTTTTCTGTCTGTCTGTGATGCTTATAAAGTAACTTACAGATGCAATTTGGTTTTTGTGTCTGAGATCCTGCCTGATGTATGTATTTGAACTTCATAAGAATAAAAGATTGTAGATAGGAATACGGCAAAAAAATACTACTAATGAGAAGTAAAATGCAAAATACAGTAAGCGACTACTTTATATGTATGTTTGAATTTCTAAAATCATGTAAAAAAGTAAAAAAAAAAACCTACTTAAGGAAATTCACTTATACGTTCTATCATATATATTATTCTTGTTTTCTTACAAGCACGGATGGGCCATCCCACACAATTCTACCTTTGGAACATTAACTTTGAAATCGTGAACATTTGGAAAATGCGTTTCATTTGTGATTGTGTCAAGAGTTACCCTGGGTGATTTACCTTAGCTTAGCCCAGACAATTTTCGATTGATTAAATCTGCATTACCGGTAGAACTATTACTTTTCTACCGATATTTTGTATGGAAATTTCAAAATATCTGTCCTATTCTGAGCACGAATTTCTTCTTTTGGTTTAAGTGGCATAAGCCCAATTTCTTCATATAGTAGTACTTAACTTAGCCAGCCCAGTACTCAGTCTAGCTAGACCAGGGCCCAATTGCACCAATGACTAATCAGTAAATACTTCTCAAATAATCAATTTAAACAAATTCTGATAATTAGTGAGTGAAAAGCAGGGTTAGAACCTCAGTAGTAAAATTTCGGAGCAGATTTGTAAAAATAAGTGGAGTAAATGGGAAATTTCTGGAGTAGATTTGAAAACGAAAGAAAAAACCTTCAAAAATTGTGTTTTTAACAAAAACAAAATAAATCACATACACAAATTGAATAGAATTATAAATTTAAACGTTCAGAGCCAGAGTTGGTTAGAAAACTGAACAACACATATAGTTTCGCTTAAGAATTTGTGATTTTTTTAGTGTGGGAAAAAAGGAGTAGATCTCAAAAAAACGAAGTGGTGGAATAGATTTATTTTCTTTCTCAAAATTGGAGTAAATTTACTCCGATTGGAGAAAGCGTTGCACGAATTCATTTTGCACTTCACTCAGTTATAAATAAAAAACAATCATATACCAGGGGCCAAATTACCGCATCAGTGACTGATCGAGTGAGTGCCGTTAGTGATCGAATGAACGAGTAAAACCTATGGGGATGATGACTCCATAACGTGAGCGGTAATGCCAAATTCACATAATTCAGTCACGTATTACTCGATAGCTGATGCGGTAATTCGGCCCCTGATTATACTCTGTCCAACAAAAATTGGCAGTGTTAGCAGGATAGGAAGTTTGCCTCTTATTCTGGCTACAGTGGATTGCATAAATCTATCCATAATGAAAGCTTAAAGCTTTCACAAGGTTGCGTAGTGTACACAATAACATTCATCATTAAAAGCTTTTTCTTAAAGCCCGAAAATCAAAAGCTCCTTAACAGAAACTCAAGGAAAAAAAGCTGAACGAACTACCAAATGGACAAGGGTAACTGTGAATGTACATCAAGCTGCAACCAATCGCCATTGGCCACAGCAATTCAGTGCACACTCCACACTCAGATGTGACTTGAATACACAGATTAGCCATATGAAGATGAGAATGTTTCGTACGTTTCACCCTCCAAAACCCATTTGTTTACATTGTTGTATTTGTAATTTCTTCCAGCGTCGATGAATAGATGTGAATTGCAACAACAATTGAACCAGATGTGTGAAGATCCCTACTGTCTATGTGTGAGGTTTTTATGCACACATTCTCATTTTTTATCTGATAACTGCCAGTTCAAGCTTGTAGGCAAATTAAAATGGCTGCCGGGGATTCTCATCTTCATGTGGCTAATCTGTGCTTGAATAGGACGTTGGGTCTGTGTCATCAGATGCTATTGGAAATTCATGGGCGGGCAAACACTTTTTGTGGATGAGTTATTTCAATTTAATATGGTGCAAAAATATGGAACGCTACTGATTTACAGAGTACTCACTCACTTTTCAAAATTGCTTCTTTTAAGCTGAGCTGATAAGTATTTTTTAACCTGCTTGTTCTTTGACTTCGATCGTCTCACAGTGGCGAATTTACCCTTCACGCACATTTGGTGAAGACAAAAAAGGGTTTATTAATATTAAATTAATTATTGTAACTTTAGTAATAGTTATTCGATTTTTATGATTGTGGTGTCATGAGAAAGGAAAAAGACAAAGAATTTTTCTGTGAAAAATTATAATGTATAGTGTTCACAAGAAAAGGAGTAGTTTTATGATTGACTCGTTTTCATATGCATTTAAAAGGACGTTTAGAAAGTAAAATCAGCAGTTATTTTGATGATGATTAAAATGAAGCTAATGCCTTGAATTATTTTTTAAGTGGACAAAAAAATCGGTCCCAAACTTCGTTATAAAATGACATTTAATTTTCCAATGATCATCGGTAATTTAATTCAGTCACTGAAATAATAAAAATCATTTTATGTGAACGGTTGGCCCCAAACGCAAGAATTAATAATTAAGTCACCACCTTCATGTAGGCTTCAAAATATAAACTGATTTTGCTTTTTAAGCGCCTCAAAACTAAACATTCAAATTTTCAATAATGGTTTTCAATGACAGCTATAACTGGCACCTTACCAGAGCCGTGTGATTTAATCGAAATAAGTTAGAAAAGTCGGGTTTCAATGAAAATATAATGAAAAGGCATCTTTAACAATCAAAACTTTTAAATTGAGAACTAGAATTTTATAATTTTCGTTTTTTATTAAAGTCAGACCAATTGTTTTTTGTATATAAACACAAACACACGATTATATACAATGACACATCTTAAACCGTGTTGGGAAAGTTTAAACATTTTTTGTGCAGTTTTTTTAGGAACATTGTGAAAATTCCTTAGGATTATAAACAGTTCATTTGCAGCAATACTTTTCCAAATCTTATTTTGCATTTAAAATGTTCCCACTGGTTCACAGCGACAATATATTTTTTTAGATTTTTTCCAAAATATCTGAAAGACATTTTCATTTTTCCCTTTGGACACAACCAGGGCTGTCGAAGTACTGCAATTACAGTATTTGTGCTGCTTTTAAAAACTCCGTACTGCCAACACGCCCAAAGTACTGCTTTTTTTCCTGATCTACTTTTACGTACAAAAACTTTAAATCAATCGTTTTTATTCCATTGATAAAAATTATAAAATTTTAAAACTTTTTTTTCACAACATGGCTGTCTTTTGCAGAGCTTTAGAGCAATGAGTGTCTCTATAACACTTTTATCTTCTTACTGGGTTTGAAGCAGATTGTGAACTAGCCGTGAGAAAGAATTCGCAACGAAATACAATTATGATAATGGATTGATAAGGAAATTTTTTCTCAGCTTATTTGTGCTCAAATAATCATTAATTTCATCGATCTGTTCAAGAAAAACAATATTGGTCCAACAGAAATTGCTAATTTAGGTCTAATTCGTTATATGATTATCACTTTTAAAATCAATAATTTCCTTTTTTTTTCACTTGTTTCCTTTTTTATATAGAAAATATATATATTTTGGGGTCGGTTAGTGCCCAAAAAGATGCAGGGCTGCAAAATTTCATAAATTGTTATCTTCATACAAAAATCAAGAAATGTTCGAAAATTTAACATTTTTATTCTTTATATGTATGTTTTTTTTTTTTCTTAAGGTTTTTAAAATACTAAATGCGAATTCTACTTCGTTATATTCTAACCGTATAGTGCAAAAATATCCTGTTTTTGCATTTTTTTTAAATCTATATCTCCATCCTGATTTGGTGGTAAGTTTTTAAGAAGTGATACAGAAAAAAATAATACTAATTTTTCCTTCAACCTAATTAGCATTAGGAGAGCGCTACAAAAGTTTTTTTTTTTAAATAAAACAAAAACGGTTTCGGATATCAATGAAATTCTTCATTCCTGTGAAAGTACGTTGCCATTATGTATGGAACTCGATTTCTTTTGCATGGCCACCACGGGCACGCTTGCAGAAGTCCAGACGCTGAACCCAATTTTCGACGGTTTTCGAGCATACATCGGCCGATAATGCTGCAATTTCACGTTCGATATTCGAACGAAGTTCATCAATCGTCGCTGGCTTGTTGGCATAGACCATAGACTTGACGTAGCCCCACAGGAAATAGTCTAACGGCGTCAAATCGTACGACCGAGGCGGCCAAGCGACTGGACCATTTCGTGAGATAACACGTTCTCCAAACTTAGTTTCCAATAAATTGATTGTGACATTCGCTGTGTGGCTTGTCCTGTCCTGTTGGAACCACATGTCCTCCAAGTCCATATCATCCAATTGGGGCCAAAAATATTCTGTTATCATTGAACGGTAGCGATCCCTATTCACAGTAACGTGCCGGTCTTGATCATCACGGAAGAAGTACGTCCCAATGACGCCGCCGGCCCATAAACCACACCAAACCGTAATTTTTTCGGGATGCAATGATGACTCATGGAGTACGTGTGGATTGCTGCCTGACCAATACCGCATATTTTGTTTATTGACGAAGCCATTCAGCCAGAAATGAGCCTCATCGCTGAAGATGATTTTTCGATGAAAATCCGAATCATTTTCAAGTTGTTGCTCAGCCCATTTCACGAACATACGACGCTTCTGGTAGTCAAGCGGCTTCAGTTCTTGCGTCAATTTAATCACTACGTGTGAAAATCATTTTGCTTCATACTTACATTATGTACAGTACACAATATACTAGGCACAAAAATCAAGAATTTATACAGTGCATAAATCTATGAAATTGTCGCTGACTGTAGAAGTCGACCGTGTCGAAAATGACTGTCAGATTCAAATTTCAATATCCCCCAGCTTGGGAGTTGAATACCAGCTCTATGGCTGCTTTATAGCATTCATCTGTCTCCCTGGCGGGTCTGGGTCCATTATCAAGAGCAAGTTCAATGACAAAACAAAAACAACTGAAGCGGCGAATGCGTTCGTTCTTTCCTTCGTTAGTTGTTGGTTGTCGCCGCACCGCGCGTTTTATTTGGATCCAGTACAACACTACCACCACTCAGATGCTTGGATTCATCTGTGTTAATGTACATTTCTGTATCTCTGGTGTATCTTTAAGCCAAAACAATCTGTACTGAAAAAAAAAAAAAATAGTTGGTGTTACCAGTACCTACCTACCTTACTTATACTTTGGTCGCCGCTGTTTATACTGCGCTGATGATGGTGATGAGGAGGACAACTATGGTAGGTAGTATTGTTGTTAGTTTTTGGAGCCCACGTTACTCATGCAGACAGCGTCACGAAACCTCAACGAGCACAGAACTCTCCTAAAGATTTGGGTGGGGGCCGCGCCAAAGCTGGTTTTGTATACGTTTCTTATACTCTCCCAATAACGGTCGTCTTTGCGTATATGTACGTTGGGTTGGTCTTTTAGGCCGGACGGGATTGGTGTGTAGTGGAGTCGTATTATAACGGTTCAGCATTTTTACTGTCTTTTTCTGATTTTTCACTTTTGTTTGAGGGTGCGCACCTCTTATTTAATTTTTGTTTTTTTTTTGTTTGTTATTTTTTTATTTTTTTTGTCTTCATGTAAACTTAAAATTATCCCAACAAAGAGAAGCTTAAAGACCTCTTAGAAAAGGGCTACGCATTTGAGATAAACCGTATTTAGTGAATAGTGTTGCATTGCTATGCCGATGTACTGTTATTGAAGAATGCTATTGACCCATTGCATATAGAGGCAGCACTTATAGTGTTTTTTTTTTTTCAGGAATACCTTTGAGATAAACAAAAGTAAAAAAAAAACAAGAAATCTCTACCGGAGGTATATGTAGTTATGTACCCACTTTTGGTAATAGATGCACCATGATGATGATGATGATGCATATCTGACATTCATGTAGGCCTTTTAATAGATTTGGGCTCGAAAGAGAAGTCTCCGACACTAGAGTCAAACTACACTTGGCAGTAGGTATAAGTACAATAAACATAATATGAAGCGATTTATTGAATTTTATCTACGAAAATATTAATTAAACCAATGGTTTTTCATGTATTTAAGCATAAAGGCGTCACAAATCGCTCAAAGGCAAAGGCGGCCCAAGGTGCCTATTAAATCGGGAACAAATTCTTTCTATAAAACGTATATAACCTGTCATTAAGATGGACATATATTCGGTTTGTTTGTTTGTTTTCTTAATTATAGGGGTTTGAAATCTCAGAGGCGAGACGTTTAAACAAATTCATTAGAAAAAAAAAAACAAAATGAGAATATGACAAATCATTTAGTTAAAACTGAAACTTTGTTTGATTTTTTTTTTATTTTGGACTTGTTAATAGTGTTTGTCAATGCTTGTTTTCTTAGGAAATATTCTTAACACAGTATTAAATACTTTATAGAAGTAAAACTATTGGTCCCTTTTATTTTTGAACACAAAATCACACTAGTCTCTGTAGAATAATATTAGCTTAATCGAGCATTCTTGTGACCTAGTTGCCCAAAACAGTATTTGATGGATGGCGAGAAATTTCCTCCTTCGCTGAGCAACACAAACACCATAATTATAAAAGAATTGTTCATGAGATTTCCGATATCTTAAATTTAGGGTTTAAATTTTTTTTTTTTAGCTAAATTATTTTTTTTTATTTAGAGTTTGATTTGCAAATTATAAAGCTAAATAAAATACGTAGTTTTAACTCTTTGCGGCAACAGTCCACCAGCTTAGACTTTATAACAATGGCTTAAATTGCCGCCTGACTATCAATAAAGATATCGATATTTCTGTTTACAAGTTCAAAAGTGGCAAGACTTTTTACCGCCTCATTAATTGCAAGCACTTCCGCTTAAAAAAAACTGCAAACATTTTGAAGTCTTATTGATCTATTTAGGAGTGGGTTGTCTGAGAAGATACCTGACAACCGAAACATGATCAACGTTTATGACCCAGTTGGCTGCCCATAGGTCCCTCGAGGGTATATCTGATAGGGCCACTGGATTGAAATCAATGTAAGGTATATAGTCGTATAGTATAAGTTTTCGGATAGCCGGGTTATAAATACTAAATATTAAGCGAGTGCGTACATTCGGTGAATGGACTTGAAACGAGATTGCTGTTGATTCCGATTTTACAAGAAAATTTTGTTCAGCGATGAAGCTTATTTTTGGTTGAATGGCTACGTCAATTACCAAAACTGCCGTATTTGGAGTAATGATAATCCTCAAGTGTATGTTGAGACACTGTTACATCCACAAAAACTGACTGGTTGGTGTGCTTTATGGTTTGGTGGAATAATTGGTCCGTACTTCTTTAAAAACGATGCTGGCCAGAACGTAAGAGTCGATGGTGACCGCTATAGATCCATGATTACTGATTTTTTCATTCATCAATTGAACAACCATGATGTGCAGGAGCTGTGGTTTCAACAAGACGGCGCAACATGTCACACATCTCGTGCCACAATTGATTTATTGAAGGAAAAGTTTGATAACCGCATAGTTTCACGTTACGAACCCGTGAATGGCCTCTTGTATTGGCCTAAACTCTACATGCTCTAGGTTTCATTGTCATCAAATAAGTATCACCACTGTAACTCTGAAAAAAAAGGGAATTTTGTTTGCGTTTCTTGAGCATTCCGCTACACTTTATTACATTTTGTTTGAGGACCAAAACTAACAGTACCTGCCATTTTTGCAAGCGAAAATGGTTATGAACGGTAACTTATAAATATTTCTTTTTTTTTTTTTGATTTTTCACTTTCTCTAAAACGGGTCAACTGATTTTGATCAAATTGTTTATATGCAGATGCTTCTAGAATCTAGAGAATAAGTTTTTTGTACACGAATTCCATCGTAATTGGAAACTTATATAAATCCTTAAAAAAACTATCACAGAATCCATCGTAGTGGAAAATATGAAACAAATTGCCATTCCGAGTGGATTCGGTGATAGTTTTTTTTAAGCGTTTTGCAAAGCTTCCGATAACGATGGAATTTGTGATAAAGCTGAAAATTTAAAATTTTGTTTGGTTTTAAAAAAAACTTTCAAATTATTTTTTGGAAACTCCATTTTTCGAAAACTACTTAGTCAATTTGTTTAGGATCCTTTAGCATTTTTTTAACATTATCTACAAAATTGAAAAAAATCGTTCTCCTAACCAAAACATACTAACATAAAGCTTTACAAAAAAAGAAACAAGAATAATCTTATATATATACAACTATTTTTTATTAGCGTTATTAGCAGCATAAAACTTATTTAAAATAAACTTGTAAAGGGTGTTTTTTTAGACGTGTGATTTTTAAGAAGAAATAAAACGCATATAATTTTATGTTATGGCCAAGAATTAAGCTTTATTATAAAGAAAAGGGTTTGCCATTGTGTTTTAAAAATGATTTCGGGCAAGTGGCTGCCGCGGCTGGCTCGAATAAATTCCAGCCGAGAGGCCCAAGTTGCGACAGCTCCAATTGATGCGCGCGATGGCGGATGGACTCATTCCAGCTCGGGTGGATTCCTGCTATCCTCTAGCTGGTACTAATTTTAAATGGTGGTGGCTACCAAAGACAAGTGCGGACTGGTCAGCTCCAATAGGCCAAAGTACGGTGTGTGAGGTGACTTCCTCAACTCTTAAATAATTTGAAACAAAATTGTGCCTCTTGGAAATAAAATTTACCAGATAAATAAATCAAATAATCGTATTTATGACAACTGTCAGTATTTGTCTCTCAAAGTAATGCCAAGTTTTGAATAGTTTTTAGTGATCACTTTACACAGACGGACAATCAACAATCACCTTAGCCGATTCCACCCCTGTTTCGTCGATATTGAAGATTTGATCATCTGAATAACAGTCCCGCAGCTTTGGCCACACAGCACGCAACCAATCATCCACAATTTCTGTAGAAAACTACCGAAAGCGTTGAATCCTTTTGCAAAGTGTTCTGCCTTTGTTTATTAAAATTGATTCGATTGATGGAGTATTCAAGCTTCTTGGACCTTTGTACCACCTGAGCAAAGCAGCATCTACAGGCTGGCTGATGAAAGCCGCTACCAAAAAAAAATTCAATAACTTTTTTTCTATTAATTGAATCTGGTTAATTTTTTTTTATTTTTAGATTTAACAAAAATGGATAACTGGGACACTGAAACAAGAATTTGGATTGTCCGCCGCTATCACGCACTGGAGTCCGTAGTTTCGGTTCAAAGAGAGTATAGGCGCACGTTTGGCGGCAATCCTCCGACCAGATGGACCATAATTTACAATTTTGCCGAGCATAGGACAGTCGAAAGAAGACCTTACCATCGAAACCAGGCAGGAAACAATCGCTGCTGTAGCTGGTGCCATACAAAACAATCCAAGAGTTTCGACAAGAAGCTTATCTGCTCAAATGGGTATAAGCAGACAGTCATTGCAGTCAATTATGCACAATAATTTGGATTTTGGCTTTTTTTGAACATTTTATCACTAAACGAAAGATGCTGTTGGCCTCAAGGAAATACACTCTTTCTTTGTTAAGGCTAGTTTACCTATTATCTTGCCGTACATAACACATGCTTTTAAGACTATATTAATGACTGATATTTTTCCTAACCAATGGAAATTAGTGCTTTTCGACCGATTTCTGTTCTTCCTTTTCTATCCAAAGTTTTTGAAAGAGTTGTACAAAAACAAATTGTAGTCCATCTTAGAGTAAATAATATTTTATCCCCTATGCAGTCTGGTTTCCGTCAAAAACATAGCTGTACCACTGCCAAAATCAACATTGTCGATGACTTAAGACTGGCCTTGGATAAAGGCCATGTGACGTTCCTGGTTCTTTAAAGCCTTTGATACCATCGATCGCAATATCCTTTGTACTAAACTGTCAACGCTTTATAATTTTTCTTCTCCGGCTGTCAACCTTTTGTTTTCCCATCTAGTGATAGCAAGAAAGCGGTAGTCATAGGTACTACTATTTCGAATTACCTACCCACTGTGAGAGGGGTTCCTCAAGGATCAATACTTGGACCTCTGCTTTTCTCCCTCTCCATAAATGAGCTCCCCTCACTTATTTCATCTTCATTCATCAAAATGTATGCGGACGATGTTCAACTATTTAAGAGCTGTCCACTCGGGCTAATAGAAGATTGCGCTAAAACCATCCACATGAATTTGGAAAAGATTTCCCTGTGGTCCAATAAGAATGGTCTGTTTTTAAATCCAACGAAGTCCAAATGCATTGTGGTGAGCAGAAACCCTTTGAAACTTTCCTATTTTCCACACCCATTATTATCAACAATTCCCTTATTCAATTTGTTAATGTTATTTAATAGTACGTTAACTTGGGATAGGCACATTAACCCAGCGTTAGGAAAGGTTTATGAAGTTCTTCGTATGTTATGGATTTCGCAGCTAAGACACTGGTTCTACCAATTCTAACATTTGGCTGCGATGCTGTCAGTAGGAGGAAGCTAAATGTCGCCTATAATAATACTGCCCGTTACATAAAGGGTGATTTTTTAACAGGTTTAGAACTTTTTTTTTGAAAAAAACACACAAAATTCGAAAAAATGAATGAAATATTTATTCGAATCGATAGTTTGAACCTTGCAATTTAATGTTTAAAGATAATTTCATGCAAATGTTGACCGCGGCTGCGTCTCAGGTAGCCCATCCGCTGAGTCCAATTTTGGCATACTCTTTCACACATATCGGCCGGTATCTCACGAATGAATGCATGGATGTTGGCTTCCAGTGCGTCAATCGAAGCGGGCTTGTCCCTATAGACATTAGCCCCACAAAAAATTATCTAATGGTGTCAAATCGCACGATCTAGGCGGCCAATTGACCGGCCCGAAACGTGAAATTAACTGTTCACCAAACTCGCCTCGCAATTGCGCCATTGTTTCGCGTGCTGTGTGGCATGTGGCACCGTCTTGCTGAAACCACATATCATGCAAGTCAAGAACTTCCATTTCGGGCAAAAAAAAGTTTGTTATCATCGCTCGGTAGCGTTCACCATTGACAGTAACGCTGCGATTCGCATCATCTTTGAAGAAATATGGCCCAATAATGCCGCCGGCCCATAAACCGCACCAAACAGTGGCTTTTTCGGGATGCATTGGTAGCTGTTGCAATGCTTCTGGCTGATCTTCACTCCAAATGCGGCAATTTTGCTTATTTACGTACCCATTCAACTAAAAATGAGCCTCATCGCTGAACACAATTTTTCGATAAAAAAGCGGATCCTCGGCCAGCTTTCCAAGAGCCCATTCACCAAAAATTCGGCGTTGTGGTAGGTCGGCTGGCTTTAGTTCTTGCACCAGCTGTATCTTAAAAGGCTTTACGCCCAAATCCTTCCGCAAAATTTTCCACGTAGTGCTGTAACAAAGGCCTAACTGCTGGGAACGGCGCCGAATCGACATTTCGCGGTCTTCTGTCACACTAGCTGATACGGCCGCAATATTTTCTTCACTACGCACAGTACGTAAACGTGTTGGTGGTTTAATGTCCAACAAAGTAAATTTGGTGCGAAATTTGGTCACAATCTTCCGAATAGACTGCTCAGAAGGTCGAGAATGCCGATCATAAAATGGAAGCAGCGCGCGATGAACATTTCGAACCGAGCACGAATTTTGATAGTAAAATTCAATAATTTGCAAGCGTTGTTCATTTGTAAGACGATCCATGGTTAAATTGCAAACCAAACTGAAGCTGTTTGACAGTGACACAAGGTACTAAACACACGTCAGCTGTCAAAGCAAGTGTTGCCAAAACCAGTGTTGCCAAAACCAAACAATATGGACTAAAAAGACATGAAAGTGTCTCTATCTTTTCAAGGCAAATCTCAAGCATTTCTCTTGATCACCTTTTGCGCTATAGAACACTCATATTGATCTTCAACGTAATCCAAACACATCAACCGCAGTATCTTTTTGATAGATTGATATTTGGTTCCTCAAACAGATCCCTCACACTAATACATCCGCGATTTAATTATTTAACATCCAGGAGACAGTTTTTCATTAATGCTACTGGCCTGTGGAATACTCTGCCAAGACATGTAAGGGGATTGAGTGGTAGAGCTAATTTTCAGAGAGAGTTATTTATTTACTTTCAGTCTAGCTACACTGAAATCTGCTTTTCACAATAATTTTTTAAGCTAAAACTAGTTTATAAGATATCATATCTTACTGTTTTAGTCAAAATAAAATAAATAAATAAATAACTAAAAGACTGTAACATTAACTAATATAATTTTTGTTTCAAAGAACAAACAAAAACGGACACAAAATCCATTTTGACGTATACTTTATCTTATAAAGAAAAAATTAATCACAGTTACTTAACTGGAAAACCTGAATTGGACTCAACCAACCTTCGATACAAGTAGGTACAGCTTTTATAAACCATATCATCTCATTTCATCTCATTAGTGTCCCTAATTGATATCGTTCTGAGAGAAAACACTTCTTTTTTTTTATTTAAAAGAATTCATTTTAATATTCAATCAAAATTACGTCATAAATAAAAGCACACACATGAATCTTTTGTCCTCATTTATAATTGAAATGTCCCACTCAATCGAATTACTAACACATCAGAATTTTTTTCAAACTAGGTTATGAATACGTATTAAATTCAATCATTTATTATAATTCGAGTTCTTAAAAACTCGTTAATTGATATGATAGCCCTTATAATAATTCTAGCTCATGAATAATATTCTTTCATTAGACCAAACGCTTTGGCTTGAATTTAAAAGTGAAATTAAAATTCTTCCGTGTTCCCATCACCTCAAAGTTGTTAGGTCTTGATAATACTTTTTTTTTTGTCTTCCAGCTTATTATTCGTGTACATTAATTTGTATCCATATTGCATTCAGCTTAATGTTACAGCAATAGAAACACACCAAAAAATCATAATTTTCAATTCCCACCGCATCCAATCTACGCGATTATTTTATATATATATGTGATCAATCCAAACCAACTACATATTTCAAATGCACTTTCGGTCTTCTTCAAGCCACATTGGCATAGATATTAGCTGAGCTGTTTAGTTATACTGTATATGCGTGTTCTAAATTGTGTTTTGCCTAGGCTTTTTGATGAACACAAACAAAATAATCATAAACGTGATCAAAATACGAAAAATGAGTTTTGAGTGCAATTACTACGTCAGTTCCGGAATAAGCTCACACATTGTAAATGTAGATGTACTAGTAGATAATGAGTAATTGCTGAGCGGATTTGAAGTGGTGCAGTTTGAAGGTATAACCACGATTTGCAGGAAAATATGTGAACCACAAATACTCGCAACTATAGCCAACTTGTGAGTAATCGAATAAATTCTTTTTAGACTATTAACTGGTATGAATGTATTCATATTATTTTGTCCAAATACTTTTCAAGTACACAGTGGCTCTTGTTTAGTTTTTTGATGGCACAAAGTCATTTACGTAAATCTTTAAAAGAAATATCAGAACAATTTTAATAAAATAAAATTTTCCGCAAAAGAATGTTTTGCCGAAGATTAACATTAAAAAAAAATAATTTTGATGCGCTGAGTTTTAGTCAGATCTATGAACTCCTATAGCATGTAAGATTTTTGCGAAATTTTAATCTAATAATTAAAAAATACACTTTTTCGGTAAGTTTGTACATATGTATGTGCCAAGTGTCCATGCTGACTGCCTTCAAGTAAGATCAGAATATGAGTGTGTAAACAAAATTAAAAAGTGAAAAATCGCCCAAAAAGAAAAAAAATCATTTCTCCCAAAATTTTGGGTGATCTATCCCAATAACAAGCGCCCAAAAATTAATAAAATAAGTCAAAAAATGAGTGATTTGTAAAGAATTTTTTATACCACCCAAAATCAAAATGCCCAAATACAAAAGCACAAAAATTAAGGAAATTGTTAAAAAGATCCAAAAATGTTTTTGATTTATTTAAAAAAAAATTATTTTTGGGCTATTTAAGGTATAATGTCAAATCACCACAAAATGATACCAATTTTTTGTGGATGATTTGACATTTTTAAAAATTAGTGTTCTATACTCTCTAAGTGATAGAGGCGTCCTTATAGCTGTCCAACCCAAATCACAATTGACTCATCCCTTGTGATGCTTTTTCTTCGAGGCTGAGGTAAACTCGCCGGCCGGTGTTCGGGATTCTTCCAAAAGAAGCAACTAAATTTGGGCTTGGAGCCTTGGAGGGTCTTACTCCGAAATAACAAATTTATTTATTTCTAATTTCAGTAACAATGCTTTATAATGTTCATTCACTTAAAATGACGTTCATGGTATTTCATATACTTTTTAGGTTTTAAAAATTCTTTAACTAATTACAAATAGCAGGTTTTTACGTATACTTTGTTCCCAGTAAGCAATCTGAGGAAAGGTCAGTTCGGAACCCTCTTGGCGAACCTTGTCCAAAGGAACCTTGAAGAGGCAACCTAAGGAAAGTTCTGTTCGAATCCTCTTAGGAAAACCTTGTCCCAAGGGAGCAAACTAAGGAAAGTTCTGGTGGGTACCCTCAAATGAACCTTTTCCAAATTAACCTTGAAGAGGTAGCCTTAGGAATGTTCTGGTGGAATCCTCTTAGGGGAACCTTGTACCTAGAAAGCAAACTAAGGGAAGCTCTAGTTGGAATAATCGTAGGGACTTCCTTGCCTAAGGGACATTGAAGAGGAAGCCTAAGGTACTGTAGGCCTATCTAAATAACCGAACGGCCTAACTAAAAATATTTAAAAAAAAAACTTTGTGTCGTAAAGTGGAGCGATGCAGTAAATGATTATGATAGTGGATATGATTTAGGTCTCGGTCTACTTAAAACACTGAGTAGTTTCCATGTTTTTTAATATTAATATATCAATCAATTGTTATTATTATTCTTAAAAATGAAACTGATAAGTTTCCTTTTTTTGTCACGAGATTTCTATGAACTCCTTAAGAACACAAAAGGTAAATGGGTAAAGATGCTTTTACTGTCCATATTTTTTCTCTACTAGCTGAACTATCGACAAACTTAGTGTGGCTTCATAGGTAGTGTATCAACACCACAATAGCGTGCCTCTCTTTCAGTCGTCACGCCTGTTATGGGCTTGTGTCTACCGGATCTTCTAGTCTCTATACTCTAGATTTGTACCGATCACTTGGAGGAGATTAAAAGACAATTTCGGTGATTTCTTTACTTCCTCATGTTATATTTTTGGTCACAAGTGAATGTGAACTGAAAAGTGAGAAAAATTAAATTTAAAATAAAAAAGTGGGTGCATCTAAAAATCAGTTGTTAACCTTAGTTACACCCTTATTGCCATTTTTTCTTCCCCGAATCTTGACTATATATTTCAATTAAGGTAATTAATTGATATTACATCTTGCCATCACAACCCATTGAATCATATTATGATTAGATTTGTTTGACCCCATGATGGGATCCTTCTTTTTGTTGACCTTATAAGCCCCATTTTCACAGTCAAGTGGCACTTAAGAGGCCAATATGGACGATTACGCCGCAATCTGACAGTTTACTCTTACCTGAATAAGTGGCACTTAAGTCTCCGATGTTGTTCACTTAAGTGTCTCTTGCTCAGACTATGAAACTGATCTTACGCCCAATTTCTTCACAGAAGTACTAAACCAGCCTAGTACCCAGTCCAGCTAGACCAGGTACTAGCTCTGGTACTCGGTCCTAACGAAAAGTTAGTACCTATACATTTCTTCACATCACTAGTACCGGATCGAAATTCACCAAGCGGTACTAGGACTTAATACGTCTAAAACTGGTCTAATTCTGATTTTGACAATAATTTGGCATTTCAAATATTATTTTGATGTTTATTTTGACTGAGCGATTTTTATTTTAAATTATTTTCGAATGAATTGTGTCAATTTTATAGTAGTATAGAGAGTGGGAAGATGCAGAATTGCAATGAAATGCTGCCAACATTTACAGGAGTGATCAGTGGTGAATCAGCTTCCAGATGAAGCACTTGATATCGGTAGAAGATTGTGTGTTAGTCTTTGCGTGGAGTTTTTGATAAGTTTCTGTG
Organism: Leucozona laternaria; assembly: GCA_932273885.2. Classification (NCBI taxonomy): domain Eukaryota; kingdom Metazoa; phylum Arthropoda; class Insecta; order Diptera; family Syrphidae; genus Leucozona; species Leucozona laternaria. Next base: position 27,449,723 of record OW026366.1, on the reverse strand, counting down.
TACGTATGTGTGTGACAGGCTTGGAGTAATGTCCTTTATTATGTCCATTTCATGTTCGGTTCACTTATTCTTCACTGTGCAGTTGAACGTAAAGTTGCAGTTGGTGTAGATTAAAAGTACTAAAGTAAAGGTGGGGTCAGTACGAAGTTAGATTGCAAAACAAAAATTTTAAATTGCGACCAACAAAAATTAGATTCAGTCCCTACATTTATAAGGTCATTACAAAATACATACATTATATATGTACCTAGGTACCATAAGAAAATGAAAAATCCACAAAACCAATAAAATCCAAATTTATTGCCTATTTAATAAACTACAACCAAAAAACTATCGAAAATCAGCAACGAATTCATTGAAAAAATGAAAGAAATTACTCTGATTCAGGTATAAGCGCCACTAGACTGCCGATTTTAAAGTCCCAGCTAATACCGAGTCCTAAGGAGTACTCGGTACCAACTTGACAGAACTAGGGCTTAGTACTTATGTGAAGAAATCATTTGGTACCGATTTGAGTACTAACGACTGGTATAATAACCAGGTACTAGCTGATTTTGAGGAGTCAGCTAGTGCCGAGACCTAACTAATACTCGGTACCAAATTGAAAGGACTAGGGACTAGAACTTGTGTGAAGAAATGAGTTGATACCGATTTGAGTACTAATTTTAGGAATAGTACTGGTACTAGCGTTAGGACTCTGTGAAGAAATTGGCCGTTAAAGTCTTAATATGAGAAACTTAAGTGCCAATTATTCTAGTAAGTGTGGACCGTAAAACTGACCCAAACTTCCAAATGTTGACATAAATAATCTCGGCCGCTTCGTAAGGAGCTCCAAGTGGTTCAACGAATAAGGAGGAGAGTTCCAAGATTCTTGTGGTATTACAATGGACCAACTATGCTCTAAGTGTGTCAAGCTTTCCTGCTTGGCAGCCACCTTAACCTAACCTAACCTATCTTCGGCTTTGAACTATCTTTCCTTATTCAAAAGGATCTTGAAAATTCTTCAGTCTGTCACTTTTAAAAACTGGTTGGAACATGCAACATTGCCAAATCACTTATTCACGCAATCATATTAAATCTTCTCCCCCCTCTGTACCTTCTTCATGTTCATCAACCCATACCCAACGTTCAAAAGAATTTTCGCGACCTTACCATATTATGTGACCATGTGCCCAACTTCCTCACGCATATAGACGATATCATTATTAAAGCTAATTTAGCAATTTTTTCGTGAATCCAATCATAAACTGTTTCGACTTAACCTAAGCTTTTCTTCATTAAAACTCCGTCTTCTAAATCAAGCTCCTTTACATCAATTTTAGATAAAGTTCACAGGTTTTAAGTTACATTAAAATTCAGTTTTTCAGGGAGAGAACATACTGGTATCGAGACTAAACCCAAGCTAACTGCTGAAACATATTTTTCAACCAATTGAGATCCCGAGTTAACTCAAAAAATTTGGTAACTTAACTCTGGATTAACATAATACGTATTTCTGACTGATGCGCGTCAAAAAGTCATAGAAACTGTCGTGCGACATCTCTATTTCGGTAGTGAAACGTTGATTTCTATAGTTCGGCACTTCGATTTCAAGATTAATAAACTCTGGTTCACCGCAGAGTTAACTCAGCCCCTACATACATACTGGCCCTGAGAGTTTCCCGAATCAAGGGGGGAATAAAGGCCCACCAAAACTACAATTTACAATCGGGCCATGAAACAGCCACACTCTGGAGAAGATTAAAGTGTGAACTGTTAGAACTTGGGTTCATTTTTGACACGGCTGCGTCGGTTACGGTGTGGAAGACCCAGCGGAATCCTAATCTTAGGTTTGTGAAATTGTTTAAATACCAATTGCAAGTAATAATTGAGGCGTAAAATGTTATACAAATGCCTCAAAAATCGAATTGCAAACATTTGTATCGAACAGCGAGCCACTGTTTGTCTATTTATTATTTATAAAATGAAAGTTTTCATCTTTTTTTTTATGATCATCGAGTTCTTGTAAGCGTATCATAATTTTGGTTTTTTCCTGTTTCTTCTTCCACTAAGAATCCAAGACTTTTTTTTTGTATCTTATTCTGTTTTTGTACTCGTGGCTATTTCGTTTTCTTTACAAGTTTTCTTAAGTGCACTTTTTTCCTTAAGTATTTGTGAGCAAATTTTCTTTTCAATTCGATCGTTAGTAGTCAGACAAGGCCGGGTACAGAGTCTGTTCTCTGGTATTTTCATATATGGTAATTATTATTATTATTATTTTATTCTTGTATTCAAGCCTCATCCTTCTGGCCAACGAAATGCCATGGATTTTGTTGTTTATCATTTATGATTCGATACAACCACCAGTGCCACTCTTGTTTCATTGAAGTCAACCGGACGGACGAATTGTAGGTATACATACCATGTTGATAATGATGATGGACCACAGGCACAAGACCACAACCCAGCAAACGCTGCCATATTATTATTTGCTTGCTGATTCAGTAAAAAAAAAATCAGCAAAAGCAGCAGCAAGATGCTGAGACAGTACAAGACTATCAAAAGGCTGGCCAAAGACGAGGAGACACATTTGCTTATATTTATTTATATTTTTCTTTATCTTTTTACCTATTCACTGTACGTATGTATTTATTTATGGATTTGTAGTTGTAGTTGTTGTTGTTGTTGTATGGTGTGTGTGCTTTTTTACAGTTTCACGATTCTTATGGCGGCCTACATCTTTGGCTTTGGAAGTAGGTCACATTGGAATTGGGTCTCCCATGATAATAATTACCATTAGTTGTGGAGTTTTACCAGATTATTATAATTTCATTTCATTTATTTTGCTTTTCTGTGTTCTTTAGTTCTTGGTTGGGTACAATATTTTATTCGTTTTGTTGGTAAGGTAACCATTCGACTGAAGAATCAAGCCAAATGGCTAAAAGCTCTTATAATAACTTACTTATTTTTGGCAAACGAGAAACAACGGAATAATGAAGGCAATTATTTTAGGCTAATTATTAGATATACATACATATATTTTTTCTTTTTGATTTTACCTTCAAGTTCTTGATGTTAAAAATATTATTTCTTAGATTTGCTGATGTAGGTATTTAAGTTTTATTTTTGTTGGTTGTTCCGCTTTAGGATATTAAATTGTTAACTAGCTTGTTAGAAATTAATTGAAGTGAAACGAAATTTACAAAAAAAAAAAGACTTTGATCATTATAGGGGGTTATAATAATTTTGAGGGGAAGTGGAGGAAAACGAATTTAAGATGGAACTGTAGTTAAACTGAAACAAAGATAATTTCTTTTAGATAATTATATAGCAATTAGAATTGAACCAGAAAAAAATTATTTATTAATCGTCAAAATAATTTACAAACAGTTTCAAACAAAAGAGCTGAATAGCGAACTCTTTTATGTGGCGACAAGTGCATAAATGAATATGGAAATGTGTTGCAAAGAAAGTATTTACTAATAATCTTACCATTGGTGTTACAGAAGTAGATTCAAATTATTATGTATTCTTACAAAGGTTTCCGTGTCTTTAATTCGAATTCAAAATTCAAAACATATAGAAAAAAATACAAAAACATGTTTGTATAAGAAGTTTATTTATCTGATTTTTTTGGGTCATTCAAGTATTTTTCATTTAACAATTGGTTGAAGTTTTCCAACGCTTTATGCTGGGATATTTTCATAGACCATCATAATTTGATTGCAGAATTCTTCTTTCCATTGTCAGATTTTATCCATGCTTAAGTTATCAAGTTCAAACATTCAAGTGGAAATAAGAAAAGTGGGCCAGGCAGTGGTCCTCAAAGTGCTTTAATTACGTTGCATAAGAAGTAAATTAAAATATAAGAAATGTGGGCGTGGGAGGGGGTGGATATTTCTGATATTCCATTTTAAATCTTCTCGTGGCTAATAGGAACATACTCTGAAATTTCCAACGAAGTAGGTACATGAAGTTGTTGAGTCTATGCGTAATAGCGGGTACCCGGTTGCGTGCCTTGCTGCGCCAAAATGCTGCTGTTGTTGGGAAACTGCTGAACTGATTTTGGCCAAACTTTACGGAAACACTTTCGGACTTATATTGTAAATTTTCTAAAATTTTGAGCTCAACAATTCATTTTTGTACAAATATGGTCATTAATTTGTATTTGTGGTCCAGTATTTTTTGCAGATGATTAATCAGTTTCTGTAAGCTCTCTGACGAGTCCGCCAACACCTGCATAAATCCAGCTTTGTCTTATACATATACATAACTGAATGAGGTGAGTTTTAAGACCTTCGAACTTTGAATGCTCCTGAAAACATAAAAAAAATAGGAAAGATAGTTAAAAAAAAAAAACAACAAATAAAAGTGAAATATCGTTGCAATATCTGCATAATTGAAAAGTTGACACAGAATCATCCTTGTCAAAAAACTGTTTGTTCAAATTTTGACGAATTGTATAATTTATCTTAAATTGTTTAAAATTTTAACGCAAGTATAGGCCCCGTGTAAAAAATTTGTGTCGAGGTTGGAATCAAATAGAAGAACAAAAATGTAGCATTTGTTATTCCTGCCGTCTCGATTTGACTGTCGTTTGTCTTTGAATCCGTACGTGCTTCTAGTATTGTGCCTAGAGTCTAAACGGATGGACCCATTTGCTTGAAATTTGGTACGGACCTTTATTTGTGAATCCCTAAAGAAGAAGTTTTTAGGTGGTTCAGATGTTTATCAGAACGGACAACGATTTTGGTTAAATTTCAAAGTCAAAGTCCAAATTCATAGTAAAAAAATATGTTTCACATAACGAAAATAAAGTTTTGACGCTTTTGGGGAATATTGTCGTATTTTTTGGTTATCTCCATATATCTCGTTAATTTCAGCGATTTCGCTACAATTTTGCACGTAAACGGAGTAGGTATAGGTATAAATAAATTAAATATAGATAACTTTATTTATAAAACAAACAAATCAAAGAAAAAACTAATTTCTTTGAACTTTCCCATTAAGTGTATAACTGTAATAATAAACCAATATGTACTTTATATCTTCAATGCTTGGCCACCTCCCACTTATATATAGCTTTAGACTACAAGTCGTATATTTTTTTTTTATTTACCAGTTATTTTACCACAAAGAAAGAAAGAATGTGAGTAGATTTTAAATTCAGATTTTTTTCTTAAGAACATACTCTATGTAAATTTGGTACATTTGATTTAATATTCCATAAACCTGCAAGTAAGTGTCATGTAAATATTCTAATTCAGATGGTTTGAGAAAAATAATTCAACCATCAAAATTTAAGTCTTCCGCATTTGTTTCCTTGACATTTTATTTATCTTCACACTTCTAATTTTTGCTTGTTTCCTTTTGTTTTGTATTTGGAAAGATAATTCCTATTTTTTTTCAATTCTGAGAACTTTTTTTATCAAATTTTCCTTATTTCAACAGAATTTATATAAATAATTTTGCTCCAAACATATTATCACTTTTTTAGTAGATGTATATCTTTGTCTAAGGGTCCACAATCTTTTACTACTACCATAACATCGTATGCGCCTGAAACCTTCAAATAAACACTAACAAAAGCCTTTCATATTCAGCCCTATTACGATTGTCAATTATCAATTAATAGTTGATAAATATTGAAATTTCGCACATTAAAACTTAATTTATTAAAAAACTGAATCCTCACAAAAGCATTTGTTTAAGCAGGTGTGTGAAAGCTTGCATTATCGTGGTGCGTTTTCCAAACTATACTGATTCGTCTCCTGCGATTGTTTTCCCAAATTTTTCTGAACACTTCTGCCAAACAAATGGTGGTTTTCCATTCAGAATTGCCCATTCTAAGTTTCTCCAATGGCACGGTGGCGACATTTCCACTTATTCTGCAAAAAAAAGACGACCATTTGCCGTATATGTGCAAGAAATCAAATTTAAATTTATCTCGATTTTGATTTATATAAAAATACAAGCTGACCCTCTGAACCTGAACCTGAACCTAAGCTTCGCATACTACTTACTGAGTTTTGATCCACTTCACGTTATGAATGCCGAAATTCATTAAAATAAGATCATCTACGTCCAACCTTTATTACTTTCCCAACGCAGAAAAAAATAAGATGATTCTTATCAGCTTTGTTGGTCGTTATGATGATGAAATGAAAGATTAATTCATTCACTTTTTCCCAACGTTTCGACGGTGGTTACAAGTGTAAATGTATGTAGGGAGGGACAATAGTCCAATAAGTACATTAAAGTTTTGGATCTACTATTGGAAACTGAGATGTTTTATATGCCTTGTTACGGTTCATGTTGTTCTTGTTATTGATTATGTGTAGTGTTTCTAACGTTTAGTGTTTTCAAGTATGTTGCCAAGATCTCCACACCATCAAAGTCCAGTTAGTGGCTACTTTCAACACTGTGGCAAGCCAGTGCCATCTTTCCAGAATTTTTTGAACGAATGTCCGACTTGTGACCCGACCAACAAAGCCAATGAGAATCATCTTTTATTATTCTCAGATTTACATTAAAAAAGAATTTCTTGAAACGGACAATTTTTTATTTTTACCCCATTTGAAAAAATATCCCTCAAAGCATTTCCTAAGGAAAACTCTTCAAACAAAAAAGAATTTGTTCAGTCGGACACTTTTTATGTTTACCCCATTTCACCCTATAAATAAAAATTTAAAAAAATTTCCCTTAAGCCATTTCGTAAGAAAAACCTTTCAAACACAAAAAAGAATTTCTTAAATCGGCCAATTATTATATTTTTACCCCATTTCACCCTAAAAATAAGAAAAGTTGAAGGAGAATATCCCAAGTCATTTATTGAACGATAATTGAATTGAACTGAAAAAACGAAATTTTCGCCTACAGCGCTACCGAGGCCGAGGCGGCCATTTGAACGAAGTGCTATTCCATACAAAATAATGGCATGAATGTAGCTTCAAAATCACAGATTAGCCATATGAAAATGAGAATGTTTCGTACGTTTCACCCTCCAAAACCCAATTGTTAACATTTTTGTATAGGGTCCGCCAAATAACTTCTTTTTTTTTTGAAAATGGCGCAAAACATCGAGTGTAGCTTCGGCTGTGTGGCACGTAGCGCCGTCCTGTTGAAACCACATGTTGCCAATATCCTCCTCTTCAATTTTTGTGAACAAAAATTCGTTCAACATGGCCCGATAACGATGGCCATTGACTGTAACGGCCACTCCTTGCTCATTTTCGAAAAATGGCCCAATTATGCCTCTGGACCAAAATCCGCACCAAATAGTCACTCGTTTTGGGTGTATCGGGTTTTCAATCTATGCATGCGGGTTTCCTGTGCCCCAAATGCGACAATTTTGCCAAGATCAAAATGAGCTACTTCTGAAAAAATGATTTTTTTGGCAAAATCGGCATCTTCTCTAAGTCGATCGCAGGCCCACTTAGCGAAGCGTATACACAACCCTATTCGTTCAGCGGAAGGATAAAACTAATTATCTGTCAAATCAGACATGAGCTAAGTGTTACCATTCACGAAATAAGCACTAGTTGAAAAAAAAAACGTTAGATGGCGGACCCTTTATTTGTAATTTCATCTCGCGTCGATGAATAGATGTGAATTGCAACAACAATTTAACCAGGTGTCTCAAGATCCCTAATGTCTAATGTGTGAGGTTTTTATACACACATTCTCATTTTGTATCTGCAATCTGATAGTTCAAGCTTCTAGGCAAATTATAATGGCTGCCGGGAATTCTTATATTCATGTGGCTAATCCGTGTTTAAAATAAAGCCATAATTAATTTTATATCTCCCACCTTTGCCTTGTTGATTTATTTAAATTTCTTTTCTTATCGTTAGTCACCCTATAGATCTATCATACCATTTGTAAAGCATTTTTCTGAATCATCCAAGAGACAGCTGTAAGTTATAGGAGCATTTGCCACGAATTTACAATTATTATTCTCCTAAGGTTCGTAAAAAGAAAAAACGCTTCGTTGTAGATATTTTTTGTTTTTGTAAAGTTTTAAAATCTAAACCGGGTTTTTATTTTATCCTTTTGGGTAAAAATAAAAATGGGAAGACAAACTCCTATTAGAGGAATATTAGTTAAGTTGTTCAAATCAAAGGTAAATTAGCGATGATGTTTTTTAAGATCCTATGTACCTACATATTTCGAACCATTCACAAACTCAACATCAATATTTAATTGTTTGATGATACATGTCTAATGTTTTCAATTATGTGCCACGTTTTATGCACGCGACCTTCACGCATTACTTCATAAAAGTGCTCTTCTATATGTTTACATGTGAATAATTCATTATTTCTTGAAACATTAACCTTGGCCTTGGAATCCATCGAATATTATTATTTTTTTTAAACACATATCTAACATCATTATTGTTTCTTTTTATTCTCGCCATTAGATAAAAGGGACTGTAATGGTCTACGGGCATTGTGCATTCCAGCACATATGGTAAAGAAGCGCCTTTATCATGACACGTGTATATGTTGTCAATATTCGCAATATTATTTCGATAACTCAGAATGAAATTTGTTTCCTGTCAACACATAACATTTTGCAAATCATTTACTTAAATGCATATTAATGGAAAAAAAAAAAAAAAAAAACACTTTAACTACCACCGAAAATTGTGTTAAGGTTCTTGGAAAGTATTTCAAGGTATAAGTCTAGGTAGTGTTCTTCCAATGATTTATTGTGGTCTTCCTTAGGAAGGATCCATTGTTATTTACTTTGTGTTAGTGTGTAAGAAGAAAATAAAGATTCAACAACTCATTCAATTGAAAAAAAAAAATATTTACTGTCAATTTATGAAGGTTTGTCTAATATACCTACCTGTCCGTGAAGGATTGCAGTTACGCAATGCTATTTAAATACACGTGAAAAAAGGGTTCTCGCTCCTCACATTGATGCTTATATATGTAGGTATATACAAAGTTAATAACTTCATAAAATCTATTGTTGTTAAAATTGGGTGTTATAAAAAAAATCATATGTATGTAGGTAAAGGTATATATTTTGAGAGGAGTTCTTAGAAAATAATTTTTGTTAAAAATCATTTCCAGTTTATTTTTTTTTTTTAGGTAATCATTGCATTCACGCCTATAAATTGATTTTTCAATAAGTAAAAATAAACTAGATTTTGAGATTACATACATTTCATTTGTAGCAGGCTGCACTTTGCCTTTTTTTTTATTCCTCAAAGGCTAAAGTATAGGACACAAATTTGGGGTATTTCCCCCATTGTTGGCCCTTTTATTTTTGCTCGCGATATACATAGGATTCTACTATATAGGACAAGTTGAATGTTCATAAAAAAATCGAACTTGAGATTTCAATCAAATATTATGACATTACCATCCCGACATTGGGTCCCGCTGTCTGTCTGTACCTCGACCTCAATATTTTGGAAACGGGTTAATGAATTCATTTGAATTTTTTTAATTTTTAGTAAGAATTTGTTTCTAGAAAACTTTGTGAAAAAGCTATACCATCAGGTTCATATTAAATGCATAATTCGCAAATGAATTGTTTGGTGTTCTTTGGAAACTCTGCACAGATGCATGAGACCAATTATTGCATTTTGCACTTTTTGCTTGAAATTAGTTTATATAAGGTGTTAATATGTTAATACAAGCTGATAAGGTCGTGTTTTTCGCTTCTTTTTGCCTTGACCAGTAATATAAGTTCCTTTTGGAGCATGTTTAGGTATGCCGTTTTGTACGTGGTTATTGGTGGTTATAACGGGTGATTTTTTAAGAGGTTTAGAACTTTTTTAAAAAAAAAAACACAAAAAATTCGGAAAAATTAATGAAATATTTATTTGAATCGATAGTTTGAACCTTGCAATTTAATGTTTAAAGATAATTTCATGCAAATGTTGACCGCGGCTGCGTCTAAGGTAGCCCATCCGCTGAGTCCAATTTTGGCATACTCTTTCACACATATCGGCCGGTATCTCACGAATGAATGCATGGATGTTGGCTTCCAGTGCGTTAATCGAAGCGGGCTTGTCCCTATAGACATTAGCCTTGACATACTCCCACAAAAAATAATCTAATGGTGTCAAATCGCACGATCTAGGCGGCCAATTGACCGGCCCGAAACGTGAAATTAACTGTTCACCAAACTCGCCTCGCAATTGCGCCATTGTTTCGCGTGCTGTGTGGCATGTGGCACCGTCTTGTTGAAACCACATATCATGCAAGTCAAGAACTTCCATTTCGGGCAAAAAAAAGTTTGTTATCATCGCTCGGTAGCGTTCACCATTGACAGTAACGCTGCGATTCGCATCATCTTTGAAGAAATAGGCCCAATAATGCCGCCGGCCCATAAACCGCACCAAACAGTGACTTTTTCGGGATGCATTGGTAGCTGTTGCAATGCTTCTGGCTGATCTTCACTCCAAATGCGGCAATTTTGCTTATTTACGTACCCATTCAACCAAAAATGAGCCTCATCGCTGAACACAAGCAGCGCGCGATGAACATTTCGAACCGAGCACGAATTTTGATAGTAAAATTCAATAATTTGCAAGCGTTGTTCATTTGTAAGACGATCCATGGTTAAATTGCAAACCAAACTGAAGCTGTTTGACAGTGACACAAGGTACTAAACACACGTCAGCTGTCAAAACCAGTGTTGCCAAAACCAAACCAGCTTAAAAATCACCCTTTACTATAGTCTTGAAACAAATTTTGTTAATAAATTCCAGAAAACTCTGATGTTATGTTCAGTTATGAGATTATTATTTTAATTTTGTAATGAACTATAGATACAGTTAATTAAACGAAATGAAAACTGCATAAACTTACTTAAATTCAAAAATCTGTCCAGAACCAAAAAAAAAATTATTTTCTTCGCAAATAATGTTTTGTTTTTTGCCAAAACATCTGGATATGAAATCAGCCAGAATTTTCATAGGATTTTAAGAATTATCCAAGGCAACTACGGAGCGGATTGTATAAGTATAGCAGATTTCAAGAAATTGTCGGTATGTCATTTTGTCCATATATCTCTGTCATTTTGGACGTACTTCCCTGCTTAAAAGTGACATCCCAACTTTTTTTTTTAATTTTCCAGAAATTTTTATATGCAAACAATTGTTTTGAAATTAAAAATTTTGTTTCCTTTATGTAAAGTAATTTTCTTTGCAATAATTTAGACGGCGCACAGTGGTCTGATCTTTTGTGAAAGTCATATATGTAGCCGTTTTATTGGTATGTCTAACTAATCTAAGATAATGCGAGCGTATAATTTCAAAGTATTTCTTAATATATTATGTTCTTATTTACAAGCCCTCAAAGTTAAAAAAAATATGTTATTCAAGTCGCGAACCATATTTTCAACAAACTTTTAAATGTCTCTTTCCGAAGTTTCTTAAAATAAATTCTGTAACCTTAGATATATATCATTTTATTGGTCTACTTTTGAATATATATTATATAAAAAAAAAAGATAACTCATAAAAGAAGCGTTCTATAAGTAGCCTCAAACACCCGAAAAAGGGAGTTAAAATCCGTGGTGGCCCACCCAAGATATTGTCGTCCAAGAAAACTGTTTTTGAGCATAAATTTAAAAATATATTAATAAATTCTCTATCTGGGTGAAAAAAAACTGTTCTATTTGAAAAACTGAATAGATTCTTACCAAAAGTGAAATAAATTCCCATGTGAAGCAGTCTCCCGTGCACCATCAAAAACAGTTTTAAAATCAACAAAAAACATACAGTTATTTTGTCTAAGCTTCGAACGACAAGCCCCTCTTTCATCCACACCGGTGGTTTGGTTTCTGATTCGGAAATTCTCTTGGCTGGACTGTTGTTATGCAATCGCTCGATGTGATTTTTGATTTGCTTTGTTGGTTTTTTGGACTACACCCACATTTCTGTACATCTTATATCGCTCGCGGTTGTATCTAATCCTCCGTGCGCCCGCCTTGCCCCCACGACCAAATACCCGTCAAAGAATTTTTCTTTCGAAAGGATACACTAACCAAATCACGTAGGTGATATTGACAAAAATATTTCGTCAATTTTTGAAGAAAGAATTGTTTAAATCAACAATATTTCATCAAATTTTTCTTCTTATTGAAGTTGGAATTTTCAAAACCAATAAACTTTCTTCAAATGTTGCACAATTTAATAATTTTGTCAAACAAATGAAATTTTGTAATATTGACGAAAGCAAAATTGTTGACTAAATCAGACGTTGTGTGATATTTACGAAAAACATCTATCATTGTTTTCAAACTGAATAAATTCCTTCAAATGCAGTTAGTTTTTTTTTTCAGGTTGACGAAATTGATTAAACTTGAAGAATCTGCTTCAAAAGGTAGGTATCTATGTATGTAAGCTTTTGTGCTCCCACTTATTAAAAATTCTACAAACAGAAGAATTGTTGGAAATAAACAAATGTTTTATCGTATGTATATTCTTTAAATTGAATAAATTTCTTCAAATTTTTTAAAGTGTTTTATTCAAAATGACGAAATTTTCTTCACACAGAAGAATAAGTATGATCATTTCAGTTCTTCGTCTTATTTTCTTCAAATTGAATAATTTTTTTCAAATAGAGGATAATATTTTCTTCAGATTGATGAAATTAATCAATTTGAAGAAGTTTCTTCAATATTTTAATGCTAACGGTTCTCGAAGTGTTAAATTGCATTCTTGTAAGTAAAGTGGTGCAGCAAAGGTTTACGCGTCGTGTTAAGCTAAAACAAAAATAAATAAATTGTTGGACGAAATTAAAGAAATACGCATAAATAGTTAAGTTAAAGTAAAAAGTTTGGTGGTTTATCTGAGGAGTACTTGTAAAGGGTTTTCCAATAAGAGGTGTTATTTTGAATAGCCCGCTATTTCGGTAGCTGTCACTTTTGAAGCTGTCATTTTTTGACATTTGACAAGTAGAAAATTCACTATAAAAATGGTGAAAATTTGGCAGAGACGGTTCGTAAAACTAAAACATTTTTGGGTGGTCGTGAAGCACCTTGTCGGACCGCAATACAGAAATTGGTGGACAAATTCGAGCTCTTGGGACAAGTTAGTGATGTGAAGAATAAAACCCGTGCACGTCGCTCAAGAACAACTGAGAATATTGCTGTTGTAGCCCAAAGTGTTGAAGAAAACCCAGGTTTGTCCATTCCTCGTCGTTCTTTGGAATTAGGCATTCCACCGTATTTTGCATAAAGACTTGGGTCTTAAGGCTTATAAAGTTCAGTTAACACAAGAACTCAAGCCGGCTGATCATCAACAACGTCGTGTCTTTGCTGATTGGGTCCTTGAAAAGCATGAAAATGATCCGGAATATCATCGAAAAATCATCTTGACCGATGAGGCCCATTTCCACCTCGGAGGCTACGTCAACAAGCAAAACTGTGGCATCTGGGGCTCGGAAAACCCAAGAGTTATTGTTGAAAAGCCTCTCCATCCTCAACGCGTGCCTGTTTGGTGCGGTTTATGGTCCGGCGGGGTCATTGGACCTTACTTTTTCGAAAATGAGGCTGGAGCAACAGTTACGGCCAATGCATTGCGCTATCGAGAGATGATTAATGATTTTTTATGGCCGGAATTGGATGGTATTGATCTGGACAGCGTTTACTTTCAACAAGACGGCGCTACGTGCCACACAAGCAATGAAACCATCGATCTTTTACGGGAAAAGTTTCCGGACCGTGTTATCTCTCGAAGAGGTGATCACAATTGGCCACCGAGATCTTGTGATTTAACACCTTGCGACTTCTTCCTTTGGGGCCACGTGAAAGATAAGGTCTACGCCAACAGCCCAGCGTCGATTCAAGACCTCAAAGATGGAATTCGTGAGGCTATCGAGGACATAGGGCAGCCACTTTGCGATTTGGTTATGAAAAATTTCATGAAAAGGATATGGTCCTGTAAGCGTGGTCGTGGCGGCCATTTGGCTGATGTTGTGTTCCATTATTAACGGTATACCTTCCTCTTTATAATGAAATAAACATCCGATCATTTATCTCAAAAAATGCCATTTTTCTTTGAATATCAAAATAACACCTCTTATTGGAAAACCCTTTATAATAAATATGTTAGTATAAAATATATCTATTTCCAAAAAGTGATCTTAAAAAATCAAATAATGATGACGAGTTAAAAAAAAAAACGTAATACATCTTAAAATTATCGCTTCATTAAATTTTATAGTTTTTTTGAAAAATTTCTTTTTCATTTATGAAAACTTGTTGGTCATATTACGTCAATGAAAAATTATAAAAGTAACAAAAATATTAAAGCGTACACTATTTTTAATAAGAAACATCTTGTACGAATATTGTAGGGGTATTATTATTCCAAACAAACCGGGAGAAACCATTTATGACAAATATTACAATGCTACACGACTGCTTAAGAGCAGTGGTATCATAACAAAAAGGTCTTACGCAGCCAAATCTCCAGTTCCTACAGAAAAACGGACATTCAACCTTGGTAAGAGCAATTACATTCAAATAAATAAGTTTTTTTAAAATGTATTCTTCAGACCCACCAGAATGGGATGTTTCCGAACACACAGAAGAAATTGTGAGGAACAATTGTACCTGGGTGGAAATGGAAAGACATTGGGCTTCTTCAAAAAATTTCAGGCTTGTTGAGGTCACAAAAGCTAAATCGACAGCGGATATACGAGCCAAGTGTTAACAATGTATAAATGTATGAGATTTTTTTCAGATCGATATGGATTTCAAGCATTTGTTTCCAAAAGCTGAGAGTTTCATTTTGAAGTATAACGATTTTTCAACAAAAATTTTACCAGTATATGAAGATCAAATTAAGGATCCAACTAATCGTGAGATTTTGAACGAAATGAAGGATATTATACAAAATTTAACTGAAAGTAAGTTTCAAAACTAATTTTATTGTTAAAAAAAAAACTTATAAAAGAGAAGCTTTTAAGTTTATAACAAAAGATTATTTCCAATACTTGGTGGTTTAAAAATATTTTTTTTTTCAGATGGTCGTGAAATTGTGGAATTTTTTATTTAATTCACAGTTTTCTTGTGCCAACTGCTAAATTGCTTACTGGCACCGGTGGAAGCAAGAATTACACACGCTTTTCCATACGGGATTCTCAAGCAAGTTTCTTTTTACTTGGATCAACCGTAGCGGCATGTTAGGAAGAAGCAATCGATCTTTGCTTTAAAATTTTTAACTAATTTAATTTCGAATACCCCATATCTTCAAGTTTAGTTTGGAACTTTATTCAAATCTTTTTTTATCGAATTGAAACTAATTATGATAAAAATCATCCTAAGGTAAATGCACTTGTAAACAAATTAAAACAACTTTAAATTGTTTATTAAATACTTAAAAAATAAAAATAACATTCTTCTTTTACTAGAAAAATTATTTTTTGTTTTGTGTTATTGAAATACCTAATTATAAAATGTTTTTGGGCTATTAATGTACAAATATTTAGGTACATCGCACCGATATAAACAATTTCAGATTTTTTTCCCAAATTTCGTGCATTGAACTCTAGAAATGTAAGAAGTCTTTAATTTGCATTAAACAGAATTCCATAAAATAGCTGTTCTATCGAAAATAGCACATATAAAATTGTTTTTTTTTTTTTTTTATTCGAATTCTGTTTCGAGCAATTTATAGGCCTTACTATATTAATTTGAAGAGCTCGAAAAATTTATCAATTCGAATATAATCGATGCCTTAAAATGAAGAAAAACGTTCGTTAATCTGAAGAATGAATAATTTATTTGAATAAACGATTTCATCAATTTGAAGAATATTTCACCATATTCAGGAAACGAATATATTCAAATGGACAAAAGATTATATTTTTGAATAAAAATTGAGCGTTAAACTGATGAAAAAATCATAAATTTGAAGTATAATTTCCATCACATTGACGATTTTATTTTCACTTTGAAGAAAAAACAATGTTGAAACAAAGATTTTCCTTCAATTTAAAAAATAGAATCTGTTGAATTGAAGAGATTCTCGTTACTTTAAGGAGCATTATGTTCAAATTAAAGATTTATTTTTGATTGTGAAGAAATAGGTAAGTTAAAATGAAATTTTTTTTTCAACTCAAAGGATATTTGTTTAAAATGAAGAACATGTTTAGTTAAGTTGAAGAATGATTATTCAATGAATTTCACGAAAAAAAGAAGAATGTTAATCAATTTGAAAAAAATTTTATATTTAACAACACAACGAAAAATTTTGTGCATATTTTCAAAATGACAATTTTTTTTTGAACAGAACAAAATATTCGTCAAAACAATGGATAGGAGCTGTTGGCCTTATATTGATCACCCTTTCATCAATATCACTACCGAATTTGGTTCAGTGTAGTAGTGCTTTTCGCGTGTTAACGCTTCTCACATGCAAACGCATCACTTTGCCGAACCCTTGTAGATTTTCAATATATTTCGGAGGAGCTATTCCCCAGTTGCTCATTGCACCTTGTGTTTTCTAATGTCACATGACACAAGTAGATCGGTTTTTCCGGGATCCCCCAAGTGCGGCCAAAATGAGTTCCTGTCGGTAATTGCTATCATATGCGGCTTTGAAGCCCATGAAGACGTAGTGGGTCTCTACTTGAAATTTTTTTCCATAATTTGTCCGAGTGGAAGGGCTTGGTATATATGGTCTATCTGCCGGGCCGGAAGCCAAACTGGTATAACGCATTAAAATGCTCATGTTAAATATGCCTGGATAAATGGGGCATATGGAACTGATCGTCCAGTCATCGGGCATGCTTATTTCCGCCCATACTTGCGGTTCCTGAATAATGAGTTCATACATGTGTCCTAACAAGTATTTGAAGAGCTCCGTTGGTGATCCATCAAAACTGTCGCGCTTGTTGTTCTTAAGCTTTTTTTTTATATATAAGCCTACCGCTTCTATTCTGGGTGGTGTAATTCGATCTTCATTGATTGAAGATTGATTATCTTTTGTCTTATCTCTCGCTTCATGTAGAATTAACGTCTGCCGGAAATGCTGCTTGAACACATCTACTTTTCCTTGCGCCTTGGTGACTTGGTTACCTTCACTATTTCGAAGAGCCTGCTTCCAGGTATTTTTACTTGCGATATAGGTACTATATGGGAAGTTATGGATTCGTACAAAAAATCGAACTCGAGATTTTGATCAAACTTTACATTACGATGATAGAGAAGTCAAAAAAAGTGGGTCTCGCAAAAACGTCCGTCTGTCTGTCTGTCTGTCGGTTCGACTACAGCCTAAACGGATGGGTCGATTTTCTTTAAACTTGGTACCTAGCGTTTTTTGGACATTCCCCCCACCCGTTTTTTTCTATTTTTTTTTAGGACCAAAATTAACAGTAGCAGTCATACAAAATTTCTTGGCCAAAAAGGAAAAACTTATTTTTCTCAAATCCAGCGCTACCGAATTTGTTTTTAAGAACTCAATAAATTTAAATAGTTATAAGTTGCCGTTTAATAAAAAATGGTTCCGAAAAATGGTTATTAATGGTACCTCCCAAAGAACCATTTTTTTGATTTTCGCTTTTCTCGAAAACGGTTAAACTGATTCTGATCGATTTTTTTATTAAGAATTATTGACACATTCTCAATAATATTGTGTACCAAAATTTTCAAAAAAAATATTTTTTAGATTGTTAAAAAAAGTTTTAATATTTTTTTTTGAAAACTCAATATTTCAAAAATGACTTGGTCGATTTGTATTAAACTTGGTAAATAGAAGTTTTTTAACTTTATCTAGAAGACATTTGAAAAACATTATTCTAATACCCAAAAATAACGGTGCCTCCTATACAAATGTTAAAAAACCGTTAAGAAAAATATTTTGTTTCTCAAAAACGACTCCTACGATTTTCATAAAAGTTTTTTTGTGTGTTAAAATTAGTACGATCTACCATTTAAAATTTTTAAATTTTATATTTTACGTTTATTAACAGTACCTCTCATAAAACGGTTTCGTTGATTTTCGACTATCTCAATATCTGATCAATCGAATAAAATTAGATTTTTTATTCAGAAGCTTGTAACAAATATAAATAAAAGTGCGTATCAAAATTTTCTAAAAAATGATTTTTGGATTTTTAAAAAAAAATCAAAATTATTTTTTGAAAATTCGATATTTCGAAAACTGGTGGCAGATATTTTTATGAAGTTCAGTTTTTAACGCAACATTAATAAATGCTTTAAAATGGCGTACCAATTATTTTTCTCAAAAATGTTAACAAAATTTTATATATAAAAAATTAATTATTTTTAAAACCACTCCTACGATTTTCAAATTTTTTTTCTCATAAATAAAGATTTATATAAGAAATCAGATGGTGTACATCGCGTTGGGTTAAAACGGATTCAAGGTATTTTAATCAATTTCTTTCTGATTTTGTTGTTTTAAAACAATTTACCAGTTTAAATAGTATAATTCCCTTTTATGCATATTGCATATGTGCAACACTAAGCTCTTTTGTTAATTTTTGTATACTCACATAATACCACCTGAAACTAAACTAAGATTTGGCAAATGGATAAAATATATAATCCTATAGCTAATTTATTTCAGACTATAGAACCACAATGTGATCGCGCATAAGAGCAAGTTCGTGCGACCCAGTCGTGCATATTTTTTAAGATGATTTTAAAATTTGAGGAACAATAAACTGCAAAGTCCAGCCTGTTACAAATGTTTTTGACCACCCCTCCCCCATTTTGAACGAAGGTCATCATCATCATCATCGTCGGCTCGACAACCGGGGTCCGGTCCTGGCGTCCTTCAACAAGTCTCTCCACCCATCCCGGTCTCGAGCCGCCGCCATCCAGTTGCGCACCCCAAGGCTCCGGGCGTCCTGGTCTACGCCATCTCTCCAGCGCAAGCATGGTCTACCACGCTGTCGTCTACCATAGAATGTACCACAAAGAACTTTCCGAGCAGGTTCCTCTTCGCTCATGCGAGCTAGGTGCCCTGCCCACCGGAGTCTACCGAGCTTAATTTTTGTCACGATATCTGCTTCAAGGTAGATTGCGTACAATTCATGATTGTACCGTCTCCGGAATCGTCCTTCCTCACATATGGGGCCAACAATTCTCCTTAAGACTTTTCTCTCGAACGCGGCTAAGAGGTCGGATTGCCTTTTGCTAAGCACCCAAGTCTCGGATCCATATGTGAGTACTGGCAGGACCATGGTCCTGTACAGCAGCAGTTTTGAAGTTATGGTGAGATTTCTGGATTTGAAGAGCTTTGACAGACTATAGTAGGCTCTGTTGGATTTGAGAAGCCGCCCGCGTATTTTTTCTTCTATATTGTTATCGGCTGCTACTATTGACCCAAGGTATTTAAAGGATTGCACCACTTCAAATTCGTGCTCCGCTACCTTGATTGTTTGACCAACTGTTCCTCTCGCATTCGACGCCACCATGTACTTTGTTTTACCTTCACTAATGTGCAGCCCCAGATTTTGTGCCGCCTGCTCGATCTGGATGAAGGAATCATGTACAGCTTGCTCGGTTCTTCCGATGATGTCGATGTCGTCTGCGTAAGCCAGTATCTGGCTGGACCTGTTGACGATGGTCCCTCTTGTTGCCGTGCCAGAGTCACGGATTGCTTTCTCCAACGCCAGGTTGAAAAGGAGGCAGGCCAAACCATCCCCTTGTCGGAGTCCATTAAAGATGTTGATTGGTTTGGATAGCAATCCGGCTATTTTTACTTGGCTTGTTACGTTGGTCATGGTCAACCTACATAGTCGCGTCAATTTATTTGGGATGCCGAATTCTCTCATGGCTTTGTAAAGTTCTACCCTGGCTATGCTATCGTAGGCGGCCTTAAAGTCTATAAACAGGTGGTATGTTGGGATGTTAAATTCTAGACATTTTTCCATCGCCTGCCTAAGGGTAAAGATCTGATCAGTTGTTGATTTGCCTGGAATGAAACCACACTGATATTGTCCGATGATGGTTTTAGCGTATGGGGTTATCCGGTCTTGTAGGATAGAGGAGAGTATCTTATAGGCGGTACTCAACAACGTGATACCTCTATAATTGCTGCACGTTGTGACATCTCCCTTCTTATGTATGGGGCAAATGATACCTTTTCGCCAGTCTTCTGGAATTTCTTCATGCTCCCACACGTGCACTATAATCTCATGAATTGCTTGACGTAAAGCTGGCCCACCGTGTTGAAATAGTTCGGCTGGTATACCATCGGCTCCCGGGGCTTTGTTTTTTTTTAGCCGGCCTATAGCCTTCTCAACCTCTTCTTTGCTTGGTGGCGGCAACATGGGTACTCTTCTTGAAGTAGTGGAGCCTCCACTTCTGCAGTGAGCTGACCATTTAGCAATTCATTGAAGTACACTTCCCATCGCTCCAGTATGCTTTGAGGATCGGTGATCAGATTTCCCTCTCCGTCCTTGCAGTATGTGCAGCGTGGTTTGTACTGCGTCATGTTTCGGACGGATTGGTAGAACTTCCGCGCCTGGTGCGGACCTCGCTCTCGACTTTTCTCTATTTCACAGATTATGTTCTTCTCCCAGGCTGATTTTTTCTGTCTGTGAAGCCGTTTTTCAATTCTTCTGAGCTCTTTATATTCGTCTTCGCGTGCCCACGTTCTATGAGATTGTTGCATTGCTCGGTACGCAACATTCTTACGTTCAGTCGCTAGCTTGCATTCATCATCAAACCAGTCGTTCCGATTTCTACGACTGCTGCCTAAGATGGAGTTGGCAGTACTAATGACAGTATTCTTAAGGCGTGTCCACTTCTCATCTACGCCCAGCATACTGGCTCCAGGACTTACTCTACCCAGTTCTAGGGCGAGTCCTAACGCATTACCAAAGGTGTTACTGGTGTTTTCATTGCGCAGAGCTGCCGTGTTGATTCGAACCTGATCGGCGGATGCAATACGTCTTCGCAAGGCAATCCGCCCTCGGAAAACCATACCAACAAGATAGTGATCCGAGTCGATATTGGCACCTCGGTACGTTCGTACCGTCATCAAGTTCGAGTAGTGGCGACGGTCTATCAACACGTGGTCAATTTGGTTACGAGTGACTCCATCAGGTGATACCCAGGTGGCTTTGTAGATATCTTTACGCGGGAACCTGGTACTCGCAACGACCATGTTTTTCGATGCTGCAAATTCTAAGACTCGAAGTCCATTGTCATTAGTGTCCTCATGCAAACTATGGGTGCCTGCGTAATGCCTGAATACCGGCTCCCGACCTATTTTTGCATTCAAATCCCCAAGGATAATTTTTACGTCATACCTTGGACAGGCATTGAGGGCCCTCTCGACATAGTAAGTCTCTTTTTCTTCGTCTGAGGACTCCTCCGTAGGTCCGTGAACGTTAATGAGGCTGATGTTCTTGAATTTGCCTCGCACGCGAAGGGTGCATAGCTTTTCGCTTATAGCGTTAAAGCCGATGATGGCAGACTTCATTTTTTCGCCGACTAGGAAGCCTACCCCGAGCACATGGTGTTTTGTATGACAGCTGTAGTATAAGTCATAATCTTTCTTCTGTAGAACACCATTCCCTGTCCATCTTATT
Source organism: Leucozona laternaria (assembly GCA_932273885.2). NCBI lineage: Eukaryota > Metazoa > Arthropoda > Insecta > Diptera > Syrphidae > Leucozona > Leucozona laternaria. Next base: position 27,428,199 of record OW026366.1, on the reverse strand, counting down.
TCTTGAAGTGCTGTTATGTCAGCTTTATATTTTGACAGGGCATCGGCTAGCTGCTGAGCAGCTCGAGCTCTATAGAGCGATCGTACGTTCCATAAGAAAATTCGTAAATCGTTATTCCGTTTTCTTTGCGTGGGTTGTCGTCGTGAGATCAGTCCGTTTCCGAGGCTTGTTGCTGGTCTCGTAATTCTCCTAGTTTTACGGAACAAGGAATTAACCTGTTGCCAACCTGTGGAACCAGCCTGATCATATTAGCCAAACCTTTTTAAAGGCTTGTTTCTAGCGGCCGCCGCGAAGAGGTTATGATCACACTTCCACCAGTCCGAATAGTTACGGCACGTGCATGTTTTCGTATGCTACATGTTATTCCCCCTATTCGGCTGATGGCTGACCGCCATCATGAACGAAGGTATTTTACTATAATACAAGAAGGTACATATATGTTTATTTAGTTCACTTAAAATTCAATATTTTCAAACTATAAGTGACAGCATGTAGGATACTTGAATATTGTCTGCCAATCTACATTAACATTTATTTGTAAAGTACTGGGTTTACAAAGATATCTATTTGTATGCCTTCAGCTTAAAGTACCTTTACATATTCATATAATATTTTCAAACACGAATCTTGAGCCTTCAATCATTCTAAGAGAATAGGTAGGTACCGTTTGGTCTCAACAATTCAATAAAACTCTTCGTTTCTTTTTTATGAGTACAAGAAAAATTCAAACAAATCAATTGTCCATGTAAAAAAGTCCTATATGCAAGATTCGTATAATGAATGAATGTATGTCCATACATCTACTTTTTAAACACCCGAAACTGGCATTATTCCCATCAAAATCAAGCTAACTGCGATTGTTATCCCATAAATCTCTTGAATTCGGTCAACATCAATTGAACCATTAAAATTCAAAAATTATTATGGCCAACGATTTTTTTTTTTTATTAAATTAACACCGTTTTTTTCATCGTTCATTACACACCCAAGGCAGTGCTTTTTTTCTTTAAACAAAATCTTACGAGCACAATACACAATTTTATTGCTGAGTCAAGCCCATAATTGGCAAAGCCGACATAAGTTTGCCAGCTTTTTCCTATTCCAATCTGTATGGGGTGTGTATTATAGGTATGGAACAGACGCTCATATAGCGCAGCTTATACTCTTTTCCATTTGATTCCACCACCTATCCCATACAACTTGTAGTTGGTACCAAACATGTATAAGTTGGCAAAAAAAGTAAAAAGAAGTATATCCAACAGTTATCGCTAAATATAATATAAATTTACTATATACTATATACGTTCCGATCAAAAGAAAGCAAAAACAACAAATGGAGAGCTACTTTCACCCAAGGTCATTGTGTCTTTTACCGGACTGTGGACTCTCGTCTGTCGGCTGCACGATGATCATCAAGCACTGCACCACCACAAACCACGGTAATTTTTTTTTCGAGTCGTAGATACTGGCAAGTTTTTTGTTTTTCAACTTTTATCGATCAATAGCTCCGTCAATAGAGTGCGCTGTCCGCAGTGTTAGTTGTAAGCAAATATTTTGCAATTATAGTTGCACTTAATAAATATTTGCTGAAGAGCTGATTGAACTATAGCTGAATTGGAGAAAATATCCGCGAAATGACTCTCGCAAATAACATGATTTGAATATAAATATCATTTGTTTTTTTTTTGGTTGACTGCAAACATTTAAAATGCACATGCGGTATAAATAATATCAGGTAGGTACCTATGTAGGTACATAGCGGTCCCAAAAAAATAAAAATAATATTAACGAAAATATTTTCGGTTCGACAATCTGACCTTGTTAATGAACATGAAGCAAGGTTTTCCAACGGTCACGATACCGCTTCCATCTCACTCTGGTGTATTTCAATGAGCCCCGGCTCTTGGCTTAAATGAACTCGAACTTCGTCTTCAAAGAGTCACTGTCATGGCCCTTTTTTCCTCTTGATGGTGACTGTATGCAGCAACTAGCTTGGTAAACATAAAATCGCACACACCAGTACAATGTTATGCATTGGAAATTTATAGTCAGGGGAATTTCATGAAATTGTTTCTTACATTTCTTTGTTTGCACTTAAATCCCAGTGTTTCAGTGCGTGATCATTCCAGTTCCGGAGTTAAATTCTAATTAACTCCTAAAACATGTTTTTCAGTAAATTTAGATCCCGACTTAACTCAACGAATTTGGTGATTATCTGAATAAATATTTCTGTCAGATGCATTTCAAAACACCACATCAGAGAGGGCGACACTAGAGACCAGGATCATTTCTAATAATAAAACAGTTAGTTTCGCACTTTGATTTCGATAGATTTTTGACAACTGAAAGTTAAAGTTAATCGTACACTGAAAAAGTGCTTCTGAGTCAACTTGAGTTTAATTTATTTGTAGGATTAAATAAAACTATGCTTTAACTCAGAGTTAACTTAACGTACCGCCGCTGCCATTATCTAAAATGGGACTTGCATCGAAGAAATCGAAAGGTTTTCCACACCAACGAATATATTTGATTTATCAAAAAATGCTGCGAATTAATTAGGTGTTCTAAGTTAGTCTGCGATTTTTAATGAAAGTTAATTTAGCGCAAGTGAAAAAGTATCATCTCTTTGCACTCTTTTCTCCACTTGATTAAGCGAACTTATCTGACTGGACGACGAATGAGAATAAAACACATTCAAACAATAAGGAAAAACACAAAGAAAAATGAGCGATAACTCTGCAATTTGTCCAACCTCAGAAATTTCGTCTAGCTCGGCCAACACATACGTCCCTCGCCTACGTGCTTAAAAATCGCAAGAAGAGATTGCATCGATTAAAAGCAGTCTCAGCAATGTCCATCAGTTTGATCTTAAGTATTTTTTCTTTAAACTTCAGTTCACACTACCTTACCATGTACACAAAAACAGAAAAGCCATCTATCCACCAGAACAAGAACTAGTTTTTGGATCTTGAAATAGATCCTTATAGAAATCAGGATTACGTGTTATTTTTATATTTACGTGTTAACAATTGATCTGAATCAGGTCATATGGATACTAAAACGCAGCTAAAACTTCCGCCAAAATCTAGAAATTTTTGTTTACACCGTGCAAATGGTCTTAAACTGCCAATATTTTCGTCATTAAAAATCTGACAAGAACAGTTGACGTTTAACTCATTTTTGAACACAAATTGCAAAAAAAAATGATCATTAACATAAAACCAACACCATGGTGTCATTTGTTTTGTTTTGTTAGTCTAGTGAAATTCACCCTTAACAAATTCATGAAAAGAATCACGTTTATTGGATTCGAGCTCGATTTCTGTTTAATCCGGCAAATGGAGTAAACGGCATCTTGCTTTGCTACTGCTGCTGGCTAAAGTGGTAGATATAGCTATATTTTGTATGCGGGCTTGATCTGGGCAATACAGTCGTTTTGAAACCGGCATAAGCCAAACCAAAAGCCAAACCAACATACACCGAGTTAGCTCTGGGAAACTAGGTCAACGAACAAGGTTGGTTACAAAAGCGCGCGCGGTGGAGCACCCATACCAGAGAAACTCACTTTTCCAGTTGAGACTTTTTTCAATTCCCTCTCTTCTTTAATGGCATTTTTATTTTTTTGTTGTATATTTTCCTTAGCTCTTTTTTACATATACACAGACACAGTTATTATTAGTTATTTTATTTTTTGTTTTGGATCTTTTGAATGTAGATAACTACATACATATATGTATATGTTTATGTATATGAAGTTTATACCTGTGTGTCTCTTTTTTATAAGCAAACTTTGTAGGTGAGTAGTTATTCTTTTAAGATTTGTTTGACCACAAACAACTGAATCCTAATCTCATCAGCCATATCGTTATCTTAACCTACAGACAATTTATGAATTCGATCTCCATTGAAGTTTTGCTAAAATTGAATGTAATTTAATTTATCTAGCGATTAATATTCAGGATTAGAAAAAAGTATACGTATACATATTAATGTTATGGCCCGAAAGATAACATTTCAAATGTAAAAAAAAAACAACTTAACTTCGGTTGTATGTATTTTTATGAATCTCATTTTAATAATCTACCAAACCCCACAAACTTCACATTTTGGCGCAAAATTGTAGTCGACTTAGTTAGATGTTAAGGCATTTTTAGTATGGTGCTAGGTTAAAAAGACGACTTTTTAAATTTTAAATGAGCTTAGCATCTTGCTTTCTTTTTCACATTTTATTAAAATAAAATCACTAAATGTCTATTTTATCTTTTTACTCCATATACAAACATACCTATGCCACTTTAATATTTACAAAACGTGCGTCGCATCGCATAAAAGCAGAGTGGCGAATCCCTTTCAACAAAGAAATCGATTTTTTTTCTAAATAGAATCGATTTTTTTCTTAACAGAATCGATTTGTTTCTGTCAATTGTAAGGAATTCGTAAAAGAATCGAATTTTTGTTCGTGTGATTGTGTGTATTACTAGACAGCTGCAATTAATTATTTGTGTAGTCATATTGACTGAAAATACTGTTGAATTTTGTTTAATTATGTAGAATTCGTTGCAACCAAAAAATAAACCAAAAATTCCGCAACTTTCAATTTGACGTAATAGAAATGCCAAGTCTTCATAGTGTGTGTGCAAATCGGTGTGAAATCTTGCTAAAAACGCAAGATTTGTTTGACAGAAAAGAATCGATTTTGTTTAGAAAAGTCGCGGAATCTTGGGAAGACAAATTGTTTTTTTTTTTTTTGTTGGTTGCAACGGATTCTACATAATTAAACAAAATTTTCAACAATATTTTTAGTCAATATATATATAGCTACACAACACATTTTCAAGCAAAAATAGCCAAGGATTGTCCCTAAGAAATGCTTTAGAGAAGCTAAAAAACTCCTTTCTTACATATGATCAAAAACCCGTGGAACATAATTTAAAAACTGCATCACTGAGCTCAATTTTAATGGTTACAAGGTTTGGAATATACTGATTTAATTTTTTAAATTATATTTTCCAATTACCCCTCTCACTTTCCATTAATAAAGACTCTAACTATGAGTTCTGTATGAATGAACTGATATGTACCACTCTATTCTGGTCGACGGAAAATGGAATCATGGAATCTATACTGAACGCTAACCCACTAAAAAAATCTAATCTATTTTGATAAATTCGGTATTTCTGTACGCTAATCTATTTGAACGTCTTCTTAGTGCCTGATTACATGGGTCTTTTTACTGAAGGTCATTTTACTGAACTCGTGATTTCACGGTGAAGAAAAATCCTTTCATTTCAATCTACACTTCCCTATCTCACATCCTTAAAATCAATATATGTTTCACTCACACGTTTCATGCTGAATCTGAAAATATCAAATGAAACTGGCGCATCGGTGAAATTTGGGTGGATTCTACCTTCTCTTTTTTACGCACATAAAATCTAACTGTCTCACCGATGCGCTCTTCAGTCAAACGACCCATGTAATCAGGCACTTAGGATTTATCTATCATCCCATTAATGCACTATAGAGTGACGTAAAATGTTTGGTTTATTTTATTGAGGTGTAAGTACCTAATTGCGTTGGAAATTTCGTTGCATTTAACCCATTAGGCATAGGTTAATTTCTGTTTCTACTGTCAAAAATTAAACTAGAAATCAAATCTGACAACTGACACACGTTACCAAAAAGTTATAGATATCTAAATATTTTTGTTGAATTTAAAGGAACAAGAAAGAATTTTGTATACAAAACTTAAAAAAAAAAATACAGAAAAAAATGCTTAATATTTTGAAAAAAATTTCAAATTTGATGTGCAAAATAAAATACATGCCTATGTTTGAAATTAGAAGGAACATGAAACGTGTTCGTTTAAAGTCAATACTTTCTTACGATTAACCAAAAAAATGTCAAATTTAGCTAAATCCTATTCCTGTTTATAATATTCAACCAATTACTCTCAATGCTTGTTTCATGAAAAATATATCGGCGCAAAATTCTAAAAAAGCCGAATTTTAAGGTATTAAGCTACGATTATACGGTCAACGCGAATGATCAACGCGTTGACTCTCTGACGTCAGAATGACGTTAAATACACACGATTTAGCAGCTTTGTGACAGTATTTTAAGTCATTCTGACGTCAGAGAGTCAACGCGTTGACCTTCTAATCGTGGCTTTAGTATGATACTACTCAATTTTGTATTTTTAAAACAATTTACTAATTTTTCCTAATTTTAAACACTTTTTAACTAATATCGTGCCAAACCTATTTTTTAAAACTCATATAGCTCAGATATACAAAATGAAATCCTGGAGACATGTTCTGATACTTTTAAAACCGAAATATACAATAAGTCCGTTTATACATTTAAGTAGTTTCAACGTCCTAGCTGACGAAAAAAAGGATGTTTCTGGCAGTGAAAAACTTTCCATATATGCCTTCGCCATCGCTTGCAAAAAAACTTTCCAAAATATCATAAAAAACCACACCAGAGAACAAAACAAAAAGCAAAAATATCGTCGAGTGATCCTTCTACCGAAGTTTTGAAATTGCTTAATGTATGTGACAAAACTTACTTAAGAGGTATTGGCCGTGTTTTTTTGCAAGTCCATATGGATTTGTCGAAAAAAACGACATCGGGACTAATAGTTTTACACGTAAATACAACAACTTAAATCCATATAGACTTAGCTAAGTCCAGATAATTATCGGGACTTACGTACTGTAAGTAAGAAGTTCCTAGGTCCCGATGTCGTTTTTTTTCGACAAATCCATATGGACTTGCAAAAAAACACGCCTATTAACTTCTTGCTCACGATTTTGGGCACACTTCCAGTGACCACAGGGACGTGTTGAAAGAATCTTTCCAACGATAAAAACGATTAAGACAGTGTCCCGAAGCGATATGAGCAATGGAAGTATAAGATGAGGTGATTGGTTTCATATAAAAAAATCAAGACTTTTTCTGCTTTAAACAAAATGTGTAGGTATACAAAAATAATTTTAATATGTACTTTATGAACTTAACATATATTTATTTAAAAATTAATAAAAATCTATGAATTGGAATCTACCTTTAGTTTTTATTTTTTGTTCAAAAAATTGTTCGTAAGACTTGGAAGCCAGCCCCTTCCGAAACAAAATCCTGGCTACGGCCCTCTGGCTCTTATGGGAAATCATGGCTCTTGGCCTAGGCTACAAGCAGACGGCATATAATTGTCGCAAATGATTGTGAGTCTGACGTCATTTTTAAGTCGTCTGAACACCCTTTTGGGACAATCCGCATATGCTCGCAAACCATTTGCGGAATATGTGCGACGCCAAAATTGCATTCAAGCCTGTGACTTTCTTGAATATTGTGTGAAAAGTGTGCGAGCATGTGCTTGTGCAGGCATATGCGATCATCGCAAACATTTGCTATGGCACGAAAACTTTCTCTTTTTCATAATTTTCTGGAAAAAAAGTAATAGCAGCCCACTTTCTTTTGGACATTTTCAATTTATTTCCGCACTTTTAAATATTCCAGACGAGCTACATCAATAAACACAAACACAAACCATTTTCGAAAAACTATGAAATTTTCGAAAACCGGAATGGCATATGATTGGAATTGGGTGATATGCGGACTTTATAGCACATCGTCTGAACACCTCGCCTAACGACCACAACATTTGCGATCACTTTTGTGGAAACGTGATGTGCGGGTGCCTTGAGGGTCATTCATTTCGTGGTTTCAAGTTGGTTGCGCTGGCATTTGACACCTGTCAAACTCAGCTGTCATTTTAAGTGTCATAATTTAAGTGTTTGTCATTTACGGTAATAGATCGCTTTAACAATCGAACAATGCGTTAAAGTTATTAAAACTTACTCAACAATAGTGGTGATTCAAACGTAGGCACTTTTCGCCCATTGCGCGATGATTATGGTCGTCATAATCGATCGACTACGCAAGCAAAATTTGAAGAGGGTGGGAGCGTTACTGATGTCGTAAGGCCTGTCTATCATTGTAATTGACGCTCAGTCGAAAATATTGCTGCTGCAAGTGCAAGTGTTGCTGCTGATCCGATTTTTTCGATTTCCTGGCATAATAATAGTTTTTTTTTAGCCGGGGATTGAAGATCATGACTTTGACGATATGTGGTTCCAAGAAAACGAATTAAGGCTTTATTGCGTGAGAAGTTTCCTGGTCGAGTAATTTCACGTTTTAGCGAAATCAATTGGCCACCAAGATCATGCGATTTGACACCGTTGGAATTTTTTTCTTCAGGGCTAATCCCCGAACTCTTGACACGTCAAAAAAATTAAATCCAGCATTCGAACCGAGACAGTTTTTTTTTTCATATCTTGTGAACACCCCCATATGCAAGTGAGAATTGATGTAACTATTTATAGAATCTGCAACACATTTTTACTTTTAAATGTCGTCTGCTCATATCTTCAGGCATTTTTAAATTTTCTGAAATTTCCTGAAAATTTTATTCTCAAAAATTTGAAATGCAACATCGTTCGAACTATTAAGAACCACTAGATTGCAGAATTTTAACAAGATCTGTGTAACCATTGAAAATATATACGTGAATTCCCAAAAAAAATATTTCCTCAAAAAAACGTAGAATATTTTTTCCTGTTACCTACATATTATGTACATCTACATACATACATATATGAATTTTTTTCCAAAAACCTAAGACCCAATTTTCTTACAATTACCTTAAAGGCTGTCCCAAACCAACGCGAAACATTCGCGCGAATATGCGATGGCTGAATAATGTTCGAAGATTCGCATCGCGCCAGTGTGGGTGCTCCCATTAATCTCCATGTAAATTAATTAAGACAAGCGGAAGTTTCGTTGTCGCGCCGAAAATCGCAAAAAATCGTTTTTAGATTCAGTTTCAAAAATAAAAGGCAAAATTCAAAAAAATTAAATCTCGCTCTTTTTAGAAAGTCTCACCTTTTTTTATTTTTGTTCGGGTTTAAAACTTTATAACTTGTTCCAAAGCTTTTGCAGAAGCTAGTACCTACATATATTTTTAAAGATATAGCTTATATATAAGCTTTTATATGCTCAAATATTTAAAATCAAAGATTTTCAAAAAAATCACATCTTATTGACTTTTTGAACAACAACAACAACTTAAAGGTGCTACCACCAATTGTTTACGAATTAATTTATAATTCGTTTGTTTTGGCTAGAGATACAGCTGTTTCAAGGGGTGCCAAGCCGCCTATCATCAGTCTCCTCTTATTAGTGGTGCTGAGCTTAACTCCAATTTTATTATGAAAAACTTTCTACATGCCCACCATACATGCCGCCTCCACTGGGCATGAACGATGCTCGGATTATGAACATGTCTTTAAAAAATCCAATGGAGGCAGAAAAATCCATGTCATGTAGTGACATAATCCATACAAGTCAGATTGTGAATTGGATTGTGGTTGTGATGCTGGACATCGTTGATGCCCAGTGGAGGCGGCATGATAGGGATCGAACCCACGATATCAGATTTATTGCTCAGTCTTAGTCCCCTTTCACACGAGGAAACTGAGTTGCCAGCAACAATCAGTTTGATGGTGAGAAGGGCAAGAAGTAAGAGGGGAAAATGAAATCTCCCCGGTCAACGATTCGAGGAGATTTTTTTGACATTCCTCTTCACACACACAGTAGAGTGTGTTCAACCAAAATATTTCAAAAGGAAAATACAGAAAGTTTCCACGATTTTGTTTCTTCGTGTGAAAGGTACAGGAGATTTTTAAGGATATTAAAAGAAAACGTCAAAAAAATCTCCAGCAACTTGTTTCCTCGTGTGAAAGGGGACTTAGAAGCCGTATGCACTACGCATTCCGCCGCTTGAGACCACTGACGTCACAGATCGAAAATGGGTTGTTTTTGTTTATCAAATGCATTTGCAGCATCAGCATTTTTCTAAGCGCCTTTCATTCTAAGCGACTGTCATCTTATGATGAAAAAGACAGAATATCAAAAAAAAAAATTTCTTTCCAAGTTAAGTCAAGCCATCATGGAAAGTAATCAGTAGGGAAAATCTAGACGATGAAAACTTGTCAAATACCTACTCATACGGTTCTAGCTATCCCAAAAATTTTGAAAATTGTATTTTACTAAACATTTTTTTTTAATAACACTTGATAATTATATATTATGCAAAAACGAACTGCCCAAGTTTGAAAACATAGAAGAGTCATTTGTGACATTTTTAGTCAGAATAGTTGACTTCTTAATTTTAAATGTTAAAATATGAAACACACATTTACTTATAGCGGAAATTTATATCTTTCTGCAAAGCGGGAATTTATCTCTTTGCATGAATACTAACAATTTTTCAAAAAGCAAATTATCAACATACACCCAACAGCAGGTACCTATTAATATTTATGAATAAGGGTATTAACGCAACGTCGGAAAACCATCGTAAATGTCCCAAAGTTTACTCTGTCTTAAATGAACTGTCAAAATTTGTACAGGAAACCTTTTCCAGCAAATCGTAAACTTTCCGACAAGAATTTGTGTCGTAAACGAAAGTGGTAAACGTAGTAAACTTTTTTTCAATGAGATTATGACATTGTCTGAATGAGCTGATTGGTTTACCTCATCATTCACGCAAAATGTTGTAAAACGTTTCATGAAACGTGCGTCGAAACTATACGATTTACAACGTCGGAAAGTTTCCATTTCCAACGTTGCATGTATACCCTTAATGAATAGATCATAAAAATGGGAAATAATGAAATGTCTGTTCGCATACTGGACAAACCTGAAAATTTCTACAAATTTTTGTCCAAAATCCTTCAAAGTTAATAGGTATAAATAAAAATAATTTCGTAGAAATAAGAAGTTTTGTACAGTACGCTAACAGACATTTAGTTGAAATCACAGATTAGGCACATGAAGATTAGATGTTTCGAACGTTTCACGCTCCAAAACCCATTTGTTTATATTAGCCGTGTTTTTTTTGCAAGTCCATATGGATTTGTCGAAAAAAACGACATCGGGACTAATAGTTTTACACGTCAATACAACAACAACTTAAATCCATATGGACTTAGCTAAGTCCAGATAATTATCGGGACTTACGTACTGTAAGTAAGAAGTTCCTAAGTCCCGATGTCGTTTTTTTCGACAAATCCATATGGACTTGCAAAAAAACACGCCTATTGTCGTTTTTGTAATTTCATCCCGTGTTGATGTGAATTGCAACAACAATTTAACCTGTGTAAAGATCCCTAACAACTATGCCCAACATCACAATCACAATCCAATCCACAAATTAAAATGGCTGCCGGGGATTCTCATCTTCATGTGGGTCATCTGTGGTTGAAATTATCTGATTGCCAAATGTGAATTTGTGTTCGAAATTAAACAATTTGTAATCGAAATAAACTAAATTATTCAAACAACACACCCTTCTGCGATATGGTACTTCCATCGAAGTGCAGACGACGCTTAATACAACTCTCCAATCACTCTACTCGATTTTCCAGCACCTTTGTAGCTTGTCATGGCATCTCTTTTCCACCCAATCAATCATCAAGCTCTAACATCAACTAGTGCAAAAGGGACAAGTCTTACAAAACAATTTTTTTCTTGTGCATTGCACAAAAACTCTACACGAACTGAACTAAAAGTGAAACAGCAGGAGCAGCAGTATTTTGTAGAGAGTCAGACTAAATGGCAAAATTTCCTTTCGACTGTTTTTCAATAATTTTTTATTAAAGATTTTTCCCTGAATAAATCTCCATATTATGTTATTTTAACTTTACTAAATTCAGATTTTCATTTAATTAAAATAATACCATTCGGCATTTATTTTAAACAAGTTTATCACCGGTGTTTTGTCGTGTTTTACAAAGTCGGCCGTCGTTGTTTCAACAAAAAAGAAAGAAAAAAAAAATGCTTCGGCGATAACTCGGATGAGAAGACTCGGGAGTCTTGTGGCACTTTGTAAGAGTTCCTTTCATCTTTTTTGTATTTATTTTTAGTTCATAATTACCTGTGCTCCATTTTATTGCATTGAAAATTATTAATTTCATTGAATCCTATAAGAATTTCATGCCAAGACGCCAATGGGAAAATGAAAATCTACCTTCTGTTTGTTGCACGACGGCAACTACGAAGCAAAACAGTACTGCTGGCCGATTGAAATGTGCCTGGAAAGTGTTACTAATAGATAATTGATTTTTCCTGCATCACCTTCAGCTTCAGATGAGTGCGATGAGTTCCAAAAATTCCTCTAATCTTGGTGTGGGCTTCGTATGCAGCTCTAAATTGTCGTTTGTCAGTGTGAAAACATTTTTTTTTTTTTTTTTTCTGATTATTCCAAACGCTAATAACTGGGTTTTGTGTGGGCTCGCTCGAGAAGTGGGAAAGAATGATCTTTTTTGAACGAACGCCTTTGGGAAGGTGTTTCTTCTGCAGAGTGTGTGATAATAATTCCATTTCCGGTCGTCGGATAGGATTTAATACAAAAATGAAAACTAAACTCGCTTTGCTTGTCTTTTGCTTCCATGTCAGAGATTTTATTCTTTTTTTTTAATTTTTTTTCTGTTCTTGGTTCTCATTCCTCATCCTCACTTTTCGTCTTCAGCACGATATGATTCATAGTTTAGATAAAGAAAAAAGTATGGTACGAGGAATTATTGTAAGCAAATTCAATCCAACGCATTCGTAATCATTCGTTTGATAGGTCTCAGTCACATAAGTTTATTAGAAATGTATTAATAATCAATTATTTGTAAACAATCAATGGAAAAATATTATTTTTAAATTGTTGTATTTAAAGTAGAAATAATATACTTTCCAACCTCATTTCTGCGAAATTTGTTTAAAGGTTATTTTGCTTTTGTTGTCTAATAAAAAAAAAAATATCAACTATCGGTTTAATTACTGCATTGTAAACGAGGGTATTGAATAAGTGTAAGTTACTCGAAGTGATATATGTATGCAATACATTTTATAACAAATTTGTTACCACAACTTTAGATAAACAAGAAAAGAGTTAGAAAAACTCTGGCTGGAGCTTAGTGCAACGATAAGTTTATTCTTTAAACTACTTTCGCGGATTTTGAGAAGCAATTACTTAGAGAATTGCACATATGTATTTCAAAGTGGAAAATGAGTTTACTATAACAAAATCTATGTACATATTTTAAGAGTTCAGTTAGTTTCGAAGATAGTCCTCCAACTCATCTCCATTAAAATAAAACCAAAAGACAGCTGAATTGTGTGGTTTATTCAACTTTGTGCTACAACATCTTCCTGCGACTCCATGCTGCGAATCTGTGTAAAAGTTTTGTTTTTGATTTCAGTATTGTCCAAATCCCACGACTCTGTGCTCAGTCTTCTCCCTAGTTTCAGTAATGCATGTATTTGTAAAGTACCTACCTAGTTTTAGTAATGTACATATTTCAAAATGTTGTCAATACAACCTGTCCATGTTGGCGACGGACAAAAAACGATAGTATTCTTGCTGCGTCTAAATGCCAAGGGAAATACCTAAGTCCTAAACTTATGTCTTAACCATGGGATAGGTTAATGTAGGTACTATATTTACCTTTAAAATGTGAGTACATATTATATCAAAACTTAAAATTTTAAGTTCGAAATATCAACCCATATATATGGCTTATACCTATTAGGGTGTCCCTTTTTCTGAAAAAAATTAATTAAATTAGGCGATTCTTACGACAAAAAAAAAAATCTCACTACCGCTTATATCAACTTAACCGAGTCCTTTCTGCCAAATTGTAAAAAAACATAATTATTTTTGGCATAATTTTTTTAAGAAACAAGTTATTATTTTATATACAAATTTCACTTCGCTTCTAAAACTGTTTTTCTATGGTTTTAAATTTTGTTTGGAAGTCATATTTGGCTTGGTATGCATTAAGAGGTACCTACATATATGTTCATCACAAGTCGAAGGTTCTACATTTTGAGCAAAATTTTATTCGGAGGACGCCAGTCATAATATAAGGCATGTTTGGAAACGTGAAATTTCTTGTGAATTTATACAATTTTACAAATTTGCACAAATTGTCAAAAATTCCAGTTTGTTAATTCAAAAAAGTTGCAACGAGAACGAGAGAGTAAATTGTTTCCCCTCTATTGGATAACTTGCGATTTTGTGCTACATAATTTTCTGTGTACAAGAAGAGTAAAGACTTTAAAAATAACTTGCTGTTATAATCTTTTGCTTTTAATTTAAAGTTGTGGTTAAGAATGTTAGTATTTTTTTAAATTGAACGCAAATTGTTAACAAAGCCGACTTGACATATGATTGTTGATGTGAGAAGTGAGATTTTGACGTTTTGTACACCAAAGTGGTTCAATGCGTTTTTTCACTTTACTGTAAATGTGTCCGTTATTGAGAAATTCGGTCTCACTTTGGTGTTTTGACAGGTTTTAAACATTTTACTGAAAAAAGATACCAAACAGATTCAATAAGTCGATAGTCGATAACGTTTAGCTCAGTTGTTGCAATCAGTAAGTTCGCTCCAGACCTTGTTGGATCAGGAAGTTTTATCCATTCTCATTTCTAAACTGCACAGAGGTTTGTGTATCGCGTTTCTTTAAATGCAGGCATAAGTGACTTTAAAATAAATACATTCTTAAAGAGACCAATAAATTATAGACAGCGAGTTCCAAGCAGGCTCACATCAGTCCAAGACGCATTACAGCTGTCTAAAAATACACAATTAAAGACTTTCTTACACGTTATTAATAACAAAAATGGTTGTCTACGCGCTCTTAACTACACAATAGTAGCTGTAGCTACAGATAATTGATCATGATACCACCTTATAGTGTATTATTCCTTTTACTTCCAAGCTAGAATTTTATTTTAAATTTCTTACAAAAGGCTTTAAGTTTATTCAACTGTGCAAACACAACTGTCTTGTCATTATATATTTACCCATTTTAAACTTTTATCCATTAATTTTAAACCTAGCGTAAAAATGTTCGCAATCAATTTGTTAGCTGTTTATGGTCTTAAACACATATCAAATTTGTTTTCTCATAGAAAAAGTGAATCATATAAGATTTTATCAGTTGCAATTTGGCACTATTGCTATTGGCACCATTTTGTCTCACTTCAAAGACATAATATTGATTAATGAGTAATCATAACCAATTCTAAATATTAAAACTCAAATGAACTTACGAAGAAGATCAGAATTATGCGAAGAGCATACAATCTGTTTTAAAAGGGTGTTTTATATCTCGTTAGGTGTTGATTCGGATAAAGCCGTCAAATTGATTTTAAAGCAAACAATACTCGTTCGGTTGTATTTGTTGATCTTTGCAAATTTGCACTCGCTATTAATTTATGAAACTAAATAATCGCTCTTTTGTTTTTGAAAATTCGGATTACCTATTTGACTAAATTATTTTGTTTTAATTTCAGATTTTATAAGTTACGTACCCCAGTAAAAGCAGATTCATATAAGCATAAAAAGAAAAAAAAATAACTTTGGAATCATCATAAATACATTACTAAATATACAGCCTTACACAAATAACAGCAATGTCCAGCGAAGAAGACAAACCTCCCGCACCACCGGTGCGATTGACAAGCAATAGAGGTGGTGACCGAGGTGGGGGCGATGGTCCACCAGTTGATATGCGGCCCTTGCCTAAAGGTAAATATTTTTTTTAATTAAAACAAATTTAACTAAAATAAAATTTTAATAATTAATTTAAAACATTTTGAAGTGAACAAAGTTGATATCAATATAAAAATGGAACTGTTGGTCAACATTATATTAGAAAATCCTTCGATTTCGATTTTGAAAGAATGATTCCGTGTAACATAGATATTCTGCAATATATTCTAGAAAGCAGCAAGCTCGGTAGAATGGGCGTTTTAATTTAAAAAAGAAAAATTACCAGTCCGATAAACTTTACAACGAATGGTTTGTTTAGTGAAGAGTTCACTCTAAGATTGAACTAACAAAATAGCTTATGTTCATAATGATTTTCTTTTCTTACATTTATGATTTATCACATATCATCATGCGTAGACTTAACTTAAACAATTCCACAAAATGGTACAAATTTACTTTTAAAATCGAATGTCGCACATTTTATGTTAAAAGGTTTTCAACCGACAAATCCTGTCATCTCGGATATGTGAACATGACATTTGCTTATCAGCAGGAAATAAGGTCTGTTTGGGTAACATGAAATTTCTTGCGAATTTGCACAAATTGTCAAAAATACGTGTTTGTTAATTAAAAAAAAAAAATGCAACGTGAGAGCAAATAATTTCCCCTCTTTCCATTCAAAATGGCTAGCAAAGTACTCATAAGTACTTCGCCTCCTCCAAAGCAACACGGCTTTAGACATCGTTCTACCAATTTTGGAGAAGTTTTTCAATAGCTGTTAAAACTTACTCCACATTCATTTCCATTCCATACCCAAAGCTGGCAAATGTTCCCATGTAAACCCAAAAGATCTCAGACCTATCAGTCTATCGTCATTCCTTTTTAAGACTTTTGAACGACTGATTGATATTCATATTGGAACAAGCATTGATTCGAGGCTTCTGTCTACGGCTCAACATGCTTACTGCAAAGGGAAATCGGTGGACACAGCTCTACACACACTGGTTAGAACCATAGAATATTCCCTCCACCATAAGGAGTACACTGGTTGCTTTCCTAGATACTGAAGGCGACTTTAATAACGTCGACACATCTGCACTGTCATGTCTGGAAGTAGATGGTCCGCTTGGTGAATTGATTAATCAAATGCTGACCAGCAGGATTATTAATTCAAAACTGGGCGGCTTTTCTGCAAGAAGAACTGTCAGCAGAGGTACGCCGGAACTTGGTAGTAAATGAGCTGCTGACAAGCCTGGAAGCGAAGAGCTACAGAGTAATTGCCTATGCGGACGATGTTATTGCCGCATCAGGAAAGCTTCTAAACACCTTAAAAGAACTCCTATACGCCTTAAACAAGTTAATAAATTGGGCAGATCGCTGTGGACTGGGTGTTAACCCTGATAAGACAGATCTTGACCTCTTCTCAAGGAAATACAAAATCCCACACATAGACCCTCCGTCTATCAAAGGGATTGCACTTAAATTCTCAGACGAACCCAAATATTTCGGCTTTATCTTAGATAAGAAGTTAAAATGGAAACCCAAAAAACCATAAAGATTCAAAAAGGCCACTGTTGCACTCTTCTCATGCAAAAAAACCGTAGAAAACAAATGGGGTCTTAAACCCAGCATTACTCATTGGCTATACACCTCGGTTGTCAGACCGATTCTTACATACGGTGTGACAGTATGGTGGACCTCTTTAGAAAAAAACGACAAATTGCGAAAAACTAAGCAAGGTCCAACGTTCAGCCTTTCGTTGTATGTGCGGAGTATTTCGTACAACCCCTTCTGCTGCATTAGATATTATGTTCCATTTAGCACCTCTTGATATGATATGACACCCTTTCGCCTTAAAGCTTCCTCACAGTGAACTAATAATGACATTCGTCACTCCATCATTCTGAACTCATTCGGAACAATTCCAAGTAACATTGACTACACCATCCCACAGTTACATTTCGATGAAAACTTTCAGGTCACCATACCCTCCATCGAACTTTAGGCGATAAAATTTCTAACACAGATATCCGCATTTTCCCAGATAGCCAAGCCGCCATAAAACTCTGGAATCTGTGTCTACCAACTCTATAAGAGCCATTAACTGTCGATCATCTTTCATTGAGATTGCGCAGCAGTTTAATATTCACCTCTTCTGGGTGACGAGCCAGAAGCCGAAGAAATTGCAGGGCTGACGAACTCGCCAGAATTGGAACAACTCTACCTATTTTGCCAAAGAGTGCAAATATAGGTAAACCCATTGCTACGTGCAAACTTATGCTGAAGCAAGATGCAATTAATGTGGAACAACATCACCACCGGAGTGGCGACAAAACAAATATGGCCAAAGATATGAAACGCTCCAAGAGCTAAATATCTATATGCAGACTGCACATTGTCTCCATAATAGGTGTCATTACCGGGCACTGCTTTCGATTCCTCATCTAGTCTATACTTGTCCTGCTCTATCCCAACGACATAAACTCCATCTCGGATATTACTACTACAATGATCCTAGTGATCTGGCAAATATTGAAATAAGTTATCTCGCACGATCCGTAAGGAGCTCCAAGTGGTTCAACGAATAAGGTGGAAAGTTCCTAGATTCTTGTGGTATCACAATGGACCGACTAAGCCTAGGTCAAGCTTTCCTGCTTGGCAGCAACCTTAACCTAACTTAACCTAACCTCCAGTTTTGACAATTTTTTTCTCATTAAGTTGTTTCGACAGGTTTTACACATTTTAATGAAAAAGACAGCAAACTGAAATTTTTCGCACTGAAATCTACAAGCCTAAAACCATCCTTAAAAAGAAGTATTAAAAAATGTAAATATACTGTAATTTGTATCCCATTTCACCCTAAGAAATTTTTAATACAAATTTGTTCAGTGGTCCTGGAGATAGCTAGCACATAGAGAAGGATAGACACTCAATAGAGACTTCACTCGCATAGATATCTAAAAGATCTGTAGGAGAGAAGGAGAGGTTTTTCTTAAAAAAGAAACAAGTTTTAAGGAAGTATAGTACACCTGTGACCAGCTAGATATAGTACCAAAAAAAAAATCAACAATACCTTTGCCTCTAAGGTTCGGAAATAAAAACGACATACATCCACCATCTTTGTTTAATATTGTACTTGGGTTTGTAAGTAGATATATGTATGTAAAGTAAATAAAATTGAAAAAGGCAAAATGCTGCTTCTATAAGGAGAAAGACAAACTATATAAATATAAAAACAAGGTCATTAGTCGTTTCGAGAAATCTATTAATTTATTTTGATTATTTTTGAATTTATTTAACAACTACTTGCCACGATTATGCCTAAATTGAACTACCTACATAGTTAAAAACCTAATACTACGATAGATAGATCACCAGTGAATGGAAAACAACGATCCAGCTTAAACGACTTTCGAAGCTACACCAGTTGGAAGAAGATTAAAACGGATGACCACATCTTGGTCAAGCAGAAAAGGATATCAAAATCACGTGGAATGTCATGTCAAAGTGATTAACCCTTTTTATGTTTTGTGCCAACATTAATGATAATAAAGAAAATCGATTTTCCATCAATGTCAATATGGAATCTAATTAAATAATATCAGAAAACTTCAAACTAACAGAAGATGCTACTAATCATTTTACACTTTTAAACAAAAATTGAATAATATCAGGTACAATCTTCAAAACTATACACGAATTTAGTTTCATTTTCTTTTCCAGAACCCGATGATCCTGATCGTAAGAAGAAGACTCTCAAAAGCAAGATCAAAGGGTCCAAACAATCACATACAGACTCAAAACCGAATATATCATATCCGACAAATTTTGAGCACACCGTACACGTAGGATTCGATGCAGTTACCGGCGAATTTACGGTAAGTGAAGAGTATGTTAATTATGCCCATCATCGGTGTATGTTGTACAAATTTCTTAATTTCTTAAGCCTTAAACGGTAATTTTGTATATTTCATACTAAAATTTGATACAACAAAATATACATACTTTTTTATGTTTAAAGTAGCATTCGTTGCTCCAAAGTTCTTTAGCTTATTTTTTAATTCTAAAACACCATTCTTTAAACTTTCATTTAAACATAATTTCAAATACAATTTAAAACTATTACATAAATACGAAACAAAACCCAGGAAAAAATGGGAAAACATTAATTTACGAATTTATCAGAGAATGTCATAATTGATATCATTTAAGTTCACCCAAACCATTGATATCGCAATGATCGAGTTGAAAAATGAAAGTAGATTCATAAAAAAAAGCAAACATCAATAAATTAAAAAAAAAAACACCTTCTAATCATGTGATATAAAATTTATGACTAGATTTTAATTTTTGCATTGAACTTCGGCTTTTCAATACAAATATAAAGAGAGTAGATGAAAATCACTCACAGTGTAACATTAACAAAGTCAGGAATGCGTTGTACAAAAATGTCAACATTTTAATAAAATAATAATAAATTGGTGGCGAGACAACACGTAAAGAGCCAAAGACAAGAGACTTACAACTAGCAATCATTCCTGTTTGCGTTTTATTAGTCCGCAGGAATGAATGGGTACTAGAATTTTCTGGAAAGGGAACATAATTCCGGATGGCAGAAAATGAGAATCCGTTTGTGTTTTTCCAAATTTATCTTGAATTAATATAAGAACTAGTCTAGGCAGGAACTTCTTCAATGCATTTTCAATTAACAAGTTGGTTTTTGGTATTATAAATACCATATAATTAATACCAATAACAAATACTCAGCCCTTCGGGATTTTGTCCTTTGGGATTTTGGCAATCGGGATTTTTGGCTTTCGGGATTTCCCAGCCCCAATTTTTTACCGAATCGCAACGGCTAATGTGAGGAAAGTTTCCATGACAAAATCATCCAAGAGTATCTCTTGAATGATTTCTTACTTCCACGCAAGAGGCATTAGGTCTCAGGTTTTAAGCTGAAATAGACTGGGATTCGATCCCCTGACCTCCGGCGTGCTTGTTTAATAATAAACTCGCAGTAAAGACTAGAAAGCTTTTGCCACCATCATATACATAAATATTGAATGTTTTTATTGAAACGAGAACAATTTCAAAGCCTAGTGCGCTGCTAATGCAAAACGAAGAACTTAGTTCTGGTTTTTCATTTCTAGTACGCTGTTAGACGAACGATATTGTAACACATTATTTGGAGAAGTCTCCACTCTTCTTCGCAAAGAATTATTTGCCCGGACCATTAATTTATAGAATAGAATTGATCATGTTTCGGTTTTTACTGATGGTTCCAAGACGATTAAGGGGATAGGGTCAGGTATCTTCCCAGACAATCCACCTCCAAATAGATCAATAAGACTTCCAAATGCTTGGAATGTTTTCCAAGCGGAAGAGCATGCAATTTATGAGGCAGCAAAAAGTCTTGCCGCTTTTGAAAAAAAAAGTTAAAACTACTCAATGCATCAAACACAGTTACCCTCCGATGGGTCCCAGGACATCGTGACATATAAATATGGTAACGAAATGGCGGATGAATTGGCCAAATTAGGATCTTCTCTTGATCTAAGCCAAACTGAATCTTCTGTTTTTATGTCAGTTGAACAAAAAAAGTAAAGAATTTACCAATGCTTCCTCGAAGCCACAAACGATAGATGGTCAGCAATTGATACCTGCCGGGTCTCAAAGAATCTATGGCCAAACCTATATAAAAAAAAAAAACAGACTACCTTCTCGAATTAAGCAGACTTCTTACCGGCTTCGTCCCTTTTGGTTGGAATCCTAACGGGTCATAACTCAGTGGGAACACACATGAGCTAAATGGGCATCAGTTCATCTGACTTATGTAAAAAGTGTCAAGATGACGAGGCGGAAGAGGGTTCTTATCACTTTCTTTGTGAATGCTCTAGCTTAGCAAGAACCAGTAAAACAGCCATCGGTGCTTACTTTTTTCTGACGAACTTGACGACATCTCGTTTTTGCCACTGAGAAACATCTTGAAATTTATTCAGATTTCAAGATGGTTCAGGGAGGTATTTCAAGCCCACACCTAAGGACGACTAATTCCATTTCATACCAACCTCTATTTCACAATGGATCCATTGAGACACGAGTAAGATAATTCGGCTTGCCGTGTTATCACCCCTAACCTAAGCACCGATTAATATCGCATAAGCAGCGTAGTAGGCTTAATTGAAAATCTCGGTTAAGACCCTCAACCTAGAACCAAACGCTTCAGATGCCGATGTCAGACATCCTGGTATAAAATCTAAACCACTCTACAGAATGACTTGACAATTTGTACAATAACTCATTATGAGCTTTGTTCAATAACAAAAAAGTTAGATTAGACAGAAAAAACAGCATAAATTCGTGAAAAACGTAAGAACAAGTTCGAACAGGAAATTGCTACCTTCAAATCACGCTACAAATCACGTCTTAAAATGATGAAAAAATCATTCCAAAAAGCAACCTACATATGTATGTTGATTGAAAGAATTACAACAAATAATTTTTACACTTCTCACAAATCTGTTCTATGTTGTTCTTCCTGAAAATCAAGTGCAGAAAATCCTTTTCTAAATTGTTCCAAAGTGTTCCAGACAGACTCATTGAACAGCAAACAGAATAGTTTAGAGCAGAAAATTCGTCATTGAACAGCAAAAAGTTGTACTTTTATGTTCGAAACTATCCTAAACTGTTCCGAAAAGCCTTCGTTGAACAAACCTATGGCCTTGTGAGTAATCTTGGATTTATAAAAAGTGGATGATAGTAGTTAGTTGCAGCAAAAAAAGAAATTGAAGTTGGAATTGGGGTTGCGGTTGGAAAAAATAAAATTAATTTTGAGAAAAAGCGCTTTTGATGTAAAAAATGTTAAAGAAGGAACGAATATTTTGTATGAGAAATATTGGGAAAAAATTGATCCCATTACTGCAAACCAAGCCATTGGCTTTGTTAGTTATTTTAAAAAAAATTATTTACTTTTTTTTAATTTATTTAAATTAGGATTATTTCAGAATGGCAACAAGGAAGTGCATATTTAAAGCATTTTGACATTTGTAACAGCTTGCATATTAGTTGAGGCATTGAGAGCAGTAGTGGCGTTACCCCACATTACAACAATTGAGATATGTATTTGTGATTTAAGAAATTGAAGAAAAATATTTTTTATTATTTGTTTCTTTAACAATAATAGTTACAAAACCTCATTTACGGCATAGCTAGAGACATATCTTATATTTTATATGTGGCTTACACCACAACTGTTCTGTAGATATTGGAAAAATCTATAGAAAGTATGTTGGTTACACCAATAGGCTAATACACAAATATATATTTGAAATATAAAAATTAGAATAATTCGGCCTAAGTGCTTGGTTTTTCCCTAGAAAAATTCCGTGTAGAAACAGTTTTAAATAAAATTATATTGATTTAAGAAAAAATGTCGGACCACTTCTGCGTTGAAAAAAACAAATATTTTTAATCATTATAGTACATTGAACTAAAAATTGAAAAATGAGATTTACGCTCCTTCTGTTCTTCATGCCTCAATTCATGCAAAAGAGGGCTAAAAAACGAATGCGGTTTAAAATCGGCGGGCAAAAGAAATTTAAATTTAAACAAAATTCGAAATAATCGAACTAATGCATTTGGATTGCTGGTATAGAAAACCTGATTTGCATATCGTTTTTTTAAAACTTTCTTGCATTTTGTTGTGTTTCTGAGAAAAATGTTCATCACTTCATTATTTCAGCAGGTTTCACCAATTTCTAATAACAAAAGTGTTCCACGCAAATCATGAATAAAATCGCCTTTTATTATTCTTCATTCCTGCTGACTGACAACTCACACAGGAATGAGTCAGAGTAAATCACTAGGCACTAGGCACTGGCTCTCCACGAATTATCGCACCTTTAATTCTTTATTATTTTTTTTTATGACTACCTTAATTTGGTAACACGATCATTACAACTTGGGGGATGATAGAGAATTTGACTCTCTAATTGGTTCTTGAAAGAAAACCTTCGATCTTTTGAGTTTTATTTTCCGAACACTGAAAATTCGATACAAACAAAATACAATTACATACAGATACAATAATGTTATATTGCTTGCATCGAATGTTTGTCCATTAGCAAAATACTAACCGTATTTCGTTTCACCAAATTTTACTTATTATTATAGTCCTGTTAATATTTCTCCACCCCTCTTGCTGTTATTCTTATTATGCGTATTGCTTACTTAAACAAAAAAAAATAAACAACGTAAAATTTTTTAAATTTTGGTTTATCGTTTTTGTTTTCTTAACCGAGCGGGGTGTTGTCATGTATATTTTTTTTCTTTTCTTTTGTTTCAAGCTGCCAATGAGAGTAAGTATTGCTTATAATTTGTGTTTAGTTTTCATTTGTTATGTTTTAAATTGTGAATTTATCATATATTGCCGTTATTAGTTTTGCCAAACTTATTGTTAGATAAAGTACACACACGCCTTTGTATATGCTTTTGGTTTTTATTTGTTTTTGTTCTTTTTACTACCAAGTAGCTTGGCTAGCTATAAAGTATAAACAAAAAATATTACGTAGCTTTTTGTATAACAGAAATTCTTGGAAGACAACACCGACATTGAAGGCGCAAATAAAAAACAAAATTAGCTAATCTTTGGAAGAAAAAAATTTGTTTTATTTGATTTAAGTATTTTTTTTTACTAAAAAAGCAGACACAAAAATGTAGATTTTGTTTTATTTAAAAAAAAAAATAGATAATAAATTATAAAGTTTTTTCTTTACTATTTTAGGGTATGCCAGAAGCATGGGCTCGTCTATTGATGAATTCAAACATCAGTAAACAGGAGCAAAAGAAAAATCCTCAAGCTGTACTTGATGTTTTGAAATGGTTTGACAATACTAGCAAACAAAGGCAAAGTTCCAAATATATGATTGATCCAACAACAACACATTCAGGTAATATAATAACTCTTAAAATAATAGTTTTTTAGCAAATGTAGCTAGTAGAATAAGTTTGGATATTACCTTTGTCTACTGTTCTGCCTATAATGAGGTTAACAAAATCGAAAGGAATGGCTTTGGCGTCTGTCTTATTGACATGAAATTAAACATTTAATAAAAATGTTGCTTTCAATTCGAGATTAAAGAAAAATCCGAGCTGAACGGATGCTTTTGCTGTTATATTCTCAGAGTTTGTTGAGTGGTTCCGCATGCATTCTCCATTTAACAACTGCTTTTGATTTAACTGTAGGTTAATAAATTAATGTCCAGAGTTAGTAAACACTGGTTTAACTCACCACTGATTTCATTTTTGTTCAACTGAAATTTTAAATAATTTATTTCTGCCAAAAAATCACATCTAAATTACTTTTTTGTATTTTTGTTAACAACAAAGTGGACTTTTGGGATGTAGCTCTTAAAAAAATGGGCTACAAATACTTCAGCTGGACGGATTTTCAATCCATCTACAAATGGTCCCCTTTTTATATGTATAAATAGATACTTTGCTTCGTAGTTCACAGTTGAAAGTTTATGTCGAATTCCTTTGAACAAAAGAATCGATTTTGTTTCGATTTTTTTTCTAAACAAAATCGATTATTTTTTGTTTAAATCTTGCATTTTTAGCAAGATTTTACACACACTATAAAGATTTCACGTTTCTAATATGTAAGTCAAATTGAAAGTCGGAGAATTTTGGGAAGAAAGATTGTTTTTTTTTTTTTATTGCTATTAAAATAATTAATTGCAGCTATTACGGAACTCACACACAATCACACAAAAAAATCGATCCTTTTACGAATTCCTTTTCAATTGAAAAAGACAAATCGATTCGTTTAAGAAAAAAAATCGATTCGGTTTAGAAAAAAACGATTTCTTTGTTGAAAGGAGTTCGACCTACTATCTCAGTTCTGCTGCTCATCTTGATACATTTGATTAAACATCGAAATCCCATTAATAGTTGCGTTTTACTATCGCTAAAAACCCATATAGTTCTTCCCATGAAAAAAAAAAAACGATACGGAACTTAGGGCCAGTTTTTGCATAGTGGGTTAAATCTGAGCCATGACTTCAAAAAGTAGCTTAAGTATTTATCTATATTTTCTTTTGCAATTTTCATGCGAAGCTAAGGTTTATCTACTCGTGCGAAGCCGGGTGGGGCCAGCTAGTACTTTTATAAAATTTACGTTTAATTATTTAAATTAACTTGTTTTGAGTGTAAACACATATAGCGGGACCCTGGAGGATTTTTCGGGACTTTATCGCTCTACCTTCATCTTGTTTTGCGAACTACTAATAATAATACTAGAAACGCACTTAGACATTTTTTATAGTTTACACCATTTACATTCATTAAGTATGAAAAAATACGAAATCATGAAAGAAATTCGTTATTTCCTGTCTTCTTTGTACCTTTTAATTTTGTTCACATGATTTGAATTTTGTTTCCAGTTTACTAGTTATCACAAATGTACCTCTTACAGGTTCATCATTGAGTCGTGTCAGCAGCAGCAGTCCAAGCAGTACACCAACTGACTCAGAGATTCATGGCTCGAATAGTGGCGGCCTTATAGGTGTGGCGAACCTTAATATAGGTGGCGTTAGTGGAGGCACTCATCAAGTTCCTCTAAGTCAATCACATTCGTATAATGCATTCGCAACATCATCTCATAGTTCCACCAATGAAGATGACATTGTGTTGCCAGCACCGCCACCACCTATCGCTAGTCGGCCAGAACGAACAAAATCTATATACACGAGGCCAATCGAAGATGGAGCTCTTCCAACTACACCAATACACCATAACATGAGTGCTCAGCCCCAGTCGATAGCAACTCTTACCAATGCAGTCCAACAGCAACAACAACCGCTCCCGGTGGTACCCGTACTTCATCACCAGCCACCAACGAACGTAACGACGACGACGGCCACACCGATGATACAACAACACAATGCAGCCACAATCAAGAGTCCTGCAAGCACTCTTGATAAAAATAAGAATAACGCAAGTAATAACCTTTATGATACTACAAATACCACTACCACTACCATAATAGCTTCTCCTACTACTAACAATGCTTCTTCAGATCCATCTACTACTAACAATGTTGTCAATAGTAGTGCATCAACAATAACAATGCAATTTATTGATAATTCCACAACGACTAATCATGATTCTTCTACTTCCTCATTTTCTTCGTTCCCTTCAATCAACGAATCGATTAATCCTTTTTCTGTGATCGATTCTCCCATTTCCATGGTGACTGCTGCATCACTTCCACCACCGCCATCGTCATCACCACAACCCGAACCGGCGCTTGCTGTGACGGCGGCAACTACAACCACTGTAACCCCGGCCACGCCCACTTCAGATGCGTTCTCATCTGCAAATGATTCGGCCACGATGAACCATACACAACCCGCAGTTACTACCACGACTACTACTAATGCCAATGTGTCCGCTCCCCAGCATCAACAACGTTCCACCACAGCCAAAAAAAAGAAGATGTCCGACGAGGAGATTCTCGAGAAGTTGCGTACCATTGTCAGCGTAGGCGATCCCAATCGCAAATACACCAAAATGGAAAAAATAGGTCAAGGCGCTTCAGGAACCGTTTACACGGCAATCGAATCTTCAACTGGCATGGAGGTGGCCATTAAACAGATGAACTTAAGCCAACAACCAAAGAAAGAGCTGATCATAAATGAGATTCTGGTGATGCGAGAAAATAAGCATCCGAACGTGGTAAACTATCTTGATAGTTACCTCGTCTCGGAGGAGCTTTGGGTGGTGATGGAGTACCTACCGGGCGGCTCACTGACCGACGTTGTCACCGAAACGTGCATGGACGAAGGTCAGATTGCAGCTGTTTGTCGTGAGGTACTGCAGGCTCTTGAGTTTTTACACAGCAACCAGGTGATACATAGGGATATTAAGAGTGATAACATACTGCTGGGACTCGACGGCAGTGTTAAATTGACAGATTTTGGTTTTTGTGCCCAAATATCTCCAGAACAATCGAAACGCACAACAATGGTAGGCACGCCATATTGGATGGCACCGGAAGTCGTGACCAGAAAACAATACGGACCAAAAGTAAGTTAATTTTCTTATTTAACAAAATTTTAATTTAATGAAATATTTTCTTAAATGTTTTATAAAAAAAAGTATGACAAAATGTTCATTTTATTGGCGGTAGAAGTTTTTTGACTTCGATGGCGAAGGCAGTATCTGGCTTCTTCGAGTCTCAAAATTAATGTTTTTCTAAATAATTGCTCCAAAACATTTTTTCGAAAAGCAGTTCCCTGAAGCTTAAGTCTTGAGCGAATTGAGCAGAAAAAGAAATTAATTTTTGTTGATCATATAACAAAAATTAGGTGTACGTCAAATCAGGCCCTAAAAACATTTTAAAGAGGATAAAAATCATTTTTTATCTATAGACACATTTCTTCACATTATAAATGTTCAATCGCAACAATTTTGAAAGACCATCACAAAAAACACGCAGGACTGGGGGAAAAGCAAAGTTTTGGACGCTTTTGATTTTATCTTTTTAGTCTAAAATCGAATATTTTAAAGAATAATGTAGATTATGTTGTAAAATTTCATTTCTCCAGTTACGGTGGAGTGGAAAACGGTTCATATTTCAATTTTCAAAGCTTGTTGTGGCAAGTAAGCTGATTGACACAAATATCACTGGTTGATTATAATTCAAATATAATAATGTAATGATTGAGTATCTGCGAAGCATAATACGTGTTTTGAGATCCGCATATCATCGTCGTTAATCTCGAGGTCAGATCCATTAAAACATAGTTACCAAGAAAATCAACGGTCTTAAGCGACTTCCTTGCGGAACACCTGATACAAGTGCATTGACGTTCGTCTAAATAGGAC
This sequence comes from Leucozona laternaria, assembly GCA_932273885.2. Taxonomy (NCBI): domain Eukaryota; kingdom Metazoa; phylum Arthropoda; class Insecta; order Diptera; family Syrphidae; genus Leucozona; species Leucozona laternaria. The sequence goes on along the minus strand of OW026366.1, from coordinate 27,399,697 downwards.
TGAATCCATGATATAAACAGGGTAGGGAAACCGTATGCTTTAAGCTTGAAAACAATAATGCTATGGACGGCAGCACTCTCAGCTTTTCATATTAATTTCCAGATTCACATCCCTGTTCTTCGAATGTGGAACTGCAATGGCAGAATTTGAAGAGCTTATTAAATTCCGATCTAAACAGCATTGTTAATTGAGGTGTACGCAATCGTGTGGAATTTAATGCATCCAAAACCCAGAGCTGGCTCGTGTCGTTAAAGCCTCATATTCCCACTTTACCATTACCTATGAATGGTACTTACATCGAGGAAACTGAAAAGCTTTCTACTCTTGATCATATATTAGATATAGTTAAAAATGCAGCGAGATGCTTAGGTTTCTTGAGGCGATCGATGTAAGAACTTTGTTTCCCCTTCGGATCTGGCTTTAATTTATGGGGCATACATCCGTGCAAAGCTAGAGTATAATTCTAATATCTGGTCTGGTGCCTCTAAAACATCCCTGCACTTACTGGATAGAATCCAGCATAGAGCTTTAAAGCTGATAGGTGAAAGATCAATTTCCGAAACATTTCTTTCCTTGGAACATCGTCGAAAGGTCTCTTTCCTATCACTGTTGTATCGTTATTTCTTTAAACAATGTTCTAGTGAAATAGCCAGCTGCATTCCTCCCCTTAAACGATTTCCCCGTAATATGTACTCGTTCTGCCAGGAATTGAGCCTAATTTTGGACGTACCGTTAAGAACAGAGACGACACGAATGTGGAATTCCTTTCCCAACTCTGTTTTTCCTCCCCAATTCAATATCCAGACATTCAAGACAAATGTACATCGTTTGCTCCTATTTAATTCTCCCTCTATCTCCTAAATTTCCTAAACGCTCGCACTATGTTAAAAAAGGGTAGTCATAACCCCTTGAGTGCGTGTTAATTATACAAAAAAAATCCTTAAAATCAGTTGCAATTGCATCAGAAGAGTTGTTTACTATGAAGTATCTAGGTATCATGAATTATACATACACCTAAAGAGTTTAGGTATTCAAGATATTTTGGCGGGTATATAGTTAAAGACATCTTTCTAACATCCTTTTTTATTGATGGGGATAATGAAAGAGTCGTTCGATTGTTTTTAGAAACACGCTGGATGTGGTAGATAGCTGGAAAAGAGGTGTTAGAAGTTGGGCAAGTTTGCCAATCTGCCACCTTAAGCGAGATTAAAAAAAATCCATAACTTTATTTAAAATCTCTGGTTCCTTTGTAATCCTAACAATTCAGTTGCAGCTGAAGGAACTTAAATGTCAAGATTTTCAAAGACTACATATAAAAGACATACGTTTTTTATCGTAAATTTATTTTGCTTACTTAAAAAGAATATCAGCCTTTCATTTATAATGTACGTCAATTACGCTAGAAAGGCAAATCGGGTAAATTTGTATTTGATTTTTCTCAGATCTTTCACATGGAATCTTGGTTATGAGACTGTACATGTCCAATTGGATGACCGAAATAATTTAACATTCGCTTACAGGTTGACTTGTGGTCGCTTGGTATTATGGCAATCGAAATGGTCGAGGGTGAACCGCCTTACTTAAATGAGAACCCACTCAAAGCATTGTACCTTATTGCCACAAATGGTAAACCAGAAATCAAGGAAAAAGATAAACTGTCACCAGTTTTTCAAGATTTTCTCGATCAGTGTCTAGAAGTTGAGGTAGATCGACGTTCCAGTGCGCTGGATCTATTGAAAGTAAGTTATCAAATTCAAATCTATTAAATTTGCCTTGTTTGAGTAATCGTTTTTTTTTTTTTTACAGCATCCTTTCCTTAAACTGGCTCGTCCACTAGCAAGCTTGACGCCTTTGATAATGGCTGCGAAAGAAGCAGCCAAAGGAAACTAGAAACAAAGTTTCTTTCAAAGAATAAGAATAATAACAACAAAAGAACAACATCAATAGCATAACGTAAAGTTTATTAATTTTAATATTTTTTTATCATTATCAAAACGTACTTTTCTATAGCCAAAAACAAAAAGTTATAAAAGTAAAACAACGCCGCATATAATTGCTTAAATTTTAAGAGTAAAGTACATGAGTTATTCTGCTTTAGGAACCTTTTTTAAGTTCAACTTAATCAAAAGGATTTTATTTAATCATATTTTTTCTGTATTATTTATTTCTCTCCTAGCAGTAAATGATAATGTTTTCTGTTATTTTATTCGATTAACGCATTTAAAATGCTTTTAACCGTAACACATTAATATTGTTTTCTTTTATTTTTCTCTTACTTATCGTTTCATATCCTTCTATTTTAACTTAGACAACTTTGAGACTTATATATAATAAAATATATAATAACTGAAGAGATATTTAAGTTAGGTCATATCTATTTAAAAACAAACAGTTTTTTAAGAGAAAACCCTGTAATTTAACGGAAAGATAATATGCGCAGAAGGGGTTCTCGTTATTTTATTTTTGTTTGTATTGATTTGTTTTTCTACAAATACACATTTATTATTCATTTTAAAATCAACATTTCATTTATGTAGTGCGTATACTATTTGTAAACAATTAACCTCTAAGAAAGGTATATTTTTATATATATTATTTTCAAAAAGAAACAAAAATATATCATTTTATCTATCGACATCCTTTTTTTTATTATTTAATTTTCTTCACCTGATTTATAGTTTTGTTTTGTAAAAAAAAAAAAAATATACATTGAACATAAACTTCCGTTTAAAATGGACGGATCTCTGAGTTCAAAAATGTAGTCTCTGCCGGAAGCATTAATGAACGTTACATTCAAAAATTTGTTAACACAAAATATACAGTTCACAAAGATCAGTTTAAACGTCATTCATTTCATAAATGTTTGAAATGCAAATCTAATGCCGTTTTTCATTGCAGAAAAGGTTTGAGCTTTTTCCATTGTTTCATGTTTCATGTTTTTTTTTTTTTTTTATTCACCCACACCTTTTAACAGTTCAGAGGTCAGTGAATTGATAGTCTGGGTGTTTGTATTACAACGTCACCGATATTACTACAATATGGACCGAAATGCTTAAAAGATGAAATATTTCTATGTTGACATGTTTCATTCAACAGAGAAATTCTCGTTTTCGAGAGAAGATCTTTCACATCGCAACTAAAAACGACATGTAAATGACATTTTTGTTTTTGTCACAGTTTGAAATTCGCTTCGCGACCTTAACTTGTAGTGTCAGGAAGAAGAGAATTTAGTGTTATTTTAAATGTTCTATGAGGATCTGATAAATTGATTACTGATGTGAATTGGAATGACTGGTTTGGTGATGAATTCAAACAAGAAACGGAATGGATGAATGTTGCTTACCAAGCGATCTAATAGAATATGGGCACGAGAAAAGCATACACAGAATGGAAATAAAAAGAGCCAGAGAACGAAGTCCACAGCAGACGCGAAAGTTTTATCAATATGTTTGAAACATGAGAGGTAAATCTGATAACAAATCGTGATACATTCTGAAGCGATGGCAAGGGCAATAACCCTTTCGGGACACATCCATTTAAATTTCCACTGTACTGTACCGCGCCGGCCGTACCGCAAGGATTAATGACTTGCTAAACAATCACCTCACCAACGAATTGAAAACTCCACGAAGGCTAGAAATGACCTGATGCTGCCGCCATCAAGAATAGAAGGGATGCAGGAGGATTTAGTAAGTCGGCTTCATCTCACAGGAAAACAACAATCTACATCATTTTTCCCGTTATGTAAGGGAGGTAGGGATGTCTGGAATTTAGCATTACATTATTCTATCTATCTGTAGAATCTTAACTGGCATAGCCAGGGTAGAACTATATGAAGCCATTATAAACCCGACCATGTTAAAGTAACCGGATTGCTAATAACCCCAATCAACATCTTTCAAGGACTCGAAGAAGAGTATGGCCTGGCATGCCTCCTCTTCAACTTGGTTTTGGAAAAGGCTAACCATCGCTGTTGCGTATTTCTTAGATAAGAAACGCATGGAAATTAAAACATTTGTAGCTGTATTACAACGTGGAGCAATTATTGCTTTTTGTCTGAATTTCGGTCTCTCAAACAATTATGTTAAAAATTCTTATTTATTCCGATTTATTTTTTAATTTAAAATTACAAGCCCAAAATTAGAGTTACATGCATTTGAATACTATAATAAGTTGAAAAGCCGTTTTTTCAAATTTGAATCCTGTTTAAATATTGCAGTTCTATAGATATCCCACCCAGAGGTAAAAAAAAATCATCACTTTACAATCGTGGTGTTAAATATCTTTACGCAACAATACGTCCCACCTCAAATTTGAATCCTGTTTAAATATTGCAGTTTATAAATATCGCACCCAGAGGTAAAAAAAAATGATCACTTTTCAATCGTGGTGTTAAATATCTTCACGCAGCAATACGTCCCACCTTAATCAAATGTTTAATTAAGAAGAAATAAGGAATGCAGCAAGAGAGTGATATTTTTTTTTTTGCAGTATATGCAATATTTTTGTACTTGCACTTGAAATTTCTTACACATTTATATAATTTTTCACGAATTCCCCCTTATTAATTCCAAAAAGTTGCAACTAGAGATGAAATCTGTGGTGTTTGAGAGACAAATGGTATCCAAAAATAAACGGGTGGCGTGATTAGCGTCAATTTTGCTACGTTTATGTAAATAAATATAATTAAAGTATTCCATTATTAATAAACATCCAAATACATTTAACGAAAAACTATATTTTTGGAGTTATCATGTTTCGCCCAAATGCCACAGAAATAAAGGAGAACAAAATTTCACATCCAATAAAAACCTTGGGAAATTTCTGGTGGGGGGGGGGGGGTCTCTTCTCCCCCGTTTAGCCAGGAAGGGAAATTTTCTAAACAATTGACTTAAAGAAGAAAAATAACATTAAAAAACAACAGTTACGCATACAATGCCCTGATACACCTTCTTTCAGAAATCTCTTCTTTTATTGTGTTTTTAAATAAAGTTGTTTTAGAGAATAGTTTTTGAAAAAATAATTTCCAATCCATCGAAGTAGAGATTAGGGGTCTATTTTTGTATAAACTTCTCCGCTTGAAAAAATTGCACAAAAAAACGCCATCACCGCTTGGGGGTATATAGTTACAATAGTTTGATATCCACTTAAGGATTATTCACATGACACCGACCGACGAATGGACGGACAAATGTGAATTAAAATAATTTATAAAACTATAAATTCTTCACAAATTGTAAAAAAAATCGCAGAAATATTATTCATTATAATGTTTAGATACCAAAGTTTGCTATTTAATTGCTTAAATAAGATAAATTTGAGAAAACAAATTTGGTCGTCGCGAATTGCAATCTGATTCTTACAAACTATCAAACTCTATTCGCTTTCCACATAATGTATGATCCACACTTCAACGGGCAAATTCTTCGTTTTTTTGAGGGTCATTCGCGACGAATAAAAAAACCCATGTGAACGAAATGTCAAAATGGAAGAATATTCGTTGATTCGTTGGTCGCTCTCCTTTAGTTTAAATAAGAGTGGATGTTTACCGCCGTGTCGCTAGTTATGGGGAATTGTTGTAATTCATAGGGAAGTTATTTTATAAGCGGATATAAATATAAGCACATCTAATTAGTTTAAAACAAAAATATTCGATAAGAGAGCTTGATGCCAAATTCGTACCATCGAGCGCAACTGGTAGATAATAGGAGGGGAGGATAATTCTCTTTTTTTAGGAACAGTCCGTTAAAATGTAGTTTTCCATCTACTCGGAAAGAGACGAAAAGAACAGATAGAAAAGCTTACAGAGAGTGATTTTGCCAGGGTGAAAGAACATCTCTTCACAATTCAATCAACACTCGGGACCAGTGGATTTGTTTATTTTAAAATATTTAAGTACCTACTCTTTCTACGAGCTCGAAAGAAAATCTGTGGGCTCTCAAGCAGAGGAAGTTCAATATTGCTTTCTTTCAGCGTGGAGTTTGTCGCAAATCGTGGTGCAAGAAAGTTAGATTTTCTATCTCATCTAATCGAAAGAGCTAACAATCGGTTGTAAATAGGCGTTGAGATTGATAATTTGTTGAAATCTTTTAACAAATTTTTGGCGATAGACCAGGAATTCTTGCTACCTTTGGAAAATTTAAGTATTTTTTTCCATACTCATTTTTCATACAGGAATATGGCTCGCCTAATTAGTACAACCGTTTTTTATGATCAGAAATGATCCATAGAGATCATGAAAATACATGCATTACAACAACACGAGATCCTGTTTTCCATCAGATGATCTATATGGATAATCAGGGATAATAAAATACGGCTTACGTTGCAAGATTTCAGAACTGGCTGGCCAATTTTAAATTAAACTAAAATTTCATTATCCATTTGAAATGATTTCATTCTAAAAATTCGACTTTCCAGTTTCTACTTTATTTATATTTTTATCTCCTTGGTTAAATAATTCAAATCAAACACAAAGCATGACTTGGAGGTCCTGATAAAATTTTACATTGGCTGACTTATGTATGTATGTGTTATTATCAGTAAGTTTATTCATATACGCTTTTTAATTGTACATAAAATTTTCCTTTTTTTTTAAATTAAAACCTCATGAGAACCCCTAATTACATATATTTTATCAAAAAAGTTTTAATTCAAAAAAATATCTTCGCTAAAACCACAATAAACACTGAATTTGTAATATACAAGAAAAGGAATCACCCTTATTCCGTAAGGCGTTTTAGTAAAACGACACGGCTCTAGAAGTGGCAATTGGAGTTTTAGTAAAACGACTACAGTTTTAATGGTTAGAAGGTTGAAGAAGTTTTAGTTTTACTTAAACGCCAATGAACGCTTCTGGAGCCCTGTCGTTTTCGTAAAACGCCATACGGAATAAGGGTGAATAAAAACAAATGAAAAATGAATAAACACGCAAACACCTAGCGTTTGATAAAGCCCGAAATTTAAATAAACTGTGAAAAAATAACGATTAATATGAATATTTAACGAATGCTGAGTAAAAAAAGAAATTAGTTTTCCAATAAATTTAAATAAGAATAAAAAAACATGAAAAATCGTACTTTGTGCCTAACCAGTAAATAACCAGTAATAATAGTAAAACAAAAAAAAATGATTAACTAAAAACAAGAAAAAAGAATCAAAAAGATAAAAAAATATAACATAAATGATAAACAAAAAATGTAAAGAGCTATTATAAAAATATATATATTTCAAAACATTTTGTAATTCTAAGGAAATAGACAAATAATTAAATTACAATTTTTAAAATTTAGAAAAAACCATGCTCCCTAAGGAATACACAGGTCCTTTTTTATTCTTGGAGAATGTACCCTCAATTGTTAAAAAAGCGAGGCAAGAAACAGACTACATTGCTATCGAAAAAAATAATTAGCTCTGTATCTACGAACTGTGAGAAACAGTTCCTAGTGTTAAACCAAATTAAGATGTATCATTTAAAATTACAAGAGAAACAAACTAAGAGATTATAATTTTAAACGAATGTACTATTATTATTATAACCCATGCTATATATATATATATATATATATATATTAACACACAAATTAAAGATAGATATGTATACATAATGTATTCTGTATTAATTTACTCGTCTCTTATTATTAAAACAAAGAAAATTAAATTAAAAACTGCTTATTACGATATTTTTTAAAACAAATATAATACGATTGAGGAAAACTCATTTACCATGAATAATAAGTTGAAATTCAAAGTTGAAGTGACTAAAAAGTGACTAAAAAATATCAATTAATGGCAGTTTTGTTATGAATATTTCGTTGGGTATACTTCGGACACCCAGGATTTTGTTTTTTAAATCGAGTGTATCTATTTCTTTAATCCACTCCTACTTTTAATTAAAATAAACTTTTATAAATTGGTGTTTCTCTAGTCTCGTCTCCTAAAAAAACATGTAATTAGCAATCAATCGAACGACATAGGTTTTTCTCTCTCATATTAAGTATGTTTTTTTCCAATTCCACACTCAATTAGACGAAAAAGCAAGGTCAGTGCTTAACAACTTAAATAAAATAAATAAATTTGATCGCCTAGTGGCGATCCAGAGTTCGTGGAGAGCCAGGGCCTAGTGGCTTATAACTCTCAACCATTACTGTGTGTGCTTTTTGTTTGCAGAAATGCAGGGGGCTAACAATTTTCTGCCAAATCAGCACGGTTAGGGGCTAGGGGGAAAGGCAAGAGATACTATTGGAGGATTTGTCAATTCCTCCCAAGAGGTAGTATTCGATTTTTGTTTATTTAAAATTACGATTATCGTTCAAAATCCGTCTTTATCGTTATGTTGCGATTACGGTTTACGATAGTCGTTTTTTTTTTTTTAAACGCTTATCGTTTTATTTTAGGACTGCTTTTGGCGGTCGTTTTTTATATTCTTGAATTATGACTTCATGTAGCTGTCACATATTTATTATTGGCGAATTCCTTTCAACAAAAAATTCGAATTTTTTCTAAACAGAATCGAATTTTTTCTAAACAAAATCGATTCTTTTCTGTCAAAACAAATCTTGCGTTTTCAGCAAGATTTCACACTGATTTGCACACACATTATGAAAAGTTGACATTTCGAATATGTCATAAATTGAAAGTCGCGGAATTTTTGGAAGACGAGTTGTTTATTTTTTGGTTGGAACGAATTCTACATAATTTAATAAAATATTCAACAATATGTTCAGTCAACACCGCTATAAAAATAATTTATTGTGCGTTGTTCATTATCAAACACAAATTTGACAAAAAAAAATAGCTTTCGCGAGTGAAAGACGTGTTAAAAACTTTCAGTGCAAGTGATGAAAACTTTTCAATAATAATTTTCTTTAAAAATATATGTGCAAATAGAAGTTCAAACAAATAAAATGCGCCGTATAAGCTGGCTAATATCTTTTATTTATTAATTTAATTCTATTGGTAAAACATTTTTCTCACAACAAAAACAAACAACCTTAATAGTTTTGTGAATAATTTCTTGACGTTTTGCGTGAATTGCAGCTATAAAGTCACAAACACAATCACACCAAAAAAAAATCGATTCTTTTACGAAATACGAATTCCTTTCAATTGACAGAAAAAATTCGATTCTGTTTAGAAAAAATTCGATTTCTTTTTTGAAAGGAATTCGCCATATGTTTTGTCGAATTCCTTTCAACAAAAGAATCGATTCTTTTCCGATTTTTTTCAAAACAAAATCGATTCCTTTCTGTCAAAACAAATCTTGATTTAAAAAAAAAAAAATTCTCACCGATTTGCACACACACACTATAAAGATGTCAAGTTTCTTACACTTCAAATTGGAAGGCAAATTATTTTTTTTTGTTGCAACGGATTCTACATAATTAAACAAAATATTCAACAATATTTTCAGTCAATATAACTACAAAAATAATTAATTGCAGCTGTCTAGTAACACACAAAAAAATTGATTATTTTACGAATTCCTTTCAATTGACAGAAAGAAATCGATTCGGTTTAGAAAAAAATCGATTTGATTTGGAAAAAATTCGATTTCTTTAGGAATTCCACATTTAATTTGTTCGAATTTTTTCTAAACCATTGGTTTCGATCTGTCAAACAGCCATTTTTGACCATCTTTCCGTTCCATTGGGCAAAATAAATTGATTTATTTTTGATTTAAAATCAATTTTGCAGATCTTAATTGTTCTGTAGATTTACCCCTCTCTGTACTAACACGAACATAATTAGCCCTATCACGAATTCCAACGTTATCGTAATGTTTCCGAATCCCGAAAAAAAAATTATCACAGAATCCGTTTGTAATGGCAATTTGTATGAGATTTTCCGATACGATGGGTTCTGAGACACTTTTTTTGGGATTTGTAACAAGTTTCCGATTACGATGGAATTCATGATAGGATAGAATTTACATCTGTCAGTTTGCAGATGTGTTTTTTGAATTGATTAATTTATTTTAGGTGTGAAAATTGTGTTCCAAATAGTGAGAAATATTCGCTCATAATAAATGGAACCAGTTTAAAATTAATCGGTATAACTTCATGAAGCTGAACTTTATCTTCTAAAAGTGCATCAAAGGATGAAGTTTTTTTGAAATATCAACACAGAAACGAAACTACACGAATACAATGACAAAAATAAATCAATTTGAAAAAGTGTTCCATTCGCCACGAAAAAAATCAATTTTTATATTGAAATCTGAATTTACCATTATAAAATTTATTCAGACAACAAAAAATAATTTTCTTTAAATGAAAATGTTTGCCAAAACTAAAGCACGGAATGAACTCACCTTGGAAAAATATAGAGATAATTTAAAATACCTATGATAGTTTTATAATTTTATTTTTCTAATAATAATATGTATGGCTTTCATTCACAATCATTAATTTTATTATAACTTATCACTTATTTAAAAAATCAACAAATAATTCAGAACTTATTAAAAAGTAAGTGGACAAAACTTAAGCACATGGGCCTTATTTTAGCAAAAACTCGTCTCAATTTAGTCAATTTACTCATACTTCAAATTTAATTGTTTCTTTCTACTCAAGCATGATAACGAAAAATAATTAGTTGTGTTTCATCGGCCCCTTTTCAGATGGAGTATTATAATTGATTTAAAAAGTGGTAAAAACTATCAAAGTAAATATTCCAATGGATTAAAAGAAAAAGTAGTGTCTGATTTCACTAACGGTGAGTCAATATCATTTATTCGGTGTGAGTCGTACGGTATTTTCAAAAAAATAGCTCGTTTTCGTGCATGGGGAAATGTCAAAATGGTCCATAGTGGCCATAGACATTGAATTACTATCAGTCGCGAAGATAAAAGAACCATCAGGGATATCAAAACAGATCCTTTCATATAGACAAAAAGTATGCAAAATAAAAAAACCTTAGAGATCTCAAGCAGGATTATCTGGAGAAGAGCGGTTGATGGTGGCATTCTATCTACTACGACAAAATGGAAAATGGCTATCTTCTCTGATGAGTCCATATTAAATTTGTAGGGATAGGGGATTTGTACGCAGGCCAGAGGGCAAAGCCTAAATCCTTTGTTTCACAAAAGGCCTAGTTTAGCACGCTGGAGGCTTATTATTGTCTAGGGATGTTTTTCCAGTCAAGGGTACGGGCCGATTCACTAGAATCACAAGGTAAATGGTGTAATGAATCGTTTCATGTATCGGAAGCTTCTTCAAAATGTGCTGCTTCCTAATGCTGAGGAAAGGCTCTTCCAACATGACAATGAACACAAATATACCGCCTAAATTGTGAAAGATTGACTTAACGAAAACCGTATTGTTGTTATGAAGTGGCTATAGTATAATACCCTGATCTCAACTCTATAGAGAATAGATATATAGGAAATTTTAATTCTGAAAATTGATCATACGAAATTCGATAATTTATGGCGAATTCCTTTCAAAAAAGAAATCGAATTTTTTCTAAACAGAATCGAATTTTTTCTGTCAATTGAAAGGAATTCGTATTTCGTTAAAGAATCGATTTTTTTTTGGTGTGATTGTGTTTGTGACTTTATAGCTGCAATTGACGCAAAACGTCAAGAAATTATTCACAAAACTATTAAGGTTGTTTGTTTTTGTTGTGAGAAAAATGTTTTACCAATAGAATTAAATTAATAAATAAAAGATATTAGCCAGCTTATACGGTGCATTTTATTTGTTTGAACTTCTATTTGCACATATATTTTTAAAGAAAATTATTATTGAAAAGTTTTCATCACTTGCACTAAAAGTTTTTAACACGTCTTTCACTCGCGAGAGCTATTTTTTTTGTCAAATTTGTGTTTGATAATGAACAACGCACAATAAATTATTTTTATAGCTGTATTGACTGAATATATTGCAATATTGTTGAATATTCTATTAAATTATGTAGAATTGGTTCCAACCAAAAAATAAACCACTCGTCTTCCAAAAATTCCGCGACTTTCAATGGATCTCTGCCACCAAATGTCAGAAGTGTCAGTGTGAAATTTAAAAAAAAAAAAAAAAAACAATCTGACAGCACTCCCTGGTTGGAAAACAAAACCAAATGCCGAAGGTACGAAGGCGAGCCAAAAAGTCGGGTGTTAAATAATAGTGATTTATATGTAATAAAATTAGTTTTTTTTGTATCAAACACTTGAAAAAATGTTCACTAAAATGTTTGAACACTAATTAATAGGTAATTCGATCGCAAATTTAAGTTTTCAGTTCCAAATACAATAAATAGTCAAATGACCGGATTTTTAACACTGCCAAGAGCATGTAAATATTTTCCAACCAGGGACTTTTTTTTGTTGTTGTTTTCAGATGTCAAATTAGAGAGAGAAAAGACAAAGACAAATCTTGGAAGACCTCTATTTATGACGTATTAGAAATGTCAAGTCTTCATAGTGTGTGTGCAAATCAGTGTGAAATCTTGCTAAAAACGCAAGATTTGTTTTGACAGAAAAGAATCGATTTTGTTTAGAAAAAATTCGATTCTGTTTAGAAAAAATTCGATTCTGTTTAGAAAAAATTCGAATTTTTTGTTGAAAGGAATTCGCCATTAGACTCCATTCTTCAACGATCTCAAGTTTCTTGCAATAATATCCCCATCATGCATAAAATTTACAACTTTATTGACTCCACCGCTCGTTGATGTACTGCAGTAATTGGAAAAAATGGCTACGCCAACAAATATTACCAAAAGAACATGTTTTTGTATTTATTTTTGTATGAATTCAAAAATGTGATTTAGTTTTGGCCACCTAGTTTTTAATGAATTCTGAGTTATATTGTTGATTATTAAACAAGATATGAATTATGATAAAATTATTGATAGTGAATTAAAGTCTAATATATTATGATAAAAAAAAATTAAATTATAAGATTATCATAGGTTTTTTTAATTTTCTTTATATTTTTCCAAAATGAGATAATTTCGTGCTTTGCCCACCACTGTATACGTAAATAATAAATAAATAAAAATCTATATAACGGGTGATTCGCTTAAGGTGTTTTTTCAAAATTTTGAGCTTGATAATTAATTTTTCAGAAATTATTCTCTAAAACAACTTTATTTAAAACACAATAAAAGAAGAGATTTTTGGCTTTACAAAAAAGTGTGCCATGACATTTTAAGTGTCATTTTTTAAGAAAATTGCCCCTCCCGACTAAACGGAGGGCCAACCTACACTGTCTAGCTTTTTGTCACACCTTATGCGAATCACCCTGTATATTTACATATTCCATAATCATCAAAAGGCCCCCAAGTACTGCTTCAGTCTCATCCTAAACAGCCTCGTACAATATATTGTTCGAGGCGAACGAAGGAGAGAATTCCACAATCCACAAATGGACCGAAAACACGCAAAATTGTCGGCTTTATACTAAGTACATACACCGTATTGGTACCAAATTGTAAGTTCTCAAAGAGCGCGGGATACAAATCTTATTATTTATAAAGGTATGTCGGTCTATGTGTTTGCATTACATTATGAAGCAACGTTTATGTTCTAAAATTAAACAGATTTTCAAACGTTACACCATTAATGAGTTAAGAAAACTGAGAGACATGGTCAATCATAGATATATCGCGCAATACTATTATCTGCAATATTAAGTTTCCTTTTTACAAAAAATTTTGCAACCAAATAACATTACTGGTAGAACTAATGTTTTTCCAATTATGATTCTCGTTTTAAGAGGTGTACATTTTTGACTTGCCCATAACAAGCGTAAGCTTCCATAAACTCTTCCAACAGTTGAACTTATGTGATCATTCCAGGAATTGTTGCTGATTGAACAAACTCAATCGGTGAGTTATTTAGGTATAATTTTGGGAAGTTTGATGTTTCAATACTATTTCTTGAGATAACTTAACACTTTGACTTCGAGGGATTTAAACATAAGCCATTAGATCGTGGCCAACAGAGAATTCTGTTCAAATCTTTGTTAACCTCATGAGCTGCATTTTCCATTAGTCCTAAAGGAAAGCTTTGCCGTACTTGGACATCATCAGCCACATGTCTACCGAGGAATTCAATATACTCAACCAGAACAAAAGCTCACAGATGCATTTGGTTTTTGGATGTGATTAAAGATTGATTTTTTTGGGCAATATCGCCCAAATCGGACTAACGTTTTTAGATAGATTGTATATTAGATGATAGGTGTATATTTTATTTCGCTTTAAATTCATTTTAGATACATAATAATAATTAGAATAAAAGATAGCTAATGAAAATAGTGACATTTTGTATATTTTCGATACCGAGATATAAAATTGTTTTAAATGCCACTTCGATGGGCTCTTCAAATCAAGGAATGCATGAGGGTGGGGTTGCAGACGTCATACAAAATGTCTTAAGTACTTTAAAGCAAAAGTTCAAAACTTTGATGTCAAATATGTTTTCCACATTATTTTAACAATACCTTTCTGGAGTGTAAGCAGCGATTGAATTTTATTCTGGTAAGATGCTCCCCAACAAGCAATCGCGTACTACAACTTTGAATGGAAGATACTAAAACATACTAAATTGTCGTAAGTAGTTTTGTGGACCAAACATTATGAAGATAGAAAAATGTTCTAAATGTCCACTGAAAATATTTGCATAGGGACTCCGTATGACATGATAAGTTAAACCTCGATTCAATGTTAAGCCCTGAGTATTTGAAGTTATTAACTTTTTCAACACACAAAACTTTTATTGCTCATAAAATGTATAAGATAAATGATCAGTTGGACGTGCTATGCATCTATTTGTCTTAAATCTTCGGCATTCAGGAGCATGATATAAAACTTCAGTTTCAAAAGCATTTAAGGAAGATAAATTGAAAAACATAATCAGCTGATACTGTTGAACAAACCAATCTTAATATTTAAATGTATATTTATGTACATATAAAAATAAAAGAAATTTAAAATTAAAATCACAACTTATTTCTGTTAATATTGTCCCAAAAAGTAAAAAACGAATTAAAGAAACTCAACATTAATGTATCATTCAAAACAATAATAATAACATTAAAAAATTAACTCAACCTAAATGGAAAATCGACATAAAAACATGCGCAGGTGTATATAAAGTAAAATGTGACGACTGCAACAAGTACTACATAGGACAGACAGGTAGAACCTTCCACGGCAATATTAATAGAATTAGGTTGTGATATTAGTTAAAATAAAACAAAAAATTATAAATTATAAAATTACTTTTATTTTTATATTTTCATATATTACACTCGCAACTTGAAGACCAACAAACCCAAAACAATCTTAATAGTTCAAGATCCCTATGTATATGTTATATCGGAAACAAGGTTCAATGCTAGTTTAGAACTGCAAGTATAGGTACAACCTTTGTATATCATCCGAAAAAGCAGTAAGGTTGCTTTTAAAATTTAATTCAAATAATGGAATGATATAAATAAAAGTCCTAAAACAGAATAAAGAGGTACACTTTTATTAATGAAAACTATACTACTCCTAGATCCATCTATTTTAACACTTTGTGATCTATTTAAAAGATATGACCTAAACCAGTCCAGCATAAAACCATGAAAACCACCCTTTTCAAGTTTTCTCAAGAAAATCTTGTGGTTGATTATGTCAAAGGCTTTTCTGATGTCTATAAATCACACGTAAACCTTTTTTTCATCAATAGAGAAAAATCTTGAGCGAAATTGTAGAAGAGCATCTTCAGTAGATTATTTTTTTTGGAAGCCATATTGAACTGGGCTTAAGAATTTGGTTTTATTTAAAAAGTCAACTATTCTTTCTTTGACAACTTTTTCAAAAACTTCACCAACTGTTGGAAGAAGTAATTGGTCATCTAATCTGCCGATCCTTTTTTGAAAAGAGGTACAACGTCTGCGCATTTGAATTTACCTCGGAAAATTCCGGAAAAAATGCTACTGTTGAATAAATGATCTAGGAAATCTATTAAAAAACATATAAATATTTTTGAGGACAATGTTTGAAATATTATCAACACCACAAGCATTAGAGTTTTTGCGACTTCTAATAGGACAGTTGAAGTTAGAACAGGTAGAACAAATTGGTTGGATGTAATCATATTGTGAGTTACTCATATTGTGAGTTACTAGCAATTGTAGTGAAGTTGTTATTGAATGCTTCAGGAATTCTTCAAAAAAATTTATCAACGGTACCTCACAGAAAGTTTCGTTCATTTTCGATTTTCTCGCTATAATGGTTTTGCCGATTTCGATGGTACACTTTAATTTTGATTATGATGAAATGATGAAAGGCTTATTAGTCTGAGTTCTTTGGATTTTATACATAAGAATACTTGCTAGCTTTGAGTATGAAAAGAACTATGACATCTCGTGTTCTCTAGAACACGACTATAAGTTACCGGGAAGCGAAGCCATTGTTGCTCTCCATTTTGACCCGCTGCCCTACCAAAAATATTTAACTTTAATATAAAAAAGTTCTCTGCTTGATGAATAGCCGAGTTGAGAGAATAAGTAAATTTACGTTTCGAATTTTGTTTTATATTAAAATGTAAGCAAAACAAATCACGAATAAGAATATTAATGTCGTTTTCGAGTGGACGTTCGGAGCTACTCCTTTTTCACTCTTTTTACTCCAAATTTTCCATCTTCAATAGGAATGGAACAGTTCCGAAATCCAAACGAAAACGACATAAGTTTTATTTCGTACTTTAAAAATCAACAACTACATAAATTCGCCTACTGTTTGGAATAACCAGTCTTTGTTTTGCGGTTCAAGAATTTATACAGATACAAGATGCGCTTTTGTAAGTTCTTCCAATTTGTAGGTCTTGCAATTGGATACTTAGTCTTCATCATTATTTTCCTCTTGCGAAGTAAAACCTGGTACTCGTTACCGGAGACGCCGCGCATCCACGATGGAACTGAATACAGAACTTTGGTTGGATGCAAATTGTCATTGCCCAAGATGTCAATATAATCATTTTGGCCAAAGAGAGCCCGTTTCTCCACCCAAGGGTTTTTCGGTCTGTAGTCGGGCATGGGAATTTTCTGATTGTTATCCCAATGTGGAAGCAATCCACCTTGAAGAATTCTCTCCTTGTAACCGTAGCGGCGAATTAGCGGCCCACGCGCTTGCCTTTCAGCGTGGGAGATATGTCTTGTAGCCGTGACCGCTGGAGACCATAGCTGATGCATGGAAGTTACTTTTTTAAGAGAATTAACCAGCCAGGACATAATTTTAATTTATGTAATTGATAAAGTTTGCTTGAGGAGCCCAAAAATAAGAAAAAATCCAAATCCGATATTTTTTGACAGATTATTCTTAGCAGAATTGTCAAAATTGAAATGTCACTTAAAAGTTTGTTTGTTTTGGTTAATTCATCTAGACTTAATTAGGCTTTTCCATAAACTATCTTTGTCTTTTCTCTTTCTAATTTTGACATAAAAATATGTAGGGAAAACAAACAAACGACCAATCACAATCACATGTTTTTGTTTTCCCTACATATTTTTCTGTCAAACTATTGATTTTTTTTTGTTGCTTGTTTGGCACTGAAGTCTGGTGGAAGTTCCAAATAGGGTGTACCAGCAAGCAGCAACTTCCACTGAACGCGCCCAATGAATATAGTGTCTGAATACACGTTTCTTTTTTTCGGTTACTTCGTCTTTTTGATAAATTTGGTGAGAGGTGTAGGGGGAATAGGGTAACGTTTCAACACCCCTCACCCTATCTGTCAAAAAGACAAAACAATCGAAAGAAGGAATCGGTGACAATCGTCATCACGTCGTCTTTTTTTTTCAATTTTTCGAACTTACGTTGGCGTGACGTAACGACGAGAAACGCTTTATTGTGTATACCAGTATACTCTCTATAACAACTATAACGAGTTCTCGTCACGCTCTAGTCTCGTTTTCGTCGCATTGTGATCTGGCATCATTCCGCGCGACTCATTTTGAACTATCTTTTTGTTATCTCAATCCACATCAATGGTCTGTTTGGTAACGTGAAATTTTTCACAATTTTTCACGCATTTTCACAATTTGCTGTCCAACCCATAGGAGAAAAACCCAGTTATGGGAAACTTCAAATTTTTAGTAAAATTACTTTTTCAGAATGAACCCACACACACTTTTGTTGTCTATTTGCAATTTTTATTAGTGAATTTAACTTCCCTTAATAAACTATTACATGAATTAAAAATAAGCTGATGAAAAACACTAATTGACCACAAAATACAATAGAAACATAAAAACTGAATCGGTAAATTAGTTCGTTCTTTTTTACACACCATGGCGGCATACTACTTCGAACTCCCGAGTTCGAACTACAGTGTCGACACACTTTCGTTTCACTCCACCAAAAACTTTGCTGCAACTATGAATCGATGCAGTAGTTCGTGGCATGTAATAAGCTCCAACCACACTACTCTCTTTTGGTGTGTTGGGGAGAAGTGTGTCGCTGCTGCTCTAATGGATTTCATATGCGTATCGTATGATGTGTTGTGTCAAAATCTATGAAATAGTGTGGTTTGTACTATTTGGAACATCCACCAGGACCCATGTTCTGTAACTTTCGCATCGATAAAATCAGTCGAGAAACGATGAAAATTGAAACAAATTATATGAGTTTTGTTCCATTTTTCATCGTTTCTCGACTGCTTTTAACCATGCGAGAGTTACAGAACATGGGTCCAGACTTCAGTGCCAAACAAGTAAAAAAAAACAATAGTTTGACAGAAAAATAATATGTAGGGAAAACAAAAACATGTGATTGTGTTTGGTCGTTTGTTTGTTTTCCCTACATATTTTTATGTCAAAATTAGAAAGAGAAAAGACAAAGATAGTTTCTGGAAAAGCCTAATAGAGGTCTTCCAAGATTTGTCTTTGTCTTTTCTCTTTCTAATTTGACATCTAAAAACAACAACAAAAAAAGTACCTGGTTGGAAAATATTTACATGCTCTTGGTAGTGTTAAAAATTCGGTCATTTGATTATTTTTTGTATTTGGAATTGAAAACTTAAATTTGCGATCGAAATAAATAATAATTAGTGTTTAAACATTGTAGTGAACATTTTTTAAAGTTTTTGATACAAAAAAAAACTAATTTTATTACATATTAATCACTATTATTAAACACCCGACTTTTTTGGCTCGCCTTCGTGCCTTCGGCATTTGGTTTTGTTTTCCAACCAGGGAGTGCTGTCAGATTGTTTTTTTTTTAATTTCACACTGACACTTCTGACATTTGGTGGCAGGGATCCATAGACGGTGTTCACATTAGACTGACTCCTCCGATTTTTTTTGACTTCTCTGTGCTTTTGCTCACTTCCACTTCATTGTGAGAAAGAGATGGCCAGGAAAGGCAGGATTTTTTAAATTATTTAAAAATCAGTGGATTTTTTTTGACGTCTTCTTTTGTGACACCTGGGGCCCAATTCCGCAAGCGTGAGTTTTTTCTGTGTGCACAAAAATTAGTGTACACATTAAATTATGCGATTCCGCAAGAGTGAGGTGCAATCTTTTTGACAGATAAAGCGTACACAGATAGGCAAATTTATTCACGCATATTTTGAGCGTGAATAGAAAGTGTACACGGAAAACTATTCACACTTGCGGAATTGAGCCCCTGTTTTCTCTGTCTGTGATTTATCTTTGGCACTTAAATCTTACAGAATATAATTTTTTTCAATTGGAAACATATTTATTAAAGAAGATTTACATTGTGCAAGTGAAAAAATTGTAATTAATCTTTCAAACTGCACAGATTTCTGCTTTGTTTTAACGACTGCTAAACGTCAAAGTTAGTCCGATGTGTTCACATTAGTTTGTGTCTGAACAAACCAAGTTGGATTCACGTCAAAAGAATTGGATGAGTCAGTCCAATGTGAACACCGTCATAGGGGTAATCAAACGATTTTGTGATTGAACGTGTCCATTTTTTCTGAATACAACCATTATAAATGACCCATTCACAATCCCAAAAAAAAAGACATCTGTCATGCACGGCGGCCATTAGTCTTTTCATAATTCTTTATAGCATGTTGACAATTTTTCTCCAAGTTGAATGAATTTTTATCGCATTTCTTATAAAACACTGGCAATATAAACGAAAAAAAATACACCAACAGTAAAATAGATAAAAAAGTTAACAATGGAAGTATCAATTGTCGAAGATATTGCCATGGAAAACGGAAATTCGCCAATTCTTAAAGAACCCGATGATGAAAACCAACAACCATCGATCACAGAAGAAAAAGTTCCATTACTAAATGCAGAGGAAATCGATGGGAATGCTGAAGAACCCCCCCAAAGTAATAATGCCTCACCCATTGAAAATAACGAAGAACGGTAATTTTACTATTTTATTTTGAATTCGATATAAAAATATAAATATTATAACAAAATTAGTACTGCACCACACCAATCACCGCCTCCCGTTTCAAAATTTTGGAACAAGCCCTTCAATGGCGGCCCTCCACCGAACAGAGGACGTGGTGGTGGTAATGCTTTCTTTCGTGGACGTGGTGGGGGTAGATTCGGAGGCCCAAATCAAGATCACAATTGGCAGGGAAACAATGATCCAAACAACTCGTACAACAACACTTTTAATGGTCCACCAATTGAACTCTGGGTTGAGACAAAATCGGAAGACTCGAAGCCTTACTATTATCACGCCATCACCAGGGAGACAACATGGACCAAACCAGAAGGACCCAATATCAAAGTAATGACCCAATCGGAGATAGAGGAAATGAATACAAAAAATCAACAAATGCAACAACAGCAACAACAACATAACAACTCAGAAAGCATCAATAGCCAGGACAAAAGTAGTCGAGAGGACAGCAACAAGCCACCGGAGAGTGTAGTCCCAGAACCCCAAAGACCAGATATGCAGGTTGGTATGATTGTTTGAGCGTAATGAATAGTTCGTGTTAGCTAATTTAAAAATGATTAAACATTGCGACCGTTAGGAAATAAGTAATATTTTAAAAAGAGATACCGATGCACAGTACACAAATCTAAGGTAATATATTGCGCAGGTTGTCAGTCAGAAATTAAACATGGCGGCTCGAGTGTTCACGAAAACTGCATATGGCATTACTAGAAACAACAACAAATATAAGCATTTTGACAAGTAAAGAGACACTGGATCCGCCATTGGGTTTGAAGCTATGAATATACAAAAAAAAAATATAACCAGGTAGGGGCTAAAGCAAGAATATGTCATTGACGGTATCTGAAGTCGGGCTAAAGCAAATAAAAATACCATTCCTTGAATCTTTTGGTCAAAAGCTAGTTTTGATTATTTTATATTGTTTTGAAAGTTCACTTCAAGCATTTTCTGGAATTCGAGGGTTGGTCATCCAACTAAGACAAGAATATATTACAGGGTAGTCAAGTAATTTTTGTATTGTTAGTTTAACAAATCTTAAATCTTAGAAATATTCAGAGAAAACCCAACTTCTTAGACATTATTTTCTGCAAAAAGTTTTTCCAAATTCCCAAGTTAAAATCAGAAACATTTTATCTTCTTTTCAGATGAAGAACTGTCATTCTGATGGTTTCTCTAAGATTTATACAATTTGGTTAGATTTCTCAATAACACATAGTTATTACAATAATTTTGCATACGAGTTAATGCTCATCTATAATTATTGTCATAAACTTCTTCTTCTCAATGACTAGGTTCTGCCGCCATTGCAACAGCAGCAACAACAACCACCACCACAGCAACAGCAACAATTACCGCCCCAGCAACAACACCCACCACAGCAGCCACATCATCATCAGCCGCCTCCACAGATGATTCCACCACAGCAGCATTCCCAACCGCCTCCGCAGCATCAACAGCCTCCTCCATACTACCAGGGCATGCATCCGCCAAACTTTAATCCACCGCCGTTTGGGATGCCACCACCCGGCTATGGACACGGTGGCTATCAACCTCCATGGGGAATGCCTTGGAATATGCAACAGCATCATGCCATTCCCCAACAGGAGAAACCTGCTAAAAATCTGATTATCAAACCGGGAGTAATCGACCCAGCTGTGATAGCCAGAGCCGCAGAGTGGTCAGAACATCGCGCTCCTGATGGAAGGCCCTATTACTACCATGCCGGGCGTGGAGAAAGTGTGTGGGAAAAACCACAGGCTATTCGCGATATGGAAGCAGCCCGAATGGCAGCACATTCAGGTGCTACTCCGCAGACCGCTGTTCCACCGCCAATGAACCAAGGGCATCACATTCTCCCTAACCCACACATGCATATGAGCGGACAGGCTCCAACACCATTTGATCCATCTGTAGCCTACAGTAATGCAGCTAAAGCAGTTGCTGCCGATCAAACTATTAAGATGGCCGAACTTAAAGAGTCCAAGGAAAAGGCTGCAGCTATAGCTGCCGAAATTGAGAAGAAAAAGAAAGAAGAGGAAAAGAAAACGGCAGCCGCCAACAAACCGATAGACAAAAGTCGACCAATCTCGAGTACGCCCATTGCTGGTACACCTTGGTGTGTTGTATGGACTGGAGATGGACGAGTGTTCTTCTATAATCCATCGACACGCACTTCGGTTTGGGAGCGCCCTGAAGATCTTCTTCAACGCGAGGATGTCGACAAGGCAGTGTCGAATCCCCCCGAGCAACTCAAAGGCATAGTTAAGCAGGAAGTAACGCCACCCGAAACCAAGCCACCAACCAAACCAACGCCAGTATTGGACATAAGCAACAAAAATGGTGAAACCATAAAGATCCGAACTGAGTCTGAGTCAAGTGTTGAAGAAGTACCACTCAAGAAAGCTAAAGTTGCACTGGGTAAATCCTTTTACTTCTTGTTTATATTTTTCGTTTTTTTTAATTTATTTATACCTGATCTTTTTTTCTTTTTTAGATACTAAAGCTGTAAAGAAGTCACCAAATGAAGCAGCCAATGATGCGGCAATTGAGGCAGAGGTCCGTGCAGCGAAAGAACGTGCGTTAGTACCTCTTGAAACACGAGTTAAGCAGTTCAAAGAAATGCTCCGCGAAAAAGACGTAAGCTTATTAAACTCTTAACATATTATTTTTATTAGTAAATTTATATTTATTACACACAACATTAGTTAACTACTACATCCATATATATACCGAATTTGATGAAATTTTCAGGCGAGATAAGGGATATTATGATAAATTGTCACTGTACATTTCTGCCCAAGTACCCGCATTTTGAAAAAAATCTAAACAAGCTTATGCCACCTTAAAAAAAAATTGTGTGAGTGCCGGGACTCACGGTTAATATGTGTAAACATCAACGTGCGCGGATCAGATGTTTACACATCAAAAACATATTTTTTTTCACGAGTTATACATACTTCTTGCGAAGAATTTACAATTCCTCCAAGAGCTCTTGTCATGAAGAAGTGCCTCTGATCTTAGTTGTTCGGATTCGAAAAAAAATTGCTGCCAATATTACGCACATAATTATGAATGGTTGATAGTTTGATATTCAACTAGGCCCAGGATCTTCACGGGCTGTTACGCTGCCAAATTAATTTTTTTTAAGTGCATCATAGCAGTTGATGTGAATTCATTCACATAACGTGTTGCAAAGTATCACAAATTTCATGTTCGATGCGATGATGATTGACAAAATAACAAAAAAAGCCAAAACACTCCGAAATTTTTGTGATCACGGATTTTTACACATAAGGTACATACATAATATGTACAATTTATTTCAACTTTTTTTTTGTAATTATTCACTGAATTTCCCAATCATTTGAAGATTGTGAGCCATGCATAGCACGTACATTAATGGTAGAATAGTGTTGAAAATATGTATGTTTTCCATTCGTCTATTCATATATTTGCCCAATAGGTGATGATCACATTGAGTACATTTCCTTTAGTGTGAGGGATTGAAAGTATTATCAATCGTTAAATCGTTTTCTTTGATACCTGAGTGGTAAATTAAACCAATTTAATCATATTTTTAGCTCTGTTTTTGTTGTTATCTACCGTTATGAAGTGCGACTTAACCTAGTTTATGCTAATGCGTAGCTTGAGCCATACGCGTGGAATAATAACCATTGTTTCAAGGTTATGCATGTCTCTTGTTTATTCTTTCATGACCTCTTAGTCTACAGCTGGAATGTCGGGATTAGAAGGAAACAACTTTGGCTTCTCACACTGTCACACACCCATTCTCTATCTCGTTATTCCTCGCAATCAGTAACATTTATGTTTGGTTCATTTCGATTTCGTTGCATTCAGAACTTCTGTTTCTTCTCCCGACCGGTTTACTAAGTCGTTTACCAGTGTAGATCGAACGTATAGTCTAAACAGCGGAAAGGTAGCATTGTCTATCCGCTTGAAGCAAACTTCAAAAAAAAAAAATCCACATAATGAGATGAATATAATATAATTTATTTTCAGGTCTCAGCATTTAGCACTTGGGAGAAAGAACTTCATAAGATTGTCTTTGACCCGCGTTACTTACTTTTGACGTCTAAAGAACGTAAACAAGTTTTTGAGAAATATGTCAAAGACCGCGCTGAAGAAGAACGCAAGGAAAAACGAAATAAAATGCGTCAGAAGAGGGACGAATTCAGGAAATTAATGGAAGATGCCCATCTTAATGGAAAGTAAGCTAACACTCTTGAATAGAAGAAAAAATTGTTTATATAACATTTCTCTCTTTTTCTTCTCATTCATTCTTTAAAGATCATCATTTAGTGAATTTAGTCAACGTTATGGACGCGAAGAACGCTACAAGGCCATAGAGAAAGTACGTGAACGTGAAAGCTTATTCAACGAGTACATCGTTGATGTTCGTCGCCAGGAGAAAGAGGATAAAATTCAGAAAAAGGAACAGGTATGTGCAGAGTTTCTAGTCCCTAGTATTGTGGCAAAAAACAATCTATTGTTTTTTGTATATATTATATATTTAAAAAAAAAATGAATGAAATATTCCAAAATCATATTACAATCTCAAAATTAACAAACTAAACAACAAACAAAATAAAAATACATTTTCATTCTAAAAAACAAAATTGTATAGATTGTAATTTGTTTATAAATTTTCATGGATTTTTATTTTAATGATGTCGCATCACTATGCTGATGTCTTCTCATACTTCTACTACTTCCACATACAACATCAACTACTGCTACCGCTAGGCTATGCTTGCTATGGCAACCAGAATCCCAATATTACCACCATCTTGTTGGCGTGCGTCTGTGATCTCTTGTGCTAGTCTATGCGCTTAGAAAAAGCCTCTGAAGATGAAAAATTAAAGCTTGCAAGCAGATGATAGACCCTCAATAATGGTGAGATGGTATTTTTGAAACAGAAAAAAACAAAAAAAAAAAAAACTAAAAGAAAACAGAACCCGAGATGCTAGATCGAACTTGATGGTGTTGGTGCCAATTATGAATGGATGAAGAGTGCTGGAGATGCTGTATTAACAAGCTGTAAAGCTGCCGAATCGATCCAATCCTTGACTGCCCGCCTATCACTTCACTTGATGGTGTCGCCATTCTCGGTGCTAATGGAACTCCACTACTGTATGAAAATCTGGTTGTACTTATACTTTTGATACGAACGCAATTGTTAAAAAATGGTACCTACATTACCTTTTCGAGAATCAAAACATACATACAAAAAAGCTTAACTATTTATTTTCCAACATTAGCCATATGCATTGCTTTCATGGTTTTTTCTATAAAACTTGACATATTTCAGTTAAATCATTCTTACGCTTTTAACGTCAACGTCAGTGCATATTTAGCTTTTTTTCTTTTATTTTTCCTTTAATGTGAACACCAGTCTGTAGACCGATGCCTCGATTTTAGTGCAACTAATAAAACCCGCTCCACGTCCGCTCTTTGAAAATTTCTTCACAAATGAAGTGAGATTGTAGTTGACTTTGAAAGCTAGCAAAACAACTCAAGTCGGGCGAAACGTTGTTGTAATAATTAAACAAATGTAAACTTCACTTTAATAATTTGTTATATTATATTTTATTTTGTTTGGACTTAATGTAAAACAAATTATTATTAAATTTTAATTTAATTTTTAGTGTAAAAACGGAACCAATCTCCTGAAAAAGTTGAAAATCATTAACAACATTTAATGAACGAAATTATTTTGTTTATATTCTTATAGGGAACCATACAGATCTATTTAAAATACAAAAGTTGCTTAATTATAAATAAACAGATGACTGCTCTTAACAATTAAAGTCAATTTAAGTGTAGCCGGAACCACACTACTCTCATGTGGTGTTTTGGGGAGAAGTGTGTCGCTGTCATTCCAATATATTTCATAGATTTCCACAAATCACATCACACGATATAAATATGGCTCTACGCATATGAAATACATTGATATAAAATCAATTAACACACATTATAGTCTTGTTTATTAAATAAGACTATAAGGTGTTTTAATTGACTTAATAATAATATAATTCTAGTCTTTTTGGCAGAACTTATATTAATATGAAATAAATTAGAGCGATAGCGACACATGACTCCACAACACACCCCACAAGACATATCTGGTTCCGGCTATAAACGTGAATCGGGTGATACGATAAACTGTTCGCTTGTACTGTTCTTCCATTCACCAATTCAATTTTAATAGAATATTAATATTATGTAGAAATCATTTAGTATTTTATAAAGTATGTATGTATGTGTATGTAGATGGTTTCATTCAAAGCCTTTAATAATCATATGATGGTGCGAACGCTCTGCAGCCTTTATTGCGATTGTGTTATCACACAAAAACCCCAATGTACTTAAAGGGTTTTTCGTTAAATCTTAAATATTTTCGCTCAAAATCGAGAGTAACTTTTTTGAACAAAACATAAAGCGAGAAACAGATTGGCACAGCAACTTCAACAGCAATTTTGACAACCGCATCACTCATTTTAGAGCTAGTGGTTTCAAATGTCTTTGAATACATTAACACAGCAACATCGACATCGACATCAACGTTAGACCTAAACCCTAAATTCGATGTCGCTGTGCAAATGATGCCAACTTTAAAGCGAAGTTTTTCAGGTTTATCAACACTAAAAAATGAAAATGTGACAAATTTTATATATGTTTTTATGCTGTCAAAAGCGCTGTTCACGTTGGTAATCTATTTTACATGACTTTTGATGTCAAAGTTTTCGTTGCTGCCAAAGTTGCTGTTGAAGTTGCTGTGCCAATCTGTTTCTCGCTTAACAGTTCACACACACAGACTGTCAGATAGAGGAAAACAAAAATTGCGACATTCAATCAATATGTCTGTTCGCGTACTGTCCAAAACTGCGAATTTCTACAAAATTATTTTTTTTATGTTTAACTTTGAAGGATTTTGGACAAAAATTCGTAGAAATTGCCCAGAGCCCCACTCTAGGCAGCATTCTTTTCTATATTCCCCCAGTTATAACTGGACGCCACCCGGGGGATTCCATGAGATAATCAATACCATATTTTTCCGAATCTACTTTGCCAGCAAAAATTCTTTGCTATCCTTCTATTCCTTCTAACTAGTGCCGTGCAATTCAGGTTGCATTCGAAAAAAGACCTAAGGTCTTACAGGCATATACTTATGTAGTGATAGTAATTATTTTTATTATTACTACGCGAACTTTATCTAATCTATACACTTATTTGCTCATTATTATTTATTTTTTTATTTTTAATTTAACAAACACTTTGGCCTTCGAAAAATTAGAACAATTTAAATATTGTGGATTTGATGTTTGTTAAAACTTGAGTTTGTGGGACCGGATTTTTTTTGTTGAGATCGGGGTTTTCAATTCCCGATCTGTGAAGCTGTGAGATGATTATTTTTTTACACAGCTTCACACGTAATTCAAAAGTGAAATCAAAATTCTAAGCCTAACGAGGGTTACTATCGAAATTTGATTTGATTCTGTATATCTCGACGAGATTAGTTTATACTTTTTTTATCCCCAAATCCATTCCTGTCCAAAAAAAAACGGAATTTTTTCACACAAGATAGCCTTTTGAGAGTGAACTTCTGTATGTGCACAGAAAAAAACAGTTCAGCAAAATGTCAGTATGCTAGGGAAAGTATGAAAAGCTAACATCGTGTCGTGTGATTCACATTAGGATAGGAACGCACTTGTGATTTTCGTCGCTGCAATTGAAAGTAATTGTGTAATTTCTTAGTTTAACATAGAATTTTCGCAGATTTGATATTTTAAAAATTTAAATTTAGTTTGTGGGCTTCTGTGCAAAAAGGAACCTAATTTCTCTAAGTCACCCTGTTGATAAAATTCTGTGTTTATTTAGTAGACCGGGGGTTGCCCTGAAGTAGACCTAGGTTTTTTGCTGTGGCGAGTTGAATAAACTGCCAAAGTGACATGAGTTGTGAAGCATTTGTTTTGTTGATCCACGTGCTGCAAGTTATTGTTTATTGAAATGGAAATAAATTTAATTTAATGCTAATAAATAGGATTAGAAAGTGGTAACGTTAGAAGTTGTTTTTATTAATTTTTAAGACATATTTAAAACAAATTTTAAGTTTTCATTATCTAAGCACGGAACTTTTTTTTTCTTTGTTTAAATGTCAACAGCCCACGAGCGTTTTTTGAGAATCGAAAAACCCAGTTTTTTGACAAATCTTGGGTTGTCAAGAAAACCTGGGGTCAACCCTGGGTAAAGTTCAACGAACGAAGCTAATGTGTCGTGTAGAGTGAGAGGGGGTCAATAAAAAATGTAACATAAATTGACAAGGGGGTGGTGAGGAGAGGATCTAAACTCTACAAGGCTCTCCTTCCCCTTGTCACATTGAGAGCGACAGAATGTGACATATACCCCTCATTACATACACCCAAGTCGTCATATTGGCATTTTTATGACGTCACAATCATCTTTGAGTATTATTTTCTGTTTTAAACGAAGATTATAATTTAAAATTAAATATTTAAACAACATATTTAACACACGCCACAAACTACTGCATGGATTTATAGTGTCGGCAAGGTTTTTCGGTCGTGTGAAACGAAAGTGTGTCGACACAGTAGCATTGTTTGTAGGTCGAACTCTGCAGTTCAAAGTTGTATCTCGGTGGTGGTTTTTTTTTTTAAGTTTTTCATCCTCATTTTTAAATTCGTGTGATTTTTTTTATATAGAATTGACAACTATTCGATTTGACAGCTGGGTTTGACATATATGTATATAATACCTTGACGTATTGGTGTGTGAATGGGTAGGTTCAGAAGACGTAGGGACTTGAAGGCAAGGCAAGTTTCTCGTCTTTGATTGGCCAGCTGTCGCAAAATTGCCTTCCAATTAAGGCAACTTTTATTGGAAAATGATTGGAAAGCTAGTCAAAAAATATCTCCCTTCATTTGAAGTCAAGTGCATTTATGTCAAAATATCAGCTGATTATATTTCGTCATTAAACAGCAAGCTGAACTTCATTGTTCAGTGACTTCTTTTTTCAACGTTTGTTTTATTGTTTTGGGTGGAGGAGTTCTTTATCAAAATTACAGAAAAGATTTAATGAAAAATGCATCATTAGTAAGAAGTATTGAAAAATTATAATTTACAATTCGTAATTGATTTGTGTGAGGTGTTTTTCAGATAAAAATATTATTATAAATACTATCAGCACTATCAACGGAAGGTAAAGTTTGGAACTAAAGTTCCAATTTTGGCATGAATGACATCTCAAAAAATAACTAGATTCCTTGGTAAAATTTGCGTTCAATGAATGCACTTGACTACATATGTAGTCCCTTGTGTCTACTGAACGTACCCAATGCCCATATAAGAACGAACTACTTCGTCGACATGGTAGATCCATGTGGCGTGTGTGAGGGATAAAAGGAGAGGGTAGGATCTAAACTCTACACGAATCTACTCCCCTGTCACATTTTGATACTCCGCAGTGTGAAGTCAAACTATCAATTCTACATCCTTTAATTTAATAATTGTAGGAACTTTTT
This sequence comes from Leucozona laternaria, assembly GCA_932273885.2. NCBI lineage: Eukaryota > Metazoa > Arthropoda > Insecta > Diptera > Syrphidae > Leucozona > Leucozona laternaria. The sequence goes on along the minus strand of OW026366.1, from coordinate 27,369,752 downwards.
TTTCTAAATTAAACTTAACTAATGTGATTTAAGTTTAATTATATTTTAAATCATATCATTTAACACATTTACCAATATAGTTATTATTGTGTATTATTATTAGTCCATCGAATGAAAAACCGATCTTTTAAATGTCTAATCACTTGCATGTCCCATTCAGTATAGTTATAATATATGTATAATATCATTTGAAATGAGCAGACTAGAGTCGAGTTTAGTTTAGTTGCGATTCTTCAAATAAAATTGACCATTCGACACTTTTGTGACGTCGAGAGCCCCCTTTTACATTTCTGAAATATATGATTTAGTTTCTCGAGAACAAATAACATAAAAATCGTCTATCCAACTTATTATTATTATTATAAATAACTTCGTCTTCAAAGTATGTCAAGTCTTTTTTAAAGTCATAAGGAAAGCATGCATTATGGTTGGTGTTGAATGCAAAATAATAGCATAACAAATATGTATATTTAGCGAAAATAAAGAAACACAAATAATAAACTTTGTTAATAATTTTTAAAATTATTAGATCTTCTGTCCGTCCGTCTGTCTGAGTTAAAATGATTCAAAACCAGGCAAAACTTAGAAGACTGAGCAACTGGATGTCTCTTATAGTTTTTAAGAATAAGTGAGACGTCTATCGTCGGCCTTCAATGAAATAATTTTAATCATATTTTTTCAGGATAAATAACCTAAAAATAAAATATATTCTCTTTCAGCCTTTATAATTATCTTATGTATGTGTGTGCGCATCTTTGAAGGAGTGGAGGACGTTGTTCACACATTTTATATAATTTAAATTTAAGCTTATATTCAATAGTTTTAAGTTTAAAATGAAAACCCTTAAGTCCGCTAATACAAAATTTTTCTTTTTTTTTCCAAATAAACTTGTAGATTAGGAAAGATTTCATTGAATTACTTCGTGATCGTTCGGATGTAGATCGTCATTCAAGATGGCAAGATGTGAAGAAGAAGCTAGAAACAGAATCTCGGTTCCGTGCAGTGGAGAGTTCAATGTTGCGAGAGGACTACTTTCTGGACTATATGCGCATGCTGAAGGACGAAAAGAAACGCAAGGAGAAGGACCGCGAGAGGGAACGTGAACGTGAACGTGATCGTGACCGTGACCGTGACCGCAAGGAGAGGAAATCCGACAAGAAAGACCGTGGCCGAACAAGAGACCGCAGCAGGGAAAAGAGTACGCATGATAAAAGTGGAGACAAAAAAAAAGATGTCGAAAAGGTGACAATAAAAGAAACATAAAGCAAAATTTACAAACAAGTGTTAATTTTTAGGAGGACGATAATAAAACAAGTGACGATGAAACCGAACGGCTGCAAAAGGAACGTGATCGCCAGCAAAGAGCCGAACAGAGTATTCGCGAACGAGAGAAGGAGGTGCAGCGGACCTTGGCTGGGCACCTCAGGGACAGAGACAAGGAACGTGAGCATCATTTGCGTGACGAAGCGATTCGCCATTTCAGCGCTTTGTTGGTCGATCTTGTTCGTAATCCAGATCTTACGTGGAAAGAGGTTAAAAAACAACTTCGCAAAGATCACCGTTGGGATGCAGTCGAGAGTCTTGAGCGCGAAGAAAGAGAGAAGTAAAACCTTTTTTTGTATTGCTCAAAAGTTCTGGAACAGACCTTAAATTAAACTAACTTTTTCAGAATTTTTAACGATCACATTGATGGTCTCATGAAGAAAAAACGTGAGAAATTCCGTGAAATGTTGGATGAGATTCCCACACTAACACTGACTAGCCCATGGAAAGAAATAAAAAAGCAGGTCAAAGAGGACCCACGTTACCTTAAATATAACAATTCGGACAAATGTGAACGTGAGTTCAGGGATTATATAAAAGATAAAACAGTCAGTGCAAAGAGTTCTTTACGGGAGCTTTTACAAGAGTGCAAACTTATATCTTACAAGACCATAGAAACTGTAAATGAGAATCCAAATCATTTGAAGGAGATTGAAGAAATTCTCAAGAATGACAAGAGGTAATAGAATTTCTAAGTTAATAAGTTTAAATATTTTTTACATAATTTTACTTTTGTAGGTACTTAGTTTTGGAGCATTTGCCACAAGATCGAACACAGATTATTATGACGTATCTTGAGGATTTGCACAAAAGAGGTCCTCCCCCGCCACCAACAGCCTGCGAGTCAACGAGAAGAAATAAATAAATTAGTATCACATAGCTTATACATTACTAATAATAAAATTTAGGTTTATTTCATTAAGTATACTACTTTCCCCATCCAAAATAATTCAAGTGAACAGGCGATTCTTTTTAATAAAGTAAATTATACAATGATTTAAACGAAAGACTTTGTTGTAGTAAATTAAGAGAAGAAGTTGGTCCGTGTTTGAGATTTAAGGTGTTTCTCATCTTCAGTGAAGCATACCTCTTCAGAGACATTCTCCGAAAATATCAGATCTTTTGTGATAAATGCCGGGAGAAACTGGATCATAGCTGTTTCCATTTATTTATATCAGAAATTTTGATATTTTCCCGCGTCGAATGAAAAACGATTTCAAATTTATCAGCCCTATTCACGTGAATGTTTTTTTTTCAATTGGCTTCAAAGTATTTATTTAAAACTTAGGTCTTTCCAATGCAAATCTTAACCTGTACTTGTTTTTGAAATTAAGAGAATTTTACTGTTTACATTTGTGTAATTTAGTAGTATCGGTGTAGCTGTCATTACTTAATCCACTTTCAACAGTACAATTAGGAATGGGAAAGCTTTGCAATAGAAAGCACGTTCAAGAAAATGAGATCTGGGAAATTTCTCTTCGTCAAAAAGTGAGCAAGCGAATTCAAAGTTATTTTTCCTTAGTGTTTGACAGCAAAACTGAGAAATTTTGCTGATTTCCTGAACTTGCCTTGTAGTGCCTGTTTACTCCCTCAGGGCATTCAATCACAAAATGTTTTAATGAATTGAAAACCAAACCATTGATCACTTACCAAGGAATAATATACAACTAGTCTGCTAAAAGATGCTGTGCTTTCGGGAAACACTGATCGTGTGTTCGCCATCAATCCTCGCGGTGTGTTTGAAAATAATGACCCTCAAGTAAGCAGAGCAAATTTCGAGTTTTCTTAAACAATACAATTCAACTTTTTCGACTCAAATCTTTTTAACTTCAACTTACAATAAAAGATTCATGCAGCAAAAGTTAAATGCTTTAAAAGTTGCCTCCAATTTAAGTTGTTGGATAATTTTTCTTAAAATGAAAAAGATTTGTGTTGAAAAAAGTCGACTTTAAGTTAGCAGAACATTAGTTCTTACCAAAAGTACTGGAGCACTTAATTTTGGTTTTGAGTACATTTGTAAAATTGTTCTGCTTACTTGAGGGAGATTCGAAATTAAGCATATCAAAACATTTGTATATTAAGCTTTAGAGAACTGGTGCCGAATAGCGAGTTTGAGTTCTGCTGTCTGGTTTTTCTATTTAATTTTATTTTGGGTATAAGCAAAAGATAATCATGAAAAAGTTATGACAACCCTGAGGGAAACACGTTAATGTGATTTCAAATATGGTATTTTAAAGTAGTAAAGGCCTCTCAATTTAGATTTTTTGAAGGTTGTGGTTTTTTAATTCGCCAGGACGCTTTGTTTATTGGCAAAACGCGTTTTAGAATATGAAAGAGACTACTTTTTAAAGTACAGTTTGGAGTGGATTTGTAATTTTATTTCGAGAACTAGGCCTTGAATGAGCTTTTTGTTTACAGGTGGGGGTAGGATTTTTAAATTCCTTTCTTTTCATGACTCAGCTTTTTTCAAAAGTGTACCCCAGACCCATCGAGCTATACATAAAAAAAAGGTCTTTTTAAACTATCCGCACATTCATCAAAAGCTTGTGAAAGGTCTGGTTCTCGAAATTTTCTATCCAAAGAGATTCTACGATTTTACTGAATTTCCAAATGCCCAAAACCCTACAAAAATGTTTGGATTGTGATATTTCCGCAACCAAGCCTCGTAAGAGGTTAGAATAGAATAGAAAATTAACAGGCCTTTCCGGAAATCATTTCTAAGTAATGGCTCATTAAATCAGAAGCTAATTAAATTTCCTAAATCCGTATATTCTTGTTTTCTACACATTATGTGTATGTATTATGTGGAAGTGAACAGCTTCCCCTCACTATTTTAAATTGAAAAATAAAATCAATTAAGTTATATTCTAAGGTGTGAAACGATTTATAACAAAATAACACCGCTGATCTATATTGTGCTTCGTTAAGTCAATTTTATTAAAAAGAAAATAACGTATACTACAGGAAGTACAAAACAAATAATATACAAAATGCTGCGGCTATTTCTTAAGACTCTCCTTATTTATTACTTTTTCATCATCGCCAATCGCATCCACAGACAATTCAAAATATTGCTTCAACAGAAGTACCACGGTTGAGGGTACAGCTTTGGTAACATTGTGATTAAGTTGAAAAGGATCCTGTACATTCATATGTGTGATTTTCAGCAAGGCATCTTTATTGTCCGTTTCAGATTCGATATATCTAACATACCTGTAAGGAAAGTTAAAATTTTATTAAAGTTAATAAGGAAGAGAGTATGTTTTATCTTACCTAGGAAGTAGTGCAGATGTCTCTAGGTCTTTAACACTTATCGCTTGCCCTAGATACGGGCAAAGGAGATTGTGTTTAAAATCGAATGTGGTGTAGAATTTAAAAAATGATCTCAATTCTCTTTTGAAATTTTCCAACATATATGAAGCTAGTGGTATTTTTAAGTCTTCCAAACTTTTTTCAGCAAAAACAGCCTTCCATGCTGTGGAAATGAATTAATTTAAAAGCAAATAAGAGAGATTCAATTATTGGAAACTTTTTATACAATTATGAAAAAACAATTTGTGTCAATTTATAACAATTCTGTGGAACTTTGAATTTGGGTAGGTTATGGTTTTGGTGAGATATCAATCACGTCAGTGAAATTTGTATTTTCGGAGCAACGGGAAGAAAAAAAATTTAACTGAAGCAAATTGAGATGAAATTTGTCTCAAAAGCTATGACTCCTCGACTGAACCAATAAGGCTAAGCTCCATCGATTGGTAAATGCACTAAGTCCGGGTGCGCGCGAGGAAGCCATGTGGATAACCCATGTCCAAAATCCTTTTCCGTAAGTTGTTAAGGTGTCCAAAATAGAGAACGGGTTTGTAAACAGCAGCTGATGGCTGAATCAGCTCATCTAGCATTGCGACAACATTTCTTAAGCAATTTTTGAAGATGTTAATGTAAAGGTTTCTTCGAAGTTTGGTCTTTTATTTGTCTAATTATCCTGGAGTACTCAGTGTTCAAAGGAATTTAGTTACAATGAAATTAATTTTTTCAGTAAAAAAAAAAACCAACAAAAGAAGTAATGTGACTTGGGCGGGGCTATAGCGAATAAAGTTTCCCTGGGAATGTTTCTCTTCTTCGAATATAGGGAGGTGGAATGACAAATGACAAATTTTCCAGGGGAATTTGCCTGTTTATTGCCTGAATTGCTATTAATACTGCCTCGCCACTATTCACATTAATAATTAAGTCATTTTACTTTTTCGGTACAAGTTTACTATAAATAGTACTATATAAAAGGTCTTTAATTTTGTACGACGAAACTTATTTGATACTTATAGTAGTAATTATATTTTTGCTAATATACTCACGTCCAATATCAGTCTGATCTTCTAAACCTTCTTGTAATACTTTGATAGGTGGCAGCAGGTTTTTAATCTGCAGGTAACACACAACCAATAGAACAATGCTGTACGTTGTTACGTGCTCATTAAGCTTCGAACGTTCGATCCATTTTTTCAAAAAGAAAGCTAAAGCCTTGGCTGTAAAATGAAAACTATCGTCAAAGATGTTTATATTAAATTTATTTTTTATCTTACCAATGGGTTGCAGTTCCAAAAGATACTTTGTGAGTTTGGTATTGCAGAATCCCAAACTATTTGAAAAGCCAATATCACAATTCGTAAACTTTGGTTTGTATAAAATTTTCAAGATCGGCACACGTGCATTTTGAATAGCAATCAATTGTGACCATTGGGGATTTTTGCTGAGAAGGGATTGAACGGTTTGTAGTTTTTTTTTAGTTTCTTCAGATGGTCTATTTTCGAAAGTGTTGAAAACTCCACCTAAACAAAAATAAAATACAAACTATAAATCGAATATCAAAAAAGAAAAAAAAAAATCGTGTAGAATTTACCTATGTCAATAAATATATCTAAATCGGAGTATTTCGTTCCAATTCCAGATAAACGTGATCCAAAAAAATAGATTTTAACAGATTGATCTACAAATGCTGGGCGGATTAGTTTTAATAATTCATTTTCAATTTCATCGTAGTCCGGCAAGTGGGTCAATTTTTTAGCAACAGTAAGATTTTCAGTGAAGAAACTTTGGAGATCTCCTTGAATTAATGATTTTGCTTCTGAAAATAAAATAATGATTGCAGATTTAGTTATTAATACAAAATAAAGGCACGACTGCGATTCAAGTCGCTTCCAAAATTTTAAGAAATAATACATTATTTAAATGTAAATTTTGAAAAAAAAAGGCAGTGGATCACGCAAACTTGCTGTTGGGACTCAAACTTATTTCCTAGCTGGGCATTCAAGATATATTGTAATAGTATATCAATACAATGATATTATTTAAGAGAAAATTCGAATAAATGTACCTACTAAAATTGTTTGGTATACCACATTTTTTTGTTTATCATCATAAACTTGAATATGATTGCAGCCCCATCACGAATTACATTGTAATCGGAATCTAACCGAGTACAACGGAATTCGTGATAGGGCTGAATAGCTCTTCGCAACTTTAAACAACCTTACATAATTTGCTGTTTAATAAAGTGATAGCACTAACAACTTTCTAAATCAACGATATTCAAAAATGCAGAGGTATATTTCACTGCTTCAGTATATCAGTATCGTTGAACAGTTTAACTTTCGTATTCGAATTGAGTCGAGTCGCTTTTAATCATGCATTTTATCTTTCTGTGTTTATAAAAGCAAAGTCAGCTCGAACTGTTTGTAATTTTACTCAGTGCAGATTAGGAAGGAACGTTTTACCAGTTCCACATAAATTTGATTTTTTTAGTAAACCAAAATTCTGATAGAAACATTTACATCCTGGCATTATCTTGCCTGGGTCTGCATATTTATTTTTCTGGAATTATATTAGGTGGGGCAAATCTTTGTAGAAATAATGCAATTAGTTAAATTCTTTTACCTCATATTGTATACAGTCAGAAAAATTATCTCATAATGCGATAATATATGATTTTTGGAGGAGGGAATCATTAGTATACTTTGAGATGTATTAACGAGATCTGAACGAGTTTTGTCTTAACGAGATCTTAATGAGTTTTGTGGACGAAATTTAATTGGTGGTGTAACATAATTTCAAACATACTAAAACAACTTTTGCACTTTAGTCTCTTTTCTGCCACAAAAAAAAAAAATTGCGGCCCCAACTTTTAAAACATTTTAGAATCACATCTACTTCTGTTTTGACAACATCACTGTTATATGATAAAAATTCATTCATAGCATTAATTTGTCCTTTATTTTCTGAGTTCTTCAATTATTTTTGATTGTTGCTGTTAAAAAATTTTTTTGGTTTTGTGCTCATATAATATTATTCATGGATGTATGACATCTTCATATCATTATACCAATACATCTACTGAATCTTAAATGATAACATTATAATGAATAAAATAAATATATAGGTATATATAATTATGAAAAATGTGACTCATTGGACGTGGTCTTAATAATAATTATGTATTTCAAGTTAAAAAATACGTTTTCCTCATTTTAATTTTTATATTATAGGATTTTGAGAATCAAATAAAACATTTTCTTCTCGATAGTTGGTTTTCGTGTGATAACACACTCGCAGTACAGCTGCAAAGCCTACGCACCATTCATTCAAACATTCATTTTTCCTCTCGTTGGGACTAACATGTTCAAGATAATGAGATTGAAACATATTTGTTTAGTCAAAAAAATCGAGTACGACAAGGGTATATTAAGGTAATAATATAGATGATCAATTAAGTGCAATTAAATCGTTAAATGAGTTTTCGGGAAAAATTGAAAAACCAAAACCCTTGTAAGGAAGCTTGCTAATCATTCTAGATGAGTTAAGCCCCATTCGATTTCTACGGCTGCAGTTCGTTGAACTGCTAGGAACTTAGACCTATTGATCTACAGCATCAGCTGTTTTTTGTCTTCTAAATTGATATTTGGCGCTTTAAACATTTTAGTATTACCTACATAATTTGCCTAGTTCTAACTAATACTTTAATCTTAATGATATAACACCAATGTTACTTACTTTTAGGAAGAATTTTGTTTTCCAGCTTTGCTTTCCTCGAAGTATTACCTGCCGATTCTTTCTTGTGATTCTTTTTGGGATTTTCATGATTAAACGATTTCATATGGCGGGAAACATCAAAGAATGTATTTCCATTTATATTCTATTATGTATTAAAAAGTTTTAAATTATTGTAATATAATTGTTTTTTTTTAATTGTTGTTTGCAATACTTACACTGTCACATTTATGGCAAAAGAACGTTCTGCGAATACCAAATTTCTTTATGTCCCCAGACGTTAATTGATCTTTGCGTGGAACTTGGATTTCTTTCGGTTTGCTTTCAAGGAAATTATCAATTTCAGATACAATTTGGTACAACTTAATACAAAGTGATTCGTCGATAGCATGGAGGTTACTTCGGAATAGAGAAAGTGCTGTACGGAACTGCTCTGCCTCGTAGTTTATTGCTTCAATCTGTTGCCATTAAAAAAAATTATAATTATTAATTATTGATGATAACAACTATAAAAGAAAAATGTATGTGTTTACATGCGAGAGTGATTTATCCATTATTTAAAGTGTTTTCAATCGATATCAGTTTATTTTTTTTTATAAATAATCCACAACCACACAACAAAAGAACTTTTAAATAAATGATAAAATGAAAATCAAAACAAAATCGGCAGCAACTGCAACAAGGACAACTAGAGCATGTAGCGAAAAGCGATAAGCCAAGCCATAAGCGGTAAGCGAAAGCGAATAGTCGTATTTACATGGGCTCGAATTCTATCATTTATGGTGGGCTTACATGATTGTGTTGAATTTAATGTGGTTTTCGTTTCGACCAAAAAAATCGATTTTTTTGATTTGTGACAAGCTTTTCCTTTCCTTTCGACCAAAAAAATCGATTTTTTGTCGATCTGAAGTCGATTTTGCAGATCTCGATTTTTAGCAAGATTCACACAGATTTTCACACGGCTTGCAAACACATCAAAGAAAAGTGACTTTTACCCAGTGTTGTTTTAAAAAAGGCACTCATACAATCATAAAACAAAATAAAATCACGTTTTGTGTTCGTTTTGCCAGTAAGATTTAAGATCTGACACCCAAAATTCGTTGAAGCGAAAGCCACATAATACATGTAATCTTCATATTCTGTATCGTTACATTTAAAAAAAAGCGGATGTTTGTCAAAAAAACGAATGCCTGATTGGGCGCGTTCATGTGCCTATCCGGATCGGTTTGTGTTGTAATCCCATAGGAACATTCAGCTGATGAACAGAACAGCTGATATCAAATACAAATTTCAAGCTGTCCTAATTATTGGCCGCGTTCATATTTTTATCCATTGTCCAATTTGGATAGCTTTGTGTTGTTGTAATCTCTTGTAAAAACACATCTGACGACAAAATAGCTCTTGGCAAAAAAGAAATCTCAAGCTATCCTTAAAATTCCAGTGTACTCATGTATCCGATGAGAATTGTGGCGAAAAAAGATTTAGGAATACAACACAGTTGTCTTTAAGATCCGTATTGTTTTATTTTCATGAGATGATCTAGGTATATGGATCAACAGGACAACAGCGATAGTAAAATGCGGCTAATATTAAAAATGTCTTCATCAGGGCTGTCTTCCTTAATGTATGCAACTCTTTTGATATCATAATGTTAGCAAAAAAAAAATTCAAATTTCATTGAATTTCATTGAACAGTTGTTTTTTTTTAAAGGTTTGCAAATGTAACAAACCAACTGACGTAATAGAGGTGCCTGTCTGGCGAGTGCCCATATTCTAAGCGGAGCAACGGAGTTGCTTGAGAGGAAAAGAGCCCCAAAAAGGGAGTTAAAATCCTTTGAAACCGCGAGAGGTCCACTTACAGTACTATTAATTAAAAAAAACTTAATTCTTGAACTTGATAGCAAACCCACTGACACAATCAAATCAAAAGTGTTGTATACTTTTAGCTGAATAGCACATTTGTTTTAGTTAATACTTTTAGTGGCTGATTACATGGGTCGTTTTACTGAAGAGCGCATCGCGTGAGAGAGGTAGATTTTATGTGCGTAAAAAAGAGAAGGTGGAATCTAGATTGTCTTTTTTACGCACATAAAATCTAACTTTCTCATGCGATGCGCTCTTCAGTAAAACGACCCATGTAATCAGGCGCTTAGGTTATTATTTTTAATCAGTCAATTTTATTTACTAATTCATTGAAATTGTTAATTCGTTAAACTTTTTCTCGTGTTTTATAATAATTTTAAATTAACTGACCCATGCCCAGTCGGGCTTTCTTAGATCATTGCAAAGTGTCTTACGTACACCTACAGAAAATATTTGTGGCTACTCTACATTGTGTATTTTTTCACAACTTTTTTTTTAGTTCATATTTGTAAGTGGCGTAGATATAGCGAGGACATAATTTTTCATTAGTTAGTTTCTCATGAAAACTTAACAAAATTTTAGATTAATAATGCAAATTTTAATGTTAGTCGTTCAACTCTTTTTCATAGTTTAAACAAATGTGTTTTTATACGTGGTAAATAAAATTGTCTTGAAATGCAAAATTCAAGACATTTGGCGTTTTTCTTTTTTAACTCAGAGCAGATTACGGAACTGTCAAAAAAAAATCTATGTTTTTTTTTTAGCTCAGACATATCAGAGAATAAAAAGTGTATTTCTTTTTTCCTTCGGAGTTAGCTCAGACCTTGTTCAATTAGCTCAGAATAAAATGACCGAGCAAATCGAGCGAAACGCTGAGCTAAGCCAACTTCACGGGTTGGGTACGAAATCCCGCATCACAAAATACCGTATCACGAAATCCCGCATCTGGAACTTGGTCAAATGACATTTTTTTTTTGAAAAAAGGTTCTGGAGGTGGATCTGGAACCAGGACAAAAGTTCTGGAGGTGGCTCTGGAACTTGGGCAAAGAACAATTTTTTTTTAAAGGTTCTGAAGGTGGATCTGGAACCGCTACAAAAGTTCTGGAGTTGGCTCTGGAACTTGGACAAAAGACAATTTTTTTTGTTTTTGGAAATAACTTTTTTACAATTTAAAAAAAAATTCACAAAGTTACAAAACACTTTTCAAAGGAAAAGCTGATTTTTTTTAAATATTTTTTCAAAAAAAAAATTTCCATCTCTGTCCAGGTCCAGAACCTACCTTTTTCCAGGTGCAGAAATCCAGAAAAATATTATATTCGAAATCACCAACATGCTGCGGGATTACTTAACGATCCCCAACTTCACACATAACTAAAAACTAAAAATGGATTCCCTATGAAATGACAGTTCAGTGCTTAAGTGTGTTTCATAATTATATCTGAGGACTCTGATCATAATCTGCTCAGAGCTCTGCTCTGATCGCTAAGCCTCTGCTCATCAGAGCTTTGTTCAGAGCCAAAAAAGAAAAATGCCAATTGATTAGGCGTTTACCACCAAATAAAATCTTGGAGCGAGACAAAAATATCGCTTGAGCACTGAGTTGTTTTGCGGAGACTTCTGAGACCAACATTTTCTGGATTCAATTCTCAATGGATCTCTGCCACCAAATGTCAGAAGTGTCAGTGTGAAATTAAAAAAAAAAAAAAAAAAACCAATCTGACAGCACTCCCTGGTTGGAAAACAAAACCAAATGCCGAAGGCACGAAGGCGAGCCAAAAAAGTCAGGTGTTTAAGAATAGTGATTAATATGTAATAAAAATAGTTTTTTTTGTATCAAACACTTGAAAAAATGTTCACTTAAATGTTTAAACACTAATTAATAGGTAATTCGATCGCAAATTTAAGTTTTCAGTTCCAAATACAAAAAATAATCAAATGACCGGATTTTTAACACTGCCAAGAGCATGTAAATATTTTCCAACCAGGGACTTTTTTTGTTGTTGTTTTTAGATGTCAAATTAGAAAGAGAAAAGACAAAGACAAATCTTGGAAGACCTCTATTTTCTTTTTTTCATCCGAAACAGCTGCTCATTTGACATTTTTTGTCTGGCACTTCATAGCGTGTTTTTTTTTTAATTTGTTAAGTTGTGTGATGGCCAACAGAACGTAATATTTTCAAGGGACTTTAATAACGTTTTCTTGTTTGTTATCCATTTAAATAGCTTTCCAATCATAAACAAAATTAACACAATTAAGAAACTCGGATAGAAAACTCAAAGAAATTCGCACCAAGAATTACAATTGACAACATATATGTTTGTATGGAGATTCTTGTCCCACAAAATGATTCTGACACTGAGGGCTCACTCAGATTTTATTTGGTTGTACAATGTACAGACAAATTTGATCTCAATTTTGCTTCACTTATGCCAAATTCCTTTCAACAAAACAATCGATTCTGTTCAGAATTTTTTCTAAACAAAATCGATTCTTTTCTATTAAAAAAAATCTTGCGTTTTTAGAAAGATTTCACACTGATTTGCACACACACTATGAAGACTTGGCATTTCTAATACGTCAAATTGAAAGTCGCGGAATTTTTGGAAGACGAGTTGTTTATTTTTTGGTTGCAACGAATTCTACATAATTTAAGAAAATATTCAACAATATATTCAGTCACTACAGCTATAAAAATAATTTATTGTGCGTTGTTCATAATCAAACAAAAATTTGACAAAAAAAAAAATAGCTTTCCCTAGTGAAAGACGTGATAAAAACTTTCAGTGCAAGTGAAAACTTTTCATTAACAATTTTCTTTAAGGATATAGTGCAAGTAGAAGTTCAAACAAATAAAATGTACCAGCAAATTGCCCCCCTATAAGCTGGCTAGGCTAATATCTTTTGTTATTAAAATAGAATTATTATAGTTTTTTATTGTTAATTCTTAATTTTAAATTTAATTTAATTCTATTGGTAAAACACTTTTCTCACAACCTTAATCGTTTTGTGAATTTTCGTTTGACGTTTTGCATCAATTGCAGCTGTCAAGTAACACAAACACAATCACAAAAAAAAATCGATTCTTTTACGAAATACGAATTCCTTTCAATTGATAGAAAAAATTCGATTCTGTTTAGAAAAAAATCGATTTCTTTTTTGAAAGGAATTCGTTATTAAATTCTTTCTTCCTCCGAAAAGACAAGTGCCACGGACGTGGTTTATATATCTCATAATTTTGTGAATTTCTTGCCAAAATAATTAGAACAAACTCATGAAGTGGTTAAGTTAAACCGCTTTGTTAAATGTTAATTCGATTGGTATAACTTGAAATAATTTATTTAATTTTTATAATTATTAAAGTAATAAATAAATAGACATAGCGGTTTCATTTTGTATATTATTAGTTTTGTACTTCTTGTAGTATACGTTATTTTTTTTTTAATAAAATTGACTTAAAGAAGCACAATATAGATCAGCGGTGTTATTTTGTTATAAATCGTTTGACGCTAAGAATAAAACTTAATTGCATATATATTTCAATTTAATAATAAGAGGAAGCTGTTCACTTCCACATAACACAAACACGTGATTATAGAAAACAAGCATACACGGTCATAGGAAATTTAATAAACTTCTGATTTAATGAGCCATATTACTCAATCCGTAGACCAGACAGCAGACAGTCGTGGTAGGTACACAAAAATTGACCATGGATGTGAATCTGTGGCAAAATTCTTGAATAGCTGGCCTTTGGTATGTTGTGTCTCCATCATGCTATTCTCCGTAAAATCCGCCATCGTGATAGATAACCATCGCTAGCGATTTTATAAGGTTTCAAGGTTCCTTATAAGATTTCAACAACGAGTTGTCAACACAAAATAAGAAAAAAAAACTCATGGCAGCGGTGGGATTCGAACCCACGCCTCCGAGGAGACTGGTGCCTTAAACCAGCGCCTTAGACCGCTCGGCCACGCTACCTCATATGAATAGTGCTGTCAAACGTACAATTTGAGTAACAAAATATTACTTATTGTGAGAAATTATTGTGATTCACCTGAGCTACTGCAATGATTTTTAAAGCTCATCTAGGATGGGGAAAAATTACCTAAAATAAAAGAAAACCACGGTACGGTACCATTGGCCACCGCAAATTGATAGACGGACATTTCACCATCGCCGGTTGAGTGTTGGATCTTTATAAGTGCTGCCATTTAGTGCGCAATATTTGAGTGCCACCGATTTAAGTGTCAGATTTTTCGTGTCTGGATATTTTGTTTTCGTGTTGGAAAAGTTGTGTAGATTTTATTAGAAATGGTTAATTCACAATAAGAATTCATTTTTATAGTTTTCAGTAACAAATCGTATCCCTTTTCAGCTTATTTAATCATTTGCATTTTATTTAGGAAATTTTGCAGAACAGCGACTTTTGCAAAAAAAATACGAACATAAATAAATAAATGATGCAAATTAATAGAAAATCATTTCTTAACACAATTTTTACTGGCAATTTTTCATGTTTTATTATCAATCGTAGCAAACTGAAATTTGCGTCAAAAATTGAAACAAACAACAGAATTTGCTTGTTTAGCAAGATTTCACTTTACATTGCAATGAATAAAATGTTCTAAAATGTTGCACCATGCTAAAGTTGTAAAAAAAAAACATGTCTATAACTGGCAAATCTGTATTCTATTGTGACTAACCACATTTTTATTCCAAAAGAAACAATTTGCATATGAATAATTAGCACCTACCTGTCTGTAGGTAGTGGAAAAAAGTCTAGTGTTGAAAGATCGACAGCGAACTACCCAGTGGCGGAACCGCTGTAACGAAAATTCCGAGCACTAAAAGGCTGGTGGTGCAAATCTGGTGGTGAAGTGTCCAACGGTGAAAGTTCGGCACTGAATAGTCCTGCTTCGGAAAACCACTTTGATTAAGAAAGTCCACTAAGAGCCGTTTGCTGATACAAAGCTTAAAGGCTGTCCCAAACCAACGCGAAACATTCGCGCGGATATGTATCGACTGAATAATGTTCGAAGATTCATATCGCGCCAGTGTGGGTGCTCCCATTAATCTCCATGTAAATAAATTAAGACAGGCGAAAGTTTCGTCGTCGTTCTGAAATATTCGCGTTGATTTGGGAGAGCCTTAAATATTTATGTTAAACTTAAACGCTTATGTTCTATTTTGTCCTCAGCGTAATCTGTCACATAAGCTCTTATGTTGAACATAAATTCTTAAGTTTCGTTTCAGCAAATGGGCTTAATTAACACTTTAATTTAATTGAGGCATTGAGAGCAGTAGTGACATAACCCGAATTCCAACAAAATTGAGATATTTTTGATTGAAGAATTTATAGAAACATATTTTTTACTACAAATTTGTTTACTTTTCAGAGTAATAATAACAAAACCTTATTTACGAGATAATTAGAGACCTATCTTATATTTTTGATGTTGAACTTGTCTCTTAATGCATGAAAGATTTTATGTGGCTTACACCACTATAACTACTCGTTCTGTGGATATAAGAATAATCTAAAGAAAGCATGTTGGTTACACCTATAGTTTAAAATACAGGTTATTTAACAAAAATATATTCTAAAATAAAAACTTATTAGAATTACATATTTATAATTTCGTTTTTGATTTTATTTCGGAAGTGTTCCATTCCTATTGAAAATGGAAAATTTGGAGTAAAAGGAGTGAAAAGGGAGTAGCTCCAAATGTCCACTCGAAAACGACATAAGTTATACCTAATTGTAAGTGCTAAAATATTTCATAACCAATTCTAAATTAAATTAAATGTATTTTTTTAGAGAACTTAAGGGACCGAAATTAAATCAGGTATCATTTTGATAGCTTTTTCATCGACTTAGAAATAAGCCAATGTGATACAAGGTCAGGCATACCCACAAAATTAATGTTAATTTTTATTTCATGTTCTTATCACTAAAAATAAAATTATAAAAATTAATAATGCTATTGATTTTGAATGTTTTTTATTAATTTAGCTTTCGTTGATTTTCCAATGTTTAGTGCACAAAAGTCCTATATCCCATGGAAATATGAAGTTTGGTTTTCATTGATTTCGCATTCGTATGGAACAGCGGGTCCTATATCCATATCTGACTTCTTTTAAACTTTTTTTTTCTTTTTAAACGTAACAGTTTTTGCCCCAAGGTTTTCAAATTAGAAAAAAGAAATGCCAATTAATATGCATAAATATTCAAAAATCATATTAGTTAAGTATAAAGTAAGGAAATTATTTTTCAAACCTTAAAATTCGTTTTCGGAAGAATAATTTCGATGGATATGAGTCACTTAAACACTCAGGTGGAGTTATGTACTATATAAGATTAACGATTCGCTTAATCTTTTCAAATAAATATATTCCACAAGGCATACGCATACGTGACTCAATTATGTGAATTTGGCATTACCCCTCACGTTATGTAGTCATCATCGCCATAGGTTTTACTCGTTCATTCGATCACTGATGGCACTCACTCGATGCGGTAATTTGGCTCCAGGATTTATTTCTTAAAGTTTTCGACCATTCATTATTATAAACTTATGAAGTTATAAAACTAATTTCAGTTTAAATTATTTTGTAAGCCATCGAAGAAAAACATAACGTTTGGTAAGAAATAATTACAGAAAGAACTGTTTTATTTTATTTCCACATTTCATGAAATTCATAATTTGTATTAAAAATACAGAACATTCTTCATAACAACAAAACAAATAAAAAACAATTAAAACGCAATAATTACAATTCAATTAAATAAAAAGTACGCATACGCCCGGGTGTACACCCAATTTCTCCCACATATATTTAAAATAAAATGCCGGATTGACTGGGTTACTTGGACTTAAATGAATGAATGATATTGGGGTAATTGCACTGCTACCTTAAGATCTATTGCGCCCCATCTAGAGCTAGATGATCTTGCTCTTTCTATAGCTCTTCCACCAGATTTACACCTCTGATGAATTTTGAGTATCTGGAGTACTTTCAGAGATTCAAATTCACTCTCTTCTACTTGGTATTGTCTCAGGTGCTTTTTTTGATACATGAGTGCATCGAATTTGCCTAGCATGTGTTCCGGTATTTCCTCATAAGTATTGCAGAATCTGAAGTTGTGGCTGCCTTCTTTCGAGATTTCGGATTCCACATTTCACTATTGCTTGTACTTCCGCCTGGAAAATGCTAGCAGTGGACGGTATAGAATGTTTGGTTCATGGCCCAACAATTTCTGTCCCAGTCCCTTCAGTCGTTCTCGATCCATCAGAGTGTATCAATTGATTTGCTTTCACTGTTTCGACTAACTACTATTTCTTGCTACTTATAACTCCGTTTTCAAGTTTTTATCGAAGTTATATTTTTTAATCATATACCATTTCTTGGAATGTCATTAAGGTTTGTTACATGTTGACTTTAAAATGCAATCTTTTTCTCTAGGACTTATACACTTGCCAGTTCCAGTTCCCTCCTTGGAAAATCTCATAATAGCTACCTCTCCCCTGTACAAACGATGAAGTAGTGAAAAAGGGACAGATGAATAAAAACCTCAATCGCTGCTGTAGGGTAAGTTCTCATGAATATACATGCGATCCTTTGGATTTTTTCTAGCGCTTTCCTAGTTGTTTCTAATTCGGTTCTTTTGTGACACGCAACTGCAATACAAGTAATGACGGGTCTTAGTATCATATGGTGTACAATGTACATCCACCTGAGGATGTTTGGTTTGTATCCTATCATAATCTATTTGGAAGTCTTTTTCATATCATAAGGGCCTCTTTGTGGCTTTCCCGACAGTAATTTCTACGTGTTTATTCCAGAGATTCCAGAGGAGTTTACTATCTAGTGTTTTTCCTAGAAATTTTACCAATATCTTTGTTTCAATTACTTCACCAGCTAACCAGATAAGATAGTTTTCATGTGTGGTAGAACTTTTGTCTTGGTAAATGGTATATGTATAACCGTCGTTTTTGAAGGGTTAATTGTTAGTCCTACAGATAGACACCATTTCCTTGTGAAAGCTAGTCCTCTTTGGATAATATCGCAAAGAGTTTCTTCAAACTTTCCAAGGGCAATAATAACGATATCATCAGCGAAACCAATGCACCGTATGGCTTGAGAAGAAAGATTTTCGACGATCGATTACGGAAATATCGCTATCCAAACACAAACGCTTTTGGATGTTTTCCACAGAAATGCAGTAAAATCGAACAATCACTTTGGATGAAAATACCTAGAGAACCAGACCTTCCACACGCTTTTGGTTCGGATGTTTGAAAAAACCGTTCTTTTGATGTATAGCTCGATGGGTTTTGAAAAAAAATTAAGTGGGATCACTAAGTTTTCCAACAAATCAGTTGCCCGTGTAACGTTTGGCCACCGATTTGAAAGGTAGTTCTTTTGCTACAATCCCGCAGCACGATATCCCGCGGAACGATTGCCTATACAAATTTTTCGCGGGATTGGGGGCGGGATAAGCAATACTAATTAGTACTTTTCGACGGGATTGTTACGAAATCCCGCAGCACAGCCTGAATCTGGACAAATGTGGGTCTGGACCTGGACGGAGGTGGGTCAGGAACTGGACAAAAGTGGGTCTGAACCTGGCCAAAGGTGGGTATGGACGTGGATGGAGGGGGGTCTGGATCTGGACGCGGAGATGGGTCTGGATTCGGATAAAGTTGGAACTGGACCTGGACGGAGGTGGGTCTGGTACTGGACAAAAGTTGGTCTGGACC
Source organism: Leucozona laternaria (assembly GCA_932273885.2). Classification (NCBI taxonomy): domain Eukaryota; kingdom Metazoa; phylum Arthropoda; class Insecta; order Diptera; family Syrphidae; genus Leucozona; species Leucozona laternaria. Next base: position 27,350,763 of record OW026366.1, on the reverse strand, counting down.
TGGACAAAGATGGGTCTGGACCTGGACGGAGGTGGGTCTGTATCGGGACGGAGGTGAGTCTGGACCTGGATGGAGGTGGGTCTCTGTAAAGACTCTGGTACAACTATTCTATAACCCCAGAAAATTGCATCAGATTCAACGGAAGGTTCGTTCTTTTTATTAAAATAAGGATACAACCTTGGATCAGAACATTTATTTGGCCAACCATTTTGTATATAATGCCGAACTTGAGTTAAAATTGAATCCTTGAAGGATTCTCCTTGAACATCTTTGAACTTAACAATTGAACCACTTCCTTCTGTCACATAATTTACAAACACATCATTTGCCCCCAGACCATGCCAGGATTCAATTTCTTCGGGAGCTACATTTCCCACAGCTCTAGAGAAATAATGAGCTATGTTCGCTTTTGATTTAATATATTGAACCTCATATGTGTAGCCCAACAAAAACAAGGCATATCTTTGCAACCTGTTTGCTGATAGAGCTGGCATGCCCTTCTTTTAACCAAAAATAGACACTAAGGGTTTATTATCTGTCACCAGTATGAACCTATTGCCAAAAAGATATTGATGGTACTTATTCACTAATATTCACCAACTATTGCCAGAGCTTCTTTTTCTATTTGAGAATACTTCATTTCAGTTGCTGTAAGCCTCTTTGAAGCAAATGAAATGGGTCTTTCAACACTGTTTTCGTAAACATGCATTAATTCTGCACCTAGACCAACTGGACTTGCGTCTACAATTCATTTTAATTTTAAATTTGGATTAAAGTGGGCTAAACAAGTTTTTCAGATAACTTTGATTTGACATTGTCGTAAACTTTTTGTTGTTTAAAACCCCATTCAAACTTATCTGGTAACAGTTCGTACAGAGCTGAAGCAACTGTTGCCATATTTGGCATGAACTGTCTATAGAAATTTACTACGCCCAAAAAAGATTGAAGCTCTAAGATATTTTTTGGTGCAGACAAATTTATAAAAGTTTCAATTTTCTTCTCGTCTTTATGAAGACCATTTTGATCAATGACGTGTCCGAGGCATTTAATGGAACTCTTTAAAAATTCTCATTTTGGTTTTGAGATTTGGAAAGCTCTTAAAAATTTAATACGCAATTTTGAAAACCGCAACAGTTTTCGAGGCTCGATTACGGAAATATCGCTATCCAAACACAAACGCGTTTGAATGTTTTGGACGGAAATGTAGTAAAATCAAAACCAAATTACTGTTAGGAATTGGTTCACGAAATATTCGCATCCAAAGTCAAATTACTGTATTTCGATGCAACCCTAAAAAGTGCTTTGGATTACGATATTTCCGCAACCAAGCCTTGTAAGAGGTTGTAGTTTTCAGTTTCGTATAGAAAATTAACAGTCCTTTCCGCCAATACACAACAAAAAATTTTGCCAGCTTTGGTTCTCGAAATATTCACATCCGAAATGATATAACTTTATGTACTTCGATCCAACCATAAAAAAAAGCTGTCGATGGCGATATTTCCGCAACAAAGCCTCGAAAGGGGTTGCGGTTTGCAGTGGCGAATAGCAAATTAACAGACCTTTCCAGCAACGTAAAAATTTCGACAAACTTTTCCCAAAATTTTTTTATTGATTTTTGAAAAAATGATGGACTAACCCCTTGCAACTTTTTTCGGCTTTTCAAAAATGTTTCTAAAACCCATCGAGCTGTACATCAAAAGAAAGGCCTTGTCAAACTCTATCCGCACATATAAACCAAAAGTGTGTGGAAGGTCTGGTTCTCGAAATATTTTCATCCAAAGTGATTGTTTGATTTTACTGCATTTCCGTCCAAAACATTCAAACGCGTTTGTGTTTGGATAGCGATATTTCCGCAATCGAGCCTCGAAATGGGTTGCGGTTTCAAAAACGTTTAGTTAAATTTTCAAGAGCTTTCTAAAACTCAAAACCAAATTACTGTTAGAGGTTTGGTTCACGACATATTCGCATCCAAAGTCAAATTACTGTATTTCGATGCAAGCCTAAAAAGGGCTTTCGATTACGATGTTTCCGCAACCAAGCCTTGTAAGAGGTTGTAGTTTTCAGATTCGTATAGAAAATTAACAGTCCTTTCCGCCAATACACATCAAAAAATTTTGCCAGCTTTGGTTCTCGAAATATTCACATCCGAAATGATATAACTGTATGTACTTCGATCCAACCATAAAAAAAAAGCTGTCGATGGTGATATTTCCGCAACAAGGCCTCGAAAGGCGTTGCGGTTTGCAGTGGCAGCAACGTGAAAATTTCGACAAACTTTTTCCAAAAATGTTGTATTGATTTTTGAAAAAATGTTGGACTTGCAACTTTTTTTCGGCTTTTCAAAAATGTTTCTAAAACCCATCGAGCTGTACATCAAAAGAAAGGCCTTGTCAAACTCTATCCGCACATATAAACCAAAAGTGTGTGGAAGGTCTGGTTCTCGAAATATTTTCATCCAAAGTGATTGTTTGATTTTACTGCATTTCCGTCCAAAACATTCAAACGCGTTTGTGTTTGGATAGCGATATTTCCGTAATCGAGCCTCGGAATGGGTTGTGGTTTCGAAAACGTTTAGTTAAATTTTCAAGAGCTTTCTAAAACTCAAAACCAAATTACTGTTAGAGGTTTGGTTCACGACATATTCGCATCCAAAGTCGAATTACTGTATTTCGATGCAACCCTAAAAAGGGCTTTGGATTACGATATTTCCGCAACCAAGCCTTGTAAGAGGTTGTAGTTTTCAGTTTCGTATAGAAAATTAACATCCCTTTCCGCCAATACACATCAAAAAATTTTGCCAGCTTTGATTCTAGAAATATTCACATCCGAAATGATATAACTTTATCTACTTCGATCCAACCATAAAAAAAGCTGTCGATGGCGATATTTCCGCAACAAAGCCTCGAAAGGGGTTGCGGTTTGCAGTGGCGAATAGCAAATTAACAGACCTTTCCAGCAACGTAAAAATTTCATCAAACTTTTTCCAAAAACTTTTTATTGATTTTTGAAAAAAATGTTTTTTCGGCTTTTCAAAAATGTTTCTAAAACCCATCGAGCTGTGCATAAAAAGAAAGGCCTTGTCAAACTCTATCCGCACATATAAACCAAAGTGTGTGGAAGGTCTGGTTCTCGAAATATTTTCATCCAAAGTGATTGTTTGATTTTACTGCATTTCCGTCCAAAACATTCAAACGCGTTTGTGTTTGGATAGCGATATTTCCGCAATCGAGCCTCGAAATGGGTTGCGGTTTCAAAAACGTTTAGTTAAATTTTCAAGAGCTTTCTAAAACTCAAAACCAAATTACTGTTAGAGGTTTGGTTCACGAAATATTCGCATCCAAAGTCAAATTACTGTATTTCGATGCAACCCTAAAAAGGGCTTTGGATTACGATATTTCCGCAACCAAGCCTTGTAAGAGGTTGTAGTTTTCAGTTTCGTATAGAAAATTAACAGTCCTTTCCGCCAATACACATCAAAAAATTTTGCCAGTTTTGGTTCTCGAAATATTCACATCCGAAATGATATAACTGTATGTACTTCGATCCAACCATAAAAAAAAAGCTGTCGATGGCGATATATCCGCAACAAAGCCTCGAAAGGGGTTGCGGTTTGCAGTGGCGTATAGCAAATTAACAGACCTTTCCAGCAACGTAAAAATTTCGACAAACTTTTTCCAAAAATTTTGTATTGATTTTTGAAAAAATGATGGACTAACCCCTTGCAACTTTTTTTCGGCTTTTCAAAAATGTTTCTAAAACCCAGCGAGCTGTACATCAAAAGAAAGGCCTTGTCAAACTCTATCCGCACATATAAACCAAAAGTGGGTGGAAGGTCTGGTTCTCGAAATATTTTCATCCAAAGTGATTGTTTGATTTTACTGCATTTCCGTCCAAAACATTCAAACGCGTTTGTGTTTGGATAGCGATATTTCCGTAATCGAGCCTCGGAATGGGTTGTGGTTTCGAAAACGTTTAGTTAAATTTTCAAGAGCTTTCTAAAACTCAAAACCAAATTACTGTTAGAGGTTTGGTTCACGACATATTCGCATCCAAAGTCGAATTACTGTATTTCGATGCAACCCTAAAAAGGGCTTTGGATTACGATATTTCCGCAACCAAGCCTTGTAAGAGGTTGTAGTTTTCAGTTTCGTATAGAAAATTAACATCCCTTTCCGCCAATACACATCAAAAAATTTTGCCAGCTTTGATTCTAGAAATATTCACATCCGAAATGATATAACTTTATCTACTTCGATCCAACCATAAAAAAAGCTGTCGATGGCGATATTTCCGCAACAAAGCCTCGAAAGGGGTTGCGGTTTGCAGTGGCGAATAGCAAATTAACAGACCTTTCCAGCAACGTAAAAATTTCATCAAACTTTTTCCAAAAACTTTTTATTGATTTTTGAAAAAAATGTTTTTTCGGCTTTTCAAAAATGTTTCTAAAACCCATCGAGCTGTGCATAAAAAGAAAGGCCTTGTCAAACTCTATCCGCACATATAAACCAAAGTGTGTGGAAGGTCTGGTTCTCGAAATATTTTCATCCAAAGTGATTGTTTGATTTTACTGCATTTCCGTCCAAAACATTCAAACGCGTTTGTGTTTGGATAGCGATATTTCTGTAATCGAGCCTCGAAATGGGTTGCGGTTTCAAAAACGTTTAGTTAAATTTTCAAGAGCTTTCTAAAACTCAAAACCAAATTACTGTTAGAGGTTTGGTTCACGACATATTCGCATCCAAAGTCAAATTACTGTATTTCGATGCAACCCTAAAAAGGGCTCTCGATTACGATATTTCCGCAACCAAGCCTTGTAAGAGGTTGTAGTTTTCAGTTTCGTATAGAAAATTAACAGTTCTTTCCGCCAATACACATCAAAAAATTTTGCCAGCTTTGGTTCTCGAAATATTCACATCCGAAATGATATTACTTTATGTACTTCGATCCAACCATAAAAAAAAGCTGTCGATGTCGATATTTCCGCAACAAAGCCTCGAAAGGGGTTGCGGTTTGCAGTGGCGAATAACAAATTAACAGACCTTTCCAGCAACGTAAAAATTTCGACAAACTTTTTCCAAAATTTTTTTATTGATTTTTGAAAAAATGATGGACTAACCCCTTGCAACTTTTTTTCGGCTTTTCAAAAATGTTTCTAAAACCCATCGAGCTGTACATCAAAAGAAAGGCCTTGTCAAACTCTATCCGCACATATAAACCAAAAGTGGGTGGAAGGTCTGGTTCTCGAAATATTTTCATCCAAAGTGATTGTTTGATTTTACTGCATTTCCGTCCAAAACATTCAAACGCGTTTGTGTTTGGATAGCGATATTTCCGTAATCGAGCCTCGGAATGGGTTGTGGTTTCGAAAACGTTTAGTTAAATTTTCAAGAGCTTTCTAAAACTCAAAACCAAATTACTGTTAGAGGTTTGGTTCACGACATATTCGCATCCAAAGTCGAATTACTGTATTTCGATGCAACCCTAAAAAGGGCTTTGGATTACGATATTTCCGCAACCAAGCCTTGTAAGAGGTTGTAGTTTTCAGTTTCGTATAGAAAATTAACATCCCTTTCCGTCAATACACATCAAAAAATTTTGCCAGTTTTGATTCTCGAAATATTCACATCCGAAATGATATAACTTTATCTACTTCGATCCAACCATAAAAAAAGCTGTCGATGGCGATATTTCCGCAACAAAGCCTCGAAAGGGGTTGGGGTTTGCAGTGGCAAATAGCAAATTAAATGACCTTTCCAGCAACGTAAAAATTTCATCAAACTTTTTCCAAAAACTTTTTATTGATTTTTGAAAAAAATGTTTTTTCGGCTTTTCAAAAATGTTTCTAAAACCCATCGAGCTGTACATCAAAAGAAAGGCCTTGTCAAACTCTATCCGCACATATAAACCAAAAGTGTGTGGAAGGTCTGGTTCTCGAAATATTTTCATCCAAAGTGATTGTTTGATTTTACTGCATTTCCGTCCAAAACATTCAAACGCGTTTGTGTTTGGATAGCGATATTTCCGCAATCGAGCCTCGAAATGGGTTGCGGTTTCAAAAACGTTTAGTTAAATTTTCAAGAGCTTTCTAAAACTCAAAACCAAATTACTGTTAGAGGTTTGGTTCACGAAATATTCGCATCCAAAGTCAAATTACTGTATTTCGATGCAACCCTAAAAAGGGCTTTGGATTACGATATTTCCGCAACCAAGCCTTGTAAGAGGTTGTAGTTTTCAGTTTCGTATAGAAAATTAACAGTCCTTTCCGCCAATACACATCAAAAAATTTTGCCAGTTTTGGTTCTCGAAATATTCACATCCGAAATGATATAACTGTATGTACTTCGATCCAACCATAAAAAAAAAGCTGTCGATGGCGATATATCCGCAACAAAGCCTCGAAAGGGGTTGCGGTTTGCAGTGGCGTATAGCAAATTAACAGACCTTTCCAGCAACGTAAAAATTTCGACAAACTTTTTCCAAAAATTTTGTATTGATTTTTGAAAAAATGATGGACTAACCCCTTGCAACTTTTTTTCGGCTTTTCAAAAATGTTTCTAAAACCCAGCGAGCTGTACATCAAAAGAAAGGCCTTGTCAAACTCTATCCGCACATATAAACCAAAAGTGGGTGGAAGGTCTGGTTCTCGAAATATTTTCATCCAAAGTGATTGTTTGATTTTACTGCATTTCCGTCCAAAACATTCAAACGCGTTTGTGTTTGGATAGCGATATTTCCGTAATCGAGCCTCGGAATGGGTTGTGGTTTCGAAAACGTTTAGTTAAATTTTCAAGAGCTTTCTAAAACTCAAAACCAAATTACTGTTAGAGGTTTGGTTCACGAAATATTCGCATCCAAAGTCAAATTACTGTATTTCGATGCAACCCTAAAAAGGGCTTTGGATTACGATATTTCCGCAACCAAGCCTTGTAAGAGGTTGTAGTTTTCAGTTTCGTATAGAAAATTAACAGTCCTTTCCGCCAAAACACATCAAAAAATTTTGCCAGCCTTGGTTCTCGAAATATTCACATCCGAAATGATATAACTGTATGTACTTCGATCCAACCATAAAAAAAAGCTGTCGATGTCGATATTTCCACAACAAAGCCTCGAAAGGGGTTGCGGTTTGCAGTGGCGAATAGCAAATTAACAGACCTTTCCAGCAACGTAAAAATTTCGACAAACTTTTTCCAAAATTTTTTTATTGATTTTTGAAAAAATGATGGACTAACCCCTTGCAACTTTTTTTCGGCTTTTCAAAAATGTTTCTAAAACCCATCGAGCTGTACATCAAAAGAAAGGCCTTGTCAAACTCTATCGGCACATATAAACCACAAGTGTGTGGAAGGTCTGGTTCTCGAAATATTTTCATCCAAAGTGATTGTTTGATTTTACTGCTTTTCCGTCCAAAACATTCAAACGCGTTTGTGTTTGGATAGCGATATTTCCGTAATCGAGCCTCGGAATGGGTTGTGGTTTCGAAAACGTTTAGTTAAATTTTCAAGAGCTTTCTAAAACTCAAAACCAAATTACTGTTAGAGGTTTGGTTCACGACATATTCGCATCCAAAGTCAAATTACTGTATTTCGATGCAACCCTAAAAGGGGCTTTGGATTACGATATTTCCGCAACCAAGCCTTGTAAGAGGTTGCAGTTTTCAGTTTCGTATAGAAAATTAACAGTCCTTTCCGCCAATACACATCAAAAAATTTTGCCAGTTTTGGTTCTCGAAATATTCACATCCGAAATGATATAACTGTATGTACTTCGATCCAACCATAAAAAAAAAGCTGTCGATGGCGATATATCCGCAACAAAGCCTCGAAAGGGGTTGCGGTTTGCAGTGGCGTATAGCAAATTAACAGACCTTTCCAGCAACGTAAAAATTTCGACAAACTTTTTCCAAAAATTTTGTATTGATTTTTGAAAAAATGATGGACTAACCCCTTGCAACTTTTTTTCGGCTTTTCAAAAATGTTTCTAAAACCCAGCGAGCTGTACATCAAAAGAAAGGCCTTGTCAAACTCTATCCGCACATATAAACCAAAAGTGGGTGGAAGGTCTGGTTCTCGAAATATTTTCATCCAAAGTGATTGTTTGATTTTACTGCATTTCCGTCCAAAACATTCAAACGCGTTTGTGTTTGGATAGCGATATTTCCGTAATCGAGCCTCGGAATGGGTTGTGGTTTCGAAAACGTTTAGTTAAATTTTCAAGAGCTTTCTAAAACTCAAAACCAAATTACTGTTAGAGGTTTGGTTCACGAAATATTCGCATCCAAAGTCAAATTACTGTATTTCGATGCAACCCTAAAAAGGGCTTTGGATTACGATATTTCCGCAACCAAGCCTTGTAAGAGGTTGTAGTTTTCAGTTTCGTATAGAAAATTAACATCCCTTTCCGCCAATACACATCAAAAAATTTTGCCAGCTTTGATTCTCGAAATATTCACATCCGAAATAATATAACTTTATCTACTTCGATCCAACCATAAAAAAAAGCTGTCGATGGCGATATTTCCGCAACAAAGCCTCGAAAGGGGTTGCGGTTTGCAGTGGCCAATAGCAAATTAACAGAGCTTTCCAGCAACGTAAAAATTTCATCAAACTTTTTCCAAAAACTTTTTATTGATTTTTGAAAAAAATGTTTTTTCGGCTTTTCAAAAATGTTTCTAAAACCCATCGAGCTGTGCATCAAAAGAAAGGCCTTGTCAAACTCTATCCGCACATATTAACCAAAGTGTGTGGAAGGTCTGGTTCTCGAAATATTTTCATCCAAAGTGATTGTTTGATTTTACTGCATTTCCGTCCAAAACATTCAAACGCGTTTGTGTTTGGATAGCGATATTTCTGTAATCGAGCCTCGAAATGGGTTGCGGTTTCAAAAACGTTTAGTTAAATTTTCAAGAGCTTTCTAAAACTCAAAACCAAATTACTGTTAGGAATTGGTTCACGAAATATTCGCATCCAAAGTCGAATTACTGTATTTCGATGCAACCCTAAAAAGGGCTTTGGATTACGATATTTCCGCAACCAAGCCTTGTAAGAGGTTGTAGTTTTCAGTTTCGTATAGAAAATTAACATCCCTTTCCGCCAATACACATCAAAAAATTTTGCCAGCTTTGGTTCTCGAAATATTCACATCCGAAATGATATAACTGTATGTACTTCGATCCAACCATAAAAAAAAGCTGTCGATGGCGATATTTCCGCAACAAAGCCTCGAAAGGGGTTGCGTATTGCAGTGGCGAATAGCAAATTAACAGACCTTTCCAGCAACGTAAAAATTTCGACAAACTTTTTCCAAAAATTTTGTATTGATTTTTGAAAAAATGATTGGCTAACCCCTGCAACTTTTTTTCGGCTTTTCAAAAATGTTTCTAAAACCTATCGAGCTGTACATCAAAAGAAAGGTCTTGTCAAACTCTATCCGCACATATAAACCAAAAGTGTGCGGAAGGTCTGGTTCTCGAAATATTTTCATCCAAAGTGATTGTTTGATTTTACTGCATTTCCGTCCAAAACATTCAAACGGGTTTGTGTTTGGATAGCGATATTTCCGTAATCGAGCCTCGGAATGGGTTGTGGTTTCGAAAACGTTTAGTTAAATTTTCAAGAGCTTTCTAAAACTCAAAACCAAATTACTCTTAGAGGTTTGGTTCACGAAATATTCGCATCCAAAGTCAAATTACTGTATTTCGATGCAACCCTAAAAAGGGCTTTGGATTACGATATTTCCGCAACCAAGCCTTGTAAGAGGTTGTAGTTTTCAGTTTCGTATAGAAAATTAACATCCCTTTCCGCCAATACACATCAAAAAATTTTGCCAGCTTTGATTCTCGAAATATTCACATCCGAAATAATATAACTTTATCTACTTCGATCCAACCATAAAAAAAAGCTGTCGATGGCGATATTTCCGCAACAAAGCCTCGAAAGGGGTTGCGGTTTGCAGTGGCGAATAGCAAATTAACAGAGCTTTCCAGCAACGTAAAAATTTCATCAAACTTTTTCCAAAAACTTTTTATTGATTTTTGAAAAAAATGTTTTTTCGGCTTTTCAAAAATGTTTCTAAAACCCATCGAGCTGTGCATCAAAAGAAAGGCCTTGTCAAACTCTATCCGCACATATTAACCAAAGTGTGTGGAAGGTCTGGTTCTCGAAATATTTTCATCCAAAGTGATTGTTTGATTTTACTGCATTTCCGTCCAAAACATTCAAACGCGTTTGTGTTTGGATAGCGATATTTCTGTAATCGAGCCTCGAAATGGGTTGCGGTTTCAAAAACGTTTAGTTAAATTTTCAAGAGCTTTCTAAAACTCAAAACCAAATTACTGTTAGGAATTGGTTCACGAAATATTCGCATCCAAAGTCGAATTACTGTATTTCGATGCAACCCTAAAAAGGGCTTTGGATTACGATATTTCCGCAACCAAGCCTTGTAAGAGGTTGTAGTTTTCAGTTTCGTATAGAAAATTAACATCCCTTTCCGCCAATACACATCAAAAAATTTTGCCAGCTTTGGTTCTCGAAATATTCACATCCGAAATGATATAACTGTATGTACTTCGATCCAACCATAAAAAAAAGCTGTCGATGGCGATATTTCCGCAACAAAGCCTCGAAAGGGGTTGCGTATTGCAGTGGCGAATAGCAAATTAACAGACCTTTCCAGCAACGTAAAAATTTCGACAAACTTTTCCCAAAATGTTTTTATTGATTTTTGAAAAAATGATTGGCTAACCCCTGCAACTTTTTTTCGGCTTTTCAAAAATATTTCTAAAACCTATCGAGCTGTACATCAAAAGAAAGGTCTTGTCAAACTCTATCCGCACATATAAACCAAAAGTGTGCGGAAGGTCTGGTTCTCGAAATATTTTCATCCAAAGTGATTGTTTGATTTTACTGCATTTCCGTCCAAAACATTCAAACGCGTTTGTGTTTGGATAGCGATATTTCTGTAATCGAGCCTCGAAATGGGTTGCGGTTTCAAAAACGTTTTGTTAAATTTTCAAGAGCTTTCTAAAACTCAAAACCAAATTACTGTTAGAGGTTTGGTTCACGACATATTCGCATCCAAAGTCAAATTACTGTATTTCGATGCAACCCTAAAAAGGGCTTTCGATTACGATATTTCCGCAACCAAGCCTTGTAAGAGGTTGTAGTTTTCAGTTTCGTATAGAAAATTAACAGTTCTTTCCGCCAATTTACATCAAAAAATTTTGCCAGCTTTGGTTCTCGAAATATTCACATCCGAAATGATATAACTTTATGTACTTCGATCCAACCATAAAAAATAGCTGTCGCTGGCGATATTTCCGCAACAAAGCCTCGAAAGGGGTTGCGGTTTGCAGTGGCGAATAGCAAATTAACAGACCTTTCCAGCAACGTAAGAATTTCGACAAACTTTTTCCAAATTTTTTTTATTGATTTTTGAAAAAATGATGGACTAACCCCTTGCAACTTTTTTTCGGCTTTTCAAAAATGTTTCTAAAACCCATCGAGCTGTACATCAAAAGAAAGGCCTTGTCAAACTCTATCCGCACATATAAACCAAAAGTGTGTGGAAGGTCTGGTTCTCGAAATATTTTCATCCAAAGTGATTGTTTGATTTTACTGCATTTCCGTCCAAAACATTCAAACGCGTTTGTGTTTGGATAGCGATATTTCCGTAATCGAGCCTCGAAATGGGTTGCGGTTTCAAAAACGTTTAGTTAAATTTTCAAGAGCTTTCTAAAACTCAAAACCAAATTACTGTTAGAGGTTTGGTTCACGACATATTCGCATCCAAAGTCAAATTACTGTATTTCGATGCAACCCTAAAAAGGGCTTTGGATTACGATATTTCCGCAACCAAGCCTTGTAAGAGGTTGTAGTTTTCAGTTTCGTATAGAAAATTAACAGTCCTTTCCGCCAATACACATCAAAAAATTTTGCCAGCTTTGGTTCTCGAAATATTCACATCCGAAATGATATAACTGTATGTACTTCGATCCAACCATAAAAAAAAGCTGTCGCTGGCAATATTTCCGCAACAAAGCCTCGAAAGGGGTTGCGGTTTGCAGTGGCGAATAGCAAATTAACAGACCTTTCCAGCAACGTAAAAATTTCGACAAACATTTTCCAAAAATTTTGTATTGATTTTTGAAAAAATGATGGAGTAACCCCTTGCAACTTTTTTTCGGCTTTTCAAATATGTTTCTAAAGCCCATTGAGCTGTACATCAAAAGAAAGGCCTTGCCAAACTCTATCCGCACATATAAACCAAAAGTGTGCGGAAGGTCTGGTTCTCGAAATATTTTCATCCAAAGTGATTGTTTGATTTTACTGCATTTCCGTCCAAAACATTCAAACGCGTTTGTGTTTGGATAGCGATATTTCCGTAATCGAGCCTCGAAATGGGTTGCGGTTTCGAAAACGTTTAGTTAAATTTTCAAGAGATTTCTAAATCTCAAAACCAAATTACTGTTAGAGGTTTGGTTCACGACATATTCGCATCCAAAGTCAAATTATTGTATTTCGATGCAACCCTAAAAAGGGCTTTGGATTACGATATTTCCGCAACCAAGCCTTGTAAGAGGTTGTAGTTTTCAGTTTCGTATAGAAAATTAACAGTCCTTTCCGCCAATACACATCAAAAAATTTTTCCAGCTTTGGTTCTCGAAATATTCACATCCGAAATGATATAACTTTATGTACTTCGATCCAACCATAAAAAAAAGCTGTCGATGGCGATATTTCCGCAACAAGGCCTCGAAAGGCGTTGCGGTTTGCAGTGGCAGCAACGTAAAAATTTCGACAAACTTTTTCCAAAAATGTTGTATTGATTTTTGAAAAAATGTTGGACTAACCCCTTGCAACTTTTTTTCGGCTTTTCAAAAATGTTTCTAAAACCCATCGAGCTGTACATCAAAAGAAAGGCCTTGTCAAACTCTATCCGCACATATAAACCAAAAGTGTGTGGAAGGTCTGGTTCTCGAAATATTTTCATCCAAAGTGATTGTTTGATTTTACTGCATTTCCGTCCAAAACATTCAAACGCGTTTGTGTTTGGATAGCGATATTTCCGTAATCGAGCCTCGAAATGGGTTGCGGTTTCGAAAACGTTTAGTTAAATTTTCAAGAGATTTCTAAATCTCAAAACCAAATTACTGTTAGAGGATTGGTTCACGACATATTCGCATCCAAAGTCAAATTACTGTATTTCGATGCAACCCTAAAAAGGGCTTTGGATTACGATATTTCCGCAACCAAGCCTTGTAAGAGGTTGTAGTTTTCAGTTTCGTATAGAAAATTAACAGTCCTTTCCGCCAAAACACATCAAAAAATTTTGCCAGCCTTGGTTCTCGAAATATTCACATCCGAAATGATATAACTGTATGTACTTCGATCCAACCATAAAAAAAAGCTGTCGATGGCGATATTTCCGCAACAAGGCCTCGAAAGGCGTTGCGGTTTGCAGTGGCAGCAACGTAAAAATTTCGACAAACTTTTTCCAAAAATGTTGTATTGATTTTTGAAAAAATGTTGGACTAACCCCTTGCAACTTTTTTTCGGCTTTTCAAAAATGTTTCTAAAACCCATCGAGCTGTACATCAAAAGAAAGGCCTTGTCAAACTCTATCGGCACATATAAACCACAAGTGTGTGGAAGGTCTGGTTCTCGAAATATTTTCATCCAAAGTGATTGTTTGATTTTACTGCATTTCCGTCCAAAACATTCAAACGCGTTTGTGTTTGGATAGCGATATTTCTGTAATCGAGCCTCGAAATGGGTTGCGGTTTCAAAAACGTTTAGTTAAATTTTCAAGAGCTTTCTAAAACTCAAAACCAAATTACTGTTAGGAATTGGTTCACGAAATATTCGCATCCAAAGTCAAATTACTGTATTTCGATGCAACCCTAAAAAGGGCTTTGGATTACGATATTTCCGCAACCAAGCCTTGTAAGAGGTTGTAGTTTTCAGTTTCGTATAGAAAATTAACAGTCCTTTCCGCCAATACACATCAAAAAATTTTGCCAGCTTTGGTTCTCGAAATATTCACATCCGAAATGATATAACTTTATGTACTTCGATCCAACCATAAAAAAAGCTGTCGATGGCGATATTTCCGCAACAAAGCCTCGAAAGGGGTTGCGGTTTGCAGTAGCAAAAAGCAAATTAACAGACCTTTCCAGCAACGTAAAAATTTCGACAAACTTTTTCGAAAATTTTTTTATTGATTTTTGAAAAAATGATGGTCTAACCCCTTGCAACTTTTTTTCGGCTTTTCAAAAATGTTTCTAAAACCCATCAGGCTGTACATCAAAAGAAAGGTCTTGTCAAACTCTATCCGCACATATAAACCAAAAGTGTGTGGAAGGTCTGGTTCTCGAAATATTTTCATCCAAAGTGATTGTTTGATTTTACTGCATTTCCGTCCAAAACATTCAAACGCGTTTGTGTTTGGATAGCGATATTTCCGTAATCGAGCCTCAAAATGTGTTGCGGTTTCAAAAACGTTTAGTTCAATTTTGAAGAGCTTTCTAAAACTCAAAACCAAATTACTGTTAGAGGTTTGGTTCACGAAATATTCGCATCCAAAGTCAAATTACTGTATTTCGATGCAACCCTAAAAAGGGCTTTGGATTACGATATTTCCGCAACCAAGCCTTGTAAGAGGTTGTAGTCTTCAGTTTTGTATAGAAAATTACCAGTCCTTTCCGCCAATACACATCAAAAAATTTTGCCAGCTTTGGTTCTCGAAATATTCACATCCGAAATGATATAACTTTATGTACTTCGATCCAACCATAAAAAAAAGCTGTCGATGGCGATATTTCCGCAACAAGGCCTCGAAAGGCGTTGCGGTTTGCAGTGGCGAATAGCAAATTAACAGACCTTTCCAGCAACGTAAAAATTTCGACAAACTTTTTCCAAAATTTTTTTATTGATTTTTGAAAAAATGATGGACTAACCCCTTGCAACTTTTTTCTGCTTTTTAAAAATATAAACTAAAAGTGTGTGGAAGGTCTGGTTCTCGAAATATTTTCATCCAAAGTGATTGTTTGATTTTACTGCATTTCCGTCCAAAACATTCAAACGCGTTTGTGTTTGGATAGCGATATTTCTGTAATCGAGCCTCGAAATGGGTTGCGGTTTCAAAAACGTTTAGTTAAATTTTCAAGAGCTTTCTAAAACTCAAATCCAAATTACTGTTAGAGGTTTGGTTCATGAAATATTCGCATCCAAAATCAAATTACTGTATTTCGATGCAACCCTAAAATGGGCTTTGGATTACGATATTTCCGCAGCCAAGCCTTGTAAGAGGTTGTAGTTTTCAGTTTCGTTTAGAAAATTAACAGTCCTTTCCGCCAATACACATCAAAAAATTTTGCCAGCTTTGGTTCTCGAAATATTCACATCCGAAATGATATAACTGTTTGTACTTCGATCCAACCATAAAAAAAAAGCTGTCGATGGCGATATTTCCGCAACAAGGCCTCGAAAGGCGTTGCGGTTTGTAGTGGCATTAACGTAAAAATTTCGACAAACTTTTTCCAAAAATGTTGTACTGATTTTTGAAAAAATGTTGGACTAACCCCTTGCAGCTTTTTTTCGGCTTTTCAAAAATGTTTCTAAAACCCATCGAGCTGTACATCAAAAGAAAGGCCTTGTCAAACTCTATCCGCACATATAAACCAAAAGTGTGTGGAAGGTCTGGTTCTCGAAATATTTTCATCCAAAGTGATTGTTTGATTTTACTGCATTTCCGTCCAAAACATTCAAACGCGTTTGTGTTTGGATAGCGATATTTCCGTAATCGAGCCTCGGAATGGGTTGTGGTTTCGAAAACGTTTAGTTAAATTTTCAAGAGCTTTCTAAAACTCAAAACCAAATTAATGTTAGAGGTTTGGTTCACGACATATTCGCATCCAAAATCAAATTACTGTATTTCGATGCAACCCTAAAAAGGGCTTTGGATTACGATATTTCCGCAACCAAGCCTTGTAAGAGGTTGTAGTTTTCAGTTTCGTATAGAAAATTAACATTCCTTTCCGCCAATACACATCAAAAAATTTTGCCAGCTTTGGTTCTCGAAATATTCACATCCGAAATGATATAACTTTATCTACTTCGATTCAACCATAAAAAAAAGCTGTCGATGGCGATATTTCCGCAACAAAGCCTCGAAAGGGGTTGCGGTTTGCAGTGGCGAATAGCAAATTAACAGACCTTTCCAGCAACGTAAAAATTTCGACAAACTTTTTCCAAAATTTTTTTATTGATTTTTGAAAAAATTATGGACTAACCCCTTGCAACTTTTTTCTGCTTTTCAAAAATGTTTCTAAAACCCATCAGGCTGTACATCAAAAGAAAGGTCTTGTCAAACTCTATCCGCACATATAAACCAAAAGTGTGTGGAAGGTCTGGTTCTCGAAATATTTTCATCCAAAGTGATTGTTTGATTTTACTGCATTTCCGTCCAAAACATTCAAACGCGTTTGTGTTTGGATAGCGATATTTCCGTAATCGAGCCTAGAAATGGCTTGCGGTTTCAAAAACGTTTAGTTAAATTTTCAAGAGCTTTCTAAAACTCAAATCCAAATTACTGTTAGAGGTTTGGTTCATGAAATATTCGCATCCAAAATCAAATTACTGTATTTCGATGCAACCCTAAAATGGGCTTTGGATTACGATATTTCCGCAGCCAAGCCTTGTAAGAGGTTGTAGTTTTCAGTTTCGTTTAGAAAATTAACAGTCCTTTCCGCCAATACACATCAAAAAATTTTGCCAGCTTTGGTTCTCGAAATATTCACATCCGAAATGATATAACTGTTTGTACTTCGATCCAACCATAAAAAAAAAGCTGTCGATGGCGATATTTCCGCAACAAGGCCTCGAAAGGCGTTGCGGTTTGTAGTGGCATTAACGTAAAAATTTCGACAAACTTTTTCCAAAAATGTTGTACTGATTTTTGAAAAAATGTTGGACTAACCCCTTGCAGCTTTTTTTCGGCTTTTCAAAAATGTTTCTAAAACCCATCGAGCTGTACATCAAAAGAAAGGCCTTGTCAAACTCTAGCCGCACATATAAACCAAAAGTGTGTGGAAGGTCTGGTTCTCGAAATATTTTCATCCAAAGTGATTGTTTGATTTTACTGCATTTCCGTCCAAAACATTCAAACGCGTTTGTGTTTGGATAGCGATATTTCCGTAATCGAGCCTCGAAATGGGTTGCGGTTTCGAAAACGTTTAGTTAAATTTTCAAGAGATTTCTAAATCTCAAAACCAAATTACTGTTAGAGGTTTGGTTCACGACATATTCGCATCCAAAGTCAAATTACTGTATTTCGATGCAACCCTAAAAAGGGCTTTCGATTACGATATTTCCGCAACCAAGCCTTGTAAGAGGTTGTAGTTTTCAGTTTCGTATAGAAAATTAACAGTCCTTTCCGCCAATACACATCAAAAAATTTTGCCAGCTTTGGTTCTCGAAATATTCACATCCGAAATGATATAACTTTATGTACTTCGATCCAACCATAAAAAAAAGCTGTCGATGGCGATATATCCGCAACAAAGCCCCGAAAGGGGTTGCGGTTTGCAGTGGCGTATAGCAAATTAACAGACCTTTCCAGCAACGTAAAAATTTCGACAAACTTTTTCCAAAAATTTTGTATTGATTTTTGAAAAAATGATGGATGCAACTTTTTTTCGGCTTTTCAAAAATGTTTCTAAAACCCAGCGAGCTGTACATCAAAAGAAAGGCCTTGTCAAACTCTATCCGCACATATGAACCAAAAGTGGGTGGAAGGTCTGGTTCTCGAAATATTTTCATCCAAAGTGATTGTTTGATTTTACTGCATTTCCGTCCAAAACATTCAAACGCGTTTGTGTTTGGATAGCGATATTTCCGTAATCGAGCCTCGAAATGGGTTGCGGTTTCGAAAACGTTTAGTTAAATTTTCAAGAGATTTCTAAATCTCAAAACCAAATTACTGTTAGAGGTTTGGTTCACGACATATTCGCATCCAAAGTCAAATTACTGTATTTCGATGCAACCCTAAAAAGGGCTTTGGATTACGATATTTCCGCAACCAAGCCTTGTAAGAGGTTGTAGTTTTCAGTTTCGTATAGAAAATTAACAGTCCTTTCCGCCAATACACATCAAAAAATTTTGCCAGCTTTGGTTCTCGAAATATTCACATCCGAAATGATATAACTTTATGTACTTCGATCCAACCATAAAAAAAGCTGTCGATGGCGATATTTCCGCAACAAAGCCTCGAAAGGGGTTGCGGTTTGCAGTAGCAAAAAGCAAATTAACAGACCTTTCCAGCAACGTAAAAATTTCGACAAACTTTTTCGAAAATTTTTTTATTGATTTTTGAAAAAATAATGGTCTAACCCCTTGCAACTTTTTTTCGGCTTTTCAAAAATGTTTCTAAAACCCATCAGGCTGTACATCAAAAGAAAGGTCTTGTCAAACTCTATCCGCACATATAAACCAAAAGTGTGTGGAAGGTCTGGTTCTCGAAATATTTTCATCCAAAGTGATTGTTTGATTTTACTGCATTTCCGTCCAAAACATTCAAACGCGTTTGTGTTTGGATAGCGATATTTCCGTAATCGAGCCTCAAAATGTGTTGCGGTTTCAAAAACGTTTAGTTCAATTTTGAAGAGCTTTCTAAAACTCAAAACCAAATTACTGTTAGAGGTTTGGTTCACGAAATATTCGCATCCAAAGTCAAATTACTGTATTTCGATGCAACCCTAAAAAGGGCTTTGGATTACGATATTTCCGCAACCAAGCCTTGTAAGAGGTTGTAGTCTTCAGTTTTGTATAGAAAATTAACAGTCCTTTCCGCCAATACACATCAAAAAATTTTGCCAGCTTTGGTTCTCGAAATATTCACATCCGAAATGATATAACTTTATGTACTTCGATCCAACCATAAAAAAAAGCTGTCGATGGCGATATTTCCGCAACAAGGCCTCGAAAGGCGTTGCGGTTTGCAGTGGCGAATAGCAAATTAACAGACCTTTCCAGCAACGTAAAAATTTCGACAAACTTTTTCCAAAATTTTTTTATTGATTTTTGAAAAAATGATGGACTAACCCCTTGCAACTTTTTTCTGCTTTTTAAAAATATAAACTAAAAGTGTGTGGAAGGTCTGGTTCTCGAAATATTTTCATCCAAAGTGATTGTTTGATTTTACTGCATTTCCGTCCAAAACATTCAAACGCGTTTGTGTTTGGATAGCGATATTTCTGTAATCGAGCCTCGAAATGGGTTGCGGTTTCAAAAACGTTTAGTTAAATTTTCAAGAGCTTTCTAAAACTCAAATCCAAATTACTGTTAGAGGTTTGGTTCATGAAATATTCGCATCCAAAATCAAATTACTGTATTTCGATGCAACCCTAAAATGGGCTTTGGATTACGATATTTCCGCAGCCAAGCCTTGTAAGAGGTTGTAGTTTTCAGTTTCGTTTAGAAAATTAACAGTCCTTTCCGCCAATACACATCAAAAAATTTTGCCAGCTTTGGTTCTCGAAATATTCACATCCGAAATGATATAACTGTTTGTACTTCGATCCAACCATAAAAAAAAAAGCTGTCGATGGCGATATTTCCGCAACAAGGCCTCGAAAGGCGTTGCGGTTTGTAGTGGCATTAACGTAAAAATTTCGACAAACTTTTTCCAAAAATGTTGTACTGATTTTTGAAAAAATGTTGGACTAACCCCTTGCAGCTTTTTTTCGGCTTTTCAAAAATGTTTCTAAAACCCATCGAGCTGTACATCAAAAGAAAGGCCTTGTCAAACTCTAGCCGCACATATAAACCAAAAGTGTGTGGAAGGTCTGGTTCTCGAAATATTTTCATCCAAAGTGATTGTTTGATTTTACTGCATTTCCGTCCAAAACATTCAAACGCGTTTGTGTTTGGATAGCGATATTTCCGTAATCGAGCCTCGAAATGGGTTGCGGTTTCGAAAACGTTTAGTTAAATTTTCAAGAGATTTCTAAATCTCAAAACCAAATTACTGTTAGAGGTTTGGTTCACGACATATTCGCATCCAAAGTCAAATTACTGTATTTCGATGCAACCCTAAAAAGGGCTTTCGATTACGATATTTCCGCAACCAAGCCTTGTAAGAGGTTGTAGTTTTCAGTTTCGTATAGAAAATTAACAGTCCTTTCCGCCAATACACATCAAAAAATTTTGCCAGCTTTGGTTCTCGAAATATTCACATCCGAAATGATATAACTTTATGTACTTCGATCCAACCATAAAAAAAAGCTGTCGATGGCGATATATCCGCAACAAAGCCCCGAAAGGGGTTGCGGTTTGCAGTGGCGTATAGCAAATTAACAGACCTTTCCAGCAACGTAAAAATTTCGACAAACTTTTTCCAAAAATTTTGTATTGATTTTTGAAAAAATGATGGATGCAACTTTTTTTCGGCTTTTCAAAAATGTTTCTAAAACCCAGCGAGCTGTACATCAAAAGAAAGGCCTTGTCAAACTCTATCCGCACATATGAACCAAAAGTGGGTGGAAGGTCTGGTTCTCGAAATATTTTCATCCAAAGTGATTGTTTGATTTTACTGCATTTCCGTCCAAAACATTCAAACGCGTTTGTGTTTGGATAGCGATATTTCCGTAATCGAGCCTCGAAATGGGTTGCGGTTTCGAAAACGTTTAGTTAAATTTTCAAGAGATTTCTAAATCTCAAAACCAAATTACTGTTAGAGGTTTGGTTCACGACATATTCGCATCCAAAGTCAAATTACTGTATTTCGATGCAACCCTAAAAAGGGCTTTGGATTACGATATTTCCGCAACCAAGCCTTGTAAGAGGTTGTAGTTTTCAGTTTCGTATAGAAAATTAACAGTCCTTTCCGCCAATACACATCAAAAAATTTTGCCAGCTTTGGTTCTCGAAATATTCACATCCGAAATGATATAACTTTATGTACTTCGATCCAACCATAAAAAAAGCTGTCGATGGCGATATTTCCGCAACAAAGCCTCGAAAGGGGTTGCGGTTTGCAGTAGCAAAAAGCAAATTAACAGACCTTTCCAGCAACGTAAAAATTTCGACAAACTTTTTCGAAAATTTTTTTATTGATTTTTGAAAAAATAATGGTCTAACCCCTTGCAACTTTTTTTCGGCTTTTCAAAAATGTTTCTAAAACCCATCAGGCTGTACATCAAAAGAAAGGTCTTGTCAAACTCTATCCGCACATATAAACCAAAAGTGTGTGGAAGGTCTGGTTCTCGAAATATTTTCATCCAAAGTGATTGTTTGATTTTACTGCATTCCCGTCCAAAACATTCAAACGCGTTTGTGTTTGGATAGCGATATTTCCGTAATCGAGCCTCAAAATGTGTTGCGGTTTCAAAAACGTTTAGTTCAATTTTGAAGAGCTTTCTAAAACTCAAAACCAAATTACTGTTAGAGGTTTGGTTCACGAAATATTCGCATCCAAAGTCAAATTACTGTATTTCGATGCAACCCTAAAAAGGGCTTTGGATTACGATATTTCCGCAACCAAGCCTTGTAAGAGGTTGTAGTCTTCAGTTTTGTATAGAAAATTAACAGTCCTTTCCGCCAATACACATCAAAAAATTTTGCCAGCTTTGGTTCTCGAAATATTCACATCCGAAATGATATAACTTTATGTACTTCGATCCAACCATAAAAAAAAGCTGTCGATGGCGATATTTCCGCAACAAGGCCTCGAAAGGCGTTGCGGTTTGCAGTGGCGAATAGCAAATTAACAGACCTTTCCAGCAACGTAAAAATTTCGACAAACTTTTTCCAAAATTTTTTTATTGATTTTTGAAAAAATGATGGACTAACCCCTTGCAACTTTTTTCTGCTTTTTAAAAATATAAACTAAAAGTGTGTGGAAGGTCTGGTTCTCGAAATATTTTCATCCAAAGTGATTGTTTGATTTTACTGCATTTCCGTCCAAAACATTCAAACGCGTTTGTGTTTGGATAGCGATATTTCTGTAATCGAGCCTCGAAATGGGTTGCGGTTTCAAAAACGTTTAGTTAAATTTTCAAGAGCTTTCTAAAACTCAAATCCAAATTACTGTTAGAGGTTTGGTTCATGAAATATTCGCATCCAAAATCAAATTACTGTATTTCGATGCAACCCTAAAATGGGCTTTGGATTACGATATTTCCGCAGCCAAGCCTTGTAAGAGGTTGTAGTTTTCAGTTTCGTTTAGAAAATTAACAGTCCTTTCCGCCAATACACATCAAAAAATTTTGCCAGCTTTGGTTCTCGAAATATTCACATCCGAAATGATATAACTGTTTGTACTTCGATCCAACCATAAAAAAAAAAGCTGTCGATGGCGATATTTCCGCAACAAGGCCTCGAAAGGCGTTGCGGTTTGTAGTGGCATTAACGTAAAAATTTCGACAAACTTTTTCCAAAAATGTTGTACTGATTTTTGAAAAAATGTTGGACTAACCCCTTGCAGCTTTTTTTCGGCTTTTCAAAAATGTTTCTAAAACCCATCGAGCTGTACATCAAAAGAAAGGCCTTGTCAAACTCTATCCGCACATATAAACCAAAAGTGTGTGGAAGGTCTGGTTCTCGAAATATTTTCATCCAAAGTGATTGTTTGATTTTACTGCATTTCCGTCCAAAACATTCAAACGCGTTTGTGTTTGGATAGCGATATTTCCGTAATCGAGCCTCGGAATGGGTTGTGGTTTCGAAAACGTTTAGTTAAATTTTCAAGAGCTTTCTAAAACTCAAAACCAAATTAATGTTAGAGGTTTGGTTCACGACATATTCGCATCCAAAATCAAATTACTGTATTTCGATGCAACCCTAAAAAGGGCTTTGGATTACGATATTTCCGCAACCAAGCCTTGTAAGAGGTTGTAGTTTTCAGTTTCGTATAGAAAATTAACATTCCTTTCCGCCAATACACATCAAAAAATTTTGCCAGCTTTGGTTCTCGAAATATTCACATCCGAAATGATATAACTTTATCTACTTCGATTCAACCATAAAAAAAAGCTGTCGATGGCGATATTTCCGCAACAAAGCCTCGAAAGGGGTTGCGGTTTGCAGTGGCGAATAGCAAATTAACAGACCTTTCCAGCAACGTAAAAATTTCGACAAACTTTTTCCAAAATTTTTTTATTGATTTTTGAAAAAATTATGGACTAACCCCTTGCAACTTTTTTCTGCTTTTCAAAAATGTTTCTAAAACCCATCAGGCTGTACATCAAAAGAAAGGTCTTGTCAAACTCTATCCGCACATATAAACCAAAAGTGTGTGGAAGGTCTGGTTCTCGAAATATTTTCATCCAAAGTGATTGTTTGATTTTACTGCATTTCCGTCCAAAACATTCAAACGCGTTTGTGTTTGGATAGCGATATTTCCGTAATCGAGCCTCAAAATGGGTTGCGGTTTCAAAAACGTTTAGTTCAATTTTGAAGAGCTTTCTAAAACTCAAAACCAAATTACTCTTAGAGGTTTGGTTCACGAAATATTCGCATCCAAAGTCAAATTACTGTATTTCGATGCAACCCTAAAAAGGGCTTTGGATTACGATATTTCCGCAACCAAGCCTTGTAAGAGGTTGTAGTCTTCAGTTTTGTATAGAAAATTAACAGTCCTTTCCGCCAATACACATCAAAAAATTTTGCCAGCTTTGGTTCTCGAAATATTCACATCCGAAATGATATAACTTTATGTACTTCGATCCAACCATAAAAAAAAGCTGTCGATGGCGATATTTCCGCAACAAGGCCTCGAAAGGCGTTGCGGTTTGCAGTGGCGAATAGCAAATTAACAGACCTTTCCAGCAACGTAAAAATTTCGACAAACTTTTTCCAAAATTTTTTTATTGATTTTTGAAAAAATGATGGACTAACCCCTAGCAACTTTTTTCTGCTTTTTAAAAATATAAACTAAAAGTGTGTGGAAGGTCTGGTTCTCGAAATATTTTCATCCAAAGTGATTGTTTGATTTAACTGCATTTCCGTCCAAAACATTCAAACGCGTTTGTGTTTGGATAGCGATATTTCCCTAATCGAGCCTCGAAATGGGTTGCGGTTTCGAAAACGTTCAGTTAAATTTTCAAGAGCTTTCTAAAACTCAAAACCAAATTACTGTTAGAGGTTTGGTTCACGAAATATTCGCATCCAAAGTCAAATTACTGTATTTCGATGCAACCCTAAAAAGGGCTTTGGATTACGATATTTCCGCAACCAAGCCTTGTAAGAGGTTGTAGTTTTCAGTTTCGTATAGAAAATTAACAGTCCTTTCCGCCAATACACATCAAAAAATTTTGCCAGCTTTGGTTCTCGAAATATTCACATCCGAAATGATATAACTTTATGTACTTCGATCCAACCATAAAGAAAAGCTGTCGATGGCGATATTTCCGCAACAAAGCCTCGAAAGGGGTTGCGGTTTGCAGTGGCGAATAGCAAATTAACAGACCTTTCCAGCAACGTAAAAATTTCATCAAACTTTTTCCAAAAATTTTTTATTGATTTTTGAAAAAAATGTTTTTTCGGCTTTTCAAAAATGTTTCTAAAACCCATCGAGCTGTGCATCAAAAGAAAGGCCTTGTCAAACTCTATCCGCACATATAAACCAAAGTGTGTGGAAGGTCTGGTTCTCGAAATATTTTCATCCAAAGTGATTGTTTGATTTTACTGCATTTCCGTCCAAAACATTCAAACGCGTTTGTGTTTGGATAGCGATATTTCTGTAATCGAGCCTCGAAATGGGTTGCGGTTTCAAAAACGTTTAGTTAAATTTTCAAGAGCTTTCTAAAACTCAAAACCAAATTACTGTTAGGAATTGGTTCACGAAATATTCGCATCCAAAGTCAAATTACTGTATTTCGATGCAACCCTAAAAAGGGCTTTGGATTACGATATTTCCGCAACCAAGCCTTGTAAGAGGTTGTAGTTTTCAGTTTCGTATAGAAAATTAACAGTCCTTTCCGCCAATACATATCAAAAAATTTTGCCAGCTTTGGTTCTCGAAATATTCACATCCGAAATGATATAACTTTATGTACTTCGATCCAACCATAAAAAAAAAGCTGTCGATGGCGATATTTCCGCAACAAAGCCTCGAAAGGGGTTGCGGTTTGCAGTGGCGTATAGCAATTTAACAGACCTTTCCAGCAACGTAAAAATTTCGACAAAGTTTTTCCAAAAATTTTGTATTGATTTTTGAAAAAATGATGGACTAACCCCTTGCAACTTTTTTTCGGCTTTTCAAAAATGTTTCTAAAACCCAGCGAGCTGTACATCAAAAGAAAGGCCTTGTCAAACTCTATCCGCACATATAAACCAAAAGTGGGTGGAAGGTCTGGTTCTCGAAATATTTTCATCCAAAGTGATTGTTTGATTTTACTGCATTTCCGTCCAAAACATTCAAACGCGTTTGTGTTTGGATAGCGATATTTCCGTAATCGAGCCTCGAAATGGGTTGCTGTTTCAAAAACGTTTAGTTAAATTTTCAAGAGCTTTCTAAAACTCAAAACCAAATTACTGTTAGAGGTTTGGTTCACGACATATTCGCATCCAAAGTCAAATTACTGTATTTCGATGCAACCCTAAAAAGGGCTTTGGATTACGATATTTCCGCAACCAAGCCTTGTAAGAGGTTGTAGTTTTCAGTTTCGTATAGAAAATTAACATCCCTTTCCGCCAATACACATCAAAAAATTTTGCCAGCATTGGTTCTCGAAATATTCACATCCGAAATGATATAACTTTATCTACTTCGATCCAACCATAAAAAAAAGCTGTCGATGGCGATATTTCCGCAACAAGGCCTCGAAAGGCGTTGCGGTTGGCAGTGGCGAATAGCAAATTAACAGACCTTTCCAGCGCTGTAAAAATTTCGCAAAACTTTTTCCAAACAAAATTTATTGATTTTTGAAAAATAATTTACAGGCCTTTTTGCCAATATAAAGAAAAAATTTCAAGCTTTGGTTCTCGAGATATTCAGATCCCAAATGATATGAATAATATATAATTTGTTATTTGCCACTGCAAACCGCAACCCCTTACTAGGCTTTGTTGCCGAAATATCGCCTTCGACATAAATTTATTGTAATTTAAATAAATAAATTTCAATAAAAAAAAATAAATTAAATAATTAAAATAAAAATTATAAACTCTTCATTTTATACATATACATGAAATATAATGAAATTTAGTTATGTTAAAGAAAAATTATATAAGATATGTATATGTTTATTTTAATAATAAAGGTTTCATTAGAAAATGTGAAAAGTTTTACTAAACTCGTTTTTTCTTATTTGTGTTCCAGGGCTATTCTACTATCTTTTTTTATTGAATTCTGGAAGAACTCTTTCGTAAAAGTCGCGGCCCTACTTTTAATGTTAAAGACTAGTACGCTGCTGATGCTAAACGAAATTTTTCGGTGGTCTCCAACACGACAACGAAAAGCCATACCGCAATGAAAGATGCAACAAATACAAACACAAAAAACCTGAAATGTCACTTTTCCGGACACAATTAATGGTCCGGGAAATTAATTGAGTGCGAAAAAAGAGCGGAGACCTCTCCAAATAATCTGCTACAATTACTACGTTTACATGAGTGGATTCACGGATCGGATTCAATCTGAATCGAAATTTCGATCCAGGTATATGAAGATGCCAGATCAAAAGATAGAATTCAAATAATATCAAAATGACTGTCTTGTTTTTATTGTGTGCAATAAAATAATTAAACAATAGCACACACACACCAACAATCAGCTTAAAACTCCATTCTAATTCTTCGATCTAGGTATACATTTATATTTTTGATTCGATCCAGCTCGCCGAGCTGGATCGGATCGAGTAATCCCGATTCGATTCGATCCAGGTTTACAAATACCTAAATCCTGATTCGATTGGAATTGAATTCTCCATGTAAACGTAGTAAATTATCAATTTCGCTCATCAAACAGCGTACTGGAAAACGAAAAGGAGGACGAAATTTTTCGTTTATGATTTCGTTGTGTCATTTGTGTATGGGTTTTTTCGTTTCGCATCAGCAGCGTACTAGGCTTTAGAAGAAGTTGTTTTTCTAAAGATACACATACATACGTGCTAAATCAGAAAGCCTATTTTCACCTTGAGAATTTCTTAAATACGTGTGGATTCGCTTTAGAGCTGAAAAAGATCTCTCGACGGAAGCCACAACTATCGGAAGTGTTAAAAATAAACTATACTTAAGTTAAAAATTTGCGGGTATATGTCACGTAATATATCATTTTTCAAATGCTTATGAAGTGCTAGAACGTCAAGGTGTTGAAGAGAAGAAGTTGTATACAAAAAACTTTAAGTTCATTTTTCAAAGCTGTAAAATAGAAAATTCCAGGAACAAAATTTACTAAACAAGATATTTTTTATATATAAATTTAATTGCAAAATTACCATATTTTGATTTATTAAGTAAATCTAAAAAAATTAAATTCGTGAAAGTTTTATATCTTGTAATTATTTGGGGTATAGTATAGTATAACAGTGAACCTGTTACTATACTATACCCCGGATAACCGGAGAGGATCAGGGCGATTGGCTGCAAACGAGAAATGGTATTATGGAGTTGACCAAATTGAAACTGTGAGGGAATACCAATACTTGGGTTACACTGTGACGAGCAACTTAAACCTAGAAAAACACCTATAGTAAAAAAACTTTCTTTGTCCAAAAATGCGATTGGTACGGTGTGGAAAAATGTATATGGAAACAAGGACCTAGCATTTAGTGCAAAATACAAAGTTTTTCTCGCAACGTCCGAATCAATAATGCTGTATGCTGCGGAATCATGGGGCTGGAATCAGTCTGAAACCAGCGAAAAACTCTTGCAGAGGTTCTTTCTAAAGAGGCAATTTCGACTACCAGAAACAACACCTAACTGCATGCTTCTCATCAAAACCGGTCTATCACCATTATATCTCTCATCTCTTAAACTGCACTTCAACTACATCACCAAACTAATGTATAGCCACGTCGACAAAGTGGCAAGAATGATTGCAATATCGATAATTAGGTCGCAAAGCTTTTTTAAACCTAAAAAAAAATTAAAAAGTGTGATTTTCGAAAAAAGGGGGGCTAGATTTTTTTCGAATTTTGGCCATAACTTTTGAATTTTTGAATATAGAGGTCCAAAAACTTGGAACAATGTTCAGAACAACTAGAACATTCTAGAACAATTTTCGAAATTTCAATTTTCGAAAAAGGGGGCTAGGTCAAAAACCGTTTTTTGGGTCTAAAACCCACATTTTTGAATATTTTTGAAAAAAAATTTGGAACAATGCGGAACAAATCGGGAACAACCTGGAACAATTTTCAAAAATAGCAAATTCAAAAAAAGGGGGGCTAACTTCGCACACTCTCGCAAGTTGTCCGATTCTAGCAGAAATTCGGCGACAAAAACGGCAGAAAAGTTATTTGGAACAAGCGGAACTCATTGAAATTTTAAATGGAACAGATTGGCAAAAATTATCTCAGTATTTAAAAATAGCACTTAATTATAGAAGACAGATAATAAGAGAAGACTTTTAAGTTGAAATTGTATATAAAGCACCATTAAACTACAAAAATTCGAAATTTCATTAATTTAGGCTATCATGTGGCTGACGGCCCTTCCGGCCATGCCGCAAAAGATTTGTGTTCAAACTCAAATGTTTTTGTAGATATAACTTTTATGAATTAATAAATCTATATCTAATCTAATCTATTCTATATTCTTATCTTTTATTTCTACAAAAAGACGTTTGTAATGTGCTTTTGAATCAATTTCGAGCAATCTTCGTTTTCGTGGCGGTTCAGCGCAATCGTTTACGCTTTCAAAAATTGATTCAAATTTATTAAGAAAGTCAGAGCTAAGCCAAGACTCAAAACTTTCGATTTCTCTTTTTACAGATTCAACATCCATTTGCTTTGCTATAGTAACTACTAATATTTCCAAAAAAAAAACTTTTAATTCTGAGATATTTTCTAGCGATCGCAATAAACCTAAATTTAAAACGTGCCTTATGACATTAAATCTAATATCCATGCATATTTGCTGTCATAGTGGCAACCTTTGACACATAAGCGCAGCGGAGACAAGCGGGTTATTTTCTTGTTCTATACCTATTTTTTTCTTTGAATAAACATATTTTGTTTCAAGCAAAATGCAGAAACCTATACCTCAACCTGCGTATTACGTGTTGCTTCATCAGCGCAGCGGTTAAGAGATAAACACAAATTTTCCAAATAAGTCGGAGGAAATCGAGTTATTTTATATTTTTTTTCTTTCTATGAAACCTACCTCAAGCGGACACTGACAAGCGCACTGCGCAATACTTTTGATTAGTTCAGAGCGAGAAGCATGAGAGATGTACATACAAATTCAACAAAAAATAGAAAATTGTGTTATTTTTTCCATAAGAAAGCGGGTATTAAACAGAGAGGTGCCAAGCGTAGTGAACATTAAATGAAAAAAGAGGAAAGAAAACAAATTTGTTCTATCCAGCGAGGAATTTTATAACCCGACATATTTCGGGTTACCTTGTTTTTGCAATAGTTTTGTGTTTGTTTATGGAGTGAGTTGAAAAGCATACATGTGTGTAGAGTAGAACTGCGAAAGCAGAGTTCTTAAACTAATATTGACAGCCTGTGCAGTGTGCAGGTTTAGGATTAAACTATATTCATGTTGCCAGAAGTTAAAGTTGTTGAGCTTGAAAATTTCAAGAGGTAAGACGGTATAATAATCGAGTTATATGGACCCTTCGTCGCTGCTCCACAGCAAGGGTGATA
Organism: Leucozona laternaria; assembly: GCA_932273885.2. NCBI lineage: Eukaryota > Metazoa > Arthropoda > Insecta > Diptera > Syrphidae > Leucozona > Leucozona laternaria. The sequence continues at coordinate 27,320,957 of OW026366.1, read as the reverse complement.
TAGCACCCCTCCTTCTGGACAACCGCTTGTTGTGTAAGTACCCTCATTGTCCTTTAATTTGGAACTGCAATGACGACATATTATGATAAACTCCTTAAATTCTGATCGCGACAGTAGCATTTTCTTAAGGGGAATACAAAAAACACGAACAATTTAATGCTTCAAAAATTCAATTCTGTTTCTTGGCGCATATGAATGCTAATCACTTTACCCTTGAGCCCAGCTTCGCATATATTGTCAAGTACAGAGATTTTTTCTTAAGCCGTAGGTACTACATGAATGCGGAGCGCTTTAATTTTAAAGGTTAGTCAAAACCACCTTTAGTGTCCACATTCATAATGATTTTCTAGAACATAAAGAATATTAATAACGAAGAGCTGATAACACTCCAAATCATCCCATTCTTCTACTTCTGAATGTTTCCGTTAGGTATGTGTATATGGGTGCCTGCTCTCAATCTTTTACTCGCAAGGAGAACATTCATCGTAAAATAGATCTTCACCCCCTCTATTCGTGGAATACGGTATTACGTGCTACTGTCACACACAATTATTTGTGACGTCTCGTAATCGATTTTTATTTCTTATTTACTTTTCTGATTTTATTTCTTATGATTTATGAATAACAAGAGACGCATCAAAACTAGTTTTGAAGCCGTTAAAACTATGGATGTCCAGCGTTAATTTTTCAACTTTAAATAACGATTATCGAAATACTAGCGGGTTGCGTTAACAGGAGGGGTATCATTCGAAGCGCAAGATTTGCTCAATTGATAGTCACCATGAATCACTGGTCGGGAGAGAACGGCGCGTTTGCGGTGGAGCAATATTTGAAGGGCCATAATTACCCCGCTCGCTGCAATGGCACACCAAAACCAAACTGGCGTTTTTAAACAATGTAAACGTTTTTCATGGCGTTCTCCAGGGTTGTTGGGGCACTAGTATCGCAAATTTTGTTTGTTAACATTTATCCATCAATATGAAAATGTGCTTCGTCACTGAATAAAATGTTTCCAAGCGTAAGTGCTGTCCGAAAACGTTCCAGCATTGTTCTTGCGAAGGATTCTCGCAAACGATAGTCACTTTCGTTGAGATACTGAACAATTTGCATTCTGTACGGGTGGAGCTTTAATTTCTTTTTCAAAATAACATGCACTGTTGATTTTTTGATTATTCCTGTGGAGGCCGCAATCTTCCTTATCGATTTACGTGGATTTCGAATAATTTCATAGCGAACTTGAGACACTGGCGTTGTTGTTGCTGACGTTGTTGCTGACGTTGATGGTCGAGGCATAGGTCTATTGACCATTGTGCCTTCTTGCGTCTCGCCTGAATCTTTGTAGTCACTCAGTGGTCAAATATTAAAATGAGTACAGTGACTCATGGCGACTAACAATTCCGCAAATCCTGCGCTTTGAATGATACCCCTCCTGCTTACCTCAACCTGCTGGTATTTCGACAATCGCAATTTAAAGTTGAAAAATTCCTGCTGAATACCCTTGTATATAAATGTATAGATACTTCTGGTTTTATCAATTTTGAGTTGTATCCAAAGCTAGTTTTAAAATTTCGAGTTTTAGCTGTCAAAATATTATTGAATAATGCAGATTTGTGCAAAACTCGAAACTGCAAACTTCTATAAAACTGGTTTTGCTGTGAAACTAGTTTTGAAACAAGTAAATAATATGGCTGTTAGAAGTCTGTGCACCGGGTTTTGTGATTACTTATTATTAGTGACAGTATAGGTCATGGTAAAGTTCTGAAAGCAAAATAAAACATACAAAGATAATAAAATTTGTCGATAAACTTTTTGAATATTTTGGATATATCACGAATCTTCAACCCCATCTGCAATGGTCAACAGGATCGTTAATCGTTTAATGCCTACTATTGCATTTATTGACTTTTATTATTAAATCAAACATGAAGAAAAATCAAAGATAATATTAAAATGATGTTTTCACAAACTGTACATGGTCCAGTGATTTCAAGCCATTTCTCACCTTAACTAAACTTGTTGTTTATATTTTTTGCAATGAAATGTATCCTTCAATGTTCAAATTCATCCCCAAATAACATCAGTAAGAAATGGGGCTGTTGAAGTGGAGTGTTAATACAACAAATCATATGGGAATCTCAGATAATCTGCCGTTGTAACCGAAAACACTTTGGTTTTGTCAAATATTTATACAAAAATGTTCCAGACTTGGACGTGATTCGAAAAATGATGAGATTAACTCATTTGTGCTCTGAACTTCGTGATCTATAGATTTTTCGTTTATATTTTATATGTAATACTTCTGCTGAAAGTCCTGTATGTAAATCTGGTAGGTACTCGTATATCTGATTGTTTTCCCCCGAGTATTGGGTCTAGGTCGTGTGGGGTATGTTTTTGGTTATAATAAATGCATATGGTGATGTAAAACATGTAGGTAGGTACTTGGCTTTAGCCCGATTACCAAATGTGAAAATCGATTCTTTTTTTCCTTCTTGGAAAATATATTAAGGATTACAGGTCACACAGGAAAATCGTAGATTTATTGCGTGAAATATTAGGTGGGTTCTTAAAAGTACAAGGAACTGCCATAACAGTTTTGTAGACAACTTTATCACAGCTTATTTGAATTTTGAGGCCTGACGAAATAATTTAAAAACATAAATAAGCAGAGCAGAAATGTGAGAGTAATTTTGCGGAATTATTTGAACAATTTTCATATAGTTTACCAAGTCTTTCCTTTTTAAGCACAATACAAAAAAACGTTGTGGTAAATTTCATTTCATATCTTATTTGATGCATTGAAATCGTAGCCCAACTGTCATTTTATTTACATTTAATTTACAAAATATAAATTGCACACATTGGGCAGGTTAAACATATCAAATTTTACACCTGTAAATTTAGATTTCAGAATATTTGGAGCTCCTGATTGGTCAGCTGTCATAAGAAGATAAATGACTTTAATGTCATAGTTGATGATTTGGTTTCGGATTATTGAATATTCCTGTAAACATTAAAAACTATGTACATACATACATGTAAATATGTGTTTGTGTCACTTAATATTATTTCAAAAATGTTTGATGTATTAAGGTTCTCGCAAACCAACGCGGAACATTCGGAACGACAACCAAACTTTCGCTGTTCTTGTCAGTTTTTGGGCTCCAAACGTCTCATTGCGTCAGTGTGGATCAGGGCTCTATTAAGTGTAGATTAGGATTAGCAAATTTATGTACTTGGCAATTTATATATAATTCATTATTTTTTTCCAGTTTTCATCAATCAAAACATTTATTATTTCGAAAAAAAGTGTGAAACGCTAAGTTTTTTACTGGAAGGATTTAATTTGCGGATAATTTGAATGTCTAGTAAATAATCAGAACTTTACTCAGAAATAGTTAAGAAAACCCTAAACAAATTTTCTGTTATTAAATTGTTTTGCTGACGACAGTACCCTCAGCTTTTCATATTCGTTTCTAGAGTAACATCCATGTCCTTCGGATGTGGATTTAGAGCGGCAGCGTATGATAAGCTCATTAAATTCTGATCTCGACAGCATTGTCCAATGGGGAATCAAAAACCGCGTAGAATTTAATGCTTCAAAAACTCAATGCTGTCTCTTGTCGTTGAAGCGGAACCCGCCCCTCAATCCGCTACCCATGAGCGGTACTTGTATTGAAGAAACCGAACAGCTTTCAGTTCTCGGTATGTGCATCACAGACTACCTTTTGTGGAATGACCACATATTCAACGTCGCCAAAAATGCTGCTAAATGTTTAGGTTTTCTTCGGCGATGCAAGAAATTTTTCTCCCCTTCTGATCTGGCTGTAATCTATAAAGCCTTTATCCGTCCAAAGCTGGAGTACAACTCTCATATTTGGGCAGGTGCTCCTTTAACTCATCTGAATCTTTTGGATAGAATTCAAAAAAGAGCTTTAAAAATGATAGGTGATAAAAGTATAACAGAAACAATTACAACCCTGGAACACCACCGTAATGTTTCATGTCTCTCTCTATTTTATCGCTACTTCTACAAACAGTGTTCTAGTGAAATAGCCAAGTGCATTCCTCCCCTAAAACAATTAAGAAATTCAAAACCAATGTGCATCGGTATCCCCTATTAAATCCTTCCCTATTTTCCTAACGCTCGCACTGTGTTAAAACATTTTAAGGGTAGCCAAATCCCTTTAGTGCGCGCTGATTACAAAAAAAAAAAATTATTTAGTACCTTTTTTACAAATGTTTTTTATTGTAGCTATGTGAATTTATTAAATATGAAATTAAAAACAAATTTAAGAGCTGTGAATAAAAATAAAAAGTTGAAAAAAAATGTATGGTTTTTTGTTGATAAAATGTGGTAATCTGGGGGGTTTCTAAATTTTCCTGGGGGGAAATTTTTTTCATCTGGCAACACTGGTGTGGATGCGAAAGAAAACTTTTAAAATATGGGTGTACTCATAATCCATTATTCTTTTTTCGTTTACTCAGATTTAGGGTGAGTTGAAACCATTGAAGAATGTAATGATTAGAGATTTACTTTTTCAACGGACTATGATATATCCCCAACAATTAGTATGTAATCTTTGACAAAACTCACCAGACCAAGCAGCTTTTGTAATTCGTTTTTAGTTTTTAAACTTCTTAACTTATTGCATTTTCGATCTATTGCAGTGTCCGCAGCAAGGGCGTACACAGGATTTTTAGCTGGAGGGGCAAATCTATTAAGAAGCAATTTAGGTGACTTTTTTATAAATTTTTTTGTATAGTAAAACTTAAAAAAAAAAAAAAAATACAATATGAACAAATAAATAAAAAAAAAAATTTGAGTTAAGTTCCGTATTGTTTTAGATTTTAAAAATATGTAATTCTTACTTACTTAGCATTATACTGATATACCTAATATTTATAAGCATAAATTTAAAAGTCAGAAAAAAACGAGCTATAATAAAGAAAAACAGTGATAAATCAAGCCTATTCGTTGACGATAGTCTGCTAAACTTGGAAATTTTAAAGTCAAGTGGAAAAATTTTATTTTAAGCTCTTTTTAATAAACCCTTGTTTCAATACAGCTTCGATATAACTTTTAAAACATGGCTGCTTAAATTAAGTAAACACAAATTAATTTTAAGAATAGGTTAGGTTAGAAGGGGTGATAATTCGTCGAGCAGCATCATCGCACTCGGATCTCAATGGACCCATTGTGGTCCCCAGGAAATAGTTGAGCTGACAATGAGGATGGCTGTGAAAAGGAGTTAGAGGAGTTTAGGTGTGGTAATGAAATGCCTCCCTGAACCAACCCGAACATTGAATAAATTTCAGGATGTTCCTTAGTGGCTAGATATCGCTCAGTTCGTCAAAGAAGTAATCTCCGAAGGCCGTTTTTCTGGTTCTTACTAAGCTGGGGCATTCACAAAGTAAGTGATAAGAGCCCTCCTCCGCCTCTTCATCTTGACACCCTCTGCACATGTCAGATGAGCTGATGTTCATTCTGCGCATGTGGGTTCGCATTGAGCTGTGACCCGTTAGGATTCCAACCAAAAGGTACAGTTGACGTCTGCTTCGAAAATGAAATCTGTTTTTTTTTCTTTGAGATGTTTCGCCATAGATTCCTCGAGACCCGACAAGTATCATCTATCGTTTGACCATCTATCGTTTGCGGCTTCGAGGAAACATTTGCGAATTTTGCCTTTTTCATGTTCGAGTGACATAGAAATGGACGATTCAGTTTGGCTTTGATCAAGAGAAGATCCTTTTTTGGCCAGTTTATCTGCTTTATGTCACGATTTCCAGGGACCCAGTGACAATTGAAGCTGGATTTAATTGCCACCTGACTATCAATGAAGATGTCAATGTTTCTTTTAACAAGTTCAAAAGTGGGAAGACTTTTGCCGCCTAGTAAATTGCAAGAACTTCCGCTTGGGCCACTGGGTTGAAATCAATGTGAGGTGCAGTATAGTCCGTTCAATGTCTTTGTCCATGAAAGTCACTATGGGTTTATGCCCAAAATGGCCTCCTACCCAGTTTTTACATTAATTGAGTCTTAGAGCACTGTTGGCCGCCACTTCCTTCGTAAATAAATCAAGTGGGGCTAGTGAATGAAACGTTTTCAGGGCTGCGGTAGGAGTAGTTTTCATAGCGCTGGTAGTCCCAATACATGCAAGTCTCTGAATTTTTTTTCCAGTTTTTAGATTGATTCCCTTTTCTAGGGCTGGCCACCAAACCAGACATGCGTCTTAACTTTCAAAAGTTTAGTCTTACGGTAACCTTAAATTAAGCTTGTTTGTTCTTTAACGAACGAACTCACTTCAAAATAAATCGGAAATTCTTAAGTTAAATCCAAAAATCTTATTTTCAGATCGTTTTTTAAAGCTTCACAATTTTTTTCAGAATGTGGTTACTTAAATTAAGCTAACCACAAATTTATTTTTAGAATACAAAAGTGCTTGTTTCATATCTTAATTTAAAAATGCATTGTTTTATTTCTTCGAACCGAAATATAAAGGTGGTCTTTATTTTGACCTTGTTTTTATTTCTGAAAGTGGGGAATGTATGTAAAAAAAATGTTGTGCTGAATAAAGTTGAAATTTCCCATTCAAAAGTTTGGGAAAAATGAATGGAAAATCTTTAAACTTGGCTCATATCATGAATATCTACAACAAGTTAAAAAAAAAAATACTGACTCCTTTAAAAACAAAAGAAAATTTTGTTGTTTTGTTTACTTTTTTTGTTTTTAATCAAAAAAATGTTTTTTTAGTACCCACTGAAAATATACTTTTACCGAAAATTTTGAGAAAAAGACTGTATTTTGGATGGGAAATTTCAACTACTCGGTGGCGATAACGAGGGTTTGAATGCGATCCCTGTGCGTGCATGCACGTTTGAGACTGGTCTGACTGAGTTATAAATATTCTTGTATCAAGATCCCAAGTATTTAAGATTGGTTTGTTTTCCTACCGCATTCCATCAAACTATATACAACCATAAGTAAAGTATCGGTCTCACTATTGCAGTATACATCCATAGAATGATTTTTGGATTAGGGCCTCAAGTTTTTTCCGAAAATTCCGTTGCACGAGTAGAGGGCAAACATTGCCTTCTGAGCTCTTTCTTTGATATTCAGACTGCATAGAGTTTAGCTTTTTGCCCAGGATTACTCCTAGATACTTTGCACTATCTGATATTCAAAGTTGAATACCATCCAATGATGGAATATTGAAGAAGGGTAGCTTCCTTTTATTAACCTCACCCTCATCTTGCTCATTCCGAGTTCTGAGTAAATACGTCTGTTTTTCAGCATACACATTATGCAATCAATGATGGCATTATAGCCAAACCACAATCACGCGTTCGCTCGCTCCGACTTTGACATATTGAATAGAAACAATGGACTCTTATGTGGCAATCTTAAATGTTACCTCAGGCGTTGCTCAGCTTTAGATCGTAAATATCGTAAGCTGGAACCCAACGCCCGAATAGATCTATTTTCTATTTTGCTGGCGCTTTGACAGCTCACAATAATTCTCCTTTTTGTGTTGGTTATTCTATTTCTTTCAAATGTTAAAGTTTCTATGAAATTTATGATTTCTTATTTAGAAGAAACAATTGATTATCATCAAATTTATACAAAAACCAAGAAAGTTTGTTTGTAATGAGTGACTTTTTTAGGTAGTAAATGCAATAGCAGCAGAAATAAAAGTCATACCTATGTACATACATATGTACTAGTGGTTTAGTTATGACTCAACATACATATTGAATTGGATATTATAAAGCCTTGAATATTGATTGGCACATTTTTATTATTACAGCAGATGCATAAATGTATATTTTCATTAATTGGTTCTAAACTAAAAACAATCCATTAGCAAAAATCCTGTGAAATCAGTTTGTGTTTCATTTATTTCATTTCAAAGTACCAACACATACCTACAAAAGATTTTTTTTTTTTTGATGCTAAACAGCTGTTTTGGAAGTAGACATGTTTGATTTAGGTAATTGTTATTTGATTCCGGAGAAGGTATTTTCTCTGGTTTACGTTCTCTAAAGCCGAATTCACACTTGTCTCACGTTATGTGTTGTTTGTTGTGGAGTGGTGTTTCGCTACCACTAATCTCTATGTAATGTTTTATAAAGATCAGTGATCGCTACAATGTATTTCATTTAGAGAGAGTGTAGAGCCACATTTCTTCGTTGATATTGCAAAAAGATGTCATTCAGCCCTATCACGAATTCCATCGTAATCGGAATGTTTCCGAATCCCTAAAAAAAACTATAACAGAATCCGTTCGTCATGGCAATTTGTATGAGATTTTCCAATACGATGGATTCTATAATACTTTTTTTCGGGATTCGTAACAAGTTTCCGATTACAATGGAATTCATGATAGGGCTGATTGTCAAACACACCATTTTTCTGGAGTAATCAGAAAAACAAGGAAAACGCTCTTTAATTTTAGAATTTTTTATTTTATTTTTGACAACCGTAAGAAACCAAAAATTGAAATTCTTTTTACTTATGAAACTTTTTTCGATTCTTAGAACTGTTCACCATGATTGGACTTGTGTAACACAGTTTTTTTTTCCGCGCTTAAGTTAAGCCCCGAAAATATTCTAGGCTAAGCCTTTAGGCGATGTTGTTGCTGCATTTTATTATGGCCAATGATCCATGTAGATCATCGCATGAAAATAATACAATACTGATCTTAGTGAAAACGGTGTTTTGTATACATATCTCTTTTTTCCTAACGTTTGCTTATTTTTCCACGTATTTGTTGAGATCAAAGAATGACATTGTTGACTAGTGTCATTCTATGGATTATTTATCAAAGTTGTAAATGCTTGAAGAAATATTTTTGTTTGTTATTTTCAATTTCGGAATATGGTTGTAAAATTATGAAATAATTAAAAAAGAAAATCCAATGGCCATTAGTATTTACCTCCTTCAGTAAAGCTATTTATTTCACTGGTTGTTACTCCCTATAAATGAAATCATAAAATACAGAGACATTTTTGTTTCTCTCTTATCTGCGGAGAATTTGTAACGTGCATTTATAAGGAAACAGAACTTTTATTCTGTCATATTCGTAACTTCTCAACGCCTGAAGTTTGAAGCTACATTTCGTTTTGCAAATTCTATGGTCGCGCTTATTGACACATGATATCGTCAAGTCGGTAAAAAGCCCGTCAACGCCCGACCGACCCAACGCGTGATTGTGATTTGGCCATTATCAACAACAAGTTTTTCAAGGGTACTCTCAACCGCTGCATTCCTTACGTTATTGAAGGCGCCTTCGATATTTATAAAGGCAGCTAGGGTGTATTCCTTGCTACTTAAAGATTTTTCTATTGTCGAAACAACACTGTGAAGAGGTGTTCCTACCTTAAGAATAAGCATGCTGCGCTGAAGATAAAACATCCTGCGGGAGCGTCTAACTGTAAAAAGTCCCTTTAAATAAGCATTACCTACTATGCCTACTTAAAACGGGCATTTAGGCAGAGAACAATTATTTTAAATAAGTTAATAGGGTTGTAAATAAAATAATGATATTACGGAAATCATCAAATTGCACAGATTCTGAAACCAAGCGGTCATCAGGTTGGATGGTAGTGATAGCTTTAATTTCATTTGGAAACAACAAAGAGTTTTGTTGAAAATGAATCAGGTTAAATGGTCAACATCGCCATGTGTGTTAAAAAAAAAATTCAATCAGCACCGATAGGCACAGCTGCAAACATGAAATTGAGCTTTAAATGGGAATTTCTGTCCTCTTAAATAATTAAATTATTAACAAATGCGTAGAATGGGCAGTTTTTCGTTTTGGGTAACAAAATTAAGCAAAAAAACATTTTCATGAAATTGTATGTGCAAATAAATGAAGTAACTTATTATTTAATTTAAACAAATGACACAGTATTTTTTGTTTTAATTTTAATAAAGATTAATAGCTGTTTCAGAACATGCAATGCAACTACGAATTCCTTGTTTACCCCTATTTGCTTACCTTTGCACAACAAAATAAAAACCTAATTAAAAATGCATGTTTTTTTTATTTTTTTTTTTATTTTATTACTTTTAATATTTTGTTGATATGTATGCATTTTTAGTAAAAAATATAATTTTCCACATTTCTTTCTGATTCTAAACTAATTTTAAGATTTATTAGAGTAGGTACATTGATACATACACAATATTAGTTTAACACCCATCAAATGGTCAACTATACATTATTTTTTAATGAAATAAAGTTTTATTTAAGTATATATTTATATATATTTTACAGATTTTGAATTATTTATATAGTTATATGTATGTATTTTACAAACTTAATAAATTAAATTTTTTTAATTGTACTTTAGTGACAGAATTTGGTGTTACATAAATTTAGTTCATATACATATAAAAAAAAAAATATTAAAAATCATATAATCCTCCAGCCATGGATTATGCGATTTTTAATTATTTATATTATAGTGAAAAGATAATTTTTAATGCGAAATAAACATATATTTTTTTGAAGTCAGTAACGTGGTAACATTTTACAAGCTTTTGTCCATGGCATCTGAAAACGAGAAAAAAACCGATTTAGATATGTTTATCATTTATTTTAATTTTTAACATTTTTCCAAAAACTAGAATACCTACATTCAAGACGCTGGATTATAGTTTTCGACTTAAAATTAATAAGACCATTGAATAATAAATTAAAAATACTTCTAAAAAATGTTTCTTTTTTTCAATTTTGAGTTGGAAAATATTGTTTTTTTTTTAAAGCTGTTCACTTAAACAATTTAATTTAAAAACATATTAATGTTTTCTAATGATTTTCTTAAGTGAATTTTGTAGAAAATGATTTCTTTCTTGTCGCGACCTACCCTATACGACTTAGCTTTTTGATGTATCTTATAAAGGGTCCGCCAAATAACTTTTTTTTTTTTTAAATGGCGCAAAACATCGAGTGTAGCTTCGGCTGTGTGGCACGTAGCGCCGTCCTGTTGAAACCAAATGTTGCCAATATCCTCCTCTTCAATTTTTGTGAACAAAAATTCGTTCAACATGGCCCGATAACGATCGCCATTGACTGTAACGGCCACTCCTTGCTCATTTTCGAAAAACCCAAATCCGCAACAAACAGTGACTCGTTTTGGGTGTATCGGCTTTTCAATGTATGCGTGCGGGTTTTCTGTGCCCCAAATGCGACAATTTTGCTTGTTTACTACCCACCAAGATCAAAATGAGCTTCATCTAAAAAGATGATTTTTTTGGCAAAATCGGCATCTTCTATAAGTCGATTGTAGGCTCACTTAGCGAAGCGTATACACAACCATATTCGTTCAGCGGAAGGATAAAACTAATTATCTGTCAAATCAGACATGAGCTAAGTGTTACCATTCACAAATTAGCACTAGTTGAAAAAAAAAAACGTTAGATGGCGGACCCTTTATATACAAAGAACCCTGTATAAGAGCAGAGCATAAGTGTGCGACAGTTGTAGATTATATTTCTTTTCGCGGCCAAAAATAAATAAAAATCCTCATTTCGACAGGTTCCCCGGGAATTTTATCTTGCACACGCCTCATTCCGGTTAAGCATTGCCTCTGTTGGAGACTAAAAACAAGGAAAAGTGTGAACAAAATCAATTCATTTCTTAAAAAAATAGATAGATAGATAGATAGATAGATAAATTCATTTTATTGATTCAGTTTGTTAATGGATACATTTTATTTTATGAATTTTGAAGTCAGCCGAGCTGACGGCAAATGCCATAGCTTCAAAATTCATAAAATGTATCCATTAACAAACTGAATCAATAAAATGAATTTATCTATCTAAAAAAAAATTCTTAAAAAAATATAAACAATGTATAAAAATGTCATATCTCGAAGACCTATCCATTCAATTTTTGAAGTGAAGCTTTGGCCGTTTTCGAAAACGGAATCTGCGTCAAAAATGCACAGTTCTTAAACGCGGACAGTTCTTAAACGCAAACTGCAAAAGTCTTCTGTTCGAAAACACAAATAGAAATCTTACTGCATTAGCATTGTGATCGATAATGCAGTTTGCTAAAGTCACATGTTCGAATACATCATCTGCAGTGTAGCTGTGCAGTAGCAAAATGAGTGTGACAAAAGGGACAACTTTTGTAGCTTTTGTTCAAAAACGTCAAATGGGCTTGGAAAAAAAATCAGGACGATTTCATTTTTGACGATTACCAACTACTCCTGAGTCATAAATGATGATCATTTGTCGGTCAAATTGACTTTGATTGGACATTTTCGAATACGGCCTTTTTAAAGCAGGTTCTGGGATGGGGAATTAAAACAGAAAAATCAACTGAAACGAAAGTACAGTTGGAGAAGTAAGTTCACAGCATACTATATAGCATACGAGGAGTTAAAAAGAAAAGCAAATAAAGTCGATAGTATTTATACTTTATAGTCAGCTTGATCACTAGCCAACGACTAGATCTAGTGGAGAGAATCCGTTATTTCCGAAAACTATAAATATTGTTGTCATAAGAAGCCTAAGCCTATAACTTCAGTTCGGACTGTCGAAATGGTCTGGCCTTCAGGAAATAAAGGTGAAAAGTCACCTCAGGTAAAATTTGGTATACGAATTATTAGGGGGTGTCAAAAAAAATCATACTATAGAGGTGCTTGAACAAAAAATCAATTGTGTCGGGGGGATGTCCTAAAAATGCCAGGTACCAAGTTTAAAGAAAATCGACCCATCCGTTTAGACGTTTTTGCGAGACCCACTTTTTTCTTCTTCCTTATCAATGTCAAGTTTGATCATAATCTGGAGTTCGATTTTTTGCACGAAGCCATAACTTGCCATATAGTTACTACCCCCACACGTTTTTTTTTTTCATTTTTTGTTATCCTAAAATAACGGTATCTGCCGAAAAAAATTTGTTTAGCAAATAATAAAAATCTCATATTTTTGAAAAACATGCCCACAACTATAAAAAAATTCAGTGATTTTTAGAATTTTGTGAAAAAAATACGAAAAATGCAAATTTATCTCCCTTAGATAATTTTTTTTCCGATTTTCTAAAAAACATATCAACTGATTTTGATAATTTTTATGGAGAATGTTAAAAAAAGTTGTAAATAAATTGTATACCAAAATTTTAATTTTTTTCTGATTTAAATTGAATTTTTTTTTGTTGAGAATTAATTAACTCAAAAACTACTTGATGTATTTTTATCAAACTTGACGCCCAGAAATAAAGCAGATTTGAAATTTTAGATTTTTAAAAAAATTCAAGATCACCCTATTCTATTCTTACTATGTATGTCTAAATAAAAGATATTATCATAAATCACAACAAAATACGTATACACACCTACAAAGGTTGTTAATGATTTGTGTTTCGCCAATATACCTGCACCTACCTGCTCTGCAAGAACGATTAAGAATAAAGGCAATTAAAAGAATTTAGTTAAAAAATAATATGGGAGGGTGGCGTACTCAACCGGGCCTAGGGCGACAGAAAATCTAAATCCGCCAATGTGTGTGAGTAAAATATATATTTTGACGTTTATGGAATATTTAGTTGCAATTGTCAGTGGAAATCACTAAAATCGCTTTTTCAATCCATTGACACCGCAGCCAACCTCCAATGGAATATGACACTTAAGGTTTGACATTATAATATTTAGTTCGAACTGTCAACCAATCTCCAACACTTAAGGCTCTCCCAAACCGTTGCGAAACATCTATCTATATATTTTCACTTTACAAACAATTTACGTTCAGTTTTGACAGTTCGAATTATTTAATTGCGAAACTGTTTTCGAAAACGAATTAACAGTGAAATTTAAATTCGATTTTTTTTCGAAATGCAGAACGTGAATGTATGGCATTTTTATCGCTGGGTCTTGGACTAAAAGTTCCGCCATAGTCAAATCAAGCATTTAAGTTAACACACATTTTGTTTTATGTGTATCAAATCATGTGTACGTTTATTATATAACTCAAAAATTAATGCACAATAATTTTATGAAAAAATCCCGCATCAACATTCTTTTGAATCTATTGAAAAATTTCGCCTGCAGTAATTTTAAAGAAGGAAAAACGTTAGCCGTTCAACCACACCACTCAACCAAAAAGGTTAACGAGCACTTCCCTGTCAAGTGGCGACTCGCAAATCCCTATATGTACAAAAACTTAAATGTTTGTATAGAACTCATTTACACTTTTTAACTATGGTTTTCTGTAGATGTTTGTAGATTCACAAATAGCACAACAAAGTGTACCTACCTACTTGTTGAAGTCTCAGTTCAGACTGTTTTTGTTTCTTCATCTGACATTCTGCCCTGGAAAATTATATTCATATATACGACTGTGCATATAAGAATAAAGAAATTAAAGGGGTACAAATTATATAGGGTTGTAGCTGGTATATAAAAAAGCGCTTAAGAACTAAATACACCTTTAAGAGTGTAGAGTAATAAAAAAAAGTATTATTTGCATGCGTAATAGGAACTAAGAGATCAATTTGCGGAAAGTGTTGCAACTTGTCAAGGTCAATTGTTCTCTATATAAATACATTTATACTTTCAACTTTTTTGTAGGCAGTTATTTGATTTCCAAGTGCACTCGCTTTTGAGTTTTTATGGAAGTTTCTCAATCTCGGCGAAATGAATTTGATAAAAGTCCTTCCACACCATCTCACAGAGTATAAGAGCTCATGTCAAAAATATGTGAAGAAAATCATACATATGTAGGCTCTTATACAGTGTGAAAATAAAATTTGAAAGTTCTAAGACCATTAATACACTAATGTCGTTTTCGTTTGGATGTTCGGAGTACTCCTTTTGCACTCCTTTTTCACTCCTACTACTCCAAAAGTCTTCGATTGGCTGTTCCGAGTAATGTTTTCGGAGTGTTCTTCTGTTCCCAATTTCATATTGGAGTAGACGAGGAACACACACATATCGAAAACGACATAAGAAATCTGAAGCAATAGTATATTGCCTGGTTAGGTGTATTCATGTCTTAACAGATTAAATATTTCGAAAATGATCCCTTAACACAATAAAGTTACTTAAAAGTTTCTTACCATTGCTGTCAACTTGTCTCTTTCCGCGCATTCCTGTGAAACCAGCAGGTGCCCGTTTTAAGGTTATAAACTCTGGTGCATCAATAAAAAACCTTGGTATTGATCTGTAGCTGTTCACAGTAGGTAATTCAAGTATTTGCGATTCAAGCCTTTGCAAATTCTCAGAATTCAAATCCTTTTTTCCTCGAACTCCAACGAATTTATTCCGAAAACCTAGAAATTCTGGTTGCTTTTTGCCACGCAATGCGAAATATTTGGATTTCTTAATTTAATTAGTTTTTTTTTTAAATAAATTACAATACATAATATTATGTACATTTATATAGTATCTAAAGCAATTTAGAATAATCTATACTCACAAACTGTTCTGCTGTTGTTCGTTTTAAATATCGCTTGCCACGAACGCCAAAAAATCCATTGGGGGCACGTTTTCCGCCATCAAAAGGAAAAGCTAGAGGACGCTTTCCCCTCATTCCGGTAAATCCCGATGGGGCACGTTTTTCCATTGCATTCTCCCATTCATAATCATTTAAAGGTACGTTCGATCTATACTCATTCGTATCGTCAAAATAATCGTTTTCTTGATAGATTCGGCGAAAAAGTTGATCCAAGAAGCTTTTCTCATACTCTAATTGATCCATCTTTTTGCCTCGAACTCCGTTGAATCCCGAAGGTGCTTTTTTGTTACGATTGTTATTGAGACTATAGTCGTCATCAAGGCCCCAATCAATACCATTGGGACTAAGGTCAGTGTATTCGAATTGCTTTTTGCCTCTCATTCCCGTGAAACCAGAAGGGGCTCGTTTTGCAAAGGATTGTAAAGACCTTTTTAAGGAATTAACGAATTTAATAATTTTTTTTAAACTAATTTTAGCATTAAGGGTATAACTTTACCCCAAATCCTCTGTGGAAGGGAGGTCATTTGATTCTCGGTTCTCTTCACTGTCTATTCCAATTGCACGTTTGGACTTTTTTGACTGCAATATATGTTTAAAAGATAAAGAATTGAATAAACTCATGTATAATTCTGGTACACAAAATAGCTCACCATTGCTGTGCTAGTCTTGTTGACCACATCGCTGTAAATTTCGTCTCCATTAACATCCACAGAAAGAAAAAATGACGAAGAAAAAAATATTACAAGAACAAGAAAGTTTTTAGCCATCTTGAGTTTTATCTGAAAGAATAAAAAAAAACTCATGCAAATTTACTAACAATAAGTATTAAGCCATATTATTACTGGTGTTTTTTAATATTTATATGTATATATGTACGGACAATGCTATCAAGATCAGAATTTAATGAGCTTATCATACGCTGCCGTTCTAGTTCCACATCCGAAGAACAAGGATGTGAACCTAGAAATGAATATGAAAAGCTGAGGGTACTGTCGCCAGCAAAACAATTTAATGGATTAGAAGTTTTTAGATAAAAGATCATTGATGAAAATGAGAAAGAGATTCGGTGACAAAACGGAGCCCTGGGGCACACCAGCATTTGTGTTATAAATATCAGACTTAAAACTATCCAATATGACTTGTTTTGAGCGGCTAGAAGGGTTATTTCTAATCCAACGAAGAAGAGATTCATCGATACCAAATGGACGCATTTTCGATAAGAGAGCTTGATGGCAAACTCTATCAAACGCTTTTGAAATATCAAGTGCAATAATCTTACATTCGCCAAAACGATGTAAAGATTTGTTCCACTGTTCGGTAAGATATACCATCAGTCATCAGATCACCAGTGGACCTATTGCTACGAAAGGCATACTGTTGGTCTTTTAGAAGCTTTCGTTCTTCAAGATACTTTGTAAGCTGATTTAATTAATCAGCTTTTCCATGATCTTGGAAAGAAGGGACGTTAGTGCAATTGGGCGATAGTAAGGGGTGAAGAAGATTTACCTTTTTTAGGGACAGGCTGGACAAATGCTGTTTTCTATCCACTCGGAACGACACTAGTAGAATAGGACAGATGGAAAAGCTTACGCAGTGGTTTCGCCAGCGTTGAAGAACACCTCTTCGGAACAATAGGAGGCATACGATCCGGGCCAGGGGATTTATGTACATCAAGGTCTTTAAGTACTCTTGCAATTGCACGAGTGCGAAAGAAGATTCGTCCCATGAAATAGTTAGCGCTCTCAAGTACATTGGGACTCATAACACTTACTGGCAACGTCAAATTAACAGCAAACTGTGCTGCAAGCAAATTTCCTTTCTCTATCGAGCTTACAGCAGGGTTTTCATTGAAAACGAGCGTTAGAACCCAAGAAGAAGTAAGTAGAATTTTGTATGTTTTTGCAAATGACCAAAAATGTTTGCTACCTTTGATATTTAAAAAAAAGAACCTACTCTAAAGTTAGCTCATAAGCAGTTTCTCAGTGGTTGGAAATTGACTTTTCACTATCGGAATCAATGGAAATTGCACTTTTCGTATTGTCGTATATCGGTTTCAATAGATTTTTGAAACGTATCTGTCAGAAATAAAAATTCAGTAGGTCCCACTTTGGGTTAACTCATCAAATCGTTGACGTTGCGCTTACTCGGGATGAAAAACATGTTTCAGGAGTTGAACCCAGGAACTATGATGATCTCGCACTGCCAAACTGGGCCTAAGTGTCTGATATCTTTGTGGAGATTACGCATCCTACTTTACCAAACCTAAATTTCAGTAATAGAAGAAAAATTTTGAAAATAAACTCACAATACGGAAAAAAAAAACTTAATTCATTTAAAGCAAATCAATATGAGATAAGAATTTTCATGTTCGAGGGAAAAATTCGATTTATAGGTACATTTAACGAATTTTGGTTTTCACAAACAAAAAAGTATTGAAAACGCGGAAATTGTGTTCCTATAGGTTTTTAAATATACAAATAATGGAATAAATACTCAATTCCATTGGTAAAAATAAGATTGATTCGGTTAATCTACGGAAAAGGTACACAGCCAAAATTCTCGAAAATGCCTCGAAACATTTTTCATTCAAATTAAATTTCGCTTACAAATAGATCCCAAAACAAAAACAGACACAATTTTCAGTCCTTTGATGCCATCATGTCGCTTGCTGGAATCGATAGACAACACACTACAACTGAATTATACTTTGATATAAAACATAATAAAAGACAACTTGTCAATTGAATCAACCCATCAAGCCAATCGATGGGGTTGCAAGAACCCACGAGGTAAACGCAAAACACGACCAAGTAAAGCAAAGTTAAAGGGGACGATTGTGGGTGGATTGCTAACAAAATAAAATTACCTCAGTTTAATAGTTTGAGTAGACGTTAAGTCATATTTATCGAAATCAAATTTTTGCAATTATATTTATTTGCAGGAGCAAAATAAAACTCACAAAATGCCTGCGACTTTGCGAGAAAGTTTATTTTATTCCCAGTTGGATGTTATTCTTCCTTTACTTTCCATGGGATCTTTGTAAATCCCTTGAGCGTATAAATCTTTGGAATTATTAAACATCTAGGTATCTGTCTTGTGTCTATTGCGTTAACTTTTACTTAATCCCTGCTGTTTTCTTAGACATTTTTATACTGCAATGGTCTTAGTCGAAGTCGTTTAAAATACCACCTTGCAAAGATGTTGCATTTGATTTAAAGCAATATAGCTTTCCTGGAGCAGACTTCCGCCATTATTACACGATGTGTGCCATTTTCTGCAAAGCCTTTTTCACCTGACATTAAAGTATATATGGGAACTACAATTTTGTATATGTACATATATAGCAAATTATGGATAGGTAAGTGAAAACATTCTATTCGAGGTTCCCAAACGATTTCAAGCTGCAAGTATTTTTTAAAGTTTAGGTAAATAATATTTTTTTTTTAAATCCACGATTGGGTTGACATGCTTTTTCTAATATGGCAATCAAAATGACAAACCATTCATTTTATTAAAAGTGTAAGGTACCGGTTGGTTAAGAAGGATAATGACATAGTTAAGAATAAAGTGTAAAAGAAGTCCAAAGAAGGTTAGTGGCTACATATGTAGTTGTTGTTATATTATCCGTGTTTTATTATCTATACGGATCTGGATCAGGATCATTTTTTAACACGTAATACAACAACAACTTGGGATCCTCTGCTCTCTATCTGGATCTGTTTTAAAGATCCGAAAATTAGTTCCCACTTTTGCGGGTAGATGGCTTCTCATGGTAAGGTAGTGTGAAATGTAGTGTTAAGAAAAAAGACAACAAATACACGAAAAATAAACCAACGTAAGAAAATAGAGATAGGTATACAACACAGTTGTCACTAAGATTCGTATCGTTTTATTTTCATGGGATGATCCTGATCCAGATCCGAAGATAATAAAACACGGCTAATAAAACAAAATTAAGGTTAATTGATGTTAATTAGAGAAAGTCACCGAAGTAGGTGGATTAACGGGTAGTTAAATTAAATTAAATATTAACAGCCCTATTAATAAAAAACTCTTATTCCACCTTTATTCCACGATTTTGCTAAACCATAGAATAAGCGTTAAGCTGCGGGTTAATATTTTACATTAATAAATACAAAATGTTCGTGGAATAGTAAAGTGACGTTTACGAAAAATTCTCTGAGAAAATCTACTACAATAAGTAAGATGCCTGTTTGTTTGTATGGGTTTTGATAGCAAATTATGATAATTTGTAAAAAAAAAAGGCTCACGTTAAACCAAACACACATCACAATTCTCTTATTAATATATTATATTTCTGTCCAAATTATTATCATTTTTCTATTGTTTGTGTTGTGTCTGTTGTGTGTTATGACCACCTCTTGTGTCCCCATTAAGGTTATCTTCATCAATTGCTATGAATTTTCTCATATTTTGCTTGGAAAACCCATATTTCTTCCCAAAATTCTCCGCACTAAGCACTTGCATTGGATCATATCTGGTTTTGTTAATTTTTCTTTTTCTTGTCGTTGGTGGCTGACTGTCCAATATAATTGCAAATATTTTAAGAACTCAATAAATCTAGTAGAAATCATTATTTTTATTGAAAACCAAATTTACAATCTTCACTCATATTTTTTTAAATTTAAGAATAAATTTGACACATCTACTTCGGTGGTTTAGCTTAGTAAACGTCACTTAATAGAAATTTTTTTTTATTAATAACACTTTGCACTTAATCCAAGGTATAAGGTCTAACCCTTCGCTATTCCACGTTTATTAATTTGGCTGTAAATATATGTCCATATGCGATTTTAGACATAAAGAAAATGGCCAGTAAATGCTATAGTGACACGCACATTATGTTGTTTACAAGCTCAAACGGGAGAGTTTGTGTGGCAAATTCACTTTTTGTGAAAAAACTGTACATGCAGGCTATTTCTCTTTGATGACAGCTGAGCTCTTGTTGATTGTAGTAGATTTTCGTCATGAATTAGCAGTTTTTTAAATATTAATAAGATATTTTAATTCCTAAATTAATTTCGGATCACCCGTTTAGGCTCGCTGAAATTACAGTGGACGCATCCACGCACCCACGCACACACGCAGAGACTGACGCGTCGGTGCGTCCACTGTAATTTTAGCTGGAGCCTAAACGGGTAGTTCGATTTGCAGGAAAACGCGTGAATTGAGGAAAAATAACATTTAAGGTAAGACCGCACTCGACGGAAATGCACTGCAGCGGAACTGCACAGCAACAGAACTGCACGACTACATATCGCTATAGCTATATCGCACTAAGCGACAACGCAACTGCACGGCGCGGACCTAAGCGGCAAAGTTGACAATCTGGGCAACTTTGTCGCGCAGCGCCGAGTCGTGCAGTGAGTCAGTGTGAGTATACCATTTGATTTTCGGGGTTGAAAGCCCCCCATTTGGCCGCCATCTTGGAAAAGGTGGTGTAAAATGTTTTTTGGCTTTATCTTGAGAACGATAGGTCTCACATAAAAAATGTTAAACCTTTTTTATAGAAAATTAAATTATCTACAACTTAAGTTTGGATTTTTTTCGCCAAAAAATTAAAAATAAAAAGTTATAACTAAAAATAGACTAAAAAGCTATTTTCTATTAATTTTATTGAAAAAAAAAAACTCTCTGGTGGTACAAAAAGCTCGAGCGTAGGTTGGATCGAAACAAGAAAAAAAATCGTATTGGATGGGGGGTGTCTATTCCCTCCCCTCTGTCGATTTGTTGCATTTAACTTGCATTTTGTACAGAACAATTTTTTTTTAATGGAAGGATCATTTTTTCTGTCAGACCTATGGTTCTTAAGATATAGCCAAAAAACATTTAACACCATATTTTCCAAGATGGTGGCCAAATGGGGGGGCTTTTAACCCCGAAAATCAAATGGTATATGTACTCGCACTGACCCACCGTACATATTAAACAAACAAAATTTTGTCCAGTACAAAATGCATAATTTGACGCGCACTGTCGCGTTGCTTCATATCAAGTGCGGTATATCAAAAAAGTGCTGTGTGTAGTGCTGCGCAGGGGCGCGCAGTTCCGCTGAAGTGCAGTTTCATCCAGTGCGGTCTTACCTTTATACAGACAAAATATATATAGTGGATGAGAATGATAGCTATCATGTGCTTCTATGGCCTTCTTTTTCTTCAAAAAAGTAACTCGTCCTCAGTTCAAAAGTAAACGATATTGAAAGTCATCATCAAAGTTATTAAATATGTCAATTTATTTCGTACGTTCCCTAATCGATTAGGTCTGATGAAGAACGTAAATATGTACAAAACTTCGCACCAACATAACAATAGGTACATACAAAATTGCGTATTAATGGAAAAAAAAAACATGAAGACGCCTTTATGAAGGCCACTGTTGCGACAAGGGGGCAGTGTGTTGCGGCAATAACTTTCCACTTTGTTGTTTACATAGAAATATTTAGCTTTGTCTCAGATATTTTTGTTATAAATATAATATTTTATAATATTTAAATTAATCAACGAGAAACCCTAAAGGAACAGTCAAAACAACCACAACAACGAAAACCAGATTCAACGGATAAGATCTGCTAAAAATTTACATAGAAATTGATTTAATCTTTTAAGATTTGTTGGAACTTCTTAAAAACGCTCGTTACTGCGTCTGTTTGAAAATTATCTTAAAAGCGAAAAAAGTTTTTAAATAAAAAAAGTTATGAAGTCTTTTTATGTAAAGGGTCCGCCAAATAACTTTTTTTTTTTTTTTGAAAATGGCGGAAAACATCGAGTGCAGCTTCGGCACGTAGCGCCATCCTGTTGAAACCAAATGTTGCCAATATCCTTCTCTTCAATTTTTGTGAACAAAAATTCGTTCAACATGGCCCGATAACGATCGCCATTGACTTTAACAGCCACTCCTTGCCAAGATCAAAATGAGCTTCATCTGAAAAGATGATTTTTTTTGGCAAAATCGGCATCTTCTCTAAGTCGATCGCAGGCCCACTTAGCGAAGCGTATACACAACCATATTCGTTCAGCGGAAGGATAAAACTAATTATCTGTCAAATCAGACATGAGCTATTAAGTGTTACAATTCACGAAATAAGCACTAGTTGAAAAAAAAACGTTAGATGGCGGACCCTTTACATTCAAAAATAAATTCGAAAGAGAATTCGAGCAACTTTTGCCCTCTTTTGAACTCTCCTCTCCAAAGGTTCAATTTCAAAATTTTACTAAAACCAATATTCATAGAAAAGAAGAAGAATACGTTTAATGCGTCCCAGTTCTCTTTTTTTTTTATTTTAAGTTGAAACATCTTTCTGGAGTTTTGTTTTGGTAATCAGATTTTGTTTAAAGTGTTATATTAATAGGTACTTACCTACGCATTCATATATCTGAAGTGCTTCTTTAATTACAACCAGGATGTGTGCTAATGAGGTGACTAAAGGGATTTTCATGTTGTTTTCGTTTTAACGGGGATCATATAAGTACACACCGGAGAGAACTTTACAGTGTTGTAAATGGCACTTTTTTTATCAAAATTCCTTTTAAGGTAATAAATGGTAAAGAATTAAAGAGAATTAGGTTTAGTTAGAAAACTGTGGCACTTATAAGCTAAATCTTGAATGTTATGTCGCACAAGAGAATTTCCTAAGCTCTATAATACCTACTTCCTAATACACATGTTCAAAAGCAACTCACCTAGTGTATTGAAATTCTGCTTAAAACAAACATCTCTTCATGTTAGTTGTAGTTATAGACCTACTCTGGTCATCATAATTAAAAATTAAATGCTTCTTTGTTTGTTTAGTATGGAAAAAAGGCAAAGGATAGAATTGAAAGCCTCCTCCTGAGCACTTTTAAATATATGACTTTAGTTTGACATTCACGAGGAAACGATTAACCAAAAGAAATTGAAAGCAGATCAAGAGTAACCCACAGTATAGTATAATTATGTGTACTGTGGTAACAACGTGTAAGCATATTAAGACTCCAAATTAATGCCAAAAAAAACACAAGAACAAATCAGTTGGGGAAACTTGACTTACATATAGTTAAAATGGCGGTTCTAAGAACACCCGTTCCCGAAGAACCCAATTAGCGCTGTTATGCGCCGTTTTGATATGACTTTAATAACATACCATACATAATATTAAAGACATAAGTAATAATAAAACTAAATTATTTCTTAAGTTTTAAAGTCATCTAAAAAGTTCTCAAATTCATTATTTTTTTTTTAATAACGATTTTAGTTTTGGCATTATGGCCAAATTCAAGCTTTTAAGGAGCTTTGAATAAGTAGAAAATTTAATTATAAAGATCCATCGAGTTCATTTATAAAAGTTAGGCTTTACTTATTCAAAAGAATCACTCCTTTTCGAAACGCATGTATTCTGCAATGTACAATCCAAGCAACAAAAGTGTGTCCTACATGGAAATAGATAAAGTATAGTAAGTTTTGGTCTAATCTTTTACTTCACATTACTGCCAATTTTAGTCCAATTTTATTTTTATATAAACTTTGACAGAAATTTGAACTAAACTTGGTAGAAATTGGCAGTTTTGGGAAGTAAACAAACAGAGGTATTATTAATTATGATCAATTTGATATCGGTAATTTGTATGAACATTTCAAATATCTTCATATTATTAAGTTAAACAATTATTTATTTAATTCATAAATTCAAGTGAATATTTATTTGCAGTTTATATTAGTTATTGTTGAATATTAAAATAATTTAAGAGTTATATAGAAACTTATTCTTTAAATCTCATAGAAATTTTGTCATAAATTTATTATACTAGCTAAATTTATGACAAAAACTTTAACACAACCATAAGAAGTAAAAATATTTTTTAAGTAAAAAAAAAAACACTAAAAGAAAAAAAACACCATTTGTATTAAGTTGTAGAAGTAATAGATTATACAAGTATACAAGTTCGATAGGTACTTGTAAACGAAATATTCAATTGGGGCACAAATGATCTCTTTTTTGGAGCACAGTGATATAAAACAATGGTAAACTAAGCATTTAGTTCTGGGTTATTGGAAGCTATTTTATTGTGTCTCACATTAAAATAAAATTTTATTTTCCAGTTAGTAAGGAAATTATGGATTTTCAATTGGCACGGGTATATTTTGGGGTCGGCGGCCGCCATGTTCTTTTGGTGGCATCTGTTAAATCTTTCGTTCATTATTCAGTTACTGATGCCAAATCACCATGGCAAGTTACACGATTGAACATCGCGTACAAATGATAAAACTTAAATTTTAAAATCTTTTGGGGCAACGATACTTGCGTTGTGCCCATTTTACGGTTTACATGTTTGTCCTTCCAAGTCAATCATCAAAAGTCTGGGGGCCGAAAACATCATCGTTGTTTGTGAGAGTCCGTAGCTTTTTAAAAACGACGATGTCATAGTCATCAGCATAAACGTATAGCGCTACCGATCGATGAAAACCAATTTTTTTCTGGCTCCAATTGGATAATATGGATGTGAACGACATGTGGTTCCAACAGACCGGTGCTACGTATACTGCGTACTCCATACAATAATGGCATACATGGGCCTTTCAATTAAAAAAGAATTTTGTTAATACCTCACACACAGCTTGTTTTATTCGATTTTAACATGTACCCACCCATATTATAAACACATTAGATAGTGCTTCTTGATGCAGAACTCTCGACGAAAAAATCGTAGTGCTATCCGCAAACATGGCCACGACTGTGGTATTGTTTCCAAAATGTGGTAGGTTTGACATACAAATATTGAAAAGGATGGGCCCAAGTACAGAGTCTTTTGGTACTCCAAAACAAATATCACATATGGAACTAAGGTGGTTTTTTTTAGACGTGTGGTTTTCAAGAAGAAATAAAACGCGTATAATTTAATGTTATGGCCAAGAATTTAGCTTTATTATAATAATAAGGGTTTGCTATTATGTTTTAAAAATGATTTGGGGCAAGTGGCCGCCACGCGTCGCAACGAACCAAACCATTATTTTGGTAATAAATTTGCACGATTTGCAAACTTTGTTCAGGAGTACGTCTATTCATTATGAAATGGCAAACCAAACTGAGCATAAATCAAGCGACAGGTGTCTAAAAGACCAACTCCGAAAAAAGTATTGCAAGATTGAAAACCACACGTCCAAAAAAAACACCTTGTACTACGAAATTCCAATGTACAGAAAGAATTTTCTATATTTCAAGAAGTTACGTACAATAAGGTAGCCTAGAAACTTTATAAAAATCCGTTTGTAGATAAGCCTTCATGCCACACTGTATTGAAAGCTTTTTCAACGTAAACATACCCATAGCAATTCTATGAATAAGTTGTTAAACACTGACGTGATTTTATTTTAATGTAGTGTCGATTATTGTCAGAATGACAATTCTTGTTCTGAAAAGAAGAGACAATACTTCTGGATTTCATTTTTGCAAAACGAAACCAGATGTGATCACACGTCAAATTGTTGATCCGGATTACCAATCGAAAAGCGCGATTTAATCCATTGCGTTTGTTCCTAAACTATTTGCCGAATTCTATTTGACATTAGCCGTGTTTTATTATCTTCTATCGGGATCCGGATCTGGATTTACTTTTAACACGTAATACACAAACAAAATACTGGTAAATTTTCTGAATTGTTTTTGTAACACGTGTTAAAAGTTAATCTAGATCCAGATCCGGATCCCGATAGAAGATAATAAAACACGGCTATTATTATTCTTCTCTTTTTATATATTACATAGTACGTAGCCCTTATTCTTTTTTAGCTCAAAGCAAAGCACTAAACTGTCATAAGTCTGTGTTTTTGTTTTAACACCATAGAGGTCAAATTGTGTTTCTTTTTCAAGCAAAGCTAGCTCAGATTAAATTGACGGAGCAGTAAAAAACTATGCCCAATCAATTTCATACCATTTTGCATGTGTTTCATAACAATTAAACCGGAGAGCTCGGATCATACTGCTATGCTCAGAGCAAACGCGGTTCGCTAAGGCTATGCTCACAGCTACAAAAGGAAAACGCCTACGCAGAATTTGATGTGAAGTACTTGAAACTTCCAACCGACCTCATTGTGTCTGAAATTTAGTTGATTGTTGTAGAAAGCGAATGAATTCAGAAAACGTAAAAACTCTATTTTTGTTTTGTGAGTTTTGTGCAAAAAACTACTTGCAACTACTTTTATCATTTTAAGAAGTTTAATCAAAATTGGGAGAGTCGTTTTATAAGCAAAAAAAATAAAAAAAAATTATTGTATTATTGTAATTATTGCTACCCATTCTAAAAAGCTTGAACAAAAAATTAAACTTCTCCTCACATAATACCGCTCTTTAAGGCGCGCACAAGGTAAAAAGCTTTGCTGAGCTAAGTTTCATCTTGTGATTGGGCTTGGCCGAAGCATTTGAATTTTCAGTTAATCGGAAATCCACAAGTGAAATTGCTCAATCGTTAAATTTGATTAAAACCTTGAGTCTAACACGAAACCTATACTTGCCCAACAGAACAAATAAAGGGTCCGCCAAATAACTTTTTTTTTTTTTTTGAAAATGGCGCAAAACATCGAGTGTAACTTCGGCTGTGTGGCACGTAGCGCCGTCCTGTTGAAACCAAATGTTGCCAATATCCTCCTCTTCAATTTTTGTGAACAAAAATTCGTTCAACATGGCCCGATAACGATCGCCATTGACTGTAACGGCCACTCCTTGCTCATTTTCGAAAAATGACCCAATTATGCCTCTGGACCAAAATCCGCACCAAACAGTGACTCGTGTATCGGGTTTTCAATGTATGCGTGCGGGTTATCTGTTCCCCAAATGCAACAATTTGGCTTGTTTACTACCCGCCAAGATCAAAATGAGCTTCATCTGAAAAGATGATTTTATTGGCAAAATCGGCATCTTTTCTAAGTCGATCGCAGGCCAACTTAGCGAAGCGTATACACAACCATATTCATTCAGCGGAAGGATAAAACTAATTATCTGTCCAATCAGACATGAGCTAAGTGTTGCCATTCACGAAATAAGCACTAGATGGCGGACCCTTTATAAACAGAACAGTAAAGGATACATTGGTGCCGACTCACTCACCTGCTGACCCCGTAAACCACCACTTTTGGTAGGTGGTAGTATTATGGATAACCAAACAAAACAATCCTCAAATATTTAACATTCCAAGAATTGGTTTTTGGTTGAAACTTTGTTTAGAAATTTGTTCAACCATAAAATAAATAATTAACTTTTTTGTTAAATTTAAAATTGTAGAAAATGTCATTACGACCAAAATGATGCATTCGCGAAAAATATTTACTTATAAGATAGTGTAAGCCCAATTCATCATTTGCTGCTGGCCAAATACTAAAATACTATGCTCTCGGAAATGTCAAACAAACAAAAGCAATTGCCTAGAGGGAGATATATGTATCAAAACATTAACATGGTAAATATGTCTCAAACTTCAACCCACCACACGATAAGGGCACATCAAAAAATTGAAACTTATCTCATCCCTAAATTTATCCGAATCCTGGAATTCATTTCCATAACTTGCACTGGCACAAGAAATAATATGAATTCTTAATCATTCATCGATATACTTACTACCTAACCCAAAACACACATGTAGGTAGGTCACACAGGGCAACAGCTTGCGAATCAAAAGTGAAGAAATGCTAAAACAAAAGAAAGTCCCATCAGACCATCAGGCCTATCAAGAGTCCTAAGTATACAACATAGAAAGAAAAATAAGGATTGTTATTGTTGAACTAATATGCTAATAAATAAAATGCCAGCAGCACTTTATTTGGGTGTGAGAGAAGGTCCAAACCAATTTAACCAAAGACTTGAATGAATAAACCAATTCAATACTTCGAAGTTCGAACAACCACTCTACCATCAACACCACAACTGAATGAAAAAAATCGCCAAAGGCTGAATGCTCTGTTGCGCCCTTATTAACTTTGCATTTTTAATGCTGCATGATTTATTCCTGAATTAATATTTATTTTTGTTAGAAGATAAGAACCCACTTAAAGGGATGATGATGTTGCATATGGAATAAGACACCAATTCGACCTTTCAATCCATTGAACAAATGCAGGGTGATGAATGACAAGATCTTTATTTTTTTGGAGTTTATAAAATTATCGATTTGTAATTTTGAAGTGACAAAGTCTTACTGAAAACAAAAGTTGTGGTGGAAGAATGACCGGAATTTAAACACCAAGCATGTTTTGTTGAGCCTTTCATACTGTGTACATTCCAAAATGTTCAAAATTTAACCTTATCCATAGTCATAATTAAGCCTAGTACGTTGCTGATGCGAAACGAAATTTTTCGGTGGTCTCCAACACAACAGCGAAATGCTTACGGAAACCGCTGTGTAAAAATAACAATTGAAAGTGTCACCAATTGCAAAAAAAAAATAAACACACACTGAAAAAAAAAATTGTTTGAGTGCCGGGACTCACGGTTAATATGTGTAAACATCAAGGTTTGTCCAAGCGCAGTTTTGACATTTGAGGATCCATATTTGGCTCTGTATATTAAGTCGTCTATACGTTGTTGACTACGTGCACGGATCCAAAATGGACTAGTTTGCTTGAAGGGGATCTTCATAATCACTGAAGAGTCACTGAACGTACCCAATATCCTAAAATGCAGATTTTCGTAACGTAACGCGCTACATCGTAAAGTGTGAACTCGTAACGTAAAGTCAATGTTTTCACTCTACACCCAGCATAGATGTTTACACATCAAAAATGTCAAATGTAACTTTGACTTTTCCGCACACAATTAATTGTCCAGGCAATTACATCAGTGCGAAAAAGGACGGAGACTTCTCCAAATAATCAGCTACAATTATCAATTTCGCTGATCGAATAGCGAACTGAAAACGAAAAAAGAAAACGACTTTTTTGTTTATGATTTCGTTGTGTAATTTGTATACGGAACTTTTCGTTTCGCTTCAGCAGCGTTTTAGGCTTTATGAGCAAAAAATGAGTACGAATGTAATGTCATAACACCGTGACCGTGACCCTCTTTGTTTGCGTTTGACAAACAAAAATCCTCAATTGGCGTCTTTTGTAGAGTTTGTCAATGTTGCCAATAAGCCAGATTTGTACATGCAAATCCTACCAACAATAACTTAACAGCATCACATTGGTTTTGCATCAGCATCAGGAGTTTGAACGTGCACTGGGGCGAATTTGTACTTCTTTTTGATTTTATTGAAATGTGAATCTTTTTTTTGTTAATGTATTTTATGTACCTTACGATTGGAATGGTCCATTGAAATATTTTTAATAATAATAACATAATGTAATACAAAATTGATACACTTAGTATCATAGTCGTGCAAAGAGAATTGTGGAAACGCTTTATGGATAAAATTAATTTTTCAAAAACTGTTTAATAAAACAACTTTTTTTTAATGTGAAGGTTTTCATAATACAAATTCTTTATAAATACTACTGAAATACATCAGCCAAGTAGAAGACTTAGCACTATTTAATTGGACTTGTTGAATTATTGATTCAAAATAGCTTTTAACGGCCTTTAGTCCATACAAATTGGTGTTTCGTCCCGGCGATCTCACTTGGACTCATCAGTTGACTAGTGAATGCCTTGTCAATACGCAATTTTTATTAAGTTCAGTTCAACTTACATGGACTTTTTGACAAAAATCCAAGTCCAAGTGAGATCGCCGGGACAAAACGCCAATTTGTATGGACTAAAGGCCGTTAAAAGCTATTTTGAACTTTTTTTTAAATTAAACAATAGATTTCTGGCTTTACACAAAAAGGTATAGCATGGTAAATGTAAATGTTACAATTGTTTTGTTTTATATTTTTTCTGTTTTAAGTCAATTTTTTAGAAAATTGTCCTTCCCGGCTATGCAGGGGGCAATAGAGTCCCTCTCCGGCACGTTTTTTTTCTTGTCTTGACCCAACATATACCCTCTAGTTTTTTTGTCACACCTTTTGTGAACCACCCTTTATAGTAGCCCGTGGCCGTGGGATAATACCTCTTAATGCGGTGAGGAATTGACAAATCCTCCAAAAGTATCTATTATCATGAAAATATGCCCCTCATATTAGCCGTTTGGAAAATTTCTTTCGATTTTTATTGATTAAGCAGGTAAACAGCAATTAAGATTGTGAAGCATGCACTGTTACTACTTGTGATATTTCAAAATAATTCTCATTTAGTCTGCTTGCAAAACAAAAAAAAAAACAAACCTCATGAATCTATGCACGCCCTAAAGAGTTATTAGCTGTTACAGGTAAAATGGAAAAGTCTTGAAGGAAACTCTACGCTCTTATTCGTATCTCAATTTCACACTAGATTAAATTTGGTCGGATGGCTTTCTATACTTTAAAAATATTAGTGGTATTCTTTAACAGCCCATGTATAGTG
Source organism: Leucozona laternaria (assembly GCA_932273885.2). Taxonomy (NCBI): domain Eukaryota; kingdom Metazoa; phylum Arthropoda; class Insecta; order Diptera; family Syrphidae; genus Leucozona; species Leucozona laternaria. The sequence goes on along the minus strand of OW026366.1, from coordinate 27,290,073 downwards.
ATATATCTGTTGTTATACTCTATAGAATATAAAATAAGAAAGTGTGTTGCTGGCAGCGGCTAAACTCTCATCATTTTAAAACCATTTGTTTTAATGTTTAATTTTCACACATAGGTTATCTTTTTCCGACAGGTGTTTCCGCAATATGTTTCATTTTTGACTACACTGCATTGATATACATATTTTGAAATATTGTCCATTGCTATAAAATATCGTCGGTAACATTTAGTTTTCTTTTTTTAAACTGCACGCATAATATAGTCTGGCAGGTAGCGTAGCAAATGATAAATGCTAAGTAAAGTAATTCATATTGTTACGATTTAGAATTGTATAAGGCTACTTACGTATGTAGTAGTGGGAAGTTTCATTAATTTTTCATTAAAATTTTTCCAATATAAGCTCATAAATCTTTGGCACTTGGGTCTCATATTGAGACATGTGTCAAAAAGCTAAACTTATCTTTCCGAACTGGAGTATTTTCAAACAATACTACGGCAAGTTGACAGAAAGTGATTCAAAAAAAAAATGTATGAATCGCAAAGAAACGAACAGTATTTTGAAATTTTAGAAACAAAGGGCTTTATAATTCACAGAAAATGAGGCCAGGAATAAGTGGTTTTGTATTAAATAAAAGCAACCTGATCATATGTCAGTAGATGCTATTAGTCATGAGGTAAATACATCCAAATGACTGGTTTTTTGTAAACTAGCCTCGGAGAACAAAATTATATCGACGTTGTCATTTGAAGAGAGCAAATATGGATCAACGATTAGCTTGTTGAATAAATGTGAAAAACTAGACAAAATTTTAATAAATAATAGTTGCGACGAATTGTCTAGACGAGTTTAGGTATCCAGATAATCCAAGAATGTTATATTCATGGGAATGAAGAAACCTTTTATATGATTTTATTTTATAGGAATGGATTTTATAACAAAAAATGTAAAAGAAATCAGTAATTTAAATTAATTTGACAACCTCATGAGAAGAATATGTAATAAAGATTATTACTAGACTTCAACATATAACTTAAAAATTCAAGCCGATAAGTGGTTATGATGCCAAAGAAGATGGTATGATGCCAAACCCAGATAGGAAAAAAGGTATATACAGGAAATTGAAATACCTACAACTGAGAACCAATTAAAATGATTTTTAACAAAAAGTTAATTAGAGTATCCTGTTGTGACCAATTATTTGAATAAATGTAAGTGATCCGCAATATAAAGCAAATTTTGAAAATCCCAAAAGTCTAATTTTATAACACCCAGTTTTAAGATACCCATATTACGACCAATCCGACAGATTGAGGGGGGTGTTGCCATAGGAGCGGTGATATCATACAACAAGGTCATCGATGATGTTTTAATTCAAGAATACTCAAGAACTATGAACAATTATAGTACCACAGATAAGGTATTCTTAGCGACTGTTTACTCTGTTGGCTAGTTTAGACAATATTTATATGGGAACATATTGAAGATTATTAAATATGTGACGGACCCCCTGCACCAAACAAGCACCTTAACGGTCAATATAAAGGAAAAGTGTTTTCACAACGCCATAAAATGTGGTTACTAAATCTTCAAGAGTTTAACTATAAAAAAGAATATTTTCCGAGCAAAGAAAATAAGATTACAGATTACGTAAGTCGATTAGAAAATTGTGAGCAGATAGATACAAATAATGACGTAATTCCATTGGAAATGAAAATACAATACAAGATGTGTTATCAGAGATATAATTATGTATGAAGAAAGGTCAAACCCATTAAAGTTAAATTTGAAATCACGGAAACTCCATCTGAAAAAAATCAAATTATTCACTCAAATTATAACTAGGGAACATTAATTTTTCCAAAAACTATTGGGTCCGCCCAGCTTCACATGGTTAGACAAACCTAAGCTTTGCATACAAATTACAAAAGAAAATATAGATAAATATTTAAGCTACTTTTTGTAATTGAATACTACTTTCTGGGTTTCCACCCACTTCACGTTATCAATGGTGAAGTTCGTAAACAGGCAGACTTTTTGTAACCAAACACCACTTTTTTTGAGAGTATCCTCTGTCACTCTATAAATATCAAATTTTTAAAAATAACATTTCCAACACAAACAGAATTTTTAAAATTGGATATTCCTTTTTTGTTTTAAACCCACTTCACCCTACATAAATATATAAATTTTTTGAAGAAAAAAAATCATAAAGCCATCGCCTAAAAAAACCTTTGATAGGTATACAAAAAGAATTTTTGAAATCGAATACAACTTTCCATTTTTACCCGGTTTCGCCTTATAGGTCCCAAATTTTTGAAAAATAATTACCCTTAAGCCACCCACTAAAAATTTTCAGAAATTATACAATATTCCTCTCAATTTTCTTAATTTTTCTCTTCGTGAGAATCTTATGCATAGTATATTAGAAAACATAAAAAAAATGAACAAAATCGGTAAAGATGGTCTCAAATTATGGCGTGACCAAGGGAAATAGGGATTCATTTTTATATATACATATATAGATTTTGCGAAATTTAGTAAGCCAACAAAAATCCTGTATTTTACCCATATTTAAGTTTTGATAGAATTATATATTCTTAACTTGTTTTTGATTTGCCTATGATTTTTTTTTAAATTTTGACAATAATTTATCATAGATCTTTGGCAACTCTACTCAATTCTTATTTTGACGTTTAAAAAGTGGCAGAAATGTGTGCCCATAAACCGTCCCACACTTTCTGAGAGAAATTCATCCTCACTCCTTAAAATTTGACAGACTGCCAATTTCTGCTTTAAGAAAAGTCTGGGAAAAACTTGTTTTGACATCTCTTTGTTTTATCTCACTCCATTTCATGATGAGAAAGACATATAGTCAAAGGAGGCAGGAAAGTTAAAAATCATACCTTATTGACTATCTCTTTTTCACCATAAGGAAGAGCGATAAAATAAAGAGATATCAAATTGTGCTGCGCAGAGTGAAAATATGTAAAAAAAAATAATAAAAATAATTAAGGACGCTAGGTCTTATTGAATGTTTCGATCGCGGCCTTATCTCACTCAAACCTATTTTGTCATGTTTCATTGAGTTTGATATTTTGTTAGGACTTGGCCTTAGTTTTACAGTAATTTTTACTCACTCCTCAGATGGGTTCAAAACCGAAGCAAGGTGAAATAATTCGCTTTTTGCGCGAGCCTCTGAGCTGGCCTACTTCAGCTTCGCACGCTTAGACAAATTTAAGCTTTGCCAAAAAAATTACAAAAAAAGTATAAATAAATTAAAATTGCTAACTAATATTTATTTGACTTTTGTTTAGTTTGTTACCCGCCCTCTCACTGGGCCTCCGCAACACCACTTAAAGTATGCTTATCAAAGGGTCCCGCATGCTTATCAAACGCATCAAGCCTTTCATCACTCATTGTTGACCTTAGCCAAGTGTTTAATTTTCTTAATCTAATTTCACTCTAAAATGAAGATGCAAACCAACCAGAGCGGCCTTGAAGCCCATTTTTCATCGACCACCAGCTGCATTAAGCACCGACCAACCAAATTAGAACCGCAGCCAGGGTTGGCCGAATTAACTGCATTACATTTTCTACATCATTAACTACGCGGATTTAATTGAATAAACTATTTACATGCCTAATTTTCTATACATACACGTGGTAAATACAGAAAAAAAATACAAAAAACAAAACAATATTCAGAACTTAAGAAAATAACTTGAACGAGATCTATTTAATTGTTATGGAAGAACATGTCAAAGGGTGCACCAATTTGTTCGTTGTCTATTTCAACAGGAGTAAATCCGCTTCAACTAAGTAACTATGCAACTTCCCACCAGCCATTGCTTTAATGTTTTATTTTTATTTACTGACAAACCGAAATCTTGCGTCTTTCTTTTTTTCGTATATGAGTATTACTTTTGTTTCCACTTAGCTTCGACTTCGATGCGATTAAATCTAAAATGAATGAACATTTTATTTTTAAATTTCATTTAATTCAAACTTCAAAGTGACAGCTGACGGATCATTTGACATTTTAAACTACAATTTGTTTTATTAACTACATTTAACTAAATTAACTACGCATCAAACGTAACAAATTTAGTTATTTCTTAAAAGTGACAGTTCGGCCAACACTGAATGGAGCACAATATTCAGTAAAATCTAACTTTATCTTCGAGCGGTGCGAGAAAAACATTTCATATGCCGAATTCATTTCAACAAAAGAATTGATTCTGTTCCGAATTTTAACTTAACAAAATCGATTATTTTCTGTAAAAACAAATCTTGCATTTTGAGCAAGCTTACACACCGATTTGCACGCACACTATAAAGACTACAAATTTCTAAAACGTCAAATTGATGAAAGTCGGGGAATTTTGGGAAGGGAAATTTTTTTTTTACTGCAACGGATTCTACATAAATAAACAAAATATTCAACAATATTTTCAGTCAATATACATATAACTACAAAAATAATTAATTGCAGCTGTTTAATAACACACACTACACAATCACAAGAAAAAAAATCGATTCTTTTACGAATTCCTTTCAATTGACAGAAACAAATCGATTCGATTTAGAAAAAAATGGATTTCTTTGTTGAAAGGAATTCGCATTTATTGATTATCTACTGCACTTGTGACCCGACTGCTGAATTTAGGACCGGGACCAAAAAACAACTACAACAACAAAACCGTGAGTGAAGTTTTTTTTTTTTTAAAGTGACTTTAAGTACTATTCTTAAGATACTTTTTAACTAACTACTTATCGCACTTAAAAGTTTTGACAGCCTTTTCTATAGTAAATTTAATTATCTTTCTTTTTTGCGAAGAATATTTTTTCGTGTGACTTAAGGCTATCCCAAACCAACGCGAATACTTTAGAACGACGATGAAACTTTCGCCTGTCTTAATTTATTTACATGGAGATTAATGGGAGCACCCACACTGGTGCGATGCGAACCTTCGAACATTATTCAGTCGTCGCATATTCGCGCGAATGTTTTGCTTTGGTTTGGGAGAGCCTTTATACGTTTAGAGTTATATGAACAATTTTTCAACATTAAATGAAAATTAAATTAATTTTCATGATCAGTAAATAATTTTCATTGTCTACAAGAGGGAGCAAAACGATAAGACTTAGGGATTTATTCGACCAAGGATCAGAGTCAGAAGGGAATTTGGAATATGGAATGTGACGAAAAAAGTAAGTAAAAATTAGCAATTAGTCAAATTCTCTATTAATAAGTGATAAAATGTTAGTTGACATAAGTCGTAGCCCAGAGCGAATGGGAGGGGGGTGCCCCGAGCCCCTTGGCTCGGCAACAAAATTATATTTTGTTGTTCACATGTGAAATCAATCGATTTAAATACAAATAAAAACTATCCCAAAATGCACTACTACCATGCAGACTATAAACATATACATCTTCTTTTTTTATATGGAACAAAAATGTTTTAATATTTAATAGGTTGAACCGTAGCGTCACGTCGCAGCGGATGCGTGGAAAAAAATGTTCACTATACCCGGATTTTAAGGAAGTAAAAATACCAAAACCATTTGAATGAATCAATATTTCATTACAATTACAATCCCGTTGATTCAGATATAATAATTCATATCAATTTCATATACATACATATGTAGGTACAATGTACATATTTCCCAAATAGTGATAGTGAATATGTATCAATTCGGTTGGACATTTTGTTGATATTCATCTTTTATTTTAACTGTGGATATATATTTGAAGAGTTCAAAAGGTTTTATTACTGTACGCTTAAACAAAAACCATACTATAAAAAATGTTTAAACGTACAAATTTTGAATAAAATAAATGAATACTTATTGTGGAATACCAATAGCGTAAGTGTTTTGCACGTGTCGTATGACCTTATGTTGATATTAAGAATTTTTATTTTACTATCATTACTGTTTTTTTTTCAAAGTCCTATATACCTACATTATGTAAATGCTTTTCTTTCTCAATTCTTTTAAATGGAGATTGATTTATTTGATTCCAATATTTGTGGGGATATACTTTATTTCATTTCGTGGAGAATTATTTCATAATGAAGCAAATATCTGAAAACATTCTCAAAAAAAACAATTTTGGAAAAAAAAAATTATCATATTTGAAAAATCTTACTACATAGATTCCGACGGTTTGTTAATAATAATAATAAACAAGAAGATGACCCTCCTAATGCTGCTGAAGGTTATGTGTGTGCTGCTGTTGATGATGTTGCTGTCAATTTAAAAACGAAACAGAATAATTTATGGGCTTGAGCCCTACCCCCCCCACATACCTACTAGGCTAAGATTTCGAATAAAATCGAACAAAAGTTTTTATTATTTTTTCGTTGAAATATTATGTTTGTTGATTTTAGTTTTAACAATATTTTTCAATTAAAATTTAAAAAAAAACTTTAGTTATGGATATCGTAATGAAATTACTAGTTCCTACCACTCGTAATCTAGATTTTCTAAGCCTAAGCAAACCTAATTTTGTTTTCCTTAAGGAGATTGGCGGAAAACTGTACACTTTGAAAAAGGACTCCAAACTGGGAAAATTCGACTGCAAATCAGAAGAAGGCAACCTTGTTGGTTACTCGGAAGAATCCAAAGCTTATATAGTTTGGATACCAAGCAAGCCAAGTGTTATAAAAAGCAGAGACATCCACGTTGTTCGTAATGAAACAAATTGGTGGATGACAACATTAAACAAGTTACGTCAAATCAGCTACGCACAGATCCAGAAACCATCAAAGAAATTTTTTGTTTGGAAGACGCAGCTAAATGGCGAGAGGCAATGCGAATAAAATATTTACAATTAATTACTCATAAATAACACCTGGTTGAGATGCCAATGGATCGTAAGGACATGAAATCAAAATGGGTTTTTTTAAAACCAAATACAGACCGGATGGAACTATTGAGAAGAGAAAGGCGAGACTTGATGCCAGAGGATTCGATAAAATACAAGGAGTTGACTATCAAGATACTTACTCTCCAGTGGCAAATATCAGTTCAATCCGATTGACCATGGCAATTACTGTTATTGAATGCTACTTCAATAGCGAAATCTATACTCTGGTTTTTATGAAACAACCGGAAGGTTTTGTAAACGGGAACCAAGTATGCAGATCAAATAAGGCAATTTATGGGTTAAAGCAGAGCGGATGACTTTGAAAGTTGAAGCTAGTTGGGACCCTTAAGACGCTTGGTTTTCCATCTTCCAGCTTTGACAAGTGCATTTACTACAAACTCAACGGTGAGAAAATAACACTAATCACAGTGACTTCGAATGATTCCAAGGAATTTGGATTGCTGAAACAGCTTTTGTCTGATTGCTTTGAGATAAGGGACATTGGTCATCCTGAGCTATTCGTATAGGACTTGAAGTTAAACGTTCTAGAAGTACTATATGCATCAGCAAAGAAGAATTCATCAATAATCTGCCAGATAAGTATGGACTTACGGACTGTAAACCGTTGGAACATGAACCGAACATCAAGGGCGAGCGAAAGTTAGTTGACTTAAAAGCATATCACCAATTGATGGGAAGTTTACTGCATCCTTCAACATTTATGTAGTAACACCGGATACAGTTTTTGCAGTCACCGCATTATCACAATTCAATAGTGGTCCCCGACAGCAACATTGTAACGCAGCAATGAATATCCTTCGCCTAATTACTTCGCTACCAAAAGTGTTGGAATCGTTAATAAAAACGTAAGAGAATCTTTGCCGGTTTACCGATGCAATTGGGCAAGTGATTACAAAGATCGAAAATCGGAGAGTGGATTCATATTAATTTATGGAGTTGGAAAAATCTTATGGTCCTCGAAGAAACAGAAGATTGTGGCTACATCAAGCACAGAAGTTGAATATGTTAGTCTTAGTTCTGTTGCAAAAGAATCATCATTTTTTACGAAACTTACTTGTTTTAACCGTTCGACATGTCTTTTTTTAGATTAAGTCAGAATATCAAATTGTGAAATTGAGGAAGGGTGTTAAGAATATAAAAACTACTTGAACTTTTATATACTTTCATATTAACAATATCTAATTTTGATCTAATAGCAGCAACATTGCTTATTTTATTGATATTGTCATAGTTTTTTTCTCATTCAAAATATTTCTTTCTTTGGATTAAGTTTCTTATTATATTGTTCAATAAATTATTAATAAAATATTAAGATATTTACATTTTTTATTTATCGCACATCTCAACACGATAAATAAAATAAATATCTTTATATTTTATTAATAATTAATGGAACAAAACAAATTTAATTTGCAATCAGGCAAAAATCACAAAACGATTTCAAACATTTAATTTTTTTCTTTCTTTTTCCATTTGACAAAAACGATAAAACGGAATGAAATCGCACCACCTGAATACACTGTACTCATTAATTAAGATAATAAACAGACAAATGACGATTTTTTTCATTTAAGATTATTTGAAAAATAAAGTTGTATCTATACATTAAAACAGCTGTGTTAGGCGTTAAGACAGCATCTGTGAAAGGGGTTATTAAACACGCATTGTTTTCAAAAAGTTGTTTTATTTCAATATTTAGATATGGAAATAAATAATTTGGAAATATCTAACCGAAATAACTATACCAGAAACTGTTTTAACTTCACTTCCGTTTTGTAATCCGGATATCTATCTATCCTAATTTAAGAAAGTTACAGTGACATCTGCAGAGCCAGAAGTTTCGTTTTACACTTTGAGACGGTTAAAAACGTGAAATCAACGGATACCAAGCTTAACGGATTTCATTTTTTTACCAAAATTTACTTACTTCATTTTTTATTTAAAACTAAAAATATCAAAAAATTTAAAAAAAGATCTCTATTTGCATGCAAAAAAAATATGAATAGAATTAATTTTAAAACTAGCGATTTTTTTGTGTCGTTTTCTGATTGAAATTTTGCTTCTTATTCCCCTGCCCCCCATCAAAAAATCCTGCTGCTCGTATTCGTTCTTGTGGTAAAGAAAAACTTCGGTTTTTCGAGTCTATAATTGGTATTGCGTTGGAGTTTATTTATGCAATTTTTAACACCGAACTCTTCGGCCTCGAGGTATTCAAATTCGGCCTTTCAAATTTCGGTCAAAATCAGATACTTAGTCCATCCAATCCTTAAACGATCCTGTTGTCAATAACACTGTTGTTGCTGTTGATGTTTCTATTGACCATAATACGTTTGTTGATGTTGCTGATGAATTTGTTTTAAATGATATGGTTGTCGATGACATTGTTGCCGAAGAAGACATTACTGTCGATAATATTGTTGTTGGTGATGATGCTGCTCTTGTTTTTGGTGCTGCTGCTACTCATGTTCCTAATAGTGATGTTGTTGCAATTCTCGACATCATAACTTTAATGTATACTACCAAAACGTAGGAGGTGTAAGAACTAAACTAAATAGGCTATATTCTTTGTTTAATTCTTAATATGACTCTTGCTACTGGTTTAATTATTGTCGAGTGGAAAGTTTCATTCATTTCTCCAATCTTTAAATCAGTTTCAAGACAAAATGTTAGTAACTACAGACCTATTTGTAATCTCCAAAGTTTTTGAAAAAAAATATTTCCGATAAACTATATTTTTCAACTAAACTATAGTCATATCAGAATATCAATATGGTTTTATATCAGGTAGATCTACTGCAACAAACCTCAGTGATTCGATTTATAAAAGTTTTGATCGATGATTTCAGACTGATATTGTGTATACTGAAATTGCGAAGGCCTTTGATAACAGTAAACCACGATCTTCTTGTTTTCAAACTATCGCTACTTGGATTTCATTCTCAATTCTTGATGAGTATTAGGTCTTACTTGGGAAATAGTATTCAATTTGTTAAAATGGAGAGAGTTAAATCTAAATCTATTGTTGCATCTTCGGGAGTTCCACAATGTAGCCATATCGCTCCTCTTTTATTTATTCTATTTATAAAAAATATTGCTATTACAATAGTCCCTTGATAATGTGAATCACCGATTATGTGAATTTCCTTAAAATGTGAACCGCCAAAATTTTACATTGTCATCTTTATAATGTGAACTTCCTAAATTTTCGGACTCTAAAATGTAAATTTCTTTTGTAAAAGTTTTTATATTTCTCTTTTTTCTCTTGTTATAGTTTTTATGCCATATTAATGACTTATTAACTGTAATTTGTCTATAAACATATTTCAAGGTTTTTAAATATAGCTGAAGTCCAGAGAGTGTCTTTCTAGGTACATTTTACATTGCTATGCTTTTGTGACGGCACATAAACAAAAACTGCATCGGTGTTCATCGATAAAAGATAAGTGTAAGATTTTACGCGAACTGGAGGCTGGACATTCTGGATTTTGAAATTAAGTATACTCGTAATTAATACTATTTTTTTTCTGAACTTAATAAATGTTCAAACTGTGCCGAAAGAAATTATTTTGAGTTTTTTTATAAATGGATACGAAAGTTGTTTCAATCAGCTTATAAGAATTGAAATAAAGTTCCAGTAATAAAATACTACTGTTATATCAAATTCTCACAAATTATACCTTCTTTGTTGCTGATGATGCGATGATGATTTTTAAACACGTGAAATCCTTTGAGGATTGTTATTTGTTACAGAAGGATCTTGATGGTTTATCCTTGTGGTGTAAGAACATTTCTCTTTATCTTAATGTCTCTAAATGTGAATCTTTGTCGTGTTGTGGGAGAAATTCTCCAATTATTTTTAATTACTTAATTGATGATATTCCTCTTGAAAAAGTAAGCAATAAGAAAGATTAAGGAGTTTGTTTTTTTATCACAAACTTTGGTTCAGTTATCATGTTGGTTTTGTTGTTAATAAGTTAAACCAGATGCTTGGTCTCAAAAGGAGGACCGCTAAGGAATTTTCATATCGATATACTTTGAAATGCCTCTATATAGCTTTTGTACGATCAAATCTTGAATATTGTACAGTTGTATGGAATCCGTCGAACTGGTGGAAACGAGTTTTAATATAGGTTTGATGTTTTTATAAATTGAATTGGAATAGATATTTAAAAACCTTCATATGTGGTAAGATGACAAGAAAATATTTTTCAATAATGTTTATTAAAGATATAATTAACAATCATATCAATTGCTCTTAGCAGACCGCTTCGTATACGGTTTCATTTGTGAAGATGTTTCTAGAAAAAATATTTGGCAGAAATGCACCAATATCGCAATGCATCAAGGATACCAACAATATTTTAAATTTAATTAACATTTTTCAATCTTGATCTAGAGTGAATTACAAGAAATCAGTAATCTAATGCATTCATTTTATTGTATTTTTTTACGCAACTATATTTTTTTATTTTTTTTTTATTTTTAACATAAATGAGTTTATAATAATATAATTGATGAAATAAATCAATAATAATAAATAATTATAAGGGCCTGCTTTACAATATCTGATTAAAGTTCTAAATAAGCAACTTGAAACTCAATAGTCAATTATCAACTTCCCTTACATTTCACAAAATCTGAATAGTCTAACTTACAGCTATTATTAGTGGTAAGTATTTTAATGGCCAGATTATGTGTCGACTAGCAAATTTACTTGGCAATTAAAATATCAATATTTTTTTTTTATACTTTTTCAACAGTCAAATCTTTTTTTTTCTGGAAATATAGAACATCTATAATTGACACATAAATTTATTAAAACTATTGCAGGACATGAAAAGCAATCATTTTGGTGATGAGGCATCAAGAAGAAAGCAGCTGGCCCAAAGTATTTCGAATGTCCTCATCATCAATATCAAGGACATTTTGCTAGAAACTGTCCAATGAAACGCGTCAACAGAGGAGCAGATAAAAAAGGTTCATACCTAAATCAGCAAAAGTTGTATTTTACACGCGACTTACTGCCGTCAAGAAGGAAATGGATCGTTCAGGAAAATTCATTGAATCCAGTGCTTTATCACACTTGGTGATGAGGTAAGACTGGCTTCAGTCTTCAGAACGTTTCAAAAGTGTACTGTGAACAGCGAGGAGGTCGCTGTTGCAGGCAGCTAAAGGGTCCGCCAAATAACTTCTTTTTTTTTTGAAAATGGCGCAAAACATCGAGTGTAGCTTCGGCTGTGTAGCACGTAGCGCCGTCCTGTTGAAACCAAATGTTGCCAATATCCTCCTCTTCAATTTTTGTGAACAAAAATTCATTCAACATGGCCCGATAACGATCGTCATTGACTGTAACGGTCACTCCTTGCTCATTTTTGAAAAATTGCCCAATTATGCCTCTGCACCAAAATCCGTTCAGCAGAAGGATAAAACTAAATATCTGTCAAATCAGACATGAGCTAAGTGTTACCATTCACGAAATAATCACTAGTTGAAAAGAAATAATGTTTTCGTGAACACAAGGGTCTCTGACTTGTGCACCAAAAATTAATAGAGCAGATTAAGAACTCACCAGTTTACTTGTTTGATCTAGGCTGGCACGGACCAGATTTTAATTTCTTTGTAATCATATATGTATATTTATGTTTATGTATATTTATGTATTTATGGAAACCTTGCCCACACTTTTGGTTCTCAACTTAAACTTCACTTGGCCCATTCCCTCAGTCCCACTTAACTCTGAGAGCATTTTTACGGCCCGTCAGTTTGACCTTTAGTGTTTCGCCAAGAATTTGTATGATATTTGACAAGCGTTTTAATTTCACTTCGCATTTTTTTATAAATAAACTAAGAGTACCTACATTTGTATATAATTAAGCCAATATTATTTTGAAAACTTAAATCTCGATCAAATTAGTACCTTGTACTAAAATAAATCAAATTTGATGACAATGCTTTTTATTCTGTTGGTTACTTGAGATTTTTCTATTGCCCTTTCCCAAACTTAACAACTTTATATGATAGGTCAATTTCACCCGTATCCTAATAAGACATCATTGACTATTAGTACAGTCATTTGGTAATTTTACCTGAAAAGTTTTCCGGGAGTTTTGAAAATTGTAAATTTTATAGATTTCGACGTGCTCTTTCGGAATTTCAACTTTGCCACCTCGTATCTTTGCGGCTCGCACCACCATATTAGAAAAATGGCGCCTTAAAGCAGTTTTTTTGATAATAATTCCTTTCCGACACATTTTAAAGTAAAAATAGCTTCGGCGTACGAGCGTCGCAAAGTGTAGTTTAACACACGTTCCTGCAGAAAAACTCATAACCACAACCAACTTGAGGTAGAGTAAGGAGCCCGGGGGCACTAACCCTCCCCTGGCTCTTAGCAACGACTTTTTTCTACCAACACTTTATCAGCTCTTAACAGGGAATTTTGACTAATTGTTAATTTTTGTTTGACTTTTTTCGTCAAATTCTATAAGTTGCCCTCCTCTGACTCTGGACCTTGCTCGAATAAATCAATAAGTTCTATCGTTTCCCCCCCCCCATGTAGATAATGAAAATCGTTTACTAATCATAAAAATGGACTTAATTTTTTATTTCATGTTGAGAAATTGTTCACATAACTCTTTAACTCTAAACGTTTAAGTCATACAAACAAATATTGGAAAAGTGAGTGGTGATATGCTGTTGGGACGATATAAGAAATTATTCCGGGACAGTTATTTGCGATGAAAATATATTTCCAGCATCTTCCTGTTCTGTGAAGCACGATGGACAGCAAAATACAAAAGTCTACGAGTATTCAGGTAAAACAAAGTCGTTGCAATGGAAGCACTGCACTGTGTTGCAAAACAACGAGCCCTTCAACTTTATTACTGGTGTTCGAATTCGACTTTTTTTTAGTCTTCTTGTTCATAATGGCTCTTTACTCTTCGGTACTTGAACCAGGCAGTCGCAAATATTCTGCATGGATTTGATCAGAATTAATTAAGTGTAAAAAATCAGATCATTTTCTTGAACAACCATTGTGAAGAAGATCGAAAGAAAAAGCTGAAAATTCTTTCAAAAAGCTTTGAGAAATAAATGAAAAATGTTTGAGTGAATTAGTCATTGAATTGAGCTACTCATAAATTGTAAAGAAACAAACTCACCGATCCAATATTCCTTCGTCCTCCCCAAAAATTATTTTAGAACATCAACTTTCGTTCCTCACTTGGATTCTCTGATAATGTCCCTTAAAGAGCGATTTCCAGAAAAAAAAATAAATCAGAATATGCAATACCTATTTCAGTTATCTCCTATATATATGCAGAGCATGGACTCAACCAATTTCAATTTGACTGTCCAAAAAAAACTGACAAATATGGATCCTTTCTGGATAATTTTCTGCCGAGTGCATCATGTCCACAATACGATGAATTTTGACCAAAGTTAATATACCAATATATGTGATATGTTCAAAAATGCGGAAGAATTTTATCGGTTTTCGCAGCACTATCTATAGGCCTTTCCATTTCCGTCACAATATGAACAGCAGAGCGATCTTTCAGTACATTAAGAAAGATAAAAACTTGGCTAAGATCAAAAATGAGCGATGAAAGTCTTGATGCGTTGTGAATGATGAACAAAATATTTTGTTTGCCCCCCCTTGGAAATATCCTGCGGGCGCCTATGCAGGAATTAGCCCGTTCTTGTTTTTTTTTTCATCCCCATTGCTCTGCATTTTGTTCGTTCCCATACCACTGCTGAGCCTGGTGATAGATCAACGCTTTGCGTCAATGTGTCCTAGCATTTGCTCACGGTGATTACACGTTCAACGAAAAAAGTCAATCCGTTGAAGGTAAAAACAATGTCAACATAGGGATAGAAGGGACAGAAGCGGCCCGACACAAAGGCGACGCATTCCTTTATACCTGCGGAGACAGACCATAGTGAGCCGGGTTTTCAATGTACCTATAGCACAAAAATTAGTATAGTTTTTAAATTTTATAGGTAATTCAGTTTAAATTATAAATGTTGTGGGTTGACGTAGACGTAACATGGTTTGCGACGTTCGTACGCAAAACTATTGATTTTAGAAAAAAAAGGTTGTAAAATAAATTGTAGGAAATTTTCTCTAATATTTATTTTGTATATATGTATGTGTTTTTACTGTTAAATGTGTCGGCAAGGAGTTCGTATCAAAAAACTGTTTTTAGGCCTCATTTTTCCAATATGGCGGCAAAGATACGAGGTGGAAAAGTTGAAATTCTGAAAGAGCACGTCGAAATCTATAAAATTGCCAATTTTCAAAACTCCCGGAAAACTTTCCAAGTAACCTCTATTTTTTCAACCAAATGACTGGACTATATGCTCTATTATATTCCTATTCAAATATATTTAGCTGTCTTTATCAATCTGTACAAAATGGTTTCTAAAAAAAAAAAAAAATTTTTTTGCAATCCTCAAAGGTACATTTTTATGTAAAAATTCATCGCAAACAAAAGAAATTAACTCTTTCCTAGACATCTGAAATCTGGCTCGAATTTCAACGTAATGAAAAATGTATCCGTTCTCTATGTCTATAAATCTCTCTTCCTTACATTTGTATGGTCCCTTCTTAAACGTGCAAGGCAATGTGTGGTCTATCTGTTTTAGATACTCACTCCCTTCGAATCGAAGCTGTTCAACGTAGTCTCCATTGTCCTACACCTAATAGGTCCTTGGTCTGATAATAACACTCTGTGCCCCTAAATTACTATAGAGCATAACATAAACGAAGTACAGGGCATTTATTCCAAGGGAATCTGCTCCACGTGGGAGTTTATTCTACTTTTAGTGGGAATTTGTTCCACATTTCAAACTGGAGTTAATTCCTTACAATATAGAGAGAATCTATTACACTTTTTAGGGTGACTTTAAAAAAGTATAGTTGTTTCCCATATAGGCCTAGTTTTTTGTGCGAGATTAAAGTTAAACCTGGTTTGACTCGTCATATTTAGTGCGTTGACTCAGGATTAACTGAATAAATGTTTTGTAATTATATTTTATCAAACGAGTTTATTTAGCCGTTCCGCATGCATTATTTACCGAAAAACTGCGCTGCCACAGTTAACTGTGGGTTAATTTACTTCTTAAATTTGCTAACTCTGGTTTAACTCACCACTTAAAAACAAGGCCTTAGTGTGAGAATTAATTCAACTTTTTTTTTGCAATTATGTAAAGAATTTTTCCACTTGACAACTTTGAACTTTCACTGTGAACGCACGCACCCTTAAACCAATGTCCAAACTGTCAATTTAAAAACGTTTAATAAAAATTATCATTATGGTGAAATTCACGAACGAAAAACGTTTAGGTACAAATAATTAAAATGTATTACCAGAATTCCGGCAACTTTATGATGAAGTGAAGAAGGCTAAACGCCTTCGGCAACAAATAGAAAATATCGGTTATTGGGCACGTGAAATTCATCATGTGCTTCAAAAAACATCACTTCATATACAAAAATAACTGTATGGTATGGTTTTCATTAGGCGTTTTTTTTTTCGTTGTTGAAAATGACCGTCACGTTACAGTCAATGGAGATCGCTTTAGAGACATGCTCCAACGTTATTTCTTTGGTCAATTGCATGTACTAGACATTAATGATATGTGGTTTCAACAAGACGGTTAGTTAGGTTAGGCGGTAGTATACTTTGCCTCCTAGCGACACAAGCGTTGTTCTTTGAAAGGGTGGCAGACTCACGAACTATATTTTAGTACAAAAACTGTCAAATTATACTACACAGTATGTGTGTCATCCTGTGTGGTATCTATACTATAGTATCTATACCATACTAAAGTTCGGAATGTCATGAAATTTTAAACATTATGTTGTAACTAACAATCGAATGCGCCATCCACAAAAAAAAAAATAATTTGAGTTTAAACCCCTCTCCCTATCATAATCCTGAGTACGCTATTTCTGAATTCTTATCCTCTTGAGTTAAAACATTTAGATTAACAGATATTTTGGAGGCGGGTATAAACTCCAAGATTAAAATTTGTGCATCAACCCCTAAATAAACAATGGGGCATATTCATAGTCATCTAAATAACATTGAAAAACCCCAGTCTAACATAAACTGGAGTTTAAAAGTGACTATGAATATGCCCCAATGTGTTTTATAATCTACGAATCTTGTTTGGGTTTGTTAACACGTAGGTAACACAAAAACAACATACAGGATCCAGGTTTCTGTTTGGGTTTAATTCAGAGATCCAAAAATAATGTTATCTTTGGCGGATAGATAGCTTTTTTAATTTTTGCAAATGGTGGAAGTAGTGTGTGTGTGTGAACGCTATGATCATGATCCGTATCGATTTATTCTTACTGAAATATATATTATGGATTATTACCGATAGTAAAACGCGGCCAATAATACTGACCCCTAAGTCGAGATTTAAATAAATTCAGCCTTAATCTTCTTCAAATTCCGTGCTTTATCATTTAAATTTTAATCTCTTTAAAGGAAAATTAAAAAATATATCTCATCGAAATCTTCTCGAAAGCAGTTGTTTATCAAATCAAACATACTTTATTTTGTTGAACGCACTCATCTAAACGTCATTTTCTCTGTTAAAAATCAACGAAAGTTCTGTCATTTTTTTTTTCAATTGCGATTGCGTATAAAATCAATTTATTAAATAAATATTATATTAAATTAAACAATTTCTAAATGATGAACAATCATGTGAAAAAACATAGGAAAACCTAGGCAGCAGAGGACGAATCATTGCTTGTTGAAGTCTTGGCCGCTAAGTTGCACAAAGTCTGAGCAAAGTTAAGATAACTTATCTGACACATAAAAATTGGCAAGGGGTCATAAGTCCGCAATCTAAAATAAATATTTGGCAATTTATAAATCCAATTTAGGTGCGTGGAAACACAATTTTGAATTTTTCTCCTATGGGACGACCGTGTGCCAATATTTATGTGTCGGATAACTCATCATAACTTAACTCATACTCCTTAATCTTAATCTGTCCAATCGCTAAACAATTTAATAAATTAATTTTTTCGTCAGGCATTGTTGTTTTGTTTTTTTTTTTGCTTACTTTAAATGGCCCAAATTTTTTTTAATTCTTGTCAAATGTCATTCAGAGTTAATTATCTTTTCTTTGGTGATTAATTTTTAATCTCCTGTCTTAAATCCCAGATTATTTTTTTAGTCAGAAGGTAATATAGCTAATTGAAAGAGAAAGGTTTAAAAGTTCAAGCAAGGGTTTGGGAAGAGTTGCAGCAGTTTTCCTTAGAATCAAAGGCAGAACATCGTCACTGCCACACCTGATATTTGAGTTTAAGAACGAGGTCCAACATTGATATAAGACGTATTTTTTTCCAAGCCCCGAGAAAATTGGTCGAAAAAAACGACGTCGGGGCTAAAGCGAGAAACAGATTGGTTGAATGCAACAGCGGAAAATTCTCGGGACTTAACTTAAGCACGGAGAAAAACTCTGTTACCGGCGTGAATTGCATACTTGCTATCGATAGTTTGTATGGAAACATCATTTTATTTCTGTAATCCCTGATGTCGTTTTTTCAACCACATTCTTCCGGGCTACACGGCTATTGTCAAAGAGCTCAAGTTTCCTAATGCATTGCTAAAGGGAAGTTACAAAGTTAAAGATAACAAATGTATAGAAGTGTCTGTCAAAATTTCAACTAGAAAAATAAATTCTCTTACGAAAGCAATTTGGAAAAACATGTCAAATAGCGATTTCGCAAAGCCATTTGTGTCTACTTTTTCAAAAAACCACTAAACATCGAAACGCTACGTGTAAAATAAATAATATTTTATGCAAAGTTCTTATGACTATACAAATGCGGTAAACATTTTCTCAAAACCTTCCTCTATAAATACTCTTAAGCTAAGAAAGTTAAACAAACTCTTGAGAAATGAAAGGCATCATGTTCCTCTCTCCGCGTCCGATTTGGTTAATAAAACTTATGAAGTGTATATATCCAAATGAATCGCACTGTGAGAAAAGATGAATTAAAAGCCAAACCTACGGAAGCTCTAATAAAGTATTCAACCGCAACTCGCAGGTCTTAAAATCGGTTTCCTTAAGCAAACTAGTAAGCTATGTATATGTATATAACAAAAAAAATAACACCAAACCAATTGGAATTGAAAATAAGTGGTTATGTCGCACTCAAATTACGATGCAAAAAAGGATCAAAGAGAAGACTTTTCAACAATATTGGTGAGAACGGAATTAGAATGAATGAAAATAAGACATAGAAATATATTATTATCTTCCTTAAAACCCTACACGTTGTCGTGGCGGCGTCGATAATGTCATGTGGACGAGTTGGTCGGAATTGGAAACCAATCTCATACCTAAAATACATGAATAATTAGTTGTGCAGGTGGGATAAATTTGAGACGAATTTAAGATGAATTAGATGCAAAAAGAATTGATGACGGTAAAAAAATAAAATAAAATTTGCATATTTCAAACTTAAGTGTTCCGTTAAGAAATTTTAAGGGTGTGAAAGATTCAATATGAATGTAATTTGGGCTACCTATTACCTTGCTTGCTGATGGAGTATTTCTTAACAATAAGTTCACAAACATTTAACTCGGCTCTGTGGATTCAAAGCAGGAAACAAGACTTAATTTTTAATTATCTATATATATAAAAATGGATCGTGGTGGGTTCGGATGCTTAAAACTTGAAAACGACTGGACCAATTTGGATACTTTGGTTTGTTTATCATTGCTCCGCGAAGGTTTAGGAAATGACTTTAAGGATATTCTTTTTCAAATTTTGTTATTTGTAGGGTGAAATGGGGAACAAATAAAATAATATCCGATTTGAGAAATTCTTTCAGTATTTGAAAGGTTGTTTGTTAGTGGATGGCCTTAGATGCTTTTTTCAGAAAATTTCCATTTATGGGATGAAATGGACTAAAAGTAGCATCTGATTTCAAAATTTCTTTTTGTGTGTGAAAGGTTATGTTAAAAAATTGCTATTTATAGAGTGAAATGGGATAAGAACAAAGAAGTGTTTTCTAATTACAAAAATTCTCTCTGTGTTGACAAAGTTATAAAGGTTGGACTCAGAGGATCATGCCATTCATAACGTGAAGTAGGTTAAAACCCAAAAATTAGCTTAAATAATTTTTTATATTTTCTTTTGAAATTTGTATGCGAAGCTTAGGTTTGTCTACCCGTGAGAAGCCGGGCGGGCCAGCCAGTCCAGTATAAAAGCACGACTAGATCGCATGTACACTGCAGGCCAAAAGTTTGAGTCCGACGTATTCAACTAACTTCATTCATGCCTGGGGGTTGAATTTATGAATTAAAGATTGAGTTTTATACCTTGGAGTTTTCCCTGAACAATGCGCAACACGTTCAGGTAGTAAAAGTTGGATTTTAAATCCAAATTTTTTTTTTAAAGGCGTTTTGTTTATGTAGAAATAAGGAAAACCCGGTTACATAATTATAGAAGTATTTGGGTTTGTATAATTATAAATTATGACTTTTGGTTGTTAATTCAGCACTTTTTTATGACTCCGTACATAAAAAAGATTTTTAAAACAAATTTTTTTTTTATATAAAAGTCACGCTTTGAAGTCATAAGCATTTATTTTTTAGATTCTTCACCTGTTGAGTAAGTACTCTGTTCAACAAAAATTGTCAGTACAGGGAAGATAGGGCGTTTGCCTCTCAGTCTGGTTACATTGTGCATCAGGCGGCACTGGTTTGGAAAAAGCTCGCCCATAAGCCCTTTACTGACAATTTTTGTTGAACAGAGTATAGTTCAAAATGGGAAAAGTTGCGGAAACCACAATTGAAAAACACTCTTCAATCATCACTCGTATTAAAGAAGGCAAATCGCAGAGGGAAGTTCTTTCGCAGTCGAAGATATCGAAGGGCCATTGAGCGGCACGCTCTAACCGGACTTCTTGAGGTTATACCACGGTGAGGTCTGGATATACAACTAATCTGCTAATAGCAACAACAAGCATACGAAAGGTGAAAAACAGCACCGGAAATACGTGCCAACATAAAAAAAAAACACGGAATAATCCGCTGTCCTTGACAGCAGTCAAACGGAGGCTAAGAGATGCTGGACTATTCTGACGATTTGGTGCTTGAAAACCCTTCTTCGACCACAAAACAAGGTGAAACGGTTAGAGTGGGCCAAAAAGCATAGAGACTGGACGGGAGAAGATTTTAACAGAGTTTTATGGAGCGATGAATCCGAGTTCGAGGTATTTGGCACAAAACGGAGGGTATTCGTTTGACGCACCTCTGAACAAAAGATGCTATTATGGTTTCTACCGTCAAGCATGGAGATGGTTCTGTGAAGGTCTGGGGATGTTTCTATTCAAGTGGAGTAAGAGATTTGACTCGAGTTATGGGAAAAATGAACAATGAGGAGGAGAAGATATTGAAAGAAAAGTTTTCATCTCTAGACTAAGATTGATTGGTAAAGGATTCATATTTTAAATACATGTCTAGAATTTGCAGGGATTTCCTCAAACAGAGAGAAGACGAAGAAATCTTAGAAGTCATGACATGGCCGCCGCAATCACCGGATATAAACCCTATAGAGTTATTGTGGGAGGAGCTGGATAGAATGGTTCGCCAGTAATGCCCTTCATCGGAATCTGCGTTGTGGAATAAATTACAGGATTGCAGGAACAGTATACCACATGAAAAAATTCAAAAACATACATTTTAGAACTTAAGACAACTATAGCTACTGACCGGGCTGATTATTTTTGTTAGTTTGATATTTTGTTGTTTGGCGAGATTTTATTTTTGCTAACAATTGATTCTCGTTGTGTTATCTAGCCGTTCATTACCTCAACGTTTTGTTATATCGCTGTTTCATTACATGGCCAAAACAAAATATAAGTATTTATAATATGTAGGCATTCCGTATTATAACACTGGATTCATGATCTATAATAATATACATCACAGTCAAAGAACACATAATGTCGCATACAAATACCTATAACAAAAACAGTATAGCGAAACCATGTACTATATACATTAAATATTACAAATAACAGCTAAACTATCACATGATTTGTATAAGCATTCTTAGTATACATGTTCCATATGTATGTACACATTAAGATTAATATATAATATTTGTTTTTACATGAGTAACTTTTGGCGCATAGCAACGAGGTCAGATGTGTTTGAGATCTGTCACGGTTCGTCACGTAAGATCTCTTGAATAAAATTAACGTAAAAGTCAATTGCTGTCAATATTTTAAAACTTGTTCCTGTTTAATTTTGGCCGTCCTTACAAATATAATATATAATATTAAAGAATATAAAAGAATTTTTTTCATTTAATCTTAATAAGTTTTTGGAAATTTATTAACTTGATTAAGAAATCTTTGTAACAGTAATATTTTAAATTAAGAGTTTTCCAGTCGATGTTGACAGTCTGTCGGGCTGGCGGTCGTGTTGTGCTCAAATCTGTTGTTTACTATTCAATCACTGATGCCAAATCACCATGGCAAGTAACACGATTGAGCAGCACGTCCAAATGTTGAAACTTTAATATCAAAATTTCTTGGGGCAGCGACGCGCGAGTTGCTAACATTTCATTGTGTACATGGTTGCCCTTCCCAGTAGACTATTCAACGTTTTGTTGATCAAATTTGAGTCGACTGAATCAGTGAATAATCATCCAACACCCGCACGTTAACAAAACGCAAGATCTACCGAAAACATGGCCGCATTACCGGATAGCGCTACTGATTAATGATAGCCAATTTCTTCTGTGCCAATGCCACAATCCACATTCTGTTGGAACGATTTAAGGTCAGGGCTATCTATCGCGGACGTGACTTGAATTGACAACCAAGATTTTGCGATTTGAGCCCGTTAGAATTTTTCTTGTAAGGTTTTCTGTATGTAAGTATGTGTATCAATAAGCCTTCAAAATCAAAATAACCCAGGTCATCGCTATGCGGCAGTCACTGAAAATAGGACCTCTCACCGTATTACGTGTCACCATATTCCATTCATAATGGCATACATGGGACTTTCAAATAATAAAAAAGAATTTCGTTAATACCTCACACAGAGCACATTCCAACATCGACCCACCTTTATTGGAAAACCCTTTAGGTATAGGTACTATTAGAGATTGGGTCTAATTTTTTTCAAAAACTGTTACTAACGGTAAGTTTTTTTTTATTTCCGATTTTTCTTTCGCTAATGTTTCGACCTATATTTTTATAAATTTGGAGATGCTGAAGCTTCTATTGCCCCAAGAAAATTTATTTTGGTTTTTAAAATAAAAAAATAATTTTTAAATTAATTTGAAATTTCCAAAATTAAGGCCATTTTCTCAAAAAATGTAGAATTCCTATTTCCGTTATGTGCATTTTTCGCCGAAAACCTTAAACGCAATTTTTTCACAACTACCTTGGTCATTCCAAGTACGAAGTTTAATAAACATCGTTAGAGCCGTTTTTGAGAAAATTTGAAAAAAAAAAAATATGGCAGCTACCCGTTCTAGATGAGTTAAAAAAAAAATCGAAAATGCCTTCTAGGAGTCACATACCAACAAATTCTCCGTACCAAATTTGAAGCAAATCAGCTCACCCGCTTAGGCTCAAATAACAGTGGACGTACCGACGAAACACAGACGAAACCCACACATGCTACCTACGCCACTACCTACAGACCAAGTAAAAATATACTTTTAACTTTAAACACCAATATCTGAGCAACTAATGATGGCACAGAAAAATTGTTGTTTAACCTTCACCTTTAGTTTTAAAAAAAATATCTACTTTTGTTTACTTTTTATCGTATTTTAGTTAATCTTTCCACATAGCATCGGTTCCTGTAAATTTTTAAATTGGTCCATGGATCTTTTTTCCGAACCGAATGATCAAAGTTGTGCAAACTTATTAAGGCCGATTTTATTCACCCAAAGTTGAACATAAATTGAGGATTTTTTTATTCAACTTGTGAATTTGTTTTTATTTACTCCAAGTTGACGTTTTCAAATTTCAATTTTCAACCTTAGAGCAAAGATAATATAATACCAAGATGTCGCATCCAGTACAAGCAAAGTGAACCCAAAATAAAACCGTCCGTATCTGATATTGGATACGACAACATGTTGCGAAATGTTGCATTGGTCAATTTAAAGAGTAAGATTTTCTCAACTTCCGATAAAAGTAGACCAAAATTGAGAGTTTACATACAAATGTTGTTTTTTGATGTTTTTGTTTCAAAAACTTATTCGGTATAGTGTTAAGAAGTAATTATTTTTAGGAAAATTGGCAATCAACTTCTTCGGGTAGTGGAAGCGGAAATGATGGAACTGACAGGCCTTATACCTTGAGAGAAGGCAGTATAAGATTTTGCCAGGCATTGGAATTGAAAATTGTCACGACCGTGACTTTATGTTTCGTTTTCGTCAACAATTATTTTTATAGAATTGTATAAGGATTGACTTCATTGTGACGAGAGAGGGATATTGGTAAAAAAAAAACAACTTCGGGGCTAAGAATTTACATGTTAAATGCAACAACAACTAATACCCCTCGGGCTTAGCTAAGAGCGGAGAATTTTCAGGGCTTAACTTAACTTAAATGGAGAAAAACTGAGCTACCGGCGTGAATTATATACTTGTTATCGATAGTTTGTATAGAAAATCCATTTTGTTCCTTTAATGGCGTCGCAGTTTTGCTGAATTAACTCTGTCCCAAGCATTACAGAACTATCGATGATTTTGTCTTCAATTTCCTGTTCATCTGAATTATTTGCTACGGGATGGTTGTGCAACCCTGGAAGCCTTCGTGATTTTCCCCCACACTTTATACTAATTGCATTTCGTGGCACCATCGGTTTTTTTTTTGTTGACAATTTGAAGCAGAATAACACACAAAACTTGACAAAAAAACATCGATTGGAATCAAATCGAACAGATTCAAATTTGAATTCGAAAATGATAGTTTTCGTTTTATTTTTCACAAATATTCCAGGGATATTTTTTTCAATCTGAAAGTTGGCCAACTTTACATTTTCAACTGGGGAGTCGTGAAAAAGATAAGTGAATAAATAAAAATTTCAACTTGCATTCCGACTCTCAAGTCAATTCTTTAGTTGGCCAATTTGAGACTTTGCCTCAAGTTGAGCAATAGTGGGTAAAATTGCCTTAAGTCCCCTTTCCCATAAGAAAACTGAGTTTCCCACAACTTTCAGTTTGTAGGAGAAAAGGGCACGAAGTAAGTTGGGTGAACAAAATCTCCCCACTCAACGATTAAGGAAATTTCAGAGAATTAATAAGAAAACTACAAAAAAAAACTCTTACGATTTTATTTCCTTGTGTGAAAGGGTACAACAAATTTTAGAAGAAATGTGAAAGTGGACTAAAGGAACCAATTATTTAATTGTTCTTAAATATTGTATAAAATCATACACATTAAAAAGAAAATTACAATTTTTGTCGTTTTTTCACAGTTTTGCATACGTTTCTTACTTTTTAGGCTTAAATTGAAAAAAATCCTTTTTACTTGCTCTATAGATAGGGCAAGTATTGGTTTCGTGTACAAAAAAAATTCGAGGTTATAATCAAAACTAGCACTACGATAATCGAGAAGTCCGAAAAAGTGGGTTTCGTCATGCCGTCCGTCGGTCTGTGCGTCTGTGTCTTCTGTGCGTCTGTGCGTCGCGTCTTTGCGTCCACTGTAATTTGAGCTAGAGCCTAAACGGGTGGACCGATTTGCATTAAATTTAGTACAGCGAATTTGTATGTAATTTCCCCTCTAGGGAGAAATTCGAATTTTTGTTTTAGCTCATCTAGAACGGGTAGCTGCAATACAAATATTTTGGTTTCTTCAAATTTTCTCGGAAACAGCTCTATCGATTTTGATTAAACTTCGTACCTGTAATAACCAATTCAATTGTAAGAAAACTGCATTTCAGGTTTTTTTCAAAAAATTGACATTACGGAATTAGGTATTGGTCTTATTTTTGGGTTATTTGCGTATATCTTTGCCGCTGTTAGACCGATGTTGTTATAATTTTGCAGTCTGATGCTTCTCAATATTATAAACACTAATGCATTTAAAAAAATTTTAAAATATTTTTTTATAAACAAAAAATAATTTTTATAGTACTTTTGACTCTTTTAATATTTTTTCGGTAAATATCATCATGCGTCTTCAATGTGTGTTTACACACAGTCGTTAACCACAAGAGCAAGTTCGTCCGATCAAGTCGTGCATATTTTTTTTTCAAAATTCAAATTTTGGAAAATTATTTTTTTTTTAATTTTTTGGAATATTGTTTTTTATTATTTCAAGTCTTATAATTATGTAAGGAAAACTGTGCTCTTTTATTTTTTGAGTAGTGCACTAAGGACACATCTTTTTTTCTTTGTTTCTTTATTTGTAAAAACCTCGAAAGTTCAAAAACAACATTTTAGTGTATTTTAGATTAAAACAATTTTGGATTCAAACATCAACGTCTCGTAACTGTATTATGATTCCTGTGGGTTCTATCGACCAGTTTTAAAACTTTCAAGGCTCTATAAGAACTTCATTTATGATTTATTTAATAGATTTTCATTGTGTTTTCTGTGCAATTTTTAATTTTTGACTTACTAGGTTTTTATATCTAGTTCGCCGACGATATCTTAAATGATTTCGTAAAATAGTTATACCAAAAATTGGATTGAAATATAAATTTGAAGAAAAGGAAAAATTAAAACCTTTATTTTCATAAAGTGATTTAGAAAAAACCTGTCATAAAATAATTCAAACTTCGAAATCACAATCTTGAAAAAGGTTTTCAGCTTGTTGTTTGAAGTTTATTTTTAGCTATAAAAATGCATTCGCAGATTAACATATTAACTTAAACTATCAAAAAATACTTTTCCTTAACTTCAATTTAATCTGATTTTGATGTTGAAAATGCCTGTGTATTTTTAAAATCTCCCAACCTAGAAGAGTTAAGTGTCCCCTCTTGTTTTTTTAGAATAATAATCTAAAAATTTGTCGATTTCAGTATAATTGCACTAAATATTTAGAAATCACTTTAAGTAAAATGTATTTTTCTTTACAATCTTAACTCACCTTAAAACAATTAACACAGAATTTCTATTTCAAAAGAATTAATTTTCTTCACTTTTAGTTGAAATTAAATATTTTTTTTTCACAAAAATTATAAATATTTTTCTGTAAATTTATTTTACTATATTTCTTTTCTAAATTATATTCACTTGTCTTTAATAAATCAGGAATTAACTAGCTTAGAATTAATTCAAACACTTCTATCTCCTTTAATTCGTTATATTTATTTCTTTTTCGGAGATGTTGATATGCCGGTTACAATGCAACAACTGACTGTTAGAACCGAATTGACACGGGATAAATATGGCACGAAATGCTGCAGTTTTGTTTGAAAACCTATATCCTTTTTTTGGAGATAACCAAGGTTGGTTTTCGGTTTAGTGCTATACATCCCAGAATCTTACATATAGTAGCTATAATATAAGATATGAATGAGTGCTGTCTTGCGCAGTAAAAAATCAAGTCATCATCGGACTTTTCATTGAAGACCCATTATTCACTAGAATTTGGTATTATTTCTTTGTTATTGATGGGTTTTTGAATTTCCTCTCACTTACTCAAAGAATACACCTGTTGAAAGGAGGTGGTGTATCGTGAACGTTTGAATTAATATTTGAATATTAAATTTTGAAAACTTAACGAAGATTGGAAAAGTAATACGTAAATTATTAAGTCCTCTCAGCTTGTAACTCTTTCAAAAAATAAATATTGTGTGGTGAATGTGTACTTTTTACTTGGAATAATATTATGTATTTGTGTAGGTAGTCACTACATTCGTACATATGTATGCATATACAGCAAGTTATGTATGTAGGTAAAATGCATTCGTGAAAAATTCGAACACCAGATTTGGATCACAACTGACATTACAGACAAGAAGTTAATAGAGGGTCTTGCAATTCTGTGTGAAATATAGTAATAAAATTGATAAGCAAACTTTCAGGAGGGGCCGTTATAGCTTTCAATGAAATTAAACATTGGACACAATTAATTTTTGAAAACAAAATCAGTGATTATTTTGGTGCTTAAAAAATGTAATTCTGGTCCAAACCTCCCACTAGTGCAGGCTTAAGGGTAGGGAGACTCGGGCGGCCGCCCAGGGCGCCAGATCTATAGGGGCGCCAAGCGAAAGAGCACCGCCCAGGGAGCGCTCGATTAAGAGATATGAGTCCAAATTATTGTTTTTATATATAGATTCTTACCCTTTTCGAAATTTGACTGTAAACAAATTTGGCGGTATGATAAATGGGGCGCCAAGTAAAAGAACACCATTCTTTTAAAAACAAACGGTACTTTTATATTTGAGGAAATTTGTTAACACGAAACTTAAATTTCTCTTTCCGATATCTTGCGGTGGAGTAAATTTTATAGAAAGGTGCCCTAAAAATTGCTTTTCTGAAATTTTACCTTCGGCGGGAGAAGTTTATTTATTATTTACCAAAAACTCAGTGGATGCTCACACACTTAATACAGAAATTCAAATATATTGCAAAATTATATCTTCGGAAAAGCATTTTTTATTTTTTATAATGAAGGGACCATGCATCAATTTTTAAATCTAAAATAAATTTCTTGGGAAATCGCATTCCTCTTGAACGCTTGTTTTGTTATCTGTGATTTTGTGAATTTCATGAAATTAAAAAAGTTAATAGTAAGCTAAAAACCTGCTCGAGTTTTTCGTTAAGTTAAAGGTTTTCGTTCAAACAAATGCTTGATTTCTCATTAAAATTGGTAGATGTTTCATAATTGTTGGTAAGTTTAAAAAAACTCTTTTTTTATCTATTTTTTTGTTTATTTAGGACAAAATAACTAATATTTTCACATTGTCATGACAGAAGAGAGAGAGAGGCTTTGAAAACCTTTAAAGAAAAGCAAAACAAAACAAAATTTTAACAGGAAAAAAATCATGAACATCAACATCAAGTTTCTTAGCAAAAATCTCCATTTTGGAGTTTTGAGGTACATATTATGTTTATCTAATAAAAGAGCATACAAAAAATGACACTTGAAAGAATGGGAGCCACAAGTTATTTCGCCTGGGCACCAGTATGTCTAAAGTCGGGCCTGCCTTCCATATGAACTAACTTTTAATAGTTCAACGATCAGCTAAAATATCAAATATCAGCTAAAATATCAACGATCAGCTAAAATATCAATGATCATTATAAAGGTATAGATGATTAAGGTAATAAGGGGAACACAAAGGAAAGGAGTACTGGGCTTTAAGAATATGAGCAAGCGTCTGTTTACACTCCGCATCAAAGCCAAATTTGGGAACATCATGTTGATTTGTGCCCACGCCCCAAAGGAAGAAAAAGATGACTGAATCAAGGAAGCACTATACAATCTCCTCGAGAACAAGTCTGATATGTTAACCCGAA
The DNA here is from genome assembly GCA_932273885.2 of Leucozona laternaria. NCBI lineage: Eukaryota > Metazoa > Arthropoda > Insecta > Diptera > Syrphidae > Leucozona > Leucozona laternaria. The sequence continues at coordinate 27,260,696 of OW026366.1, read as the reverse complement.
ATACAACGAAAAGATTATGCTTGTCGACTTCAACGCAAAACTCGTAAAGGAGGGCTTCTTTGGGTCGATACTCGGAGGAAGCAGCCAAAACGACAAAACTTTCGGTATTGGAATCAAGCTGATATGCTTTGCGACGGAGCGTGGGGAAAATGTAATCATAGACCAACATTTGCTTCTAGTATCCTGGAAGACCAAACGTTTATAAAAAATGCAAAAATAGACTAGGAACTAGGACCACTACTTGGTAGTAGAGCAAGTACCTATGATCCTGTGAAAATATCTTACGTCGCGAATCGCAAGAGACCGCAAGGACTTTTGCTGACCACGTCTTTCTTAACCTTTCAGCGAAACGGCAAAGACGGCCAACATTCCGCTATTAGGCAGAACACTTCATTCAACTTGGGCGATAATGGCGAACAACCAATGCCTTAGTCACCTCAGTCGTGCTGTATGGTTCTGAAGCATGTGGACCTTTTCAAGAATGAATGAAAATAATAGTCTAAGAGCCAACATCGAATTTTTGGTTTAGATGTATAACCAAAATCCACAAACGTGCAGGTTGAGGTATATGGGTGCTGATTTCATATCCAATCGTCTGGGAAGGGAAGTGGTGTTAAAAACGGCGAGTTTCCAGATTTTTGTCTCGGGGGTATAACCACTTTCTTATATTATATAAGCTAAAGTGAACTATACGCTGTGATCAAGAATTTCGGGTCCCAGATGTTAAGTATCGCCACATCCAGCCAGACACCCCCTAAAAAGTGCAAAAAGTTATTTTATGGGTACTTTTCAGAACTGCTTAGAAATTTTCAATCTCATTAATGAAAAAATTAAATTAAAAAAACGACTGACGGCAACACAGGATGGTTTTTCCCCGGATGAATTCGTTCCCTGTACTCTCTCTCTCGTGCTGGCTCTTTATAGTGTGCATCTTCTTTTTTCGTCTTTCTTTGTAGCAGTACAAGTGCAGTGGTAGTAGATGTAGAGAAATGATATAACAAATAAGAAATTTCGAATTTAAAATGCCAGCAGTTTATTCTCCTAAGAATTTCACTTTTCATTTAGCTTTTATCTATTAAAATAAAATGTTTAGTTCTTTTTAAGGGTTTCGTACATAAAGGCTAAGACGGAACCCTATTATTTAGGCTCCGTTGTCCGTCCGTCCGTCCGTCCAGCCTGTATTCCCCGTCAACGAAAAGCACCAAAACCTATCGATGAAGGTACCTCAGAAAATTACAAATTCAAAACACCGAAAGATTTTTACAGAAAATCATTTTTTGAAATATTTGACCAATTATTATCATCACTAAATGCAAGATTCATAAATGATTCTTCTCGTTTCTTCAAACTACTGGAACGATACGCTGTAGGCCAAAAAGTAGATGTCGCTGATGTAGTTAAGTTCTACAAAGATGACTTTGATAAACGAAGACTTATTAGCGATGGCGACGTATTACTACAGCTTTGGAAAAAACAGAATGAGCAAGCAAAAAATTTGAGAGAAGTAGTTGATTTTTTGCAAAAATACGCCTGTAGTCGACGTCGAGGGATTATTCCCGAGATTGAATGGTTCTCACAACCCCAGGATCATCTTGCTCAAATGAACGAAGTTTCTCCGTTCTTCGTCGTTTAAAATCTTACCTTAGGTCAACAATGCTGAGGGATCGGCTCAACAATATTGCTATATTGCATCTTTATTTTGACCACACGGAAAATCTAAATTTGGATGAATTATTAAATAAATTTATTTCAAAACACTCCAAACGAAGTGCCGTTTTCGCATTAAAAAACTAGTGTTTCATCAAAAGAACAAATAAAAACTAAAAATGAAAAAATGTTATGACTTTTTTTTTATTAGTGAATTTAAGCTTTTACATCTTACACCAACTACCCACTCGGACTGAAGCTGTTCTACCGGGCCTGTTTGTAAAGTAATCTAACAAAGATCTTTATATAGACTATATCTGCTTTGAGCAAGAATTCATGTAAAACTGGAAAATATTCAACACTGTTGTTTTGTACACAGGTAAGCCAGGAATTAATTTTTGTTTTCAAAGCTACTAGTTTGCCTCTAGCAAAAAATTCCTTCTGTTATGGATTTTCCCTGCAAAACTGTTGTAATTTCGTTGATCTTTCCAAAAATGTTTGCAAGAGATGAGCTTATTTTGTAATCCATTGCTCATCATGCAATACATGAAAACTTTCAATTCATCACGAAGTTCAAATAACCACAATAAAGCTTTTCCTCTGGAAAGGCATCGGATTTCAGAAGCCATTCGAACTGAATTCCCATATCTTTGCACACTTTTTGAAAAATCTCGATTGGAAACAACTACTTTCAACGAAATTTACAAACTTCACAGATTCATTAAGATCTTATTTTCAAATCAGTTGGCATTCTTCTTACTAAAGGGTTTTCCAAGAAGAGGTGTTGTTTTGATATTCAAAGAAAAATGGCATTTTTTGAGATAAATGATCGGATGTTTATTTCATTATAACGAGGAAGGTATGCCGTTAATAATGGAACACAACATCAGTCAAATGGCTGCAACGACCACGCTTAAAGGACCATATCCTTTTCATGAAATTTTCCATAACCAAATCGCAAAGTGGCTGCCCTATGTCCTCGAATGCCTCACGAATTCCAATTTTGAGGTCTTCAATCGACGCTGGGCTGTTGGCGTAGACCTTATCTTTCACGTGGCCCCAAAGGAAGAAGTCCCAAGGTATTAAATCACAAGATCTCGGTGGCCAATTGTGATCACCTCTTCGAGAGATAACACGGTCCGGAAACTTTTCCCGTAAAAGATCGATGGTTTCATTGCTTGTGTGGCACGTAGCGCCGTCTTGTTGAAAGTAAACGTTGTCCAGATCAATACCATCCAATTCCGGCCATAAAAAATCATTAATCATCTCTCGATAGCGCAATCCATTGACCGTAACTATTGCTCCGGCCTCATTTTCAAAAAAGTAAGGTCCAATGTCCCCGCCGGACCATAAACCGCACCAAACAGTCACGCGTTGAGGATGGAGAGGCTTTTCAACAATAACTCTTGGGTTTTCCGAGCCCCAGATGCGACAGTTTTGCTTGTTGACGTAGCCTCCGAGGTGGAAATGGGCCTCATCAGTCAAGATGATTTTTCGATGAAATTCCGGATCATTTTCATGCATTTCAAGGACCCAATCAGCAAAGACACGACGTTGTTGATGATCAGCCGGCTTGAGTTCTTGTGTTAACTAAACTTTATAAGCCTTAAGACCCAAGTCTTTATGCAAAATACGGTGTAATGACTTTTGTGGAATGCCTAATTCCAAATAACGACGAGGAATGGACAAACCTGGGTTTTCTTCCACACGTTGGGCTACAACAGCAATATTCTCAGTTGTTCTTGAGCGACGTGTACGGGTTTTATTCTTCACATCACTAACTTGTCCCCACAGCTCGAATTTGTCCACCAATTTCTGTATTGCGGTCCGACAAGGTGCTTCACGACGACCCAAAAATGTTTTAGTTTTACGAACCGTCTCTGCCAAATTTTCACCATTTTAATAGTGAATTTTAATAATTTCAATGCGTTGTTGAAGCGTGTATCGTTCCATTTTTATTAATGGCGTAGTTTCTACTTGTCAAATGTCAAAAAATGACAGCTTTAAAAGTGACAGCTACCGAAATAGCGGGCTATTCAAAATAACACCTCTTATTGAAAAACCCTTTACAAGTGCATAACGATGCAAAATACAATGGCCTTTTTCGAAAACGTCATTTCTGCGTAAAAAATGCTTTTGCAGAATGTTCTTAAACGCAAACTGCAAAAGTCTTCTGTTCGAAAACGCAAATCCAAATTCTACTGCATTTTCATTGTGTTCGTGAATGCAGTTTGCTTAAGTCACGTGTTCGAAAACATCATCTGCGTTGCAGCTGTGCAGTAAAAAAAATGGAGGTGACGAAAGAGACAGACATGGTGGTTCCAGAGATTGTTAGCTAATTAACATTTTTGGATGTCAGTCAGGGAGTCAGTAAAACGATAAACACGTCGCGGCTGAAAATGACGAGTGAAAGTAAATCTGAAAATTCTGACGAAACTGGATTCTGTTCGAAAACGTCAACTGCGTTTGCAAAAAAATCATTTGACGTTGATCAAAAGACATGTGTGCAAGCAGGACGATTGCATATTTGACGATTGCAACTTTTGCGTCATAAATGACGATCAATTAGGCTTTTCCAGAAACTATCTTTGTCTTTTCTATTTCTAATTTTGACATAAAAATATGTAGGGAAAACAAACAAACGACCTATCACAATCACATGTTTTTGTTTTCCCTACATATTTTTCTTTCAAACTATTGATTTTTTTTGTTGCTAGTTTGGCACTGAAGTCTGGTGGAAGTTCCAAATTGCCGGTCAAATTGACTTTGATTTGACGTTTTCGAAAGCGGCCAATGACTGCTGTTATGACCTGGTGTAATGACACGACCCCTTTAACCTTTCCTACCATTGCTGCGGCTCATTTCTCCCAATTGATTCTTTGTTTATTCATGAAACAATTTATGGCCTTGACTTCGCCATAGTACTGGTTTCGAAAGGTGTGCAGATGAGCAAACCCTCTTGAATAGATGTATCGAAGGGATACCTCACGATTACAAGAAATATTGAACGGCCGGGAAAATCTGTGCAGTCAACGAGTTACATTGCAAACATATCTTATAAGGAAACATAATTACAAAAATCATTTTTGTGTTTTTACTTCAAGAAAGTCGGGGAACCATAAAGCTATTTTGCGGATCACTTGGGTTCCTCGGTTTAAGAACCGAGGGGCTATACACCGATGTCGACCTGGTGAAAAATCTGAAAATACAAAGGCAGAGATGGCTGGAGAACGAAGAGAGCGTATGGAAAAACACTTGATTTATAAGCCAACGAAAATAAAACAAACAAAAAAAGAGTTAATAAAATTTGGTATTTTGTAGATACAAGTAAACCAGAACTTGAACAATTCTCCTGTAACCGCTTCCACCGCTTCACCACCTCAGGAAAATTGGCATTTTGTTTACGTATAACTAGATATGTACTTTAAAATGCATTTAAACCAACAAAACCTATCCTTAAATTTCAATTTTTGAGCCAGTTGAACTCATAAATTTTAAAATGTTAGAAATATGTAGATTTAAAATCTAACACCCGCACATACATTTGTGGGCTTATGTGTATTGTGTATCATTAAACCATGAGTCTTTTTTCTGCAAACATAAACAATTATACACATTTCCAAAAATAATAACAGAACAATGCAGTAAGTCATAGCCCTTAAAGTTCTTGAAATTTCGAAATTCAATGAGGAAAGTTATATTCTATCCGACAGACCTGTGTGAGATAGGAAAATTGATTTCACATCCTTAACCTTAAAGCTATTATTTAAGTAACGTCAGCTGCTGTTTATGTTTCAAAAACAATACTGGCACATTTTATAAAAAAATAATCGGGTGTTTTTCTTTTTCACATTCGAACTTTCTTATAAATATTAAAGTGTACGGTTGGGTCGCACGTACTTGTTCTTTAGCTAAGTAAAGTGTGTAGTGCCTCTATCCAATATTGTTAAAAATTTGCTATTCTTTGACATCGCATACTATTTTATCGTTTTTTTTGTTTGTATAAATGGATGCCACATTGTTAATTATTTTGGAAGTAACTCTAGACATGCCAATTATGACAGTTTTGGTTTATAAAAGTACTGTTTACGCGGCCCCGCAGGGCCAGGGCCGTCCGCCGGTGGCCCCAGGCACCTAGAGTTTTATTTTTGTTTCAAGTGACGCGAAGCGCGTTAACGCACGCCCACTTTTAATGGCGAACAACTGTTATAAATTGGCATATCTCTAGTCTCGACCAATTATTTTATTTCATTTTAACCAACAGTCACAAACAAGTAAGACAACTTACAACCATTCCTGTCTGCGTGTTGTTTTTTTGGAGGAATGCTTCTAGTTTCTGCAGAATCACAAAGGCTATGGTGAGTGGCACTTGGACCATAGACACTCCTACGCACTTACTATTAACTGATTATTTCATCATTTGCCATTTAGTCTGAAAAACAATATTATTCAAATGGCCGCTTCGGGAAGATTCGCAGCATGCGATTCTTTGGAGGAAATTTTTAATTTTTAACCACTTTTTCGCACATTTCGGGCGGTATCTCAGCAATAATTGATGTTGGTTTTAAATGCGTCTAGAGTTCGGGGATTATTTGTGTAAACGCGGTCTTTTGTGTAGCCCCAAAGAAGATCGCATGATCTTGGTGACGAATTGACGTCGCCAAAACGTGAAATCACGCAATCAGGAAACTTCTCAGCCATAAAGCCATAATTGGTAGTGTTGTGTGGCTTGTTGCCCCGTCTTGTTGGAACCATATTACGTCGAAGTCATGATCTTCAATCGCTGCGCCATCCAAAAAAATTCGGTTATCATTTGACCAATTGCTGCGAACGCCGGGAAATCGATAAATTCGGATCATCAGCCACACTTGCACTTGCAGCAGCAATATCATCGACTGAGCGTACATTACGATGATGCACATGCCTTATCACATCAGTAACGCTTCCACTCTCTTCAAATTTCTTCACAATTTTACCGATTCCTTGCGTAGTCGGTCGATTATGACAACCATAATCACCGCGCAATGCACGAAAAGTGGCTACGTTTGAATTACCACTTTTTTTATAGTAAGTTTTAATAATTTTAACGCGTTATTCACTTGTTAAACGATCCATTATCGTAAATGACAAACATTCAACTAATATTATGACACTTCAAATGAAAGCTGAGTTTGAGATGTATGTCAAATGCCAGTGCTACCAACTTGAAACCAAGAAATAAATGACATTACTGCACCGACTACTACCAAAAATCGTAATCATATATAAAGGGTGTTTTTTTTTAAACGTGTGCTTTTCAATCTGGCAATACTTTTTTCGGAGTTGGTCTTTTTGACAGCCGTTACTTGATTTATGCTCAATTTGGTTTGCCATTTTATAATTAATAGATTTACTCCTAAAAAACGTTTGCAAATTGTGCAAATTTATTACCAAAATAATGGCTCGGTTCGCACGAAGCATCGCTCGCCGCGTCCAATATTCGGTCGGCATAATCGCAAAATCGAATAAATTCGAGCAAGCATCGATCGGTTTCGCACCACGTTTACTCTAGTGGATAATGCGCATCCTCAGAGACGCCGTACAGTGTGCAGCGAAGACGCTTTTGCTGCTGTGTATCGAAGAAGACCCAAATGAATCCATCCGCCATCGCGCGCAACAATTGGAGTTGTCGAAAATTGGGCCTTTCGGCAGGAATTTATTCGAGCCAGCCGCTGTGGCCACTTGCCCGAAATCATTTTTAAAACATAATGGCAAACCCTTATCTTTATAATTAAGCTGAATTCTTGGGCATAACATTAAACTATATGCGTTTTTTTCAAAAACACTTATGTACGACCGGTAAAAACAATTCAAGATGGGTCAAGGCCAAGAGATCGTCGAATTCTTCTTTTATTACTTTTGATGATCTTCGAAAGAAATTGCGTTCGATATTTGCCATACCACAGCCTAGGGCTGCTGGCGCCCATCTATATGTACATAACTCGATTCTACTTTTGATTTTCTTCGAATGTTAAATCCGATTATTTAAAGTCGGATGCCATCAGTAACGCAAAATTATATCGCACAAAATATCCGAATATCGATCGAGTCTCTCATAGTTTTTGACATAGGAAAAAGTAAAACGACAAATTAAATAATAAACAATTCAATAGAGCTTCTGTTGAAGTCAAATGATAACCGAATTTATTGTAAAACATAATTAAATTAAAACAACAATACAAGAATTGTGGAAAGTGTCGCAATTCGTGGCTTTGTGTATCTTTTCTTAACCTTTTGTCATGGGACTGCCTATACATGAAGCAGCTATGGGCCTAAATTGATTGTTCGATTGTTTTAAAATAGCCTTTCGACAAAAAATGTAGGTTCTTCCTCATATATTGAACAAGATTATCGAACTGAGACACCTTCATGTTAGCGGTTTTTGTAATTTTATGAAATATTTAATAAAAGATTAACGATTTTGAATTTCTTTTCAAATAAAACTTCCCTCTACTCAATCTGCTCGCAAACACATTTAAAATAGAATGAAAATTTTGAAATTCGAATGACTTTGACATTAACTTTAGAATTAAATAGGTAGAACGCAAATTGAGGAATTTAATAAAAAAAATAGTTGACAGGGGTTCGATTTTCGTATATTAGAACTTGCTATAGAATTTCAGTGTTCCGAATTCGAGTTGAAGCTGTGAAGTGATAAATTTTATCACACCCTCACTCTTAATTCTATTCTCGATGTGTGAAAAAGTGAAGTCAAATATTAAAATTTGTTCATATGATAACTTTTTTTATCACAGTCAAATTATTCTGTGAAGTAGTGAAGAATAAATGGAAAAAAAGCGAGGAGCGAAGGCTTTAGAAAGTCAAAAAATATGCCCTAACCTGGCTCTGAGCTACGACTTTTGTCTACCAACATTTTATCCGTTCTTATCAGGGACTTTTGAATTATTGGTCATTCTTTCACTTTTTTTGTCTAATTCCATTCGTTACCCTCCTCTGAATCTGGACCTTGGTCGAATAAATACCAAAATTTTATCGTTCCGCCCTCCCTTGTAGCCAATGAAAATCGTTTACTGATCATAAAAATGGATTTAATTTTTCATTTTATATTGAAAAATTGTTCACATAACTCTTTAACTCTTAACTTATGAGTCATAGAAAAAAATATTGGAAAATTGAGTTGGGAATGGAAAAGAATACAAAATTTGAACACAAATTAATTTTAGTTATACAAGATATAAACGAAGTATCCGAGATCAGAAATACTGTTGGACAGTTCTTTGCGAAAAAAATATATTCCCAGCATCCACCTGTTCCGTGAAACAAGATGGACAGCAAAATACAAAAGTCTACGAGTACTCAAGGAAAACATAGTCGTTGTAATGGAAGCACTGCAAAAACTCGGGGACGATGAAAACCATTTAACAAAACGTTCGAATTCAACGTCTTAGTCTGTTTGTTCATAATGACTCATTACTCGTCGCCTCGTAAATACTTGAACTAGTCACAAGTATTTAACAGAGTTGACTAGAATTTATTAAGTTTAAAAGATCAGATCATTTACAAGCATTTTTAATTTTGAAGAAGATCGGGAGAATGCTGAGAATTCCTTCAACACGCTTTTTGAAACAATTGAAAAATGTTTGAGTGAATCAGGTATTGAATTGAGCTGCCCGAAAATTGTAAAGAAACAAACTCACCGATCCAATTTTCTTTCGTCTTCACCCGAAATTATTTTAGAATATAAAATTTCATTCCTTGCTTGTATTCTCTAATGTCCCTAAAAGAGCGGTTTTCAGAGGAAAATAAATCCGCGTGTGCAATATTACAGTTATCTACTAAAAATATGCAAAGGATGGACTCATTCGATTTCAATTTGATTGTTCAAAAGATATATGAATAGAAATATGGATCCTTTCTGGATAATTTTTCTGCCGTTATGTGGTTTAACCACAATAAGATGAATTTTGACCAAAGTCAATAGGTATACCAATATATATGTGAAGTGTCGAAGAATGCGGAAGAATTTTATCGGTTTTTGCAGGACTAGGTACAGGGCTTTTCATTCCCGTCACAACATTGACAGATGAGCGATCTTTCAATATATTAAATGAAAAAAGGTGAGTTCCATAAGAAAACTGAATCAATTTTCAATGAAATCTAACATCGCCTTAAAAATTGTATCGAAATATTGTGCTCACCCCACTTGGGAAAAATCCTGCGGGCACCTATGGCAGGGCAGGGAATAGAACGATTTATGCTCGAAGCTGAAATCCTTAGGAGAAGCCATAATATACTCAGATTATTCCCACGGAAAACATTTTATATTTTTTGTTCGAAACAAAGCGATGATTCAATAAATCTTAATAACTTTGTTCAGTACGGCGCGTCTATTATGAATAATTAATCGAATTATTAGCCGTTTTTAGTATCAGAGATGATCCATATACATACATAGATCATCAAATTTTTGTTTCCTGAAACGTGATCCCGATAGAGAGCAGGATCCCGTGTTGTTGTTGTAATGCAATGTAATGTGGATCATTTCTGATAATAAAAAAAAAAGGCTTTTATCGCACTCAGAGCAATTTATCATGTCCATTGACAACGAGCACCAGGCGCAACAACGAAATACATAACCGGAGCTAGAAGAATACAAATTACTCGAATTCGCAATGTGCCAATGTCAACACTTTAGTAACGGATGTTACGCACGACACCCATCTTCATGAAAGAGGATAAGCAATATAAAGGGTCCGCCAAATAACTTTAATTTTTTTTGAAAATGGCGCAAAAAATCGAGTATAGCTTCGGCTGTGTGGCACGTAGCACCGTCCTGTTGAAACCAAATGTTGCCAATATCCTCCTCTTCAATTTTTGTGAACAAAAATTCGTTCAACACGGCCCGATAACGATCGCCATTGACTGTAACGGCCACTCATTGCTCATTTTCGAAAAATGGCCCAATTATGCCTCTGGACCAAAATCCGCCCCGGCAATTTTGCTTGTTTACTACCCGCCAAGATCAAAGTGAGCTTCATCTGAAAAGATGATTTTTTTTGGCAAAATCGGCATCTTCTCTAAGTCGATCGCAGGCCAACTTAGCGAAGCTTATACACAACCATATTCGTTCAGCGCAAGGATAAAACTAATTATCTGTCAAATCAGACATGAGCTAAGTGTTACCATTCACGAAATAAGCACTAGTTGAAAAAAAAAGGTAAGATGGCGGACGCTTTAGTTATAGAGAAAGAAAAAGACTGTTGTGATTAACAAAAAACTATTTGGTTAGTTACAATTATTTGAATGGAGTTATATGTAAATTGCGACAAAAAGTGCTTGTCAATTACCAAAAAAAGGTTTGCTAAATGCTGTTAGTGAAAAAACTCTGTTAGTCCCAGTTTACTAGTGGTGAGTTAAACTCTTGAAGTAAATTAACCCACAGTGAACTGAGGAAGCAGTATTTCTGTGGAGAATTCAAGCTGAACGACTAAATTAACTCGGTGGATAAAACATCAAAAGCATCTGCTCAGTTAATCCTGAGTTAACTCACCAAATTTGATGAGTTAACTCGGGTTTTTCTAAAATTTAAGCATATAAGTGATCTTCTTGCACACAAACTACAGGATATAATCTAAAAATGTGTGACCGTATGGGTTGTTGCCAATATCGACTCGGATCACTATCTTGTTGGTATGGTTTTCCGAGGGCGGATTGCCTTGCGAAGACGTATTGCATCCGCCGATCAGGTTCGAATCAACACGGCTGCTCTGCGCAATGAAAACACCAGTAACACCTTTGGTAATGCGTTAGGACTCGCCCTAGAACTGGGTAGAGTAAGTCCTGGAGCCAGTTTGCTGGGCGTAGATGAGAAGTGGACACGCCTTAAGAATACTGTCATTAGTACTGCCAACTCCATCTTAGGCAGCAGTCGTAGAAATCGGAACGACTGGTTTGATGATGAATGCAAGCTAGCGACTGAACGTAAGAATGTTGCGTACCGAGCAATGCAACAATCTCATAGAACGCGGGCACGCGAAGACGAATATAAAGAGCTCAGAAGAATTGAAAAACGGCTTCACAGACAGAAAAAATCAGCCTGGGAGAAGAACATAATCTGTGAAATAGAGAAAAGCCGAGAGCGAGGTCCGCACCAGGCGCGGAAGTTCTACCAATCCGTCCGAAACATGACGCAGTACACACCACGCTGCACATACTGCAAGGACGGAGAGGGAAATCTGATCACCGATCCTCAAAGCATACTGGAGCGATGGGAAGTGTACTTCAATGAATTGCTAAATGGTCAGCTCACTGCAGAAGTGGAGGCTCCACTACTTCAAGAAGAGTACCCTATGTTGCCGCCACCAAGCATAGAAGAGGTTGAGAAGGCTATAGGCCGGCTAAAGAAAAACAAAGCCCCGGGAGCCGATGGTATACCAGCCGAACTATTTCAACACGGTGGGCCAGCTTTACGTCAAGCAATTCATGAGATTATAGTGCACGTGTGGGAGCATGAAGAAATTCCAGAAGACTGGCGAAAAGGTATCATTTGCCCCATACATAAGAAGGGAGATGTCACAACGTGCAGCAATTATAGAGGTATCACGTTGTTGAGTACCGCCTATAAGATACTCTCCTCTATCCTACAAGACCGGATAACCCCATACGCTAAAACCATCATCGGACAATATCAGTGCGGTTTCATTCCAGGCAAATCAACAACTGATCAGATCTTTACCCTTAGGCAGGCGATGGAAAAATGTCTAGAATTTAACATCCCAACATACCACCTGTTTATAGACTTTAAGGCCGCCTACGATAGCATAGCCAGGGTAGAACTTTACAAAGCCATGAGAGAATTCGGCATCCCAAATAAATTGACACGACTATGTAGGTTGACCATGACCAACGTAACAAGCCAAGTAAAAATAGCCGGATTGCTATCCAAACCAATCAACATCTTTAATGGACTCCGACAAGGGGATGGTTTGGCCTGCCTCCTCTTCAACCTGGCGTTGGAGAAAGCAATCCGTGACTCTGGCACGGCAACAAGAGGGACCATCGTCAACAGGTCCAGCCAGATACTGGCTTACGCAGACGACATCGACATCATCGGAAGAACTGAGCAAGCTGTACATGATTCCTTCATCCAGATCGAGCAGGCGGCACAAAATCTGGGGCTGCACATTAGTGAAGGTAAAACAAAGTACATGGTGGCGTCGAATGCGAGAGGAACAGTTGGTCAAACAATCAAGGTAGCGGAGCACGAATTTGAAGTGGTGCAATCCTTTAAATACCTTGGGTCAATAGTAGCAGCCGATAACAATATAGAAGAAGAAATACGCGGGCGGCTTCTCAAATCCAACAGAGCCTACTATAGTCTGTCAAAGCTCTTCAAATCCAGAAATCTCACCATAACTTCAAAACTGCTGCTGTACAGGACCATGGTCCTGCCAGTACTCACATATGGATCCGAGACTTGGGTGCTTAGCAAAAGGCACTCCGACCTCTTAGCCGCGTTCGAGAGAAAAGTCTTAAGGAGAATTGTTGGCCCCATATGTGAGGAAGGACGATTCCGGAGACGGTACAATCATGAATTGTACGCAATCTACCTTGAAGCAGATATCGTGACAAAAATTAAGCTCGGTAGACTCCGGTGGGCAGGGCACCTAGCTCGCATGAGCGAAGAGGAACCTGCTCGGAAAGTTCTTTGTGGTACATTCTATGGTAGACGACAGCGTGGTAGACCATGCTTGCGCTGGAGAGATGGCGTAGACCAGGACGCCCGGAGCCTTGGGGTGCGCAACTGGATGGCGGCGGCTCGAGACCGGGATGGGTGGAGAGACTTGTTGAAGGAGGCCAGGACCGGACCCCGGTTGTCGAGCCGACGATGATGATGTATGGGTTGTTATTTCATTTGTTTTCGGATTATTTCTTCTCATTTTGTTGGGAGCCTATTTCATTATTTTCTTTTTTTGGCTTTATTTCCTAGGACCTAATTTACGGGACCGTTTTGAGCTTTAAATTCCTCCTAAATCTTGAGGCTTACGTTTTTGTATTTTCATAAAATCAGTATAGTATTTTTATGTTTTGTTTGAATTAATTTTTTGTGAATCCATAATTAACTGTGTAGGACCTTTATTGCAAGTAAAATTGAAAGAGTTAAAATCAAGTATATACATATCTAAGTATATAAACAAAAGAAAACGAAAAAAAAAATGTTCAAAGAAATCATTTTCGTCTATTTCGTCGTTAATAATAATTTATATGTAAATTTCTTAGCCGGCATCACTCTATTTCCATAATTTTTTATTGGTTTCGGGATGCACATCTCGCTTGAAGCTATATTGCCCTGGTTAGTAGTTCCTTGGTTCCATCGACATCGTCATAGTCATCGCTTCAAGTTTTTTATGTAAATGGCTTATTGTTGAGTACCAACATTAAAACCTAAAAATGCTATTAGTTTTATTGTTTCAAGTCAATAGTTAAGACATATCTTTATGAAAATAGAGCATTTTGCTCTTCAGATTGTATTTTCATAAAACTGTTTCCTTCCCCTAAAGGGAGTTTTCATTTTTAATTCTTAAATGTTTTTCTTGAATTACTGTAGGTTTCAGGAACACCATTGAAAGCTCGCAATCGCCTACGTGTTTACATTTGTTTCACGCCTTTTCTGTTTGGCAATGGTAGAAATATAAATGATATAAAGTTTCATTGGCATTATATGTACGAAGGTATGTTTTATTACTTATGCGAAACGCAACTATTCCATTGGTCGATTCGAGGTAATACAGATAACTATACACTCCGTTTAAGAAGGCTGTCTGTTTTCTTATTTTCAACTGAAATCCAATGAATAGTTTTAATTTTGTTTGAAGTGTGATTGGAATCGATATCCGTTTATCATGTCAACAACATAATTGCATTTATACATTATATTTAGATTAAAAATTGATTGTACGAGTATAAATTGCACCTACACACTTTTTTTCATTTTGGTTTAGGGCCCATAAATAGGACTTACCAATATACCTTACCTACACTCGTTCCCTTTTCCTTATCTAATCGCTAATTTAATTATTTTTACCAACGGATGATGTTTCGATGAGAGAACGCTTTGAAATCGATTCGGTAGTTTCAATAATTAGATTTGTCGGCTTGCATTATCTATTGGAGGAATTTTTATTAGTAGAATAGATTAAAGTACTTATGTATTTATATACTTTGTAATTATTAGCTGATGGTATACCTATGTATGTTTGAGACATGTCTGCAGAAATATGTATTTTATATAAACCTTCACTAATCTTTCGATTAATCTGAAAATAGTACAAAATTAACAGATTAACAGATTTAACACCTAATATATACAAGCTTACATTGCTGACAAGCCTGGTTTTGATGGACTAGTATTGTTCTATTACTTAAGCGATTCAATTATCTTCTCAATTTATTTTTATTTTTGTTAGGCAGTGAGCCATCATGTGCCATAACTTGTCATTTCTATTTGGGACTGGTCAAAGTGTGATCATAGCTTCATCGATTCATAGCTGGAAAAAAAAACCTTTTACAAAGAGATCGATTGAATTGGCGACTTTGAAAAGGTACCGCAATCGCTTTCTATCCGATATATGCAGTGTATTTTTTTTAGGTACTACGATGGTAAGTTGTAGGTTGTGGACTTGTGGTCAAGTGGGTCTCGCAAACAAGTGTTCTTATAAAATCTGCATTTGAACTCGTGTACCCTTTTAGGTACCTTCATGTGAATCCGTGTATTTTTTCAAATAATCCAGTTAGCATTAGACAGAGGAAATTATATGGGAATAAGTGACCGTTAGAAAAAAGATTGTACAAAACCCCGTTATGACTTTCATTAATTTTTTAATCAAAAAAAAATCATAAAAGATATTAATCGGTGCCAGGAAATAACTTCACATGGGAACAAACTTCACAACTAGTGGGAAATAATTTCACTTTTTTCGAGTGAAGTTATATCGCACTTTGAGTGGGAAATAACTTAATTTTTTTGTGGGAAATAAATTCACTTTTCAGGTGATTAATTTTGTGAGATTTTAGATTTGATCAGTGTTGTTGCAGTTATTCTTGTTTCAATGTAAGACAAAATAACGTAAAGATGAAACCATCAATATAAATTTCAATAAAGTGAAAAGAAATTTGATTATTATTAAAAAACAAAACTTGCCAAAATGCCCAACAACACCAACACCAACAGAGGTTAAAAAGTGTTTTCTTGGAAAACTATGGTCCAACCTATCATGGAAACAAGGCCACATTCATGCATGGAAGTAAGACCACATATATGAAAAACAGCGAGGTATGTATGGATTTAAGGAAACGTCACTGTTTCAAGCAAATTGTTATTTTGAAGAAATAGATTTTGTTTTGAATATTATATGCTTTAAACAGTGAGGTTTCTTAAAATCAAAAACAAAAATTTGCATATAACCAACCTCGCACCTACTCCAAATCATATAGTGAAGCCATGCAGTGCCCCCATACCTACCTCACTGTTTTTTGGCCTTGTTTCCAATTATCAATTAATTAATTTGCTTTTTTTATCAAAAAACTTAAAATTCGCGTTTAGTAAAGATATATGGATTTTAATTTGGCGTGAAATAATTTAACAGGCACACGTGATCCTTGTTTTCCAATGCACATACAGAATTGAAGGACATTCCCGATTCAATGTTCCTCGATAGGGAATCAAGTAAGTAGAATCATGTAAAAGTGATTTGTACCAAAATTAAAGCAAATCCGTTTATTCGTTTAGGCTCTAGTTCAATGCCGCACGGACGAACAGACGCACAAGCCCACATACCGACGGATGCCATACTGAAAACCACTTGTTTCGACTTCTTCATTCTTGTAATGTTAGTTTTGCTTAAAACATCGAATTTTTTTTTACACAAAACCAATAGTTTCCGTAAAAAATATACACTGAACATATTTCGAAATAGTTTTGGTCGTTTAATTTTTTAAACTTGTCACATAGCAGTTTTTAACACTATCTATAGTAGTTCTTTTAACCAAACGCAAACGGTACGTACCTAACACATACAACTGCTATAAGACCGTTAAGGAAATTCTACTTTATTCCCGAAAACGACTCTTTAGATTTTGATGAAACGTTTCCTGTCTACATAGATTAGGTATTGTCTCCTACTTAGTAGCAAATAATTTTTTTCATAGTCGATAGTAACAGTACCTACTTTTTATTCAGGATATTCTCATTATCGTTAGTCAGATTTTGTATTCAAAAGGTTATTAACCGCCATATTATTCACTAGATACATCCAGATTAAAACTTAAATCCAGATGTATTTACATTGAATTTGTATGCTTTACATCTGGATTTAAATTTTTAATCTGGATGAATCGAGCGAATAATATGGCCGTAAAAGTTTAAATAGTATTCCTTGTCAAAATTTAAAAAAAAAAATATTTTTATTGAAAATTCGGTATTTCAAAAAAATATTCTGATGATTTTCATTTAAAGTTAAAATTATAAATAATAAAATTTATAAAATTTTAAAATTTGAGCACCAAAATTTGTTGTCATAAAAATTTTTGGAAATCTGTTTTAGCAAACAATTTTTCTCTGAGTCACTCAAACGATGAAAACATTTTTTCCTCATATATTAAAGTCCTTACACATTTAAATAAAAAAAATTGTGTGAGTCCCGGGACTCACGGTTAATATGTGTAAACATCAACGTGCGCGGATCCAAAACGGACTTGTTTTTGCTTGAAGGGGATCTTAAGATTTTTTTCACTGAACGCACCCATCCTAGTATGCAGATCGTAACGTTGCACACCGTAACGTTGCACGACGTAACGTTGCACACGAACGTTCACGTTTTTTTTCACTCTACCGCCAGCATAGATACTTGCACCCCCCCCCCATGGCTCTGGACCATACTAAAAAACTAACAAATTTTTAATTTTTAATATGAATTTTAAAAAATACTTGTCTTCTCTCCATGATTTGCCCCCCCCCCCCCCCCTTGGCTTTGGAAAACATCCTTGGTTAATATTAAATCAAGGACAATGTACATGTTGGAAAAAATGGATAAACTACCTTTGAAAATGTGTGTGCTTATTCAGGTGAAGTGGAGTGTATGCTCCAAAACAAGAAACTCATGAGTTTGACGTTTAGAAAAGAACAAGACAGAGATAGAGATAGAGATTAGACGATTCGTTTTTTCGGTCGTTTCGTGTTTCGTCTTTTTACACATTTGGTGAGGGGTGTAGAAATGTAGAGGAATGAAGTACAATATATACACGGTAATAAACGTTAATATAATTTTTGTATTGCGTAAGCATATCTACAATTTTAATTTAAAGCTGATCTGTGTTGTGGGCTAATATGTCAGTTGTTTTAAGGGATATTACGATTTTTATTTGATAATCAGCCCTAGCACGAATTCCATCGTAAACGGATTTGTTTAAGAATCCCGAAAAAGCTGTCACCGAATGTGTTCTTGATGGCAATTTGTGTGAAGTTTTGCACTACGATGGGTTCTGTGAGTTCTGTGAGAGATGGTCCGTAACAAGTGTCCGATTACGATGAAGTTCGTGGTAAGGCTGAATAAGTGACTAATCAAGTAAATATTTAAATTTTGTATAGAAATATAAAGTGTAGACTTTCGAAAAAATTAAGTTTCTTATTTAAATGAAAAAGTTTGATTCGGAATTCGCAATTTTTGTTTTGAATTTTCAAATCGTTTAGTAATTTTCTAAAAATCTAACTCTGATTATTTATTATAATTGCCTTAAAAAAAGAACTTGGGTAAAGCCATACTTTTCGATGCAAATTTGAATTCCAAAAGTTTTAGTAATTATGTGTATCAAAATAAAAAAAAAAATATCTATATGTTTATGTATTAATCCGTATACACTTTTCTATATCTACCGTTTTAACTGACTTAAAGGGAACGTTTTGAAAATATTTTTTTTTTTTTTATTCTGAAATCTGTCAAGGAACAATGAAGGTCAAAGGATTTCAAAACTTTTTTTTTTGAAACTGTCCTTGCGTAACTTCAGTTTTTTGAAACTTTTTTCCTTTAGTAAAATTACATTTTTCTTTCTTATTTGAACATTTCGGAAATGGATTTTCAATAGTTCGATAAATTCGGAACGAACGATATTTTATAGATCCACATCCTAGTGGTTCGATTGTGAAAATAAATTTTATTTTAATGGAACCAAAAAATGAGATTCGCGTATCAAATTTAAAAATTGAATTTTTCACGAGAGAACGAATGATATTTTATCGTTCTATGAACCTTGCTTTTATACAAAAACTTTCCAAAAAAAAATCTGTGTGCTTAAGTAAGTAATTACGGTCTACTATTAAATATTTATTTATTTATTTATTCAGCTTAATACAAGCTATAACTTAACACTACACTTAACACTAACTTAAAACTAACTTCTTTTTTTTTTTGGTTCTTGTTATCAGTTTTCAACATTATTTCATGTGGGCCCTAAGGCCCATACAAAAGCTCTTTAATGTACAAGAACAAACAATTTTAATTTTATTAGACTTAAATTACAGGGACGAGGAATGCGGACTCAAGAAAGAGGATAAAAGTAAAGGCAATCTTTCAGATGGGATTTCGAAATGTTAAAGTCGAAGACTAGCATTGCAGCATTGCAGTGACGAAGAATTCTGGACATTGGTTCAAAGTGCCCGTAGTTAGTGCGGTGATGAGGGATATAGAAAAGAGAGACAGAACGCAGATTCCGAGGGTTAGTGTTAAGATGAATTTCATTAAGGAGTGCTGGGGAATCTATATTGCCCATTAACAATTGGTGAGCAAATAATATATCAGCGTTTTTGCGTCTTATATATAAGGGTTGCAAGCCTATCAGTTTTAATCGATCGGCATAAGGAGGCAAGTTGGATGTATCATCCCAGGGGAGGCCACGAAATGCAAATCGAATGAAACGTCTTTGAACATTTTCAATTCTAAGTGAATGGTTTTCATAAAAGGGGGACCAAACTTGGCATGCATATTCTAGATGAGGTCGGACTAGGGAAATGTAGAGCGCTTTTGTTACATAGGGATTGGAAAATTCTTTTGACCATCTCTTAATGAAACCAAGAGATCTATTAGCTTTATTAATAACTTGGTCAAAGTGGGAATGGAAATTTAAGTGTTTATCACACATAATACCAAGATCACTAACATAATCGACTACGGTGACGGCATCGTTGAGGAAATAGTATACCCTATGAGATTGGATTTGCTTGCGCGAAAAGGTCATTTGTTTACATTTACCTACATTTAACTCTAGGAAGTTATTCAAGCACCAAACAAAAAAGATATTGAGATCATTTTGTAAAAGTAAGGAATCAGTTGGAGTTGAGACAATTTTGAAATTTTTTTTATCATCCGCGAACATTAGGATATCTGAGTTTTTTTAATTTAAGACAGACATCGTTAACAGATAAGACGAAGAGTAGGGGGCCAAGGTGACTACCTTGTGGGACCCCGGAAGTGGCATGAATTGGTCTGGAGACTGAGTTACGGAAGAGGACTCTATAAGTTCTTTTCTCGAGGTAGGAGCTAATCCAGTTTATAAACACTGATGGGAAACCAAGGGCTCTGAGTTTGAGATATATTATCTTATGAGATATTTTGCCGAAGGCTTTGCTGTAATCAGTGTATACAACATCAACTTCATTGCCATTCTCTAGGGCTGATAAAACTTTGGATGAAAATCAATTAGGTTAGTCGTAGTTGATCTTCCTTTAAGAAAACCATGTTGAGCGGGGGAGAAAATGGGCTTACAATGAAAATAAACGGAATCATAAACTAAGCTTTCAAAAAGTTTTGGGATAAACGAAAGTTTAGCAATTGGTCTATAATTGTTAATTTCAGTTGAATTGCCTTGTTTATGGATCGGAAATATAAATGAATCTCTCCATATATGAGGAAACAC
This sequence comes from Leucozona laternaria, assembly GCA_932273885.2. Taxonomy (NCBI): domain Eukaryota; kingdom Metazoa; phylum Arthropoda; class Insecta; order Diptera; family Syrphidae; genus Leucozona; species Leucozona laternaria. The sequence continues at coordinate 27,240,083 of OW026366.1, read as the reverse complement.
ACCTTGGGAAAGAGAGAGCTCAAAGAGTGCAGCTAGAGGCTTCGACAGAGATTGCATGCATTTTTTCAGAACAACTGATGGGACTCCGTCGGGACCAGGGCTAAAGTTTTCTTTAAGGCTTTCGATTTTGGCAAGTATCATTTCTTCAGTTATTGTAAAAGATGAAAGAGAGGTTTGAGTGCAACCATCTAAATAACTAAAGTAATGAGGATCAGGGTCATGAAGATGTTCAGTATACGATTTGCTAAAGTAGGTAACAAATAGATTTGATATGGTTGTTGGATCTGAGGAGATTATATTGGAAAAACCCATTGAAGGTGGAAACCCATCAGATTTACGTTTGACATTTATGAACTTGAAGAAGCTCCTAGCATCAGAAAGAAGGTTATTTTCTATTCGATTAAGGTATTGGTTATAAAGGCATTCGCTTAATTCGGAGAAAGAATTGTAGGCGAGAAGATAATTGTTGTGGTCGATGTCAGATTTGGACTGTAAAAAAATCTTCCAAAGCTTGTTACGTTTATTCCTTAAGCTACGGAGATCTCCGTTGTACCAAGGGGGAGAAGAGGTGAAATCTTTTTTGCGAGAGAACGGTACTGATTCTTCAATACAGTATACGAGAATCAAATAAAACCAATTTGCAAGGGCTTCTACTGATGAGTGGAGGGAACTTAATTCAAAATCGGCTAAGCTTAGAAGATTGTTGAGTTTAGAGAAATCAGCCTTACGAAAATCATAACAGTAATTCTCCATTTCAAAAAATTTGTTTTCAAATTCGATGGGGAAGGAGAAAGTAAGGGGAGGATGATAGCGATCCAAGGATGAGAGAAGGTGAGGGCTTTCGGAGACGACGCAGTTATCGCAATCAGAGGAGAAGATGAGATCAAGGTGTCTCCCCATAAAGTTTGCTACTCCATTTAGTTAAAAAGACCACAATCACACAGACGATCAATGGGCAGCGATTCAGATTCGGAGGAGATGTTAGTTGGAAAGAAGGATGTTTGATCATCTGAGGTGGACCAATTGAGATGGGGAAGATTAAAGTCGCCAAGAACGATGATCAAATCATTAGGTTGCGCTTGTTCAAGCAGATAATCGATGGCATTAACTGCAGCTTGGTAAGCTTTAGTTTGTTGGGCTGGTCGAATATAACAACAGAGGACAAAAAGACAAAACTTAGGGAGTGTAACCTTAGCTGATACACCTTCAAATTCAATTGAGCTAGGAATATGGAGTAACGAACTTTCAAAATTGCTATTAATAGCTAAAAGCACATACCACGGCCATGTGTATTACTCGCGCTTTCCACCACATCCATTCGATAGATAGAATAGTCATTCGTGAAGAGTTCAGTACTGAGGAGGTTGATTTCGGTAAGGGCAAAGATGTCATAAGGAAGGTTTTGGGAGCTATTAAAGACGGCAGACGTTTTGGACCTTAACCCTCTTACATTTTGGTAATAAAGGCTAAGACATTTAGGCTTAGTAGTATTCGGGTTAGGAACGATAGTAATTCTTCATATCTGCACGGGATTTTTGGATATGAGATATGCGTTTTGATGAGATAAAAGACGCAAAAGAGGATAGGTCTTCCCTCACTTTTTAAGGATAAATTTCAAGACCATCATCAAATTTCAAGAATATTCCCATAAGCGCATCACGTTTGGTAGGGAGACCTTCTTGAGAGATTAAAACCTTTATATTAGTATTTATTTTGCCTTCAAAGCAAACAGAATCTGGTTTGTCGTGCAAGAAAGCTAGGTAAAGACGCACATTATTATAGATTTCGTGATCTCTAAGGTGGGACATGACATACCGATCATCAATATTGGCCTCTGATAACTGTTTAGTAAGCTTTACATTTGGGGGGATCATTGCGTTAAGGAATTTAACGTTCTTGTGAAGAGGAAGATGCAGGATTAAATATAAAATATCCTTAAGTTGGTACCTCCCATAGAACGTTATTTTTGATTTTTTCATTATTGGCTGAATGCAATTAAAATAAATTATTTATAGAAACTTCCAAAAAGCTCAAATTTTCTTGCATGTGAAAATTTTCAAAAAAAAAATGTTTTTATACATATTTTTTCGAAAATTCGATATCTCAAAATTGGGTTTGTGTCTGATTTTTTTCATTGAACGCACCCATCCTAGTATGCATATCCCGTACAAATTTTGACAGTTCCTTTACGATGTCGTAAGCTTTCCGACGTTTACGATGGTTTTGAAATGAACAGGATTGGTAAATTGCACCTTAAGCTCAACAATTGGATAAGGAAAGTTAACTCGGGTCACGGCAAAGTCGTCTTTTCTATACGCAGCTTGGACTGCACAAAGAATTTGAAATTCATTTTTGCAATCTCAGTTAAAAATTTTATAAGTTGTATTCCATAGAAAGGCTGACATTTTAATTTAAAGCATAGTTAACAGTTCCCAAAATTTTCAAAACAATTTTCCACCTATTCTGTGCATTATATTGTATAACAAAAATGTTTCCTTTGGCGTGAGTTACCCGTAGAGTACTTAATTTACCCTGATTAAGTAAATTAAAACGATAAAAATGGAAAACAATTATATTATTATTGGATAAAAAAATTATTGTTATATAATCTTTCGAGGTGGATATACATAACTTGCCTTTCGGAAGGGTTAACCGACCACAAATTAAATGGTTGGTTTTCACCACACCAACAACTGGCGAACATTGTTTTTACAGTTAGATTTTCATACTTTATTTTTTTTTTTGGTTAACACTTATTAATAATTATTAATTAATAATAATTATTCTTTTAAGTCATCGATGAATACTTGTCAATAAAAATCGAGTGTTTTTTTTGCTATAAGGTGAAAAAAAAAATTCTAGGTATACTATATGGAAAGTTATGGATTCGTACAAGAAACCGAACTCGAGATTTTGGTCAAACTTGACATTACGATGATAGCGAAGACGAAAAAAGTGGGTCTCGCAAAAACGTCCGTCTGTCTGTCTGTCTGTTCGACTACAGCCTGAACGGATTGGTCGATTTTCTTTAAACTTGGCACCTAGCGTTTTTTGGACATTCCCCCCACCCGGTTTTTTTCTCTTTCTTTTTAGGACCAAAACTAACTGTATCTGTCATACAAAATTTTTTGGCCAAAAAAGAAAAACTTATTTTTCTCAAAATCGGCTATACAGAATTTTTTTTAAAAACTCAATAAATTAATGTAGTTATAATTTGCAGTTTAATAAAAATAATGGTTCCAAAAAATGGTTATTAATTTTTTTGATTTTCGCTTTCTCGCTTTTCTCGAAAACTGTTCAACTGATTCTGATAAATTTTTTTATGAAAATTATTGACACATTCTAAAAAATATTATGTACCAAAATTTTCAAAAAGATATTTTTTGGTTTTTAAAAAAAAAGTTTGAAATTTTTTTTTTGAAAACTCAGTATTTCAAAAACTGCTTTGACGATTCTTATTAAACTTGGTTAAAAGCAGTTTTTTTTAACTTAATCTAGAAGATTTTTGACAAAAATGATTCTAATACCCAAAAATAATGGTGCCTCCAATAAAAATGTTTGAAAACCGTTAAGAAAAATATTTTTTTTTCTCAAAAACGAATCCTACGATTTTGATAAAATTGTTTGTGTGTGTTGAAATTAGTACTTAGTACTAGTATTAGTAATAATTATTAGTATTAGAATTTTTTTTTAAATTTTATATTTTACATTTATTAACAGTACCTCTCATAAAACGGTTTCTTTGATTTTCGAATTTCGACTATCTCAATATCCGATTAACCGAAAAAAACATTTTTTTTAATACAGAAGATCATAACAAATATAAATAAAGTGTGCATCAAAATTTTTTAAGAAATGATTTTTGGATTTTTAAAAGAAAATTTGAAAATTATTTTTTGAACATTCGATATTTTGAAAACGGTAGCAGATTTTTTTTTTTTCAAGTTCAATTTTTAACTCAACAATTATAAATACTTAAAACTGGCGTACCAATTTTTTTTCTCAAAAATGTTAACGAAATTTTATATATAAAAAATTAATTATTTTTAAAACCACTACTACGATTTTCAAATTTTTTTTCTCATAAATTAAGATTTATATAAGAAACCAGATGGTGTGCATCGCGTTGGGTTAAAACAGATTCAAAATATTTTAATCAATTTCTTTCTAATTTTATTTATTTAAAACAATTTACCAGTTCAAATAATATAATTTCCTTTCATGCATATTGCGTATGTGCATCAACACTTGGCTATATTGTTAATTTTTGTATACTCACATAATACCACCTGCAACTAATCTAAGTTTTGGCAAATGGATAAAAAATAGGCTCCCATAGCTAATTTATTTCAGACTATTGAACCACACTGTGATCGCGCAAGTTTGTGCGACCCAGTCGTGCATATTTTTTTTCTTACCTGCATTGGAAGAAAGGGAACTTGAAGACGTTTGATTCCAACAAGGTACAGGAGTATGTATGGACTTTTGGGCTCAAAGATTCCTCAGTCGGCTCATCTGACACCGATCGTATTTTTTTCCAGTGGGCTACCTGAGCTTTATTGTTTTAAATTTTTGATCGTCCGGTCCCAGCGACAGGGATCTTTAAATCTGCAAGAAAACATACGGAATCAAATTCAGTGCACGAAAATAATGTAAGCTAAAATTACTAATGTTGTACAAAATGTTGGAAAAAATAAAATCGAACTGAATTTCATTTTAATTCAAACCCAATGCTTCTGCTACGCATCAACCGGTCCAAAAAGCCATAACAGCACGAGATGATATAAACTGATTTGAAAATGTGGGTTGACCAACGTAACATAAGGCAAGTCAAAATAGCCGGATTGCTAACTAGACTAAGGGCCAGTTTCACAGTCGACACTTACCGAAATAAGTGGCACTTAAGTTTCAGATATTAGGAATTTAAGCTAAATTTCATGGCTAGCGTAAGTGGAACTTAAGTCACCAACATCGGAGACTTAAGTGCCACTTATTCAGGTAACAGTGAACGGTGATATTGGGAATTAATCTTTCAAATTCCCAATTTAAGTGTCACTTTTCTGACTGTGAAACTGGCCCTAAGGATGTGTTTGTGTTAGAGTTTCTTAAGAATCAACAAGTGGATAGTTTGGCCAGTTTTCTCTCCAACCTTGCGTTCTCTCCAGCAACGCCACCTGTCTTCAAACACGAATACTTATTGATCATCTCACATAATAACCAACATTTATTAGATAATTATGCGTTTATTAAGTCTTAATTCATTTGAAACAATATTTAACATGCCAATGGGTAATTTTAAGTATAGCAGATGTTACAGATTGCAGATAAATATAGAAAAAAGGCTTCGAAAGCACACATAAAACAAGTTCGATTTATTTGAAACTTATTAAGTATACGACCGCATGCAACTTACACTCAATAAGAGGTGTTATTTTGAATAGCCCGCTATTTTGGTAGCTGTCACTTTTGAAGCTGTCATTTTTTGACATTTGACAAGTAGAAACTACGCCATTAATAAAAATGGAACGATACACGCTTCAACAACGCATTGAAATTATTAAAATTCACTATAAAAATGGTGAAAATTTGGCAGAGACGGTTCGTAAAACTAAAACATTTTTGGGTCGTCGTGAAGCACCTTGTCGGACCGCAATACAGAAATTGGTGGACAAATTCGAGCTGTTGGGACAAGTTAGTGATGTGAAGAATAAAACCCGTGCACGTCGCTCAAGAACAACTGAGAATATTGCTGTTGTAGCCCAAAGTGTTGAAGAAAACCCAGGTTTGTCCATTCCTCGTCGTTCTTTGGAATTAGGCATTCCACAAACGTCATTACACCGTATTTTGCATAAAGACTTGGGTCTTAAAGCTTATAAAGTTCAGTTAACACAAGAACTCAAGCCGGCTGATCATCAACAACGTCGTGTCTTTGCTGATTGGGTCCTTGAAATGCATGAAAATGATCCGGAATTTCATCGAAAAATCATCTTGACTGATGAGGCCCATTTCCACCTCGGAGAGGCTACGTCAACAAACAAAACTGTCGCATCTGGGGCTCGGAAAACCCAAGAGTTATAAGGTCTACGCCAATAGCCCAGCGTCGATTCAAGACCTCAAAGATGGAATTCGTGAGGCTATCGAGGACATAGGGCAGCCACTTTGCGATTTGGTTATGGAAAATTTCATGAAAAGGATATGGTCCTGTAAGCGTGGTCGTGGCGGCCATTTGGCTGATGTTGTGTTCCATTATTAACGGCATACCTTCCTCTTTATAATGAAATAAACATCCGATCATTCATCTCAAAAAATGCCATTTTTCTTTGAACATCAAAATAACACCTCTTATTGGAAAACCCTTTACTATATCTACTACATTTAATAATAATTTGATGGAAATAATCGGCCCAGGAGAAATAATTGTATTATTCGATTTAACTCCTTATCGATAAATAAGGGAGAAATTAATTAAACCGACTAACTATAGGCAGTTATGAATCGAACAACAAAATCACCCGTCGTCGCATCAAAAATATTGTATAGTCTTCAATTTTAAAATCTGTGTGTGATGCAATAGAAATTCGAATACCTTTGTCACGTCCATGCATCATTGTTTGGTGTTTATTCCATCGTCGTCGATTGCATCGCAATCAATCAGTTAAATAAACTGAAAAATGTTTGGGCATACATACCTGTTGCGAGTAGAGCTTGAGCTTCACATATTGCTCGCTGTTTTTCAGATAGCGAGTTGTAGCTGGTGTGGGTGAATTTTTCCGGTGGATGAGATTGTTCTATAGTTATAGTTCTAGAGGTAGTGTTACAAATCATTAAATAACTATATAAACTATATAAATTTGCTTTCATAAGGCAAGGATTACACATGAAAGTAACGACTTACGTTAGTCTTACAAAAATGTCTTGCAGGAATAATTGCACTTATAGTAAATTTTTCTTACCATAAGCAGTGGTAGTTCTGAAATACAAAGTTCTGTAAGAACAAATTTCTAAGGTGCGGGGGGGGGAGTATGGGCCAGAACTACGACCAGAAATCCCCTCTACAAAACTGGTACCTACGTTGATGAAAGTTGGTACAAATATTTAATTTTTCAACAGAGCCAAGATTCAATAGCGTCCATGAAAATATCTATGTTCCAAGGGTTTTGTTTTAGAGGGATGGAAAATGTTGGATTTTTATATTTCCGTAATGCACATGATTTTACTGTATTTTTTTAATATTGAATCCAATTAGAGCTAAACCAAGACGATACAAACACACTTAAAAAAGTTATCGTCGTTTCACTGTATTTTTTGAACTAGACCAGGTGAAACATTACCCCTCAAAAACACACATTGTTTAGGGCTCCCATATGTGAGAGCACCCCATACCTATGTGGGATCTTCGCAAAAAAAACTATGTCATCTTAAGGGTCATAGTAATTGGGCCAAAAAGCTCAACTTGTTTAAGAAATTGGTCAGCCAGTTTTAGACGTTCATTAGCGATTTTAAGAGCATACCTATCTCATTTGTGGGATATTGGCAAAAAAAGTATACCATCTGAAAGGTTTTATAGTGTCCTCATAAAAGTTCAACTATAGTTTCAGTAATTTGTCAGTTATAGCTTTTTTTTAGGAATTTTAAAGTTCCTTTTTAGAGGAAGCAGAGATTAGCAGAGAGAGAGAAAGAAACTTTGAAAATCCACAATGGTAATTTTTTTTTTCAAATATCCCACAAATGAGGTGCAAAAATCTCTAGGACATTGACAAAAAAAACTTTAAAAAATCTAAGGCTTTAATTTTCACTCTTGGTTGGAAATCTAACGTGTGAGAACTCCATGGGAACCTATACATAAGCACAATGGGCATCAGCACATACATACATATATATTTGTCTTGTATGGATATAGAGTATCAGCATAAAGAGATAGAAGAGGAATAATTTCACTTCTTTTGTGAATGCTCCAGTCTAACTCAGACTTTAGAAAAAACCGCCCTCAGAAAAGAATTTTTCTACGGACTGGACAATGGCCTAGTTAAACACGCATCGTGGGGATGAACTCCGTATGATATTAGATATCCAATGGAAGTTCCCGACGGAGTATGTAGTGGGATGGTTAGATGCGGCTAGCCGCATCACCTCAAGCCTGATTCACAATGCAACGGGGAAACGAGACATGAGCGTGACGAGAACTCGTTGTAGTTGTCGAACCAATTTCAAACAATGAAACCATATACCTGGATATACACAATGCGGCGTTTCTCGTCATCACGTTAAGCCAAAAATTCGAAAAAGTGAAATAAAAGACGTGACGTGATGACGATTTTCATTTTTCCTGAGTAATTTATAGATTTTTTCACAAAAGATGTAATCAATTGTGTCTAACAAATAAAGTTATTGATAAATCTATTGTTTTGTAAGTTATTTTGTTTATATTTTATTGATTTTTTCTTTCCAAAAATTAATTTTTATCGTAAAAACACTCGCTGCATTGTGAATTGGGCGACGATTTTGTGACTAGAAAATGATGACAGCGGTTCTCGTCACGCTAACGTCCCGTTTCCTCGTCGCATTGTAAATCAGGCATGAGAGTATACCACCAGAGTATGCACGATAAAAAGTTTCTTATCGTCACATCACGCCGGCCGTGAGTTCGAAAAATTGAAAAAAAGACGCGACGTGACGACGATTTTCGTTTTTTGCTAAGCAATTCCCAGATTTTCAAGAAAGACATTGTCAAATTGAGTTTTTGTCGTAAAACAGCTAGCGGCAAGGTCAGCAGCGTTTCTCGTCAAGCTGACGTCTGGTTTTCTCGTCGCATTGTGAAACAGGCTTCACTCGAATCTCAATGGATCCATTGTGTCTATGAAATGGGACATATTCCCTGGGTTGATTCAATGGATATAGGTTGGGGTAAGTAACCGACCTCTTACAAAATTGAAATGGTAATAAATATATCAAAATTTCAAATTATTCGATAGTCAATCACTTCCCCATAATGCAACTTTAACTCTCAGCTTATAAGCTATTACGGTGTATAGTTTTATTGGGTTTTGATTGCTATTTGCAGAAACATATTGCACAGTTGTTTAGGTATTTACATTTTGCCTAAAATACATACTTCATGATTTAATTAAAAAGAAATTAAGTACCTACGAGATAAAGCATTATACTTTGTTATCAAATAAATATGCGGCAAATTTGGGTATTGGATAGGTGATAATTTATAATCAGTTTTGGTGAACATTTTCACACACAAATGCAATTAATGTTGAAAATATTACTACAAAAACATTTATTAGGAACAATAGATAAATCAAAAGCTTGATGTAGGTGTAAGTTGTGTTTATTTAAATGGAGTTATAAGAACTCTATAGCTACATATAATAGCAGAAGAATTTTTATTAACGATTCACTCACTGCCTATACACGTTCTCTTCTTGATAAGGCAAAACAGCTCAAACAAAAGAATATATGTCAATATGTTTGGATTAGTAATTCATCTGTGCTCATTAGAAGAAAAGAAGGGGAGAATGTAATCAGTAGGGCTAGAATTTTCATGCAAATGCATATTTTTTTTGAGAAACTTTAGAAACACAGGAATAAAATACAAGCACGAATCAATCAATTTGCTTTAAAATGGCATTTAATCGTTAGTGCATATTTTTGCATATTTTATTATAAATGCATATTTTACTTTTAATTGCATGTTTTCAATAATAAATGCATATTCGTGCATATTTTCGAAAAACAAAATAATCCTGAAGTAAAAAATGCACACGTGCCTTTAAATTTATACTTTAATCAGTTTCTGTGGACAACTTCCACGACAGCTTTCGTTCATATTCCAGTATTCCATTTTACACATGCATACGAGTTAGTCGGCATTTACATTGAAAGATTTTTCCAATGCCGATTTTTTTGTTGTTGTTGTAATCGTGTGAGAGAGAATGGAAAAATCTTGTGGAACATGTTGGCTGTCCCTCGAAATCTCACACGATTACAACAACAAAGAAAAATCGGCATTGGAAAAATCGGGCAATGTAAATGCGGACTTAGTTTTAGTTGTGTATATATGACAGCAGTTGTTTTTGTTCACATTTGTATTCACATATTATGTAATTTTGTGGTCTATTTATGATTTGAGTTTTCTTTGTTCTATTCTTAAGTTTCTGGATTTACTTTCATGTCGATGATCTTTTGTGAATTTTTGTATTTTTTTTTTTTAGATAAAAGATTGTATTAGATTTAGGATTGGCTTTAAAGTGAAATTGTAAGCAATTCAATTATTTAATCAAGCGATTAATTTGAGATCTGTAGTTAATTCAGAAACAATGCCGAAAGCGAAGCCGTCTGTAAATGAAAATCTGAAAAAATATGTTTCGAACAACTCGCACACTTTAACAACCGATGCAACAATTAATTTTTGTTAAATTGTGTAGCAAAAGTTTCTCCTCCGAGAAAAAAATTTCAAATTGACCAACCTGAAATCTATTAAACATACGGCACTGGGAAAACAATCTAGTAGTTCTGCAAATTCGCAGTCACATCACAACTCCTTTCGTTGAGAACACAAAACGATTTTAATATGGATTTAGCAAGCACAATAATCCCAATTTATTTTTCTGTTTTTATTGATATAATTTTATGTTCCTCGATAGTAAAGACCGAATTTGTTACATAAACCTTAATACTAAGTTTTTTTCCATACAAATGGTTCACAAGGGATATGGTTTTAAATGCATATTTTAGGTGCATATTTTACATTTTTAAGAGCATATTTTAAGCGCATATTTTGCATTTTTAAGTGCATGAAAATCCTAGCCCTAGTAATCAGAGTGGTTAGTTTTAAGGATTTTGATAAACTTGTAAATTGATTATAATTAAGTTATGAATAGTTCGAATTTAAATAATTTATCCTTAAGTCCTTATACTAACTCAATTGATAACAATGTTTCCTCTTCAATCCAAAATTTGAAATGTTTTTGCATTAATCATCAAAACTTATTAACTTTTTCTGGCTTTTCTGTAATCCATCAAAATATACGTAGCATTCGAACAAATTTTGATACTTTTCTAACTCATCTTGCTTCCTTAGTTAACTTACCAGATCTCATTTTTCTTTCTAAAATCTGGGTTTTTGATGATGAAGTTTCGAATTTCTCTATACCTAATTTTAATCTTGTTGCAGCTTGCAATAACACATATGCTGCTGGAGGAGTCGCAGTATTTTATAGAAATAATTTATCTAATATTACAGTTAAGAGTTTTAATTTGAACAGTGCTGACTTGATTAGTGCCAAGTGCGAAATTTCTGGTTTTAATTATTGTTTCCTCTGCGTTTATAGATTTCACTTTTGCTCACTTTATGCCTTTCTAGATGAAATCTCTGGCTTTCTTCAAAACCAGAAGTGCAAAAATCTAATTTTGGTCGGTGATTTTAACATTGGCCTTCTAACAGCCTAACCTGAAAGTGATAATTATTTATCGCTTATGTCTTCTTTTGGTTTGGTTAGTTTGCTGAATGAGCCAACGCGTGTAGTAAAAGATTCAAGTACTTTTCTAGATCATATACTTATAAGATTAAATAGAAGCAAGTCTACAGATTACAAAACGGCTACCTTTGTTCTTAATATAAATGATCACAACAATTCAGCCACATATTACTAATGAAATAACTGAAATTGATTACACTGCTCTTAAATTCGCCTTAGTTTTTGACAGTTGGGATGATGTCTATAGAGCCCAGAATCCATCTACCGCCTTTAAACTACTTCTTGATAAACTTCAATTTCGCTTACGGCCAATTTCTTCACAGAGTTATAATGCTAATACCGGTACTAGTCCTAAAATTAGTACTCAAATCGGTATCAACTCATTTCTTCACACAAGTTCTAATCCCTAGTCCTGTCAATTTGGTACCGAGTATCAGTTAGGACTTGGTACTAGCTGACTCCTCAAAATCAGCTAGTACCTGGTTTATATTCCAGTTGTTAGTACTCAAATCGGTACCAAATGATTTCTTCACATAAGCACTAAGCACTAGCTCTGTCAAGTTGGTACCGAGTACTATTTAGGACTCGGTATTAGCTAGGACTTTCAAATCGGCAGTCTAGTGGCGCTAATACCTGAATCAGAGAAATTTCATTAATTTTCTTCAATGTATTCGTTGCTGATTTTCGATATTTTTTTGGTTGTTGTTTATTAAATAGATGATAAATTCGGCTTTTATTGATTTTGTGGATTTTTTATTTTATTTTTTGTATGGTAGCTACATACCTAATGTATGTAGGTGTAGCATGTAGGTGTAGGTACGTATTTTGTAGTTGCCTTATAAGTGTAGGGACTGAATTTAATTTTTGTTGGTCGCAATTTAAAATATTTGTTTTGCAGTGCAGACTTCTTACTGACCCAGCTTTATTTTGGTACATTTTGAATTTTTTTCCAACTCCAACTTTACGTTCAACTGCACAGTGAAGAATAAGTGGATGACATAATGAGAACGGATATATGTATGTAATGTAGGTACTGCATGGACGTTAATGCAGTCGTAAAAGTTCATATGGCCACGGTTTATGGACATTAGCCGTGTTTTATTGGTAATTTTATAGCCAGCGCAGTAAAATTTCCCTTGGCAAACAAAAACAAAAACAGAGAGTGTCGATAAATTAGCCAGTAAAAGAGTGGATATAAAAGTGGTTATACATAGTTAGAACTTTGAAGATGAAGATGGCGCTCTTGAAAAGTATTCATGACTTGAACCTTAATGTTGTTTTTCACTCCCAAAATGGATGTGATCTATGATATTTGTAGTTTGGTGGAGACAAAATGGATGTGATCTATGATATTTGTAGCGAACACAGCCAAAAGTTGCTAAAGCGTTTTATTGGTACTTGATTATTGCGCTAGCTATAAATTACCAATAAAACACAGCTATTATGTCGAGACACAAGGTCATATCCAAAACGATTAATAGTGTCGTAGTTTGTAGACAGTTTCGACAAGCTATTAAAATGGCCTTCAGCACATATCAGAAAATTTGCAGATATGCATTGTTGTTTTTGCATTAGCTGTTTTAATAAGGGATTAAAACAAAAACCAAACCTATCCTGATAGCTCTGGATAGTTCCCCGAACGCAACCAATGCATTGCATAAACCGTACATGAAGGGTGTGTTTCTTTATTTTTTCCGGATAAAGAATAGAAAAGACGGAAAAGGCAAAATATCTACCCAGAATATCCAGAATCGAATAAATAAAGAAACAGATCTTAATTGAAGGAATATCCAACTATCAGCTGTTTGTTTTCATGTTAAAAAATCATTTTGCGATTATTTGTGATAGAAGAAACAAATAATTATTTGTTTTGCAAATTGTAAATTAATTTTACGCGCACGCATAAGCATCATGAAGATACAAAAATAATTATCACAAAAACATATGCTCACCCATTTCCATTTCATTAAATGCAGACAATATAACAATACCTAATTGTAACCAATGAAAAAAATGAAATGTATCTGTCAAAGTAGAGAATATTCCATTTACACTAGCTCTTGAGTAGGAACAGAAAGAACGCATTCCAATAATTCTAGAACGAATAAAGAAACAACAAAAAAGTATATCCGGAATATTCCAGAGGATAAAGAAACGCAAAAGCGCTGTTCCAGATATTCCGAATATTCGGAATAAATAAAGAAACACACCCGAAATGCACACAATAAAGGGCATTGCTCCAAGCCTGTCGCACACATACCTGCACAGAAAAATGTCCAAAACTACACGCAAAAAATAACACACAATGTTCTACTTCAATCAAATGCTTCATCTGGAAGCTGATTCAGAACAGAGCACCACGGATCACTCCTGCAAATATCGGTTGGACTTCATTGGCATTCGTCATCTTCCTACTCTCTATCTAGCAACGACGGCCGTTTTGCTATTAATTGCGTAAATTAAAGACCGGAAAATTGCTTACGTCACTTCCGAGTGACAAATTTCAAAGTTAATGCTCTATGGGGAGAGATAGTCATCGCAGAATGGATATTTTGTCCTCTTTTTGTTAAAATAAACATAATCCCTTCGAAATAAAAATAACTCAGTCAAATAAATATCAAAATAATATTAGAAATGCCAAAATATTGTCAAAATCAGAATTAGACCAGTTTTAGACGTATTAAGTCCTAGTACCGCTTGTTGTATTTAGATCCGGTACTAGTGATGTAAAGAAATGCTCAGGTACTTACTTTTCGTTAGGACCGAGTTCCAGAGCTAGTACCTGGTCTAGCTGGACTGGGTACTAGGCTGGCTTAGTACTTCTGTGAAGAAATTGGGCGTTAGAGTCATCTAGCAAGAAGATTAAAAAACGTCAGAGAAACAAACATTTTAAACAATGGATGTCAGATGCTCTTTTGAATAAAATCCAAAAGAAAAATTACTTAGTTAAGTGCTCTAAGAAACATCCTAACAACTCTAGACTGAAAAAGTGTTACGAAAAGTTGTGTGAAGAACTTAAAAATGAAATACCTTTTCAAAGAGATACTTACTTTAGTAATAAGTTTATTCAAAATATGGGTAATTCCAAAAAAGAATGGCAGGTAGTTAATGAAATTCTAAACAAAAACGAGTTTAACTCAGATATCGTAGTCAGTATAAATAATTCGTCCTTTTCTGAGCCTTTTGAAGTTGCCACTGTTCTTAATGATTATTTTTCAAATATAACAAGTACTATTCGCACCACAACAATTAATAATTCGTCTGCTTGTCAATGTGGCCATACCAATGCCTTTGAGCCCATTCAAAGTCAAACTTTTTTTATGGAATTTCTTTCAGTTATACAGTTATACAGTCACTAAAAAATTCTAATTCTAAGTCGTGCGATAATATTTCTATTAAACAATTAATCGCCCTATATCCCTTTTATCAGTCTTTTCAAAAGTTTTTGAAAAGGGGATCAAGTCTAGGATGATGTCTTTTCTAGATAAAACGAATTTTTTCAGTGACTCACAGTTTGGCTTTAGAAGTGGTATATCTACCGAAGCTGCGTGAAATTTATAGAAGTCTTAATGAATCTGTTGTACCAGCTACACTTTTTATTGACATAACCAAAGCTTTTATCAAACTATGATCTTACTGAAAAATAATTAATTCCTTTAGTTTAAATCTTTCGATTTGTTACTCTTATTTTTTCTCCATATTAATTTGTATTATGATTTTTATTTTTGTTTACCTATTTTTTTAAATTTATAATTTAATCTTCTTATCGCATCCCCATCGATAATTTATCTTTTATGTAGTATAGTACTTTCGCTTCTTGGCTTCGGCCAACAGATTGTATTTAACTGTTTAATTTTTGAAAATCCTAAATAAATGTATATATTTTGTATATAACTATGGATCTAAGTTTGTATAGTTTTAAGAATTTTCAAATGAAATAAAGCAATAATATAAAAAAAAGGCCTTGTTGTATAGCTACTCTTTTTTTCTCTTCTGGTGCTTTGGGCATTATATGGATGACCTCTCTATTAATCATTTCCAATGCCAAGTCTCTATCTCTACTATAAGTTTAATAACATCAATTCATCCAATCGCTCCTCACCAGCCTTGTTGCAAATATACCATTTTAATTTTTTCCTTGCAGGCTTGCAGCCACAGAAACGGAAGGAGTCGAGTTGCACCAAAAATCAGCATTTCCAAAAGGATTTTTTTTCGTTGCAAAAATTTTAACTTTTCTAGTAATAAAGATATCATTACAATCTTTAATCTATAAATTTGACAAATTTTAACAAAATTTTTAAAAATGGCTTACAAGTTGTTTCAGTATCTTTTGATGAATTTATTTTTATTTCAGAAAAGAAATTAGCAGAAGGTTTTATTTCGAAACAAGCGGTCAATTTCACAATAGACGTTTTTTTTGCAAGCCCGGAGGGATTTAGTTGAAAAAAAAACTACATCGGGAATTAGCGACGCTATTACAGAAACAAAACTGAGTTTCCATACAAACTATCGATAACAAGTATGCAATTCACGTCAGTAGCACAGTTTTTCTTCCTGCTAAGGTGCCAGCTTAGAGGATATAAAATAGCTGCTTTTTCCATTTTGTATTAACTAGAAACTAATTAAAAAGAAACAAAACTTGAAAATATAACCAGCAATTTCACAAACAAAGCTGATAATTTTGACGTTTCATTAAAAAAGATATACAATATGACAGTTTAGTGCTCAATCATCATCATCGTCGGCTCGACAACCGGGGTCCGGTCCTGGCCTCCTTCAACAAGTCTCTCCACCCATCCCGGTCTCGAGCCGCCGCCATCCAGTTGCGCACCCCAAGGCTCCGGGCGTCCTGGTCTACGCCATCTCTCCAGCGCAAGCATGGTCTACCACGCTGTCGTCTACCATAGAATGTACCACAAAGAACTTTCCGAGCAGGTTCCTCTTCGCTCATGCGAGCTAGGTGCCCTGCCCACCGGAGTCTACCGAGCTTAATTTTTGTCACGATATCTGCTTCAAGGTAGATTGCGTACAATTCATGATTGTACCGTCTCCGGAATCGTCCTTCCTCACATATGGGGCCAACAATTCTCCTTAAGACTTTTCTCTCGAACGCGGCTAAGAGGTCGGAGTGCCTTTTGCTAAGCACCCAAGTCTCGGATCCATATGTGAGTACTGGCAGGACCATGGTCCTGTACAGCAGCAGTTTTGAAGTTATGGTGAGATTTCTGGATTTGAAGAGCTTTGACAGACTATAGTAGGCTCTGTTGGATTTGAGAAGCCGCCCGCGTATTTCTTCTTCTATATTGTTATCGGCTGCTACTATTGACCCAAGGTATTTAAAGGATTGCACCACTTCAAATTCGTGCTCCGCTACCTTGATTGTTTGACCAACTGTTCCTCTCGCATTCGACGCCACCATGTACTTTGTTTTACCTTTACTAATGTGCAGCCCCAGATTTTGTGCCGCCTGCTCGATCTGGATGAAGGAATCATGTACAGCTTGCTCAGTTCTTCCGATGATGTCGATGTCGTCTGCGTAAGCCAGTATCTGGCTGGACCTGTTGACGATGGTCCCTCTTGTTGCCGTGCCAGAGTCACGGATTGCTTTCTCCAACGCCAGGTTGAAGAGGAGGCAGGCCAAACCATCCCCTTGTCGGAGTCCATTAAAGATGTTGATTGGTTTGGATAGCAATCCGGCTATTTTTACTTGGCTTGTTACGTTGGTCATGGTCAACCTACATAGTCGTGTCAATTTATTTGGGATGCCGAATTCTCTCATGGCTTTGTAAAGTTCTACCCTGGCTATGCTATCGTAGGCGGCCTTAAAGTCTATAAACAGTTGGTATGTTGGGATGTTAAATTCTAGACATTTTTCCATCGCCTGCCTAAGGGTAAAGATCTGATCAGTTGTTGATTTGCCTGGAATGAAACCACACTGATATTGTCCGATGATGGTTTTAGCGTATGGGGTTATCCGGTCTTATAGGATAGAGGAGAGTATCTTATAGGCGGTACTCAACAACGTGATACCTCTATAATTGCTGCACGTTGTGACATCTCCCTTCTTATGTATGGGGCAAATGATACCTTTTCGCCAGTCTTCTGGAATTTCTTCATGCTCCCACACGTGCACTATAATCTCATGAATTGCTTGACGTAAAGCTGGCCCACCGTGTTGAAATAGTTCGGCTGGTATACCATCGGCTCCCGGGGCTTTGTTTTTCTTTAGCCGGCCTATAGCCTTCTCAACCTCTTCTATGCTTGGTGGCGGCAACATAGGGTACTCTTCTTGAAGTAGTGGAGCCTCCACTTCTGCAGTGAGCTGACCATTTAGCAATTCATTGAAGTACACTTCCCATCGCTCCAGTATGCTTTGAGGATCGGTGATCAGATTTCCCTCTCCGTCCTTGCAGTATGTGCAGCGTGGTGTGTACTGCGTCATGTTTCGGACGGATTGGTAGAACTTCCGCGCCTGGTGCGGACCTCGCTCTCGGCTTTTTTCTATTTCACAGATTATGTTCTTCTCCCAGGCTGATTGTTCGTAGTAAGTCTCTTTTTCTTCGTCTGAGGACTCCTCCGTAGGTCCGTGAACGTTAATGAAGCTGATGTTCTTAAATTTGCCTCGCACGCGTAGGGTGCATAGCCTTTCGCTTATAGCGTTAAAGCCGATGATGGCAGACTTCATTTTTTTGCCGACTAGGAAGCCTACCCCGAGCACATGGTGTTTTGTATGACAGCTGTAGTATAAGTCATAATCTTTCTTCTGTAGAGCACCATTCCCTGTCCATCTTATTTCTTGAAGTGCTGTTATGTCAGCTTTATATTTTGACAGGGCATCGGCTAGCTGCTGAGCAGCTCGAGCTCTATAGAGCGATCGTACGTTCCATAAGAAAATTCGTAAATCGTTATTCCGTTTTCTTTGCGTGGGTTGTCGTCGTGAGATCAGTCTGTTTCCGAGGCTTGTTGCTGGTCTCGTAATTCTTCTTGTTTTACGGAACAGGGAATTAACCTGTTGCCAACCTGTGGAACCAGCCTGATCATATTAGCCAAACCTTTTTAAAGGCTTGTTTCTAGCGGCCGCCGCGAAGAGGCTATGATCACACTTCCACCAGTCCGAATAGTTACGGCACGTGCATGTTTTCGTATGCTACATGTTATTCCCCCTATTCGGCTGATGGCTGACCGCCTGTTGTTGTCACAAATTTTCATTCCGATATTAGACTTTGTATAAACAACATCTAGTTTATGATATATTAAAATAAATATATCCTTTTTTACAAAATACAATAGACTCTAATATTCCTAATCGCTAATCTCTGAAAGTTCTTAACCGATTGCCTTAAAATTTTGGCACACCATTCCATCCGAATACGCGCGTGTTTATATATACTTTTTTCTTAAAAAAAAACAACGGGATATGTTGGGCATTAAAACAACACCCGCTTTATACTTTATATTATATAAGCAATACAGGAACTTTATTAATCAGAAAAATTCTAAATTATGTGTCAAAAAAATTGAGAAAGAAAAATTTAATTCAATTTTTAAGGAGGAAAATTTAAATTTTAATATGGATTTTACAGCACAAATCTACAACGAAGCATTAATTATAATTGAAGATTTGTGCTTAGAAATCTCGAATAAATGTCAAATACAGTTGGGAATGACCGAATCGATCAGCTGCTGCTTTGTTTGATCTACAAATGCGTCGTGAACAACAATTGCGTCGTGAACAACTGATGTTCTATTTTCATATGTATGTATGTGCAAACTAATATCCCTAAGCTAAAGCCGGAGCAAAAAGACGTTTACAAAAAAATAAGGCAGGCTGTCAATAACGGGCCAGGAGGAACTGATAAAACATTCCTAATAAAGTTGGTTTTGGCAGCAATTCGATCCCAAAATGACATAGCCTTAGCCCTTGCGTCGTCCGGAATTGCTGCAACATTGTTACCAGGTGGACGAACTGCTCATTCCGCTTTAAAATTGCCACTGAACACGCAATTTATTGAAAATCCCACAAGCAACATTTCTAAAGCATCCAACATGGGAAATGTATTACAGGAATGCAAATTAATTGTATGGGATTAGTGCACTAAATGTATTAGTATTTATTATTGCTTAAATTTAATTTTCGTGCAGCGAAACGGGAGGGTAATAGATTAATTTTTAGTTTTGAAGGTTTCATTGAAACAACAACCACTTGAGTGAGCTACCACCAAGTCATTATAGGCTGGAGTTATAGCTATTTTACGACTGCCAGACCGATCATCAGACTCCTCTTAGTGGTGGAGTATTATGTTTAATTTTATTTGAAAAACTTCTTGCCTCAGCTGAGAGTTGAACAAAGACCAAGCGTCTTCAGAGCCAATCGCACTACGCGTTGCGCTACCGAAGTCACGTGCTCAGGTCTTTAATTTTTAGTCTTTCAATTACACTGGAAAAGCTGATGGAGTGATTCTCTTTTGTGAAGAAGGAAATATGGCATGGATAACTTAAAATTTAAAAAGCAGAGGTTTAGAATTGAAAATATGTAGATTCACTGGGGAAGATAATTAACAAAAATGTACTCTGTGAAAGTGAAAAATATAAATATCTACCTACATTCCCGTTTTTAAAATTTTATTTATAAACTTTAATTTTTTTTCTTTTTAAAACCATTTGAATTAGAAAATAAAAATAATGGATCCGTATGAATTAAAAAAGAAAACAATGCAATCAATTAAAAAGTTTGTGGATGCAAAAAGTTATTTTTCGGAGGTCCGACAAAATGTCATACGGATGGACGATTGAAATAAATGAAAGTAAAAACTGATTGGAGAGGCTGTTATAGAATGTTAATTAATTTGTTTTTTTTTTTTATTTAAGATGTACCAAAGAAAATAGCCCGTTTGAAAAAAAAGAGTTGAACAAAAATTTTAGTAACAATGAGTCACTGGATGTTTTAAAAATTCAAAATTTATTTGAAAATGAAGACGTTGAAGAAATGTCAGATGTTGTTTCTCTTTGCGAAAACAAAACTTAAAATATAGAAGAAAATTCAGAATATGAATAAAATTTATTAAATGTTACCAAACATTTTAAAAATACTGATTTTAAAAGATTTTACTGATATGAAACGTGAAGTTATGAACCTCTCGCTATTTCAACTTAATGTTAAATAACGGCTAAGTTAAATTTACGCCCAGCGAAGCGGGCGGGTAACAGCTAGTTAACTACATAAATAATAAATAACTTGGGAAATTTATAATTGATGTATTTTTTTTTCTTTAATTAAACACAAATTTTTAACAAAACCAGCCTTTTGGCATGTGATTGTTTATGTGAGGATCAAAATTCCGACGTTTTGTACACAAAAGTGGTTCAATGCGCTTGTTAACTTTCTTG
Organism: Leucozona laternaria; assembly: GCA_932273885.2. NCBI lineage: Eukaryota > Metazoa > Arthropoda > Insecta > Diptera > Syrphidae > Leucozona > Leucozona laternaria. The sequence continues at coordinate 27,219,210 of OW026366.1, read as the reverse complement.
TAAGTTTCTCCATTTTTGAAAAAATTCGTTCTCTCTTTGGTGTTCTGACAGGTTTTACACATTTTGGTGAAAAAAGATACCAAACAGACATAATATCATCCTCATCATCACCAGAGTTATCTTCATGGTAAGCATATCACTATCGCATTGGTACAATATTGTTTGGTTAAATTTGGATATCAGATAAGATTGAAAAGTCTTACCTGTAGCATCAATATACACAAGCGTCTCCGCTCTTTTTTCGCACTGAATTATAATAGCAGTCTCGGCTAGCTATTAATTTTCTTTGTTTGGAATCAAAACACCTGTAACCTTCTCGTTTGTTCCCCATATCCAACAAATATCATTTTAACTGACTTTAAGTCCCACTTTCTTCTTTTCTGCTTCGGCACATGAATCATGCAAGATGTTCCAAAAATTCGCATGTAACTTAAATCGACCTTTTTTCATGCCCATATTTCTTCCGGATTTCGGTTCTGAATTACGGAGATGGTTGATTATAAATATAGGTACAGCGGTATTCACAGCTTCTGCCCAATACGATTTGTCCAGCTTGGCATCAATTATCAGACATCTTGCTCTTTCAACTATGGTTCCGTTTTTTCTCGGCCAAACCATTTTGCTGAGGCGTGTAAACGTTTGAGGTTTGATGTATGTTACCAGATTTCTTGCAGAATCATTCAAAATCTTTATTAATGTATTCACTTCCATTATCAGTTCTTATAATTTTGATTTTCCGTTCCAATTGATTTTCCACAAGCTGTTTAAATTCTTTGAATAATTCGAATACTTTTGATTTTGACTTCAAGAAATAAACGAAAGTCTTATGATAAAAATCTGAAAGTCAAGAAATATCTAGCACTTTGTTTCCATTGGACCGCACAAGTCCGAATGAACTAGATCCAATAAATTTTCTGCCCAGGATCCAATGTGCTTGAAAGGTAGTTTAGTTTGTTTGCCTTTAAGACATACCTCACATTTTCTTAAAACGTCGACCACAGATTAGCCACATGAAGATGAGAATGTTTCGTACGTTTCACCCTCCAAAACCCATTTGTTTACATTGTTGTATTTGTAATTTCTTCCCGCGTCGATGAATAGATGTGAATTGCAACAACAATTTAATCAGGTCTGTGAAGATCCCTACTGTCTATGTGTTAGGTTTTTATGCACACATTCTCATTTTTTATCTGCTAACTGCCAGTTCAAGCTTGTAGGCAAATTAAAATGGCTGCCGGGGATTCTCATCTTCATGTGGCTAATCTGTGACGTCGACATCTTCGATGGATGCGATACCATTGGCTTCCATTGACTTCCTTCATTTTACAAAGGTCAACGCAATTGATATGACCCAACCTTCGATGCCATGTCATGAGATTCAACGATCGTTTGGCAATCATACAAGACGGAGTTTCATCTTGAAGTTCATAAACTCCACCGACATCTTTGTTTTCATTTGTAGCCCCTTTTCTTTGTTGAAAATCCTGCAGCCATCTTTGTTGAAGATAATTTCGTTCTTGTTTTCGACTATTTGAGACACATATAAAAGATTCGTAAAACTTGTCTTACTTCGAACTCTTTGCCATGCATTTCCAACGTTAGATCGCCTGAGCCTGCCTCATTTAGTTTTTCATTATTGGCAGTAACTATAGGCGTGTTTTTTTGCAAGTCCAAATGGATTTGTCGAAAAAAAAACACCATCGGAACTAAGAGTGTTACACGTAAATACAACAACAACTTAAATCCATATGGACTTAGCTAAGTCCAGATAATTATCGGGACTTAAGTACTGTAAGTAAGAAGTTCCTAAGTCCCGATGTCGTTTTTTTTTTCAACAAATCCATATGGACTTGCAAAAAAACAGCCCTTATATTTATCTTCAATTATTGATGATTTTTCAACATTTTGATAATAAGCTTTTGTTGGAAGTTATGTGTTGTGAAGCCCCGCTGTCGATATTTCATTCGAGCTTTGAGCTAAACTATGTCTATGTCTATGACGCGCATTTAGCCTCGCGTGAATGAAGTACAAAAGAGAAAGAAAGAACGAAAAGATGAAACAGAAATAAATCATTCTGAATACGCACGGGTAGAAATTTCCTTGCGTGTTTTGACGGTTCTCTTTCTACCCTCTTTGTTTTTTGGATTTGGTTTATTTCATTTTGGATGTTGATGAATGAGCACAGACTTTTTGTTGAAAATAATAGCCGTGTTCCATTGGGCCTTGCAAAGTACTTTTTAGTACTTCCCAGTAGATGATGAATGGAATGTTTTCATTTTGCCAAAAGTTAAATCTAACCTCAATATCAGTTTAATTTCGGTTGTTTGTTTTTGTATTTTACTTTTAATTAGAAATATGTCAACAACAATAATCTACTACGTAATTTCTTTTGAATGGTGATGTCTTTTTCTTGTTTGGAAACATTCTGTGACTAGATTAATGAACTACTTTGAACTACTTCGACCACAGAGTAGAAGTAGTTGACTGCAGCAAGAAGTACTTGGCAGTAGATACTGGAGCCCAAAGGAACACATTTAATACTGGGCAAAGAAGATAAAATGAAAAACCTGTCAAATAAACGCGCAGTACTAAAATGAGAAAAAGGCTTCGTGTAATAACCACAGATTAGCCACATGAAGATGAGAATCCCCGACAGCCATTTTAATTTGCCTACAAGCTTGAACTGGCAGTTATCAGATAAAAAATGAGAATGTGTGTATAAAAATCTCACACATAGACAGTAGGGATCTTCACAGACCTGGTTAAACTGTTGTTGCAATTCACATCTATTCATCGACGCGGGAAAAAATTACAAATACAACAATGTAAGCAAATAGGTTTTGGAGGGTGAAACGTACGAAACATTCTCATCTTCATATGGCTAATCTGTGGTAATAACATGCGCGTCACGGAATGAATGTTCAAAAGAAAATAACCAAGAGTTGCGGGTTAAACTCAGGTGCCAGTTATAGCTATCATTGAAAACCATCATTGAAAGTTTCAATGATCTATTTTGAGGCATTTAGGAAGCGAAATCGATAATTATTTTGATGCCAGTATAAAGGCGATGACTTTATTATTAATTCTTGCCAAAAAAAAATTTCGTTTCAGCCCAACCGTTCACATAAATTGACTTTTATTATTTCAATGATTGAACTAGCTTACCAATGATCATTGAAATCTTAAAAGTCATCTTATGTTTAAAGTTGGGCCAAAATTAATTTCTTTTTTGGCAAGTAATATTAATTAAGGCACTACCTTTATATTGGCATCAAAATAATCACTGGTTTTTTAGGTTGAACTGCCTCAAAATCAATCATTAAAGTTTTCAATGATGGTTTTCAATGAAAGCTATAACTGGCGCCTCAGGCTCCATGTAATACCGGACTATGTACATGATCCATTAAAAGCATTGAAAACATTTTTTGCCTCAGGCTTCATGAATGAATTCTTTTTGTACCAATCTTTAGCCAGATGTCCCTTTTTGTTGCATTCGTAACATCGAAAATTTGATTTTGTGTTGTTTTGTCTTGTTACCCTTCTTTTAAGCTCCAAAGAAAACATTTGCCTGCTTATTCTTCTGGTAATCAAAATCCATTAGTTTTGATTTTACATATATCTTCACCAGTTATGTCCTTTCCACTACTTTCGATACCCATTATAAAAGGTTTGAAATCATCTGTTAAACCTGCAAGGATTATAGCACCAACCCATTCTCCAGGTATATAGGAAATTTAATTCTTCCTAGTTTATTAGACGTGCCTATAATTTCATTTAGGTACTCGGTCATGGAGTCACAATTTTCTTGACGAATGGATATAAGTTCTCTTAACAGTGCAACTTTTCTTGATAGTACATTGTCTTCATAGAGCGTTTCCAATTTTGTCCATATATTGCAGATGCAGATATATCATTCTGAATATGAACGTATGGAGTCATATACTAAGAACAATTTTTGCCTTCGCCTTCCTGAGCTCTTCATCATCCTTTTCAGTGACTGGAACTATTATACACTTATGAAGATCATTCAGCTCTAGAATATTCTCCATAGCAAGTTTATTTTTTATTTATTTATTCTGCATAGCAAATTTTTCCATCCCGATTTCAACATTTCCGTCTGTATAGCCATTTTTACAACGAATGTAAATATTTCAGCACCAGATTAGCCATATGAAGATGAGAATATTTCGTACGTTTCACCCTCTAAAACCCATTTGTTTATATTAGGTGTGTTCTTTTGGGCTCCAGTATCTACTGCCAAGTACTTCTGGCTGCAGTCAACTACTTCTACTCTGTGCGTGGTGAAAGTAGTTAAAAGTTCATTAATCTAGTAACAGAATGTTTCCAAACTAGAAAAAGACATCACCAATCAAAAGAAATTACGTAATAGATTATTGTTGTTGACATTTTTCTAATTTTAAAGTAAAATAAGAAAACAAAACCGAAATTAAATTGATATTGAAATTGGATTTTACTTTTGGCAAAATGATAGCATTCCATTCATCATCTACTGGGAAGTACTAAAAAGTACTTTGTAAGGCCCAATGGAACACGGCTATTGTTGTATTTGTAATTTCTTCCCGCGTCAATGAATAGATGTGAATTGCAACAACAATTTAACAGGTATCTGAAGATCCATACTGCCTATGTGTGACGTTCTTATACACACATTCTCATTTTTATCTGAAATCTGACAGCTCAAGCTTGTAGGCAAATAAAATGGCTCAGATTACCCACATGATGAGAATCCCCGGCAGCCATTTTAATTTGCCTACAAGCTTGAACTGTCAGATATCAGATACAAAATGAGAATGTGTGTATAAAAACCTCACACAGTAGGGATCTTCAGACACCGGTTAAATTGTTGTTGCAATTCACATCTATTCATCGACGCGGGAAGAAATTACAAATACAACAATGTAAACAAATGGGTTTTGGAGGGTGAAACGTACGAAACATTCTCATCTTCATAGGCTAATCTGTGACTGAAACAAGAAACAAAATCACTAGCCTACATTTAAATTGTTTGTGTAATCTTCTTTCAGCCCACGTACATCCCACCATAACCTATCTGCTCCCGGGTGAAAGGAGAAGGAGACTGTTTGCAACCAACCCTTATCGACATTGTGTTGAATCAGAGTTACCATTGCCTAGTTGATGGGAATTCATATGGCATTTTCTTTGGTTTTTGCTATGTAACTTTCAGGATTTAAGATTTTTTAGAGCTTTCGAAAGCAATATTTTTGTGAGATTTGCGGCAATTTTAAATGCTCACTACGGCAACCATTTGAGAGCTTTAAAATGTAGATAGCTTATTGAAATCCATAATAGTATGGGTGAAAGGCAAATATCCTTTCTTCCCTGTACTGCACATTCAAATTGAACAGAGTATAGCTTCTGGAGAAAAAGAACTAATGCTTTGAACCCAACACGTTTTATTTATAATCCTGTTTAAATCACGCCTGGGCCCATAACCTCTTGAGACTTAATGGAAACACAGGATATATATTTTATATAAATGTGTTTATTATAACAGTGTTTTGAATAGAATGATAAAACAAAAAAATAATAAATATTAAAAGCTTTTCCAGGCTAACATAAAAATATCGAATCATGAAGATGATAAAAGTAACAAGTATTCTTATTATTTCAACAATTCTGTCGTTTAAGAAATATACATAAATGGATGTCTGATCGCCGCCATAGTAGGTAGGTATATAAATGTTTGGTATTTAAGCCTAGTACGCTGCTGATGCGAAACGAAAAATCCCATACAAAAATGACACAACGAAATCATAAACGAAAAATTTCGTCCTCCTTTTCGTTTTGCAGTACGCTGTTCGATGAGCGAAATTGATGATTGTAGCAGATTATTTGGAGAGGTCTCCGCTCTTTTTCGCACTCAATTAATTGCCCGGGACATTAATTGTGTGCGGAAAAGTGACATTTGAGGTTGGTTCGTGTTTGTATTTGTTGTTTCTTTCAATACAACATGGCTTTCTGTGATTTTTTTGCGCTTGTGTTTGTTTTTTTTTTTTGCTAATGGTGACGCTTTCAATTGTCATTTTTTCGCTGAGGTTTTCGTAAGCATTTCGCTGTCGTGTTGGAGACCACCGAAAAATTTCGTTTCGCATCAGCAGCGTACTAGGCTTTAGGGTCTAAAGTTTACTTTACTTGAGTACTTCAACTTCAAAACGTTATGCCCATTCAGTTTTAAAACTTTTAATAATGCAATAATTGCACTCAAAAGACTTCAAGAATCCAAAGAATGTAAAAGACTTGAAACAGTCTTTTAACTGCTAAAAATGATTGCATTATTAGATTCCAAAATTGAAATACGAAAGTTTTGCATTCTTTTACAACTCTGAACTGCATATATTCACAACGCTTCAAACCTCTCTTTGGCCTAGGGTTATTGAATTCTTTTACATTCCCAGATATTCTTCTCACTACTATATCACAAAATAATCCTTAAACTAATGCCTGTCTTCATTTTAATAACATTTTGCGTTTAATATGAATAGAGATCTATGTAGGTATGTAAAGCCACTATGTTAAATTCTTTTTACTTTTTAATTTAAATTAAATATTTGCATAATGATTGCATTACATAAATGACAAAACATTTTATCATAAAAGAAAAATTTCGTTCAGCTTTTTTTTTATGTCGTACGGTGTTCGACGAGCGAATTTGATAATTGTACCAGATTATTTGAAGAAGTCATCGCTCTTTTTTCTTTGGAGGTGATAAGCCATGGTGTAAAGAACACACATGGTATGATATTCAATTATTCAGTTAATTGCTTCACTCGGTGACATAGCCGTGTTCCTTTGGAGGTGGCGTAGTATTTATGAGTACTTTGCTAGCCATTTTGAATGAACCGCACAGAATTTATTTCCCTACAAATCTCATCTACTCGCCATGAGAGCACGAGTAGTTAGTAGTACTAGATTATTGTTTGCATCTCCCCATGAGTAGTTCGCAACCTCCAAAGGAACACGGCTTACATGCATGATAGAGATAGGATAACAACATGCGCAATATAAGCCGTTTTTCTTTGGAATTGGCAAAATACTCATGAGTACTTTGCTACCCATTTAAAATAAAACGCACATATTTGGTTTTCCTACAAAGTACTTGCAAGTACTTCGCCACCTCCAAAGGAAAACGCCTATCATTGAGCATTCCAAACACAATAAAATTGTTCCACTTATTTTTGTTGCTAGTTATAAGTATTGAGAATTTTATAGCCGAAACAAAATAAAAGAGGAATGCCAAAATCGCAAAAATCGCGAGTAGATGAGATTTATGGGGTCAATTCTGTGCGAAATGACATAATATGCCCAGCGGAAAAGTATTCGCTAGGTCCTCATCATTAAAGCCTAGTACGCTGCTCGTGCGAAACTAAATTTGTCGGTGGTCTTCAACACGACAGCGAAAAGCTTTCGGAAATCACCAGTGTCACCAATTGTAAGAAAAAAAACAAAGGCAATAGTAGGCAATTGGTGTCACTTTCAATTGTCATTTTTCCACTACGCTTTCCGTAAACATTTCGTTGTCGTGTTGGAGCACACCGGAATATTTCTTTTCGCATCAAAAGCGAACTAGGCTTACAAACTTAAACTTGCTGGAAACTCCAATTTCCCACGTGTGAAAGGGCTCATTCCCTTGTTTCCTGAACTTCTAAGAATATTGTAATAGAATATTATTTTAATTTACCCAGCAGTAGACTATTATACCATTCGCAGCTTTCATTTTCCAAACCCTCCCATCAGCCAACTCTGCACAACTGTCAAACATCGTCGAATTTTTTTTAATCGGATTTGTTCTCATTTCGGAACTTCCTACCTAAACTGCATTTCAATAAGAAAAATCACGCAAAAATAAGTGCCATTCGAACAAAGAAAAGTACATATTCAATTTAAAAGGCACATTAAAAACAAAAACGCTAAATCATTTCCCAATATACCTCATCTTTATTTTTTTTATACAACCGCATTTAGTTGAAAATAGAAAAGAACATAAAAAGTGCTGAAAAAAAAATTAATAGAAAAAATGATTATCACGGTGAAAAATTTACAGCAACAAACATTTACAATTGACATCGATCCCCAAAAATCGGTCAAGGAATTGAAAGAAAAAATATTCACAGACCGCGGCAGCGAATACGTTGTAGATAGGCAGAAGCTTATTTATGCTGGCGTCATCCTGGACGATGAGAGAACCATCGAGTCATATTCTGTCGATGAGAAAAAATTTATTGTTGTGATCTTGAAGCGTGATTACCCGGCAAAGAAAACAGATGAACCGGAAGCTACAAGTTCCAAGGAGGAAGCTAAATCCAGCGAACCACCTTCACCGCAGAAAAAGACCGCTGAAACAGCTGCCCCCAGCAAGCCGACACCGCAAACCGTCGAAGCCAAGAGCACTGCAAGTCCCCAAAAGACCCCAGCTGCTGTTCCAGTTTCCGTTGCACCGGCCTCTGTGCAGGCTACAGCCGAGTCCACTCTACTAATGGGCGACGAATACAACCAAATGGTGGACTCGATCATGCAAATGGGATACACTAGGGAGATGACAGAAGCCGCCTTGGCGGCCAGCTTTAACAATCCAGACCGTGCAGTTGAGTACTTGCTCAGTGGAATTCCACCCGAAGCTTTGGTGGACAGCGAGTTGAATGCAACACCAAGTGCAGAGTTGAGAGCTGCCGCTGCAGCAGGCCAGCGTTCATCTGCAAACGAGAGTAGCGTCGCCGAGGACTCGTTGGAGTTCCTCAGGAATCAGCCGCAGTTCCTTCAAATGCGGGAGCTGGTACACCAGAACCCGGAACTGCTTAACGCTGTGCTCCAACAGATCGGTCAGTCGAACCCGGCATTATTGCAGCTTATCTCAGAGAACCAGGAAGCATTTTTGAACATGTTGAACGAACCGCATGAAGCAGACAACCCAACTTCGGCAACCAGACAAGCAACAGGAGAGGGAGTTCGCGCAGCTGTAGCTGAATCCGTAGCCTCGGCTGAGCCCTCTGAGCGAACCAGGGCCGGAGCCGCAGCTTCGGGCGACGGCGGAGAAAACGTATCGCCTGTCATTCAGATGACTGCTCAGGACCGCGAGGCCATTTCAAGGCTCAAGGCGATGGGCTTCCCGGAACACTTGGTCCTACAGGCGTACTTCGCGTGCGAGAAGAATGAGAACCTAGCAGCTAACCTGCTTATATCGTCCAATGACGATTAGGAAGAACAACCAGCCAATCACAAATCTCTACTCAACGTTTATTTTTTTTAGTTTGTCATAATGTTTCTGCACTTTGTTGTTGATGAGTTCGCCACCTATTCCTATTTTTTTTTAAGTAGGTATGGCCTATGCTAATCTTATGCTAACAATCTGAAATCTGATAGTTCGATTCTTTTACAGATAAAAAAAATAATTAAAACGAAAACTGATATATCAAAATATATGATCTTTCTGCCTCTAAGGGCTTTAAATAAATGTTTTTTTTTTTTATTTCTGACTAAGTATGTGGTTATAATTCTGAATAAGGGTGTGGTTATAGTCTGGGAGGTGATCATAATGTTACCATTTAAAGTCAAACATTGACTAAGCCGTGGTAGGTTTTGTTCAGGTTTCTGTGGTCAGAAACGACCACATCCGGTTGCATTTTTTTACTGAAGGAATTTCTATAAATGGGGTATCAAAAGAAAGCTTAGACTTATCCTTAGGGCCTGTATTACGAATTACGAAACGAAAGGCAAAAAAAATGATAACCAAGAAAACGATAGTCATGACATAAACCGATTATAGCATTTGATGTTGGTGACCTTTTTTATTCTAAGCTATTGTTTGTTGAATGGGCTTCAGGTCAAATGAAACAAATAAATCCTTTTTCGGCACGACGTTTCGTCCATGTATATGGAAATCATCAGGTGAACAATATGGTTTCTATAAAAGAAGACTGGCAGGACACAAATCCGATATCAAGAGCAACGCACCACAGAAGACGGCACTGGCATCACATTGCATTACCTCAAAGCACAAGAGGATGATTATCGAAACGTTACATATCATCAACGCTGATAACACAATGAACAGACGAACCGATATGGAAGACGTCAGCCCACATTACAAGCACTTGGTCTAGAAGAGGGAAAGAAAAAGCTCCGCAATGTGATCTCTATGCGCTTATGTTGTTATATAATTTTTCATTTTATTTGTTGGACATGTTACTTGTCAGTTAAACTTTATACTGTGTAGACGTAAAAGAAATTTATTTAATTTAAATGTAAAAGCAATTGTAAGTCCTTGCTATATTGTGAATATTTTGTAATAATTTCGTAACATATTTTTCAATGCAAATATAGAAACCATATTGTTCACCTGATGATGTCCATATACTTGGACGAAACGTCGTGAAAAAAAAAAAGAATTTATTTGTTTCATTTGACCTGAAGCCCATTCAACAAACAAAATAGCTTAAACCGATTATAATTTACGAGAATGGCTGCCTGAAAATACTGCCAGATAAAATAAAAAAAAAACAGCTGAACCAAACAAAAATAATAAATATGTGACAACTACATAAAGTTATGAGTCAAAACTATAATAAAAACGACCGCCAAAAGCAGTCGTAAGCGAAAACGAGTATCCTTTTAAAAATACGACTTTAGTAAATCGTAATCGCAAAAAAACGATAACGACGGATTTTGAACGATAATTGTAAGTCGTAATACGGGCCCAGAACGATCCAACTATTTTAAACGATTGCTTCCAGGATCGTTGATTGCATGGGTTAACCTAAGATTATTCGCATGGGAGTGACTCTAGACATGCCAATTATAACATTTTTGGTCAGGGCCCTCCGCCGGTGGGCATACTTCAGGCACTCAGAGTTTTGTTTCAAGTCGCGCGAAGCGCGTTAACGCACGCCCACTTTTAATGGCGAAAAACTATAACTGTTATAAATTGGCATGTCTCTAGTCTCGTCCTTCGCGAAAACTGCGCAATCCTTAATGAGTTCGAAATTGGCGACGAATATACGGCATATGATTGTTCCCGAACACCCTTATAAGCGCATAATTACGTTGGCGATAAAATGGTATGTCTTAGTCACTTCCATAAAATTAATCAGTATAAGGAATTTTTTGAGACCGCGTGTCGTTTTCTCTTATGCTTTGAGGAAAATAAGAGAAATGTATTGCTTTTATTTGAGTGGACTGTAATGAATTTAATTCAATTAAAATTTTTTTTACGACAACATCTAACTGATAGAACCAACTGTCGTGCCTGGGCGAAACCTTTGTATATATAAACATTTGTTTATATATACAAAGGCGAAACGCATAACGATAACCTAATTTTTTCGGGGTGTAGTCATATTTGTCAAAGAAAATTAAATAAGCTCACTTTTAAATTAGCAATAGTTTAAAAATGACTATATTTATAGTATAGTTTAATATTAACCTGAAAAACCCTAATCCAACTCGAGCTCTCATTTCCTCCATATAAACGAGAGTAATAGTATTTTTTCGCTCAGGATTCAATTCTGGCTCTGTTGCTCAGAAATGTCACTTGTCGCTCAACGTGGCCGCAACCATACAATCTCATATGTTTTAATGTTTTGTCGCTCAGGATTTTTTGGATGTAATGTCCAGTGTCGCTTACTGCGTGGGCGAACTCTTAAATCTACAAAAAAAAATAGTTTTTTTTATGAAATTAATTGAAATTTAACGGTCCACACAATTAAAGTTGAATAAGGTTTAATAGTTGCATATATTTATAATTCTTAAACCTTATGTTTCCAAATAACAATAATTTTTTTTCAAACTGCCACTAAATAATTTTGTTCCTAATAACTACATAATATGATATTTTTCATAAAATACTTGAATTTTGGAATGAATACTTAATAATAATATTTTAAACTACATAATATGTATAATGACTAAAATGTTTTCTAAATATAATTTTAATTATTTCTTATCACCCCGACTCCAACGCCACCACTGTGTGCACGCATTGGTGGCACAAATACCCATTCATCTGTTTCTGGATCATAGACCTCAACAGTGGAGAGATTTGTTTCTCCATCATAGCCTAAACGAAATTATAATATTTTAAAGAATTTTTTGATATCACAGAAAAAAGTCTACCTCCGATAGCCCAAAGTTTTCCCATGTTAGCAACGAGAGCAACACGACTTCTTTTGCATTGCATTGGAGTCACTAGTTTCCATGTGTCTGTGTTCGGATCATAGACTTCGACCGTTCGCAGAAATGAGTTTCCATCGTATCCACCACAAGCGTAAAGCTTTCCATTGAGCGTGGCCACTCCTAGGCGACACCGTCTACTTAACATAGATTTCATTTTTACCCAAACATCCTTGACCGGATTGTAACATTCAACTGAATCAAAAATCGATAAGCCATCATGGCCTCCGAGAGCGTAAATGAAGCCTCCAAGTGAAGCGACACCTCCTGCTGAACGGTATTTCATCATTGGAGCAACCTTATAGGGAGAAAGGTATGACGTGAAAGTGAAAATACAACAGACACTTACTGTTTTCCAAGCATATGTCTTTGGGCTGTAGCATTCTACAGTGTTTAGGGATGTTACACCATCATATCCACCGCACACATATACGCTGTCATCCAAAGCAGCTACACCAACAGCGCTAAGACAATTAATTAGAAATAAAAATTTCGCTAGAGACAGACAAAAAAATATTCTCAGACTACAGTCTGTGGCCGTAAGACTTTTTTTTATAACTAATTAACGATTTTTTCTTTAAGCAAAAGTTATATAAGATATCTTTAAATAGGAAAAGCAGATCTGTCAGACATTGTGAGATCAAGAAAGAACAGAAAATCCTTGCGTTCCAAAATCTATCCGAGAGGGTGTCAACCTATCCAAATGTTCAGATACCTTTAGTTGTTGTTGCGTCAACTGTTTGTTCACAAGGGATTTAAACAACACAAACCTATCCGGATAGCTTTGAATTGATCCCCGAACGTGGCCAATTACAGCTTCGTGTTTTATAGGTTTGTTTAAATTATAATTGGGCGTATTCAAGGTAGTTTACTAAACTCATGTTATGCAAAACTATAGTTTAAGATCTATTGGATCAATGAATAAAGGTCCTATCAACATAGAAGTTGATTGATTTATTCGACTTCGAATGACTTAAGAATATGTTCTTTATTTTGAATCCAAAAATTTAATAAATTTCTTTTATAAATTTAATTTTTTGTTTTGCCAAAAAGACAAATCAGCTGACGCTTTGACATTTTGTATGGACGAGAAATGCCAATTAACAGTTTTGTATCATTGAAAGTGGGTGTGCGTTAACGCGCTACTTGGGAACGCGTGCAAGAAATGTTGTACCAAATTGTTTTGGACAATTTCATGGAACACAAAGTAATTGAATTTAGAACAGTTTAAGGCAAGGTTTTAACTTATGGAACACAAAATCCTTTACTTTTCCGTATAAAAAAACACAACTAATCTTACAATTTCGATTAAAAACTATTATACATGCTGTTTGCTGACATCTTTCAATGCAAAGGTATTTTTTAAGTACATACATATGTACATGATGTAAATATGTATTTCATTGGAACAAATAATAAATATGAAATAATAATAAATACAAAAAAACTCACCTGCGTTTACAAAGCATTGCCTTCCCCTGAGACCATTTGTTCTGTTTAGGATCATACACTTCAACAGTTGATAGACGTTCAGTTCCATTGAATCCTCCAAAAGCGTATAATTTACCACAAATTACGGCGACACCTACTCGTGACCTAGCAGAAACAAAATATATTTGAGTTCAAAAATTATTTATGGTTATTTATTATTTTTGAAAAAAATCAATAAACTTTTATAAAATAAATATAGAAGTAGGTTTTATCATGAATAGGAGCTGTACAGAGTACACATTCATCCGTTTTATAAACTGCGGATACGACCTATTAGTACTTTGATAATTATGATATAAGAAGTGTGTGAGTGCTTAAAAATATAATTTTCATGTTAATTACAACATTAATTCAACACAATGTCAATTGGCGATCAGTCTCTTTTTACCCGGGGAGATAGATTATGGTGGGATGTACGTGAGCTCGAAGAAGATTAAACAAACAATTTGAATGTAAGTCAGTGATTCTGTTTCTTATTTTAGTGGCAATTTCTTAAGTTTAGGTGCCGTGCAAGCAGCAGCAGGCACCAGTGTGTTTGAAAAAGCTCTGCCAAAGGCCTGTACTTTATATTTAAATTGAACAGAGTATAGATAGCTTTTTTGTGTTATTTTATTTTAGAACGGGACTAGAGAAACAATAATTTTTTACAGTTTATCGCCATTAAAAGTGTGCGTTCGCATCACGCGACTCGAAAAAAAATCTATTATTGAAGTAACTCCGCCGGCGGACGGCTCTAGCCCTGCATTTTTTCGGTTCAAAAACTTTGCAATGAATATTCATCTGACACGGACTTCATAGCGTATATATTTTCTTTTGTGGAAAAGATGGTTTATAGACACGCTTGGCCAAAATGTCTCATATCCTACGAAAAACTTCATATGTACCTATGTAATGTATGTTCCGTGACTACTCCTTTATGAGATTGGGACCAGAAAAACACTCAAAAAAGCCAATCGAAACCTTTTGGAATAGTAGAAATGATAAAGAATTACTCCGAAACGAAAACGAACACGAAAAGGATATTAATAAATTTTTGTTAGGAGAGTGGATTGAGAAATATAAGGTGTTTATTATCTCATAAAAATTCCACAGCTTGTTGACACTGGATATATAGAAAAGAATGTTTAGGGTGTAACACAAATCTTTATAATAAAACACGATTATTGGAATGGAAAACGGCTATGGCAATAAAATTATGACAATAATGCTCTTTTCAAGGCATTTTTGCCATACTCTATACGGCAAAAATGCCTAGACACTATGGCAATAAAATTATGACCATAATGCTCTTTTCAAGGCATTTTTGCCATACTCTATATGGCAAAAATGCCTTGAAAAGAGCATAATTGTCATTATTTTATTGCCATAGCCGTTTTCCATTCCAAAAAGGCAAACAAATATGATGATTTGTCATTTGCGTAGATCCAGGATTAGTGTCTTTTTTGAAAAGTTAGTGTTATTGTGAAAAGCCTTTAAAATTAATATTTCTGTTGTTAGGTCGACCTAACTAGAAGGAGGACACGAGTGACAAAATGGCATTATTATATTTAGTTTTTTTTCAGATTATTGACTAACAATTTTACACATATAAAGACTGCCAATTCACTGAACTGTTTGCATGTGTGGGTGAACGCAAATAAAAAACTAGAAAGATCGCATCTTTCGTCTTGAGATCTCATCTAGAACGTATCTTTTTTTGAATGAAAAATGCAAAAATGGAAAAAGACAAATATTTTTGCAAAAAGATTAATTATTTTCTTCAATGAAAAACGACATTAGTAACGAGCACTTTCGATAAGGTGGCTAACATTTTGAGCTCTTGCTGACTGTTCACATGACTCCAGTTGTTTTTGTAAGTAGATGGCGTTGAATTCGAACTCATTGCTGGCCATGGCAAAACCATGCGGGCCATATGCACGCAAGTATTATCTTGCATAAAGACAAAATCAGCGACCACTCTAAAGAGTATCCGTCCTAATTCTCGCGCTCCTACCAACTATAAGTTGAATTATTACATTTTTGTTTTTATACCTCACTTTTTTATATTTTTGGTATTGTTACTCTGGGCAAAATAAATAGGTGAAATTATAAGTAACGGGCTAAGTGTGCCCCTAACTTTATTTTGAAAACCCGGTAGTCTCCGATACGTCTTAAACTTCGAGGTAGATTGTTCCATAATCTTCCTGTATATGTATGTATGAAATCAATCAAAAAAATGTTGCTCCATAATTTAAGGTTTGACTCAAACTTTGAGAGAATCTTCTTTAGGCTGCAACTACCAACCCGCTTACCTTAAAGGTAAGTCAGTGGAGACTGCGTTGCACGAAAGTCTCGAGTACAAAGAACAGACCCTAGCAGCATTTTTAGACATCGAAGGAGCGTTTAACAACGTAAAAATGGAGTCCGTTAAATCTGCTTTGGAAGAGGTTGGAGTTGAATCTGCTATTGTGGACTGGATTTATACCATACTCATAAACTCGCAACTTGGAGATACTATTGTCGAGAAAACAGTTACAAGAGGCACACCACAGGGAGGAATAATCTCACTTCTCCTCTGGGTCCCCACTGCCACCATTTACAAAATTTAAAAAGTATTATAATTTGTGTGCACATTAAGACTGTTGGTCTATGTTAGATGGAGGACGTAGGTGCATATCGTGGATACTTTTACCAAAATTTAAAGTTTATCTTGCAAAAAATCGGTGCAAAACAATTAGAAAAATAATAAAATTAAAATAGAACTCGTCAAGAAAGGCTTTAAATTTTGAACAAAGTGTTTGATAGAAAACTAACTCTAGTTAACAGTTTTCTGTTCAATTTTGGTTGTCTGAAATATTTCTGTGTGTACCTTTAAATTTCAATGGCGTCATTAATTGTAAATATTAAAAATTATTCATTATAAAAATGAATAAATTATACTAATGTATAACTTTTTTCCTATCTATATATATATTTATATCTATATCTATATCTATATCTATATCTATATCTATATCTATATCTATATCTATATCTATATCTATATCTATATCTATATCTATATCTATATCTATATCTATATCTATATCTATATCTATATCTATATCTATATCTATATCTATATCTATATCTATATCTATATCTATATCTATATATATATCTATATCTATATCTATCGATATATTATTATTAAAATTAATAAAAATTTCGTATTGACAAGGTTCTCACTAGTCAACTGATGAGTCGAAGTGAGATCGCCGGGACGAAACGAAAATTTTTATGGACTAAAATTCGTTAAAAGCTCTTTCAATAATTTGTGTTTTCATACACTAAATCGGTTAGCAGACTAAATTAATCACTTATGGGAACACACACATGGGACACTGAAGTGTCAATTTTTTGACGATAGCAACCTAAAAAAATTATCCGACCAGCGGTTTTATAAATGTCTGACCTTAAGCTATCGTTAAGTGTTCAGTTTTGAATAGCCACGATTAGATAGGTAATCTTATGTTCGTCTTCTAGACTATTGAAGGTTATATACATAAGCGTTTTTGTGTTTTTTTATGAGGTGGCGAGGTGGAGGTTAAAAAAGTGAAAAAGAAGTTTAAATGCTGAAAAAAAAAATTAGATTGGAATATTTCAACACCGGACTAGATTAGGCAAATCTAAACCCCGAGCATCGAAAACCTTCTGCAAAGTATAGCCTTTTTACAAAATGTTATCTACCAGTATTATGTTATATTATCATTAGTCATTACTCATTATATTACCTCATCATAGACATTTGTTCGCCCATTTTCCATTTCTTTGTTACTGGGTCATAAATCTCGACAGTACTTACAGATTCTCCATTATTTGTTAAACCACCAACGGCGTAAATCTGCCCAATTAAAAAATCAGAGCAACGAAGGCGAGTTCTGAATACAAAAATACAAGTTTAAGCCGAGACCGAGTAAAAAAAAATAAAATAAGTTTTCACCTGAAACTCTGGAGCAATCCCCTGCGTTCTGGCATTAGGTGGAAATCTTTTGCCTCATCGAGGAGATCTCTGCACTGGTGTGATGTTCGAATCAATTCTTCACGAGCTACACGATCGGCAAGAAATTGGGGCGATAGTAAGGGCAATCGCACTCGAGAAAGAACTTGTGGAAAAACAGCCGACCTCTTGTCTTCGCTGTACTTGACCCATCGCATACAAGCTTCAAAAATATTCTCCTCTGTTGGGACATTCAATTCGTCTCGACGAATCAGGTCAATCAAATCATCATAATTTAAGGTAAGAAATTCCTCTGAATCGGAAACCTTCGAAAAGTTATGATTTATATATTTGTCAGCCGATTGAACCAGCTGAGTACATGCTAAAGAGTCGGCAAATTGACGGATTCCCAGAACATTATGAGGATTAAACCTATAAGCGATAAATCTTTAATGACTTTCTTTTTATTACCGGATAAGATTGTATACCTTGAGATAAGGAAATCGGCACAGGCATCCCTCACTTTGTTCAACTGCAGAAATGAAGCACCCACCATCAGACTCTGTACATTTTGATTATCAATACGAACAGTACCACTATAGGCAAAATTGATAAGACTCTCCAGGGCACTGTAAACACAATAAGAATAAATTGCGCAAACTGTTCGACAACTAGACAATCAAAACCAAACCATACCATGGTTCAATTTCTTTCATGGTGATTTCTTTGATCCTGCTCTCTGCCATGTTGTTGGTGAACATTGCATAAAAGTATGGAATTGCTCCAGCAAGAACAATTCTATGAGCAGAAAATGATTGATCTTCCACCTGGGGTATGGATACGATTTTAGTTTCGTTAATTTTCAAGATTCAAGCTTGACTCACCTTGAGAGTAACATCGCATAGTTTTCCTTGCCTTCTTATTTCCCTCATCAATGGCAAACTTTCGCTGAGGAGCCCATCGTGTTCGAAAATAGCAAATTTTTCATCATCTTTTCCATTTTCTGTTAAATCCATTGTTTTTTCACAAAAAATTTGTTTGCTTATTTATTCGATTTTCTTATATATATGCGAAAAACAAAAATAAAACAATTTTTTCCTAGTCAAGTCTGACTGAAATGTCAAATGCAAATAGTCTAGTAGTGCAGGGATGTAATGGAGTAATTTTCAATTTTCTTCACATCAAATCTAATGTGGCTTTCGTTTCGACCAATTCAGATTTGGGTGCCAGATCTTAAATTTTACTGGCAAAACGAGCACAAAACGTGATTTTATTTTATTTTATGATTGTAAGAGTGCCTTTTTTAAAACGACACTGGGTAAAAGTCACTTTTCTTTGATGTGTGTGCAAGTGCGTGTGAAAATCTGTGTAAATCTTGCTAAAAATCGAGATCTGCAAAATCGACTTCAGATCGACAAAAATTCGATTTTTTTGGTCGAAAGGAAAGGAAAAACTTGTCACAAATCAAAAAAATCAAAGAAAAATCGATTTTTTTGGTCGAAACGAAAACCACATAAATAGTGGACGAGTAAGCGTGGCCTTTTTAGTAGCTAGTTTAACCCCGATGATTTTTACTGGTCTTTACAATCGCAAAGCAACGAGAAAGTGAGATCAGAGTGTTTTTTTTATTTATAAGGAATAGAATAAATGAAACAGACAAAGTGTTTATCCAGAATCGAATATTTACCAAAACAAGGAACAAAAAGAAAATAGCAATCGGTGAAGTCAAAACAATTGAATAAATATAGTTTTGTTTTGAGTAACTATTGGCGAATTCCTTTCAAAAAAGAAATCGAATTTTTTCTAAACAGAATCGAATTTTTTCTGTCAATTGAAAGGAATTCGTATTTCGTAAAAGAATCGAGTTTTTTTTGGTGTGATTGTGTTTGTGTTACTTTATATCTGCAATTGACGCAAAACGTCAAGAAATTATTCACAAAACTATTAAGGTTGTTTGTTTTTGTTGTGAGAAAAATGTTTTACCAATAGAATTAAATTAATAAATAAAAGATATTAGCCAGCTTATACGGTGTCAATTTGTTGGTGCATTTTATTTGTTTGAACTTCTATTTGCACATATATTTTTAAAGAAAAAGTTTTATTGAAAAGTTTTCACTTGCACGGAAAGTTTTTGACACGTCTTTCACTCGCGAAAGCTATTTTTTTTTTGTCAAATTTGTGTTTGATAATGAACAACGCACAATAAAATATTTTTATAGCTGTATTGACTAAATATATTGTTGAATATTTTGTTAAATTATGTAGAATTCGTTGCAACCAAAAAATAAACAACTCGTCTTCCAAAAATTCCGCGACTTTCAATTTGACGTATTAGAAATGTCAAGTCTTCATAGTGTGTGTGCAAATCAGTGTGAAATCTTGCTAAAAACGCAAGATTTGTTTTGACAGAAAAGAATCGATTTTGTTAAGAAAAAATTCGATTCTGTTTAGAAAAAAATCGATTTCTTTGTTGTAAGGAATTCGCCATTACATTAAATGCGTAGCATTCATGGATTCAGACACAGATTAGCCACATGAAGATGAGAATCCCCGGCAGCCATTTTAATTTGCCTACAAGCTTGAACTGTCAGATATCAGATAAAAAATGAGAATGTGTGTATAAAAACCTCACACATAGACAGTAGGGATCTTCAGACACCGGTTAAATTGTTGTTGCAATTGGCAATTTTGTTCAACATTTTACGTTATTCAGTAGAATTTTTGTTTTTAATATTCAGTGCTCTTATTAGTTTTTTTCAAACGCCAAAAAATCTCTTCTAGTTCTTTAGAAAATTGAAAACAACAGAAATAAAATTCCCTTTCCGTTGCTTAAGTTGCTCAAAAGATCCTATTTCCACTACGTGGGTAGTAGTTATTTTCAATTTTCTCAAAAATTACAAGACATTTAAGCATCCGGTTTTCTGTTTCTGGCTAAAAATTTATATGAGCATTGAATTTTAAGAACAAACACAATAATTAATAGCGTACATTCTTGAAAAAAATGGTTTGAAATTCTTTTTTCATTTTTTTTGAAAACTGAGTTTGAGAATTAATTTTTCAACTTAATTTAAAAATAAAATAAAAGAAAGAAAAAGTTTTCAGTGCTTGACCTTGAATTGATAGCAGCATTGAATAGTAAAAACGGATGTAGTATTTTATATAGTGAAATTGTGAGAAAAAAAATGATATTAAAAATAAAATTAATTTCACAAAAAGTATTCAGTCAAACGAGTTGATTTAAAAGGAACGTTAATAAATGGAATTTTAGCTTTAAGAAAATTTATAACGGAATATAGTGAGCGTCGATATTATTTTTGAATAATTGTTTTTCTATTTTAAGACTCTTTTTCATAAAATTGCCCCCCTTCTACCATACGATTCCTTTTTTTTGTTTTGAACCAACCCACATACATAAGGGTTTAGCTCTACAAAAAAAAAAATTGAAGTGCAAAGAGAAGCAGGACGGTAAGTGGGTACAGGTAATGGAGTTTTTTTTTACAGTTTATGATAAAGAAGTGTCATATTTGCAGCTCTATTCTTTTAAAAGTTTTATTTTGAACAATTTCTCAAATTTTCAAACATTTTAATATGAATTTTGTATGGTTCTGGTGGAGAGGGTAAGGTTCGTAGTTTTGGTCATAGAGCACCTATATTACACAGGCACCTAAATTAAGGGTTTAATTTTATTTCAGCCTACAAGCTGCATTGAAAGGATTTCCTCCATTAGACATGGGGTAGTTGTCCAGTGCATTTTAAATAGAAACGAGCCACCTTATGGATGTATTGTTCTGGAATTAATATAATATATTTCCTTCCTAGCATTTACGCATTCACTTCAGACATTAAAAATGATTAAAATTAAGTTTTTGTCAAATACAATTTGAGGGTGTTTCAGCCAAGAGGGGTACTGACCGGTTCTCTAGTCAATATGGAAAAAGTGAGTCTGACTTCCGCCGCGCCGCCAGATTCGGTTACCGGGGTTAAAATGATTATTTCAAGTTCTGAAATAGAAAAATCGAAAACCAAGTAGCAGTTAAGAAAAACAAGCTTTCTGTGTCTTCAGAAAGCAACTTTATTGAACTGATATAAATTAGACAATATTATACTGAACAAACATTAACAAAGACAATACTTACTCAATAGTATGTTTTAATACAAGCACTACGATTCTCAACATAACAGAAACCGGCAGTTGATTATCTTAATGATAATGGAGCGGGAGACAGAGTTCAAAATTCCAACCCATCGATATCACTTACGTATGGTTCATTATTGGATAGAAAAGCTTTTTGGCCCACCCCCTATTATAATATAATTTAATAATATATTTATAATAATTTTAATCGAAATAATTCTGTCATTCCCAAAGGAATGAACAACATCCCTTTCCAGCACGTATACCCACACGGAAGGGTAAATCCGCGTCTTGTGCAGATTTGAACAGGATAAGTGGTGGACGAAAAAGCCTTTATGTATACCTATCACCAATCACCTTATTATGAACTATGAAGTAAAATTTTCTTTGTATCGATGGGTGTGAATTTTATTTTGCCGCACCTCAGACTATAACACACTAGTTTGATTAGTTATTTACAAAAGGATACCATTTATTGTTGGTCAACAAATAAATATTTGTCGATTTATCGTTACACAATAAATTCTATTTTTTAAGAAAGAATACCCATTTGTTGGAGGCAGAATTTAGCTGTCAACATTTTGGCTTCTTTCTTCGTGTTTCCTCCAGTTCCCGGATTAAATACCTGTCCATTTACATTAACACTAAATACAAAGAGCTTGCTGTGCGACGGACCCTCGTCCAATACCAACTCATACATGGGCGGTGTCCACTTTCTCTTTGACGACAGCTCGTTGAGTAGGCAAACTGGATGTTTATTATCAATGGCTTGCTTAGCTGCCGCTTGTCCACCACCAGCAGCATTCTTTTTTCGTTTTGATGGGTTAGCTGCCTGCGGTTGCCGATTACCATTGTTGACTTCCTCATCTGCTACAAGACCGCGCTTGTCCAACTTCACATCTAGCAAAAGCGGCTGCAGAGACCCAGTCTTCTCGCGCCCAAGTCCTTCACCTGGTTTCCAGCCCATTTTCTTTAGGAGATGCATTCCCATACCACCACTCACTGGAACAGTTGATGTCAATTGGTCCTTTCGAGCCCACGCCTGAGTACCTTTAGTCAGTTCTCGAGCGGAGAGAATATTTGCACCAGTGCTGCCAGTAAACTGTCCAGGCATATTTTTTGATGATGCCCAAGAAGTCATCTCTTTCTGAGACGTGTACATCATTTTGATTGCTTCACAATCCATTGGGTTCTCTTGCAGACGCCGCATCGCACTCAGTCTTTGACTGATTATTGTCGAGACGTCGATATTGGCTGCAACTGCTGGGAAAATAGTCGGTACGGGACTAGCTTCACTTGCTACCACTGCAGGAACTGGTGGCACAGTTGATGGCATAATTGATGGCATAGTGGTGGATGGTTCTTCGGTAGATGTTGTTGCTACAGATTCAGCGGCATTTGCAGCAACTTCGTTGGCCCCAGCCGGCTTAAAAGCCGGCTGTTGTTCCTCGACCGGTAATTGTTTTTGAAAAACATTTTTCGGGACACCCAAGGGCTTAACTAGAATTGGCTTTGCTATAGATGGCGGAGGTGTTGGTGGTTTGGGTTCCTTAGCAGGAACGGGCACCCACCCTTCTGTGAGACGATGTTGTTGCCCAGATGACACCGGGAACTGCATAGTTATAGCTTTCTTCTGATCGGCAGTCTTTGGTGCGATTGGGGTTGCGTTTTTAATGTGCATTACGATTGGTTCGCGATCCTTAAGGACGAAAGGATGATGGAAGGCCTTAGCATTCCCTTGTTTATCTACGTCAGATTGCTCATCGGACGAGAACTCCGATAGATCTTCGTAGTTCTCACCTTTGCTTAGTTTTCGACAAAAATTGGTTAGGTCCTGGACTGTTTTACCACCGTAGCGCATCTTCATGAGAACTTTGTCTTTAACTTCCTCACTCATGCCGTCACAGCCAGGAAGAGAGCCGCTTTTGAACATGGTGATTGCGTTCTTTCGCGCTATCTCCAGCAAGCGTTTTTTGTCGATTCCAAGGCTTGACCTTTCCTTGGAACGCGACCTTGTGCGCGTCCTGTGGCGAGACCTAGAACGGGAGCGGTGAAGATGATGATGATTACGTTGGTGGCTCTTCTCAATGCGTTCCCCAGAATAGTAGCTGGTGCTGGTTCTATAGAATGAATTCCGTTGTCGTTCGTATTTCGATGACCTGCTGCTAGACAAAGTGTCCCTGTCCCTGTAATGACTTCGTTCACGTAAATATGTCTCCTCATCGGAAAGAGAAACATCTGAACACTCCTCGACTCGGGTGCAGTTGCGAAGACGTTTCTCCACTCTGCTCCGGCTTTCACTTTTGCTGCTAGACTTTTCAACTTTAATGTAAGCCTCATCCAAATGTTCCTTCTTGATGGATTCCGACTTTCTTGACGATGATGAATCAGCGGCCATAATCACAGTTCCATCGGATGCAGCAGATATCTTCTCCTCGTCTTTTTCTTTTGATTTCTTATGTTTCTTTTTTTGCTTTTCACGCTTTGTTTTGTTGCCATGGGATTCAAGAGACTCATTTTCATTGTCTGATTTCTCACTATTTTCTTCTGATTTTCGCTTGCGTTTCTTGCTCTTTTTGTGCTTTGATTTTTTATGTTCCTTCTTGGACTTCCTCGAGATTTTATCTGTGCTCAACAACTCTTCAGGAGGTGTGGCATTAAACACCATAAACAGTTCTGCAAGGATTTCATTTGACGATTTTACTGGCTCGATATTTTTTTTCTCCTCATCCACTTGGGATTCTCCATCAGGATCTTGCAAGTTTGTTGAATCTGGTAGCAGGAGTTTTGGGTTTAGCTTGTGCTCGATTTCTGGATCAAGTTTTTCTTGTTTTACTTTAACACTAGCTATAAGGGGCTCAGGAGAAGACATTCTTTGAGATTGCTTGCTATTTACAATTATATTTTTAATAGTAAAAGTACAATTTATAGATTGTTGGAAAATTTATAACTTGGTAGTTGTTTTTTTTCAGTCATTTTGATGTCATTTGTGACATAGCTGTCAAGATAAAGAGAGCATTCAGTGAAATTTCGGTGTCTATTCAGTAAATGTAAGGATTTCTGTTCGATCGGAATTCCGTGTGGCATTACTTTTCAATTTGATACTACTGTTTTAAACGATGCATTTTCAATTCTGAAGGCACTCCCAAACCGGTGCGAAACATTTACAGCGAATATGCGACGACAGAAGAATGTTGGAATATTCGCATTGCGCCAGTGTGGGCACTCTCATTAATCACCATGTAAATTAATTTTGACAGGCGAAAGTTTCGTTGTCGATCCAAAGTATTCACGTTGGTTTGGAAGAGCGGTTACGCACGGTGGTGGAAGTATCGCTCATTGGGTTCAAAATGGCGCGTCAGTGTTGTTGCTCTCATTTATCGCTATTATGCTTTTTTTCATAAGAGAAAACCAAAGAGTCTCAGAAAATTTGGTTTTAGGAATTACTTTATTCAATTGGAAGTTTTTTTGCGACCTTTAGTCCAAAATGCGTTTCGCCCAGGTACGACAATTGGGCTCATCAGTTAGATGTTGTCGTACCCTTCTAAGACGCAAGATTTTAGTCGATGAATACCGACACAAATATATTTTGCAACACGGACATGCTGCAAATTATATTTTTCTAGGCGAACTTGGTTAAGCTCTGACACCTATGTAGAATTGTTTGTGTGCCCGTGGTCTGGCATGATTTAAGAAAGAAGAAGAACGAAAACAATAGAAAAAAAAAAAATTATATTGTTTTTGTTTTTGTTTTAGTGGACTGTGATGAATTAAATTCAATTGGAAGTTTTTTTGCGACCTTTAGTCCAAAATGCGTTTCGCCCAGGTACGACAATTGGGCTCATCAGTTAGATGTTGTCGTACCCTTCTAAGACGCAAGATTTTAGTCGATGAATACCGACACAAATATATTTTGCAACACGGACATGCTGCAAATTATATTTTTCTAGGCGAACTTGGTTAAGCTCTGACACCTATGTAGAATTGTTTGTGTGCCCGTGGTCTGGCATGATTTAAGAAAGAAGAAGAACGAAAACAATAGAAAAAAAAAATTATATTGTTTTTGTTTCAGTGGACTGTGATGAATTAAATTCAATTGGAAGTTTTTTTGCGACCTTTAGTCCAAAATGCGTTTCGCCCAGGTACGACAATTGGGCTCATCAGTTAGATGTTGTCGTACCCTTCTAAGACGCAAGATTTTAGTCGATGAATACCGACACAAATATATTTTGCAACACGGACATGCTGCAAATTATATTTTTCTAGGCGAACTTGGTTAAGCTCTGACACCTATGTAGAATTGTTTGTGTGCCCGTGGTCTGGCATGATTTAAGAAAGAAGAAGAACGAAAACAATAGAAAAAAAAAAATTATATTGTTTTTGTTTTTGTTTTAGTGGACTGTGATGAATTAAATTCAATTGGAAGTTTTTTTGCGACCTTTAGTCCAAAATGCGTTTCGCCCAGGTACGACAATTGGGCTCATCAGTTAGATGTTGTCGTACCCTTCTAAGACGCAAGATTTTAGTCGATGAATACCGACACAAATATATTTTGCAACACGGACATGCTGCAAATTATATTTTTCTAGGCGAACTTGGTTAAGCTCTGACACCTATGTAGAATTGTTTGTGTGCCCGTGGTCTGGCATGATTTAAGAAAGAAGAAGAACGAAAACAATAGAAAAAAAAAATTATATTGTTTTTGTTTTTGTTTTAGTGGACTGTGATGAATTAAATTCAATTGGAAGTTTTTTTGCGACCTTTAGTCCAAAATGCGTTTCGCCCAGGTACGACAATTGGGCTCATCAGTTAGATGTTGTCGTACCCTTCTAAGACGCAAGATTTTAGTCGATGAATACCGACACAAATATATTTTGCAACACGGACATGCTGCAAATTATATTTTTCTAGGCGAACTTGGTTAAGCTCTGACACCTATGTAGAATTGTTTGTGTGCCCGTGGTCTTCCAATTGAATTTAATTCACCACAGTCCACTAAAACAAAAACAAAAACAATATAATTTTTTTTTTCTATTGTTTTCGTTCTTCTTCTTTCTGGAATTACTTTATATCAACGGGTATCCATTAGGGTTAAAATATTGGTGGCCCTTACTTGCCGCCTCCACTGGGCATCAACGATGTCCAACATCACAGCCACAATCTGACTTGTATGGATAATGTCACCACATGACATCGATTTTTGTGCCTCCATTGGTTTTTTTCTGTACATGTTCATAATCCGAGCCTGGTTCATGGAAGAACCCTTCGGATTTCTTCGATCCGGAATGCAAAAAAAAAAAAAAACAAATTGGCAAACTTTTTTTGAATCTGAAGTTCTATTTGGTTTTACATGTGCAACATCAAATGCTGATACCAAATAAAGTTGTTTTCATTTAGCAGTTTTTATTAACATGGAAAAAATTAACTTGGAACTTGGAAGGTTTTGATCCTGTTTGCGATTTTATCCAATGGTTTATTATGTTTGGATAATAATAATTAGCTACGCTCCAAAATAAAAATAAAATAAATTAACGTTCATAAATGCACACTCGTAATTCCAAAATTACGTTTAAATGTACGCATGCACTTAAGGCTTAACTACATAAGCCAAAAAATACTTTTGTACAAAAGTAAAAATATTTTTTTTCCCGCTAGCGCAGTTATTTTGTGAAAAATAATATACAAATTTTTTCTTAAACCAAAATTTAATCTTTCTGCATCATTTTTAAAAGTTTTCCAGTCAGAAAAACTATTCCAAAATGAGTTTCAAAATTTTCACTTTTGTACTTTTTCACTTTTTGGGCTTATGTAGTTAAGGCTTTAGGCTTTAGCTATAAAAGTGTAATGTGTAACTTCGAAATTAGTTTCGAACACTTACGTCCAGTTTCACAGTCAGAAAAGAGACACTAAATTGGGGAATGTGAAAGATTAATTCCCAATAGTGCACTGTTGCCTGAATAACTGGCACTTAAGTCTCCGATGTTGGTGACTCAATAAGTTTCACTTCCAATTCCTAATATGGGAAAATTAAGTGCCACTTATTCCGGTAAGTGGTCGACTGTGAAACTGGCCCTTAAATGTCATAGACAAAAGATTATCTTTGTTTTTATTTACTTACAACTACTGTGTATAATTTGGTGAAAATTCATGAATTTTGGTGCAAAACTGAGAAAATTGATGAAAAAATTATTATTTTGGTTCATTGCCAAAATATACCAGCATACAAATCACACCATTGTCTTTTCTTTGCAAAATTTCAACATTTCTTTTGAAATTTGATTGATGATTTTCAGCGGTTATTATTATATACCAATAATGGTATAAAATTATTCGATTTTGAATCAACCAACATGACATATTTTTTACACTATATTTTGTAGAAAAAATACACGTTTTAAAATGGGCAACTATATTATTCTGTGTTGGATTTAAATCCTGAGGAAATTAAATATACGAAAACAATCAGTAAATATATTGCACAGTTTCCAGCAAAATAAATGTACCGAAAACAGAATATTACATATATCTTCTACAATTCTGTCCTTTTTTACTTGGTCAATATGTATCCGATTTCGAAGTCAAAACATCTGCTCCATTCTCTGACCACTTACCAATAGTTGTGATAATCAAGCACAGTACATATGAGCAAGTGGATGTTCGAATCATGAAACTTTTTCCCAAACTAGTTTGGAAAGAAGCAAAACCGGAAACATATATAGAACATTGCTAGATATAAACATAGGTATGAAGGTGGAACAGAATTTAGATTTCCATAAATTGGAACAAATAATAAAAGCGTCCTACCCTACACGTGCAAATGGAAGAAAACACAGAAAATATAAGGATCCATGGTTCGATGAAGAGTGTAGGAGAGCGAGACAGGCTACTTTTCATGGCTCAATCTGTTTCAAATTTCAAGCGAAGGGTTTCACAGAAATAGTTACATTAAGGGTATTCATGCAAAGAAATAAATTTCTGCTTTGCAGAAGAATATAACTTTCCGCAGGACGTTTGCATGAACGCCCCTTTAGAAATACTTGTGAATTGTCACATCAAACACACCACAAGTGTCATTTCTAAATTTATCGGGTTTATCTTTCGCTTTCCGCATCAAATTGATTAGATAAATTTATCAGATCTGCAGAAAAATATTCCCATACAAATTTTGAGAGTTCGTTTCTGCGGAGATAAAATTATCTGGTTTCTGAGGTTTATCCGGGTTTTCCACCGTTGAATGAATACCCTTATATTGTATATTGAAGGCAATTTAGAGTACAAAGCACTGTGTAAAACAAAGAAGGAACTTTGTAGGAATGCATCTGATTTTTGGAAAAAGGCTGGGAAAATAAATGCGAGGAAGTATACTATAAGTATACTAATATAAAACTCCCAGCTGTCTCAGTATACATTTTGAGAACTTGCTGAAACCTACCGTTAGATTAATGACCCCTTTATATGCCACTGCAGAATTCAAAAATAGAGCTTTGGATTCTCCTATTTTGTTCGAGGAAGTGTCTAATGTCTGAATGTTGGTAAAGCTGCATGGATCGGATAGAGTCCCAATAGCATTCTACAAATACGGAACTGCTGGTCTAGGAAAGCGGAGTAATTCCAGATGAATTCAGTGAGAGTTTAATTTTCCCTATTCATAAAAGGGTTCCGAAACTGATCCGCATAATTATCGTGGCACATCTTTTCTCAACAGCTCGTATAAAATATTAATGACAATACTTCAAAAGCGACTCACCACATGATTTGAACAAAATAAATTGCTCAAAGAATTTCAAGCTGGCTTTAGGAGAGGATATTCAACGGTCGACCACATCTTTGTGGTGAGAAGTATTGTAGAATCATTTCAAGTGCGAGGTAAAAAAGCTTTATACCTTGTTTGTCGACTTTAAAGCTGCGTTTGATACTGTAGATCGGAACGCCTTATTGTAAAAATTATATGGGATAGGTATCTCACATAAATTTGGCCGTATCATCGAAAACCTAAACAGAACTACAAAGGCATTTAGTAGTGGGGAATGGTGAAAAGCAGTCACATTGGATTAATACTAGCTCTGGAGTACGACAGGGATGTACACTTAGTCGTATACTTCTTGCGCTTTTCATAGAGGACATAGTAGATTTCCTACCAGGTGTTATAGACCTTGCTGGAGTGCACATTAAGACTTAATTTTTGGCGGACGATATAGTAATGCTTGCTAGCTCACCCGATTCTCTTCAACTCATGGCTAAGAGATTCAACGACTATTGCAAACTGTGGAACCTAAAAGTAAATCTGGATAAAAGAAAAGTTGTTATATTCAAGGAAGGTGGAGGATGGAATGCGGTCAACTATTTTGAAAGAAAAACTGACATTAGCAAAAACTGCGATAAATTTGACATGGAGGGCATGTTTCCATGTAGCCCATAGTTCTAAATTTAAAGTATTTAGTTACTGAATCCGTTTTACTATACGCGGCGCAAGTATGTCTGCTATTACACGACGACTTTTGCGTCGTGACTCTTTTCGAACATAATGAGTGCAAAAGAGAAGAAAAATGAGACGGAAAACAAACTGCCCTATGAGTCGTGGGCCAAATTTCTGCGACTCATTTTTGACATTATTTTATTTTTGTTTGTTATTTTAGCAAATTGTTTTATTTATTTTCGTTTTTTGTGGAGCGCACATATACCTAAAGCTGTATGGTTGCTTACCTAGAGGCCACACGAGCAAGTACTGGCAAGCAAGTTGGGTTCATACATTGCCTGCCAAATTCGTATCTGTGTACTGGCTGTGACGTAGGTGGCACTCCACTTGCCAAGCAAGTTGCTTGCAAGTAGGTCGTTCTTTTTCTCTACTATAGTAAACAATTTTGGTTGATCTTTCAAAAAAAATGGATTGAAAAAATCAAAATACATTTGGAAAGAATATTAAAGAAAAATGCAAAAATGGTTAACAAACTTTAATAATTGAAATTATGGACAACGAAACATAAGAAGGAACAACATATACTTTAACTAAAATTCATGTAACAAATAAAAAAACTACAGATGTCAAAAAAAATTTTGTTAGCTATCTGTCTGTTAAGCACAAAACTTTCAAATTCCATTGAAGGTTGTATACGATGTCAATGGATAAAAGAACCTCTAAAAATCCGAATTTTTTTCCATTTTATTTTTCGCTCCGGAAAAATGGATGTTTAGGGCAATCGGTTGACATTTGGAACGATATATATTCTCGATAGGATCAAATATAATTTGTCCCCTATCTGTCAAGCCACAAACTTTCAAATTCCATTCAAGGATGTCAATGGATAAAAAAAACCTCTAAAAATCCGAATTTTTTTCCATTTTATTTTCTGCTCCGGAAAAATGGATTTTTAGGGCAATCGGTTGACATTTGGAACGAAATATTCTCGATAGGATCAAATATAATTTGTCCCCTATCTGTCAAGCCATAAACTTTCAAATTCCATTAAAGGATGTCTACGATGTCAATGGATTAAAAAACCTCTAAATATCCGAATAATTTGAAATTTTATTTTTTTGAAAAGGGCAATTTTAGAGCTTTTTGGTTTTTTGTAACGAAATATTCTTAAATGTCAAATATTCTGTCAAGCAATGTCAAGTTTCGTACGAAAGTGAATTTTAACATTTTTAAAATGCAATCAAATTCGACACTAAATTTATTTTAACTTATTTTTTGCACAAAATCTAATTAATTCAGAAATTTAAATAAAAGGAACGATGATTGTTGACTATAGTTAAAAAAATGAACGCCCTACTTGCTTCTCTACTGGCTGCTCAACTGGCTTCGAAAAAGGCAAGCCAGTTGACGAGCAAGTTGCTTGGGTTTATATGTGTTAGTGAAAAAATGTGTATGTATTGCAACTTGCTTGCCAGTACTGGCTCGTGTGGCCTCCGGGTTAGGTATAGAGTATAGAGAATTTCTATGCTGGAATAAAAACGTTTCATTTATGTTTGTTGTTTGTTTGGTTGCTACGAGAATTTCATTACTGAAAAAAAAATATAGAGGATTGCCAAATTTGAGTCATGACTCAAAAGTCATGGTGTAATAGCGTACTACTCACAGGACGAACTTTTAAAGAAGAATTCGAAGAAGAATTCGAAGAAGAGTCACGACGCAAAACTCGTCGTGTAATAGCAGATTATGGGGTCACAGAAGCTATGATACAGTAGAAAAACTGCTTAGATTTTTCATTAGTCTGCTATTAAGGCTGTCCCAAACCAACGCGAAACATTCGCGCGAATATGCGACGACTGTATAATGTTCGAAGATTCGCATCGCGCCAGTGTGGGTGCTCCCATTAATCTCCATGTAAATAAATTAAGACAGGCGGAAGTTTCGTTGTCGCGCCGAATGTTTCGCGTTGGTTTGGGAGAGCCTTAATACGACGACTTTTGCGTCGTGACTCTTCTTCGAATTCCTCTTTAAAATTTCGTCCTGTGAGTCGTACGCTATTACACCATGATTTTTGAGTCATGACTCGAATTTGGCAATCCTCTATAATTTTTCTTCGGTAATGAAATTCTCGTAGCAACCAAACAAACAACAAACATAAATGAAACGATTTTGTTCCAGCATAGAAATTCTCTAATGCTCTACACCTTAGCAACCGCAGCTATAGGTACATGTGCGCTCCACAAATAACGAAAATGAATAAAGCAATTTGCTAAAATAACAAAAAAGAAATAAAATAATGTCAAAAATGAGTCGCCGAAATTTGGCCCACGACTCATAGGGCAGTTGTTTTCCGTCTCATTTTTCTTCTCTTTTGCACTCATTATGTTCGAAAAGAGTCACGACGCAAAAGTCGTCGTATAATAGCAGACTTATAAGAATGTTCAGATTG
Organism: Leucozona laternaria; assembly: GCA_932273885.2. NCBI lineage: Eukaryota > Metazoa > Arthropoda > Insecta > Diptera > Syrphidae > Leucozona > Leucozona laternaria. The sequence continues at coordinate 27,186,560 of OW026366.1, read as the reverse complement.
CCCCAAAACGCTCAAGGCGATACTTAATTATAGCTGTTTTTTATTATCGGAGATGATCCATATATATCATCAAAATACATACATTACAACAACAACACGAGAGCTGAGCTTAACTGATGAACGCCTCACGAAAAAAGCGTTGATTAAAGTCTGCTATTAGCCGTGTTTTTTTTGCAAGTCCATATGGATTTGTCGAAAAAAACGACATCGGGACTAATAGTTTTACATGTAAATACAACAACAACTTAAATCCATATAGACTTAGCTAAGTCCAGATAATTATCGGGACTTACGTACTGTAAGTAAGAAGTTCCTAAGTCCCGATGTCGTTTTTTTCGACAAATCCATATGGACTTGCAAAAAAACACGCCTATTATACGACGACTTTTGCGTCGTGACTCTTCTTCGAATTCCTCTTTAAAATTTCGTCCTGTGAGTCGTACCCTATTACACCATGACTTTTGAGTCATGGCTCAAATTTGGCAATGCAGCTATAGGTACATGTGCGCTCCACAAATAACGAAATTAAATAAAGCAATTTGCTAAAATAATAAAAAAAGAAATAAAATAGTGTCAAAAATGAGTCGCCGAAATTTGGCCCACACGATACTCATAGGGCAGTTTTTTCCGTCTCATTTTTTTTCTCTTTTGCATTCATTACGTTCGAAAAGAGTCACGACGCAAAAGTCATCGTATAATAGCAGACAAAGCAATCAACAGTCGGATCAGAAATCATTAATCTGGATCTATCTGATCTAATCAATATAAAAAAAAACATACCAATTAGAGAAAATTGATGAGCAGTGCAGAAGTATAATTTTCAAGAAGAAGCGGCCAATTTACTACACATTGCAATAAACAGTCGTTTGAACCACAACTTTAGGCCAAACAAATCATTTTCGAGATGAAATAAAGATTGAAGAAATATCTATGGTGGTTAAACTGCGCGGGAAACTACTGAATTTAAATTTTATTCCACACAGAGTTGGTCCCCTTTCACACGAGGAAACTGAGTTGCCAGCAACAATCAGTATGTCGGTGAGAAGGGCAAGAAGTAAGAGGGGAAAATGAAATCTCCCCGGTCAACGATTCGAGGAGATTTTTTTGACACTCCTCTTCACACACACGGTAGAGTGTGTTCAACCAAGCTATTTTAAAAGGAAAATACAGAAAGTTTCCACGATTTTGTTTCTTCGTGTGAAAGGTACAGGAGATTTTTAAGGAAATTAAAAGAAAACGTAATAAAAATCTCCAGCAACTTGTTTCCTTGTGTGAAAGGGGACTTGGTAGCTACCAATACTATGTGAAATATTAAATATGATAGAGAGGGAAGATAGATTTAATTTTGTCGGAAAGTGTTTCGGAAAACAAGGCGTCTTATTTTTGGAAGCGATTTCCTGTCGGAAATATACAGTCGTATTTATTAGATTTTTTAGAAGACGCTTAGACAGTTGTCCAGCTAGTCATTGGCTAATATTTCAGGCATCTCCCAATATATAAACGGATTCCATAAGTTGTCTAACTATATCAAGGGTTGTTATCGAAATACGTCCTCATATAAGGTTTGTTCGGGTACTTTCCGGACCAAAAATGGCAATCTGTCAAATTTTGAGGAGTGGGGATGAAATTCTCAAACACTGGTCCAAAAGTACGCGAACGCTTTGAACCAAAAATGTTGCACACTTTTTAAACGTCAACAAAAAGTAAACAAAAAAAGAGCCCCATAGCAAACAAAAAAGTAAACAAAGCGACAAAGTTGGAATTACTTTTGTAATTTTACTTTCTTTATTGAATTTTATACCGAAGAAAACAACAGAAGTGAAAGCCATTCAATGTAATTTTTCACAAATCGTAATTTAACCACAATTAAATTAAAAAGCACCACCACACCAAAGCAAAATTTCTTCAATTAAATATTTTAATTTCAATGTTTTTCTTGTTAACACAAAAGCACTGCACATTACACAATAAATACCAGGTTTTGAACAGATATTCTTTATTAAATACATTTTGTTTGGGAATTATTTCACTAATTTTAAACAAAATTCACTTCAACTGTTGCTGACAGCTATTGAAGAGTAACAGCCCGAAGAACATCAGACAATGTTAAAAGACATTTATGCTTTGAGAAAAACACTTTCGAGAAAATCACTTTAATTTTAGTACTATTTTATTTTCTTTACTTCCTTGAAATTCCTTACTTTAATTTTCGTTCTATATAAATATTATTTTTCATTCTTAATAAAGAAACTCAATTGAAAATACCAAATATACTTAAAATTATATTCTCAACATTCTAAAATTAAATTGGAAATAGTTCGTGTTTTCTTCAAACGGATAAGGAAAATAATTCAAAGATGAGTCTAGAGGATCCCAATGGTTGTGCTGGATGCAGCAAGCCCAATTCTTACCAGGATATGGTGGAGTGTGATAGCTGTACAAAATGGTATCACTACGACTGTGCTAATGTCGATGCGACTACGATAGGAGACAGGAGTTTCGAGTGTTTCGACTGTGCTGAGCTCAATAAAACAACGCGTGGAGTGGCAGTTGCAGGAAATAAGGGCAACAAGGATAAGTCACAAGAGGTTTTAGGAGACGTCGGCGAAGTGGCACTTTCAACAAATAGAAGTATTGCAGCCTCATCAGCAAGAAGCAGAAGACGGCTAGAATTGGAATTAAAGCGCCTTGAGGAGCAAAAGGAACTGGAGTTGCGGTTTCAAAAAGAAAGAGAAGAAAAAGAAAAGGAATTTCTTTCAAAACGTTATCAGTTGTTAACACAGGAAGATGACGAGGCATCTTCATTGAAGAGCTTTGGTGGAAGTAGAACATCCGATTGGGTTAAAAAGGTAAATGAAAGAACTTTAAGAAATCCGAAGGAAGATTCAATCAAACAATCAAGAGTGCATCCTCAAGAGCTTGTACCAGGGGTTGCAGATATTTGCCTATCGGATCGGAACATTGCAGCACGACAAGTTATGACGAAAGAACTTCCAGTTTTCTCAGGACGACCCGAAGATTGGCCCATGTTTATCAGCACATTTGAGAGTTCCTCGAGGCTCTGCGGTTTTACTGACAGCGAAAATATGTGGCGTCTTCAGAGAGCTTTGAAGGGTCAGGCATTGGAGAGCGTGCGGTCAATTTTGGTAATACCATCAATGGTCCCAAAAATTATAACGATTCTTCGGGCACAATTTGGACGACCAGGACCTCTTATTAAGATGCTCACAGAAAAAATTAGATCTGAGCCACCGCCAAAGGCAGATCGCCTTGAAACTTTGGTTGTGTTTGCAAATTCCGTGCGCAACTTGTGTGGCACAATGGAGGCATGTAGTTTGCAGAACCATCTCAACAATCCGGTTCTTCTAGATGAATTAATAGAAAAACTTCCAGCTTCCTACAAGATGGATTGGGCGAAGCATCGTGACTCTTCGGATCTGAACTTGTTAGACTTCAGTGAATGGCTTGACAGTATCTCAAATGCTGCATCTTCTGTGACGAGTTACGCTGAATTCAAGATGGATAAACGTCATTCGGGAATACACACGCACACAGAATCCCATGCATTCAGCAAAGCAGCAAACAAGAATGGGTGTTTCATTTGTGATGGTGCTCATCGTTTGCTTGAATGCAGTAGATTCAAGGATCTTCCCATTGAAAAACGAAGAGAATTGGTTATCAAAAAGGAAATCTGCGAAGTTTGCTTATCTCACCAGAAACGTTTTAGATGTCGAAGCCGGGGTCAAGAAAAATGTCATATTATGCTACAAAACAAGAAGAATGATAGTCATCAAGTCAATATGAGACCATGTAACGCTCATCAGAAAAATGAAGACAGAAATGCTATATTCAGGATCGTACCAGTTGTTTTGTACGGAAACGGAAAGTCTTTGAACACATTTGCGTTTTTAGACAGTGGATCTTCCTTAACTTTGGTCGAGCAAAAGATTTCAGATTCGTTGGGGCTCAATGGCATGGCTAAGCCATTATGTCTTAAATGGACAGCAGAGACAGTGAGGTATGAAAAGGATTCAAAAATCGTACCATTAGAGATATCTGGCGTTGGAAAGTTCTCTGAAAAGTTTCGACTTCAAGATGTACGTACTGTTGAATCTTTGGCGTTACCAAAGCAAACCGTTTTGGCCGATGTGATCAAACAACGATATCCGTATCTACGTGGAATCCCATTACCATCTTTCAAGAACTCTTCTTGTGGAATTTTAATTGGACTCAATAACCAAAAGCTAACACTTGCACTGAAAACGAAAGAAGGAGAATGGAACGATCCAGTTGCCATTGAGACAAGACTTGGTTGGTGCTTAAGCGGCGGAGAGATGAATGGTATGCGGAGCAATGGACTGTATCATATCTACAAAGCTTGTGACTGCGATGCTGAGCTTGACGAAATGGTTCGAATACAATATACTCTTGAGAAAGAAAGCAACGAAAAGAATATCTGCGAAACTGCTGAGGAGGTTCGAGCAAAAAAGATATTGGAAGACACGGTGTGTCGAAATGGAAGCAGATTTGTGAGTGGTCTTCTTTGGAAACAAGACGATGTCGTTCTACCAGACAGCTATACGATGGCGCTAAAGAGGCTTCAGTGTTTGGAGAAAAAGGTTTTATATGATGCTTTGCTTTTGAAATCAGTAAATAGTCAAGTGAAGAATCTGTTGGACAAAAACTATGCGAGAAAGCTAAGTAAGTCAGAGCTAGCAGAGAAAAAGACAAGAGTCTGGTATTTGCCCACGTTTTTGGTAAAGAACCCGAACAAGCCAGAAAAAGTACGTATGGTATGGGACGCAGCGGCATCAACACAAGGAGTTTCACTGAATGATATGCTTTTAAAAGGACCGGACGAATTAAGGGCTCTGATAGATGTACTTTCTGGATTCCGGATGAATAGAGTTGCTATAGCTGGCGACATACAAGAAATGTTTCATCAGGTAGAAGTTTGTGAAGCAGATCAACATTGCCAGAGATTTTTATGGCGCGATGGAATATCAACTTCGGAGCCAGATGTTTACATAATGAAGGTGTTGACTTTTGGCGCTACGTGTTCTCCAAGTATTGCCCAATACGTCAAAAATCGGAATGCAATGGACTTCGCTGATGAGTTTCCTGAAGCTGCAGAGGCCATTATTAACCGACATTATGTGGACGACTATCTCGATAGTGTCGATACTATTGAGGAAGCTATTCAATTAGTAAAAGAGGTAAAGTACATACACTCCAGAGCAGGCTTTAATATTCGAAAATGGCTGTCGAATTCAGATGATGTCGTACGAGCTATTGGTGACTCTGAAGAAAAAGACCAAAAGCTTACAACAATTTTGGATAATTTTAGTACCAACATCTGTACGATGAAAGTCTTGGGACTTTGGTGGGACTTTAATAAAGACTGTTTCGGATTCTCAGTGCAGTTTGGAAAGGTGCAAAAGGATATTATTCTAGGATTAAAAATCCCAACAAAAAGAGAGTTGCTGAAAGTTCTTATGTCCATATTTGACCCACTAGGATTTCTTGTTTTCTACCTTGTGAAGCTAAAGGTACTAATGCAGGAAGTTTGGCGAACTACAATAGGATGGGACGATGTTTTACCTGAGGAGTTACAACCAAAATGGGAGAGCTGGCGGTGTCTGATGAAAGATGTTCAAGAAGTGCAAATTCCAAGATGCTATTTTCCAAAGAACTTTAGCAAGCAGGCCAAGGTTTAATTACATATCTTCGTCGACGCCAGTGAAGATGCGATGGCTGCTGTTGGATACCTTTGGTTTCAAGAAGGGAACTCCATTGGATGCGCTCTGGTTTGTGCCAAAAACAAGGTTGCACCTTTGAAACCTTTGTCAATTCCAAGGTTGGAACTACAGGCAGCAGTCATGGGTGCTAGATTGGCTAGCTCGATATCAAAAATGGTAAAGATGAACATCGAGAAGCGATTTCTGTGGACCGACTCAAGAAACGTTATTCATTGGCTGAAATCAGATGCCAAAAGGTATAAACAATTTGTAATGTTTCGTATCTCTGAAATATTGGAGAGAACTCGACTCGAGGAATGGAGATGGACTCCAACAAAATATAATGTTGCTGATGAAGGTACCAAGTGGGCGAAAGTGCCTTCTTTTGATAAAGACGCTCGATGGTTTCGAGGTCCGGATTTCTTGTACAAACCAGAGGAGACCTGGCCAACAATTCCAGCTGCAGCTATAAACCAGCAAGAAGAAATACGTCCAAGATATGTTTTGGTGACGATTTCATTGGTTCAAAGTTTCTTACTGGATTATGAGCGATTTTCTTCTTGGACACGGCTGAAACGGACGATGGCGTGGATATTGAGATATTTCAACAACTTAAGAAGGAAAGCACGTGGTGAATCAACATATGGTCGATTGCTTTTACTAACGGAGGAACTTCAAAATGCTGAGCAACTACTTTTTCGAATGGCACAGAACGATAGCTATATTGATGAGATCGTGTTATTGACAGCTGGTAAAACTTTATTCAAGACTAGCCAGTTGTATAAGCTTTCACCATACATTGACAAAAGTGGAGTTTTGCGTTTAAGAGGAAGAATCGACAGTGCATATTACGTTGAAGAAGATACAAAGCGGCCAATAATACTTCCAAGAACCCATTATTTGACATTTTTGCTTGTAAAGCACTATCACGAAATATTCAAACATCAATGCCAGGAAACAGTTGTAAACGAAGTTAAGCAAAAATTTTGGATACCTAAGCTCCGTCCTTTGGTGAAATTGGTTAGTAAAAGGTGTGCTGATTGTTGTCATAGGCGAGCTGAACCAATAGTTCCGGAAATGGCTTCACTGCCAGAGGCAAGGCTGGCAGCGTACATACGTCCGTTTTCTTATGTCGGCGTTGACTATTTTGGGCCAATCATCATCAAAGTCGGAAGGCGAGCAGAAAAACGATGGGGAGTACTTTTTACGTGCCTAACTGTGAGAGCTGTTCATTTGGAAGTTGCTCATAGTCTGTCAGCGGATTCATGCATCATGTGCATCAGGAATTTTATATCCAGACGAGGTATTCCAAAAGAAATTTATTCAGACAACGGAACAAATCTGAGAGGCGCCCAAAAAGAGCTTCGGGAAGCGTTTTCTAAACTTGAGTTTGACAAAGTACAAGAGAGTTTTACGACTTCAGACACAAAATGGCTCTTCAACCCTCCAGCAGCACCGCATATGGGAGGTGCATGGGAGCGACTTGTTGGATCGGTAAAGCATATACTGCAACAGGTGATGAAAAACCAACGACTGACGGATGAATCTTTGCTGTCAATGTTAATCGAGGTCGAAATGATCATTAACACTCGACCACTTACATATGTGCCAGTCGAGTCTCATGATATGGAAGCTTTAACCCCGAACCATTTTCTACTTGGCTCATCAAGTGGATACAAACCGGCTGGACGATTTTGCGATAGTGACCTTTTACTTCATAAACAATGGCGAAGATGTCAACGGGTGGCAGATTTGTTTTGGAAACGATGGGTACGTGAGTTTCTTCCAACGCTAACACGAAGGACAAAATGGTTCCAAAAAACTAAAAATATTGAGGAAGGAGACGTGGTCATAGTTATTGATGAAAGTCTACCTCGGGGATCTTGGCCAAAAGGAATTGTTACAAGAACTATCAAAGCAAAAGATGGTGTAGTACGAAAAGCGACTGTGAGAACAGCTTCAGGGTTGTATGATAGACCCGTAGCAAGGTTGGCGGTTTTAGATGTTACGCACATTAAACATGGTGGTGACTCAACAGCAGGAAGCAGTAGAATCACCGCAGGGGAGAATTGTTGCTGACAGCTATTGAAGAGTAACAGCCCGAAGAACATCAGACAATGTTAAAAGACATTTATCATTGACCTATTATATATGGACTGCCAGGAGCCAACTTCACGTGTGTTCTATAATCCAACTAAACACCACCAGCGCTAGCGTAGGTATAGCGGAAAACACAGTGAAACTTTTGACATTTCAGATTTGTGCTTATTTTCTTTATTATTCATTTTTAGAAAACTCAAAACTTAAACTTTTGTTCCGATAAAACCATCGCCAAAAAATAAACAATAGGAAAAACAAGAAATATGCTGCCCACATTCACATCGATGAATGCTGCTATTCTATTCAACAACAAAGTTATTCGAATGCCCATTCGTTTCATCTTTAATCTACGCAACAAGAAGTAAGTTCTCACATAAACCCCAAAAGAGTGCTATATAATCGTGATATTTTTTCGAAAGGACTTTGGAATTTGCAATCAAGTGACTGTAGGCTATGTCGTCCCCGAAAGACCAGTACCCCAGACCATCTGGAAATCTCAATACTATTTCAAATACATGCCAGCAGGTAACACAATAGGAGAAGTCCAAATTTAATCTAAAGAACAAGTCTATCTTGGGTTAAAATCTGGGTGCTTATTTTTAGCAATTCAATGAAATTAGGTAGATAAATAAAAATCTTTTTGTGCATTAGAAAAATACTTTCTGGAAGATCCAGAACTGATGGACAAAATACACATATCCAACCTTTCACACAAAGAACTGTTTGAAGAAGGTGTACGTAAAGAAACAATAATCAGTAATAAAATTTGTGAAATGCGCCAAGAAAGCACCGATGGAATCGATACTTACACGTAAGTTACTTGATAAGACCTCCAAAAATAGTTTATATTTATAAAAATTCTTCATTTGCAGTGCCAATGACAGGTATCGATATCGGGGGAATCGGAACAAAACTAGGAATGAAGACTGGTAACAATGGTTACCTGGGATTCAAAAACGTCCGAATTCCACGCATGAACATGAAAAGAACTCACGATGGTACATACATATGTATGTTGCTCCAAAGTCTTCATTATTGACTTACGGTACAATGATCTTTGTGGGAGTTGCATTCATCTTGGCTACCGCCATGAACTTGGGCAAAGCTGCGACCATTGCAACAAGATATTCAGCGGTTAGACGTCAGAGTCCAATTGATCCCAAGTAAGTGCACATACAAAATGATATTTCTTGAGGCTTGAGCTGAAAAACAGTGAATTCTATTTAAAGTGAACCAGAACCTCAGATTATGCATCAAGTTAGTCAGCAGTAGAGACTGTTTCCTAAAATTGCTAAAGCTATTGCCTTTAAACTAACTGGAGACTACGTCTGGACGATGTACAATAATGTAACCGGTGAACTGGAGCAAGGCAACCTCGATCGGTTGCCAGAGATGCATCCCATCTCTTGCTGTTGGAAAGCTATTTCCAGTGGAGATTGTGTCTGCAAAGTAAAAATTAGAACTAAATAATTTTCTTCTCTGAAAAAGCTGCCAACCTATCCGGAATCGAACTAATTCTCAAGCTGCCGATGTAGTTTTGTTTACATTTTCATTTTGGAATACTGACGAATTAAATTCAATGTACCATTACTTTGTTATATTTTGTATCTACTCATATTGAAATAAAAATCAATTATGTTTTCTTTTTTTTAATTTTGTTTTTTATTTATTTGAAGAAGCAATTTAGCATATTCCGATTCCTGCAAAATAAGAAGCCAATATAAAACCATGTCCTCCACAGTCTAAACCAGCACTAGAGTCATTTGTTGAATTAGCTTTTAGGCAAGCAGATAGAGCGTGAACCCCAACTTATCGACCAAACTTTCCTTCATTGATTTCTTCTGTAACTTGAAGATACATTTCGTGTAAGTAAAAAGCTGCAAGTTTATCGCAATACCTTTTGAAATTTCAGAAAAAAGTTTGAGCTGCTGTGTTAAGTGATCCATAATTTGATGCTCTGGTTCTCTAAGGGAAAAAATAAAATGTTAGAAGGAGTGAGTTTTATTGTATGTCACCAGCAATTGTTTGCATCTTAAGCAACTTAAAGTATTCGGGATCGAGATGCTTTTTAATGTGGTCTACAAGGAGCACACGTTTGAATAGTTTCTTGTTACAACAAACAATGTATCCCGTTTGACCACGAGTGTTCCAAAAATGCTGACGCAGACAATACCTTCCAAATAAGCGTTGACCATGAAGGCTCACTACTTTAAGATTTCAATCCACCTGTTAATCCACCAATAGAAATCGATGTCCCAGAGCTGACCAAAAACAAGATGGATGGGTTAGATCAAAGAATCAGATTTAAGTCTGTGTTATCTTAATAATTTATTTTTTGTATTTAAAGATCCCCGATCCAGATGCAGAACAGCCAAACGATTGGGATGAAGATGCACCACCACAAATACCCGAGCTAAGCCCGACGTTTGGGTGGATGACGAGCCAGAAACATTTTAGAAGTGTGGTTATAGTAGTGAAGAAGAACAGGAGGAGCTCGTTGTGGAGAGATAAGAGGGAGCTGGAGAGCCAAGTTCTGAAGCTGCGGAAGAGACTAAAGTAGAAATACATTACTATTTTTTTATTCAAATTTTACTCAAAAAAACATTAATTTCATTACAGGAACGAAAAACGCTACCAGCCGCTGAATGTATTCACACAGCCACGCAAAGATTAGCAAACTAATTTCCATTTGTTTTTCGAAATAAGGCTGTTTAAATATAACGATAAGAGTTAATATTAAATAGATAAATATAATTTTGTTGAGAAATAAAGTAATTAAGAGATTTTCAGTAAACTACATATTTTGGTTTTACAGAATAAAAATAATAAACAATAAATTATCCATGTGTTGATTTTTTTTTTTGTTTTTCATGTTTTTAACTCTCCAACACCAGGTATGGGGAATGTAGCACTTAAAATTTCAACTTCTCCCGACAAAGATTTTTCATGTAGAATTGTATAGAAATCAGCAATTTTTGAACCAGCGCTGGTGGTAGCATCTTTGGCAATTTTAAGTCGATCGATAAAATCGGTGAATTCAACAACTTTATCAATCTCATTTTCATTTGGGGCTTGAGTAGTAAGTGCTGGAGTACCAAAACGAATTCCAGAAGGAAACATTGCAGACTTGCCTCCAGGAAGAGTGTTTTTATTGCAAGCAATGGCAACCTCTTGAAGAATGTGTTCACCGCAAGCACCGCTTAAACAAACACTGGGAAGGCCAACTAGAATTAAATGCACGTAAGTTTCACCATAGTAATGACAGGCTGTCTTTTACTCAGTCAGTCTTTTTATTTACAATGGGATGAAGAAATGATTATAGAGATTTCCTTCTATTAGTTCTCTGCCGACTATTTCATAATAAGTCGAATAAACATATGCGGATGGCGGAACATTTTGTATTCTTTCAGCGCTTTGCGTTTGTCAAATCTGGCACCGCAACCAAAACAGACGTAACAGCGTGGCCTGGCCCACTCTCCACTTAGTACCACTGAGTGACGTAAGGATTCGCCAAGCGAACGACTAGGAACTAAATTTAAATTACCTGGTATAATGCGGTCAATGGCCTGGCTAGTGCTTGGCCCTTCATTCGACATTTGACTTTTCTTCGGAAGAAATATCTTCTTCTACGTTTGATGCGCATTTCGTTTTGTCGTTTTTCGAGTATTCCAGAAAGTCTGTTCAAGGGTAGGCTGCACATAAGCGAGAGTGGCAGTTTTTTAGACAGTTTGGGTTGTTGTGCGTTTTTCGAGTCCTCACCAACTGTTTGTTTTGGCGGATATTTGATAGGATCGGTAGCTTTACCTTTCTTGGTGTTAACTTTTTTCCTTTGGCGTTATTGTTGTTGCTGGTGGTACTAGTGCGACTTTTCAAGCTGCTGCTTCGTAGACCTGCTCGGACAGGCGAAAGACGTTTTGTTTTCGTACCACTAATAGTATCGGCGGACTTCGAACTGAGATTATTCTTTATTTTAATTAATCACGATCATTCTAGTCGAACAACAGTCTGTGAAATGGAATGATCGGATAATGGCAGTACTGGGCTCTTCAGTGACGCTTTTTTGCGGATTTCTAGAAAAGTAGATCCAAACGAAAACAATGAAATTAAAATAATTGATTCCTACCTACCTATACGTGGATCCTGACACATCTACAAATCGATTTGGTTTCTCTTCCACATGATCTGCTCATGGATTTGCCTCTGCTCGTCTTCTGCAGATGTTTTTTTCTCCCAAGTTATTCCCATATATGACACATTTTACCACTTTCATACAGGTGAGAATTGTTATGATTTTCACATTTCAAATATAATAAATTAATGAATAAAGAGATATGCATGTCTCCCAGTGCGCTTGATACGATCTGAAAACTGAAATAAATCTATGGTTGAATGGATGACAAACACGACAGACGTCAAAATTTAAACTTGAATGAAAACAGATGGCTCTGTTTTTTCAAAGAAAAAATAAAAGATGTCCTTAGCTTCTTTGCCAAAAAATGATAGTTTAGGCCAAGTGGCAAGAGATGGCCTGAAGAATAGTTATTCTTTTTTGCCGATTTTCTACAAAAGCATTAATGTTGCTAAGAAGTGTCTGAACGCCTTTTAATAGAGCTTTTGTATGGAAATGAGATTCGACTAGCAGTCCATATATAGTATGTCAATGACATTTATGCTTTGAGAAAAACACTTTCGAGAAAATCACTTTAATTTTAGTACTATTTTATTTTCTTTACTTCCTTGAAATTCCTTACTTTAATTTTCGTTCTATATAAATATTATTTTTCATTCTTAATAAAGAAACTCAATTGAAAATACCAAATATACTTAAAATTATATTCTCAACATCAACGCTTGAAAATAAAACTTAAAGTAAAAGTAAACAACAGCCATTTTGTATTTTTTTTTTTTGTTCTTTAACTGGCTTTTGACAGAAAACAGAACTTACCAGATTCTGCCCGAAGAAATTTCTCGGATAAAAATTGGCAAGAAGGGGAAATAGTTTTCTTTCTCGCGAGCACTCTCTTCTGTCCAAAATGACACGAAATGGAAGTACGCGAACAGGATTGGTAGCAGTTTTGGGTGGTTTCGGGCTAGTACGCGAACAGACTTATATTCTATGACATATCTGTAATATGTCAATCTGGAATGAACTAATGAATTTGAGTGAACTATTGTAAAACAGCTGTTTCAACTATTACAAACATTTTCAATTCAAGCATCGAAATCAAAAAGTTAAATGAAAATCAATCAAAGAGAAAAAGGTCTGAGATATGGGATAGCCATGATTAGGTATGAGAGGTGAGAAATTAAACGAATTTATCATGTTTGTAAAAAAAATCAATTGCAGCAAAAGTCATTTTTAATTTGGAAATTTTTTTTAGTTTTTAAAATCCAATTGTCAATCAAATGTCACGGGGTACGTTCAACAGACATTACATAAATTTTGGATTGACTTTGTAGACATTGAACGTTCCCACTTTAGAATAGGTTTAAAACACCAGTTTCGGTGTCTGAGATGAACAAATGAAAACGTTTATAAATAAGATTTTGGGGTTGGATGGTGTGCTAAAGGTTAGCAAGACTTTAGAATGCGAAAATGAAATAATGTCCTGAAAGTTATGGCCTTTTCGATTGGCAATCCAGAAGCGTCTGGAATGCATGTAAACCCTTCTGAATGTGTTTTACTGGGATTCGGAATGACTTTCCCTCTCCTGAAAAGAAGAGAGAATGCTTCTTGATTTGATATCAGAATCGAACCTAGAACTACTCACACACTCAAACACAAAAGTTGGCAAAGTTGTGAAGTGTCATTATAGATAGGTAAACAACATTTTCAAGTTTAATTTTGAAATTGAAGATTATTTGGCAGATTAATGTGTGTGACAATAAAAACAAATTTTAAATAAATAAAGTAAAAATGGACAAAAGTGACTTTTTATCATCCTCAAGGCTTAACTACATAAGCCCAAAAAGTTGAAAAAGTACAAAAGTGAAAATTTTCAAACTCATTTTGGAATAGTTTTTCTGACTGGAAAACTTATAAAAATGATGGAGAAGGATTAAATTTTGGTCTGAAAAAAAATGTGTATATTCTTTTTCACAAAACAACTGCGCTAGCGGGAAAAAAATATTTTTAATTTTTTACAAAAGTACTTTTTGGCTTATGTAGTTAAGCCTTCATTTTACGGAATGAATTCGGAAAAAAGCCACAAGTTTTTGCCGGCTGCATGTGACGTTTCACAAATACAATGATACGATGTTTTATTGGCATTCCGAATCGGAGAGTTCTTCCGAATTGCCAATCGAAAAGGCCATTAATATTTCATGTTTGTTTTGTATTGTAATAGATTTCCTATAAGCCTACAAGGAAAAAATAATGAACGAAAAGTTTAAACTTAAACTAATATCCTTATTTTCATACGCATCGACTTCGAAATCATTAATTCATTAAAATTTTTGAGGCACTCGATTTTTAGACGAGGCAGGACCGAACATCAATCCACAGAATGTGCTTCGTTTTTAAATTAGGCACTCACATTCATATTTATTCATGACTTTCTTGCATCCATATTGTGAAAAATTTTTGCAGAATTTATTGATCATGAAATAAACAACGGTGTAAATTTAAATTCAACAAACTGTAGATAAAATCGTTTTCGATTGAAAAGATATCATAATATACACCTCTCGAGTATTATATCCTAGTAATCAGAACAATTAAGCATAATGTACATACCGAAAATCGGTATAATTTATGTAAAGTCGGTGTAAATTATAAACGAGAACGCGGTATTATCTATACTGAATCGAAATTAAATGTCCAAAAGTGAATTTCGTTTGAATTATCATCTCTTTCTCGACTATTTTCATTATCCATTATCTGCATTTTTTAGCTATCAATAACAATTAATTTAACATCATTTTCTTCCACATTTTCGTTTTTTTAGCATTTTATTCAAATTAGATTTATTTTCCAAGAATAATACGTTTTTCAAATTTCGTTTGATATCCAAGAACTTTCGTTACAAAACAACGAATAATTATTTAACATCCGGATTTCCTCCCACATTTTCGAAATAAAGAAAATAGAAAATGGCAATCTTCGAATAAGTTCCCAGTCAAAGCCAACTTCACTGCGTGGTGGCTGCTCTTTGCGTCTGTATTTGTGTCTGTGTAGCCCGAAAGAAGTTAAAAGAAAAATTGCAATTCCGCATCAATCGTGTGAAAACTGAAAAATCTCTTTAAATTAATCATTTATAATTTTCTTCTTACAAATAAATTTTAATTTTTATAATAAAAACAAAAACCAAAACTGATAATTTAACATCAATTAAGTAAATATAAAAAAATCTTTCTAAAAATTATTTTCCTTTCTCGTATGATTCACGCAATTTTTTAAGTTTATTCTTTTTTCTTTCATCGTAGAAAATTCTACAAATCAAAATGACGTCCCTCGAGCCACATGTAAATCGTCTTCAAAACTTCAAAAACAAAGGAAAAGACCAAGATGTAATTATTTTGTTAATAATTTGATTCGAAATGTGCGTTAAAATGTGTTTAATTGTTGAATAATTTTCAAATCGAACATTTACTGCCCTAGCGGAATTACAAATCGAAATTTTCCTAGGTGCAAGGGCAAATTTAATTTTTTTTTCTTGTCTTTAAGTGAAAATTGTTCTTAAATTTTCAGATGAAGCGCATTCGACTTACGATAGATATATTTTTTTGGAAAAGAAAATTATTATTCGTAAAATAATTCCTTTTTTATTTTTTTCATCTTTGTGTCGTGTCCCAATAGGAGATGCGAAGACGGCGCAACGAAGTGACCGTCGAACTACGAAAAAACAAGAGAGAAGAGACAATTTTCAAGCGACGTAATGTACCAACTGGAGATTCGGTCACAGACGAGGACGACCCACTGTCAACTGCGGTCAATCTGAAGAAGTTAGCAGAAGCTGCCGCCGACTCATCGAATCCCGATAAGCAGTTGTCTGCTGTTCAGGCTGCTCGCAAGCTTCTATCATCCGATAAGAATCCGCCAATTAATGACTTGATTAACAGTGATATTCTTCCAATTTTGGTTGATTGTTTAAAACGAAATGACCACACGATGCTGCAATTTGAGGCAGCTTGGGCATTGACTAACATCGCTTCGGGTACTTCTGAACAGACAAATCAGGTAAGAATACTTTTTGTTCTTTTACAGCTTTGATTAATAATGAAAGAAGTGTATTCATCCTTAATCAAAAAAAAAAAAAAAACAAACAAGAGAATGTAAGGTACTTTGCTTACACTTGACTCAAGGTAAAATTTATATTGTAAGTTCAATATCCTTGAATTGCATTATGTAATCTCTAAGTTGTGAGGCGTAGGTAATAAAAACACATTTCAATTTATCAAAAATCATTGAAGTTCTCATTCTCACGTACATTATAAACAAGATTCTTTGAGCAAAGTGTACAAACAAAATTAGGAAAACTCCACGCCCTACGTAGAAATGCGAACCAACAAAAGAACGAACAAATGAAAATATTAATACGTATGTCTCAAGGTTTTTTTCGGTATTATTCCTTCGTTAACTAATCTCTTTATCTTATTTCAAAAAAATTGTTGATTATTTAACTTGATTTTGAAATAGAAAAGTTCATTGAAGGAAGTTCATATAAAAGTACAGAAGTTGGAAATGTATGATATACGACACAAGTAGCTGGATTGGATCAAATAGTAGTTAATAGGGAGGACTCAAAGGAAAAGTTTGCCAATACGATTCTGGTGCGCTAAGCTTAGATCTTGGTGGCTGAAAACGTTTAGTCTCGCGAAAATTGTTCCTTTTATATATAAACAAGCAGAACCCGGCATACATTTTATCGCCTTATATAGAAATAAAGCCCAAAAAAGCTGGGTACATACTTGCAATAGATAATAAAATAAAAGGGGCCCAACTATGTATCTCGATTCTACAATAAAAACGTTCGAATTCGCAAAATCTCAACTCGCTAATTATATTGCAAGCGCTTATTAATTGAAATAGAACAGCGCTAATTACAGATTATGTGGCAAAAAGTCGGAAGCACTAACATTTGATCCTATATTTATACATATTACCACTTATTTTAAGCATTGAAAACCACTTTCGAATAGATTTGAAAGTAGAATAAAGTTACATAGTATGGCCCCAGTAGTATGGGAATAGTTTTGAACCTAATCAGATGAGCGGCAGTGTATGTTGTTTGCGGTACGAGCTTTAGTTTATATAAGTGGACAGAATTCAGAAGCTTTGTTACTAGTTATGAATGCAGACTTATTGGCTAAACACAATCACCCTTGTTACGGTTTTCGTTTTTCTAAAACTCTAGAAGCTCCAGTTGGCGTTGTAAATCAAAATATTGTTGTAAGGGTGAATAGTGGTGAGGAGACAGAAGTTTTAGTTTTATTTTATAGTCAGTTGTACCTTCTAGAGCCATGTCGTTTAACTGAACCGTAATAAGAGTGAATGCGTCGGCTTGTTTTTGATAAAATGCTAACTTCTTGGTGTCTACTTTCCTTAAATAAAAAAAAAAAATATGCACGACTTGATCGCACGAACTTGATCTTAAGGTTAACAACTCTGTTTAACCACACATTGAAAATGCATGATGTATATGTATATTTAAGGAGAAAATATAGATTTT
The DNA here is from genome assembly GCA_932273885.2 of Leucozona laternaria. Taxonomy (NCBI): domain Eukaryota; kingdom Metazoa; phylum Arthropoda; class Insecta; order Diptera; family Syrphidae; genus Leucozona; species Leucozona laternaria. The sequence goes on along the minus strand of OW026366.1, from coordinate 27,169,051 downwards.
TTTTGTTTGATTTTTTTTTGTTTATAAAAAAATGTTCTTAAAAATTTATAAATGCATTATTGTTTGAACTATTGAGAAGGATCAGATTTTTCCCATACCGAGAACTAGCATGATTTTTTCGTATAACTACGCCTGTCAAGCGTGGCCCCTTATCGACCTATACACTTGGTGCGATCCTTGGGTCCTATCTCACAACCAAGACCGCCTTCAACTAATTAACTTAAACACGCTGAGAGAACGAATAAAAATACTCGAAATTCTCTTCATTCATCGACTCCATTCAGGTTCCGTTGACTTCAAAATTTTGTATCACTCAATCTTTCCCAAGACTAAGGGTTTGTTTCAAAATGTGTGAGTAAAGTTCTGATTACTTACTCGACATTTAAATTATCCTAAAATTAAATCCTTCCAGTAAAAAACTTTGCGTTTCACAATAAATCTTAATTATAAATGTATGTGTCAATAAGTTTTCCTGACAAAATAGTTTTTACTGATGTATAATTCAAAAAAATAATTTTTTGTTTTCATGTAAATTTGATAATCTGGCCATTGAAATACTTTGGTGCAGTTTTTCGTCCATGAGTTAGCTCCGAGGTAAATCAGAGTTAGTTAATCCTGCAAATATTTTAATCCCGAGTTAACTCAAAAGTAGTTTTTTTCAGTGGAGAGTTAAATTTAACTCCTAGTTGTCAAAAATCTATCGAAATCGAAGTGAGACAGTATAGAAATCAATGTTTCGCTATCGAATTCGAGATGGTGCCACTATCACCCTTTCCATAGTGTCTTACCTCGATTTTAATAGATTTTTGACACGCATCTTTCAGAAATACCTATTCAGCTAATCCGGAGTTAACTCACCAAATTTGTTGAGTTAACTCGGTATCTAAATTTACTAAAAAATATGTTTCAGGAGTTAACTCGGGTTCAACCCCGAAATTTGTATAATCTCCTCCTGAAAAACTGGCCCTAAGAACTTTACTTATAAGTTTATTTTTAAATTATAAAAAGAAAAAACACCTTAAATTAACTTCACTTGAGTCGATATATGTACGTTTGTTTGACACATTATATTCATCAGGCAAGTTTCGATATTGCCGTTGTCTAAGTTCAGTGTGTTTGGCTCTTTTTGTATGTAAAATGATTACTTATAACAAGGTTGGCTATTCAGATGTTGTGAAACGTAAGTGATGTTTATAATTTACCAATAAGTTACTAGTTGCTTACTTCGAATTTTAATCAGACATTTTAAACAGACCCTTAGTCTAAGAGCTGACAGCTAATTTTGGGTGCGTAAATACATACATTTGTAACCAAAAATTGAGTACGAGGGTTTGTAGGTGTATGCGTCGTGATATCGAAAACACAAGCCTGGCAGTTTTGTTTTGGCGCCGGTGGTGGGGGTTGAAAATAAGGAATTTTACAATTTTTTTTCAGAAATATTATCACTTAAATTAATTTAAAAAAATAAGAAATGATGCTCTGTCATTTTCCCTAAATGAAAAGACTTTTATGTTGACGATCCGATTAATAGAACACAAGATATAAGCTTTTTAAGCGAACTTTCTCGGCTTTTTTGTTGGAGATTTTAAGCATAGAAAAAACCAACATTAAAAGCCTCCAAAAAAAATCCGATAAGGTTCGCTTAAAAAGCTTATATCTTAAGTTCTATTAATCGGATCGTCAAGATAAAAGGGAAAATGATAGCATCATTTCATATTTAAAGAAAAAAATGAATTTGAGTGATAATGCTTCTGAAAAAAATTGTAAAAATCACTATTTTCTTAAAATTTGTACAAAGTTTTCTTGTAAATACATGTGTATATAGAAAAAAGGATTATTTTTATAACCGCACATACGATTTTTTAAATTTTGTCTCATAAATTAGGATTTTTTAAAGAAATCAGATGGTGTACATCGTGTAAGGTTTTAGAAGTTTCAGAAGAATTTTAATCAATAAAAAAATAAGTATGTGCAACACCGTGCACATATATTTGTTTTTGTATAGGTGCTTACTACCTTGAACTAAACTATGTTTTTGGCAGGTGGATAAAATATGACTCCCATAATTAATTTATTTCAGACTTAAGAACTACAGTGTAATCGCATATAAGACCAAGTTCTGCGACCCAGTCCTATATTTTATTTATTAATGTAAAGGGTGTTTTTATAAACATCTGAATAACCGATTTCTGCAATCGCAAAAACGAATCAAAAACAACTTTTTTTAATGTTAATATATATGTTTTGATTTTCATTTTTAAGTGTTTTAAAAATAGTTAATAAAATCGAAGCAGTAAAATTTTAACCTTTAAGAAATACTAGAGTTTTTTTTATTAATTTTGTAATTGCAGAAATCGGTTAGTCAGACGTTTATGAAAACACCCATAATCAGGCGTGTTTTTTAACTGGGAAAAATACTAAAATTTAATTCAACGATTCGTTTCCTAACTTTTCTTTGGGATGCGTTGATTCCTTTGTCGTTGTTCCTTGTCGCAACACAATTAAAGGAGCAACGCTGTTTTTATGCAAGGAACAAACCTAAAACTTTAAAAGCCCCAAAAATTACAAAAAGTTGTACTGTCCCTAATAATTTGGCCAACTACTGTATTAAAACAGTACTGTATGTTAAAAACCAATATGAATCACAGAACTTTCAAATTTGTTAATTAAAATCACATTTATACTTTTTCTATATAAAAAAATAAGTAATTTTTTTTTTTAAGAAATTTGTATTGTTAACTTTAACCATTTATGTATTATAAGGGAAATTTACATAATTATGTGCATAAGACTTAATTAAAAAAAAAACATTTTCTTATAGGTTGTACATGCTGGTGCAGTGCCCTTATTTTTACAATTGCTCTCATCGCCAGCAACAACTGTATGCGAACAAGCAGTGTGGGCTCTCGGAAACATTATTGGTGATGGTCCAGTATTGCGAGACTTAGTAATCAAACACGGCGTAGTTCAGCCTTTGCTCTCATTTATTAATCCAGACATCCCAATATCGTTTCTGCGCAACGTAACATGGGTAATTGTGAATTTGTGCCGCAACAAAGATCCACCACCACCACCAACAACAATTCAAGAGATTTTGCCCGCACTTAATATGCTTATACATCACACAGACACAAACATTCTCGTTGACACAGTGTGGGCTATAAGTTATCTGACCGATGGTGGTAATGATCAAATTCAAATGGTCATCGATAGCGGTGTGGTGCCCAAATTGATTCCACTTCTCGGGCATGCTGAAGTCAAAGTCCAAACAGCAGCCTTACGTGCAGTCGGCAACATTGTGACTGGCTCTGACGAACAAACCCAAGTTGTCCTCAACTACGATGCCTTGTCCTATTTCCCAGCACTGTTGTCTCATCTCAAAGAAAAGATTCGCAAAGAGGCTGTGTGGTTCCTGTCCAATATAACGGCTGGAAACCAACAACAAGTACAGGCTGTTATCAATGTTGGCCTACTACCCAAAATCATCGAAAATCTAAGCAAAGGTGAATTCCAAACGCAAAAAGAGGCCGCCTGGGCCATTAGCAATTTAACCATCAGTGGCAACCGAGAACAAGTGTTCGAGTTAATCCGTGAAGGTGTTATTCCGCCATTCTGTGACTTGCTTTCATGCAAAGATGCTCAAGTTATTAATGTATGTCAAATGATTTATTTTGAGAAAGACGTTCAGGTTCTTTTAATTTTTGTTTGTAGGTTGTTCTTGATGGACTCAACAATATGCTCAAAATGGCTGAAGACCATGTACCCCAAATCGCCAATATCATTGAAGAATGTGATGGTCTGGAAAAAATCGAAAGACTGCAAAATCATGAAAATGTTGAAATCTACAAACTTGCATATGAGATTATTGAGCAATACTTTTCCGAAGAGGTATGTTGCTGAATGAAAATAAAAATCTTAAACCTATTTTATAATTTTTCTATTTAAATACTTTCAGCAAGAACAAAGCAATTTGGCTCCCACGGCTGATGATGGCTCATTTCAATTCAATCCAAATTCAGCACAGATTCCCGACGGATCATACAATTTTTAACCTTTTAACAAAATTCAATCAAAATTCTCTCCAACATAATTGCGAGGATATTCAGAAAAAGAATAAAAAACACACCACAACAACAAGAAAACACAGAGTCCATATATGTTATATATATATTTAAAATATTGAATTTTAAAATCAGAAACAGAAACCGTGAAACAAAATTATAATAATTATAACTGAAAAAATTCTTATTTAGGTAAACAAAAAAAAATTTATTTTTTCCATTGGATTAATACCTATTTATAAAATTAGGTATATATAATTTACTAACAAAAATTACAAACAAATAAAGGATTACTACGAATTATGCCTCTCTATCTCTCACTCTTATTAGTCTCACTCAAGTTTCATCAGCATCGGCTCTCTTTCTCATCGCTGTTTTTTTTTTTTTTAATAAATTCAAGATTACACCAGAAGGTAGCTAAGGAGAAAAAACGGTGGATGTTTTTATTTGTTTAAATTTCTACCAAAATGTTATACGATTAAATGTTAATTTTTTGCTTAATTGGATTAAAATGTAAATACTTAAAGAAAAAATGATAAGAAGCGATTGAAACATTGCTGTCACCATCAAGTCTGTTTGCGCATTTGTTCAATCCCATTTTTTTTAATCAAAAATAACATTAATATTATGTTAAAAACAACTGGAAGTTTAATTTTTTAACGTCTTCATATACATATTTATTTACAAATATATAAACACTTTCACAGACATTCAATTTGTTTTATTTTAATTTTAACAAGAAAAACTGTTTTTTTTTATTTTAAGATCCCATTTTAAAACCCTTTGTGGTATCTTGAGTATTGGCCAAATAGATGGGATTATGAAATTTCAAGCGTGTCCTATTTGGTAGCGCCCGCTGAGAGGCGGTATTAAGTTGCCACTCCAGTTGAGATTCAGAGAACAAAAAATTGGCCAGCGAAGTAAACCAATCAATTTTAAAAGCCGCCAGAGAAAATTTGTTAGCACTTGGCTCACAAGGATATCGATAAATCTTATAAAATTGATTTTTAAACTGAGACTATTTTTTTTTTTAAAGAAGATACAAAATACATCTTTCGATGACCTCTGAACTCTGTTTACCTCAAGTTAGAATGTTGTAGAAACTGTTAGCGGCTATTAATAATAGAGTTTCTGCATACCATCCTGGCCAAGGCCAAGAGTACCCATCTTAACGTCAAGATTGGGCTCTATAATATCCCTAGCAAAAGAATAGTTAAAGAAACAAGATTAATTAGTTTAAAAACTTTAAAATAGACGATAACATATTAATTAAAATAAAAATTGTATATATATTTTGGCTAAACGACACTATATTTAATAAAAGCACTGAGTTTTTCCTTAAATTGATTCATTCCGGTTTCACTTTTTAAGTATGTGGGTAGGTTATTAAAATAAATAATACCATCATGTAAAATAGAGTTCTGGGTACTGCTTAAACGGCATCTTTCCGGTCTTAAGTTGTTATTATTCCTTAAGTTGAATGGTTGGACTTCCGATATTTCCAATATTCCATCAAATAAGTATTTCGGGAGCTTACTATTACGCATTTTATAAATAAAAATCATCGCATCATAGATAAGTCTCTGCTTAACATTCATCCAATTTAAGCAGTCCAGCATGAATCGAATCGGAGTGTAAATACTCATTTTCAAGATAACCCTCATTCCCCTGTTCTGAAGTCTTTGGAGTCTTAATTTAACATCTGCATTGGATCCAAACAGCAAAGTTGAGCAATAATTGAAGTGTGGCATTACCAAGGCGTTATATAGGAGAATAGAAGCTTCAAATGTCAGTTGCTTTCGTATTCTGCTCAAAAAATATATTTTCTTAGAAATCTTGGCACAGACATGATTTGAATGTTCCTTAAAATTAAGCTTTTCATCTATAATAACACCTAAGTATTTTATACTTTCAACACAGTTTATTAGTGCCCCATCCATACACACATTAATTTCATCATTTATACGGAATTTCATACATTTAGTCTTACTCACATTCACCTTCAGTTTGTTCATTTTTAACCAATTATCAATTCTTCTTAAGTCCTCATTCAATCTTTGGCACATTGTTTCACTATTTTGTCCACAAATGTAGATCAGACTATCATCCGCAAAAAGCTTCACACTACAATACTTCAGACATTTCTTAAAGTCATTTATGTATAAAAGAAAGAGGAAAACTCCCAACACAGACCCCTGCGGAACCCCCAGCTCATTATTCATCGCACTAGACATTTCATCATTCACTCTAGTTCTTTGACTTCTATTGGCTAGATAAGATTCAAACCATTCCAACTCACGACCGCGTACACCATACAACCACAACTTTTTTAACAAGATATGTCTATCAATAGTTTCAAAAGCACGCTTCAAATCTAAGAAAACCGCTATCACTGAATTTCCACAGTCAATTTGTCTTTTCCACTTCCATACAACACAATTGATGGCCGTTTCACATGAATGAGCTCTTCTAAAGCCAGACTGTTCCTCAATTAATAAATTATTGTTCTCTAGGTAATTTTGAAATTGCTCCGCAACGAACTTTTCTAATATTTTCTCACACGTCGGCAGCATATTTACTGGCCTGAATTCTTCACATTTATTTGTACTATTTACTTTTTCCACTGGAATAACCACGGATTCTTTCCATACTTCCGGAAATGTTCCTGTTTCTAATGATTTGTTTATCAACCTTAATAGAACGGGACCGATAATTTCTATTGATTGTAGAATGATTTCTCTATTAATCCTATACACATCTCTTTTGTTATTCATATTTCTAATCAACGTATATAAAGATCTTTCATTACAAAAGTCAAAAGTAAAAGTAGAAATGCAACTTATTTCTGGTGACACAAAACTTACATTTTCTATTGATGCGTTTATTTCCTGAATACTGTTTACAAAATATGTATTAAATTTGTTTGCAATATCATTCGACAGAGTAAACGTATATTCCCCGAATTTAACACTTTCAATTACATTACTTTTTGCATTATTTAACACGAACTTTTTAAGCGTCTTCCACATTTCAATCTGGTTTCCAGACTTCACCATAATCTGAGATGTTATATAAATACTCTTAACAATTCTAATTTCACTCTTATAATTATTCCGAACAGATTTATATACCGACCAATTTTCAGTAGTACTATTAAAAACAGCAGTGTTATAAGCTTTGACTTTTTCGTTTTTTAACCTTTGTAAATGGGAATTGAACCATGCATTATTATTGCTTATTTTCTCCACTTTTTCGATTGTCAAAGCCTCACAACACGCATTTAATTTTTCACAAAAGGTATTCGATAGCATATTTAAGTCGTCTTCAAAGTATATGTCTGAAAACCTATTTTCGTTTAGAAAAGAATCAAACCGTGTTTTTGTATGACGAATAGTTTTGTACTTTTGCTCCTTAATATTGCATTTTTGTCTTATTAGAATTTCCACTCTTATGGTTTCATGATCTGATATTTTATCATCCGCATTTATGTTGACTTTAACTTGAGATTTTAAGTCCCTGTTTGTAATAACATAGTCAATTAAAGTAGCCGAAGATTCTGTTATTCTAGTAGGTTGACTCACTAACTGGGAAAGCCCCTGATCAGTAATAATATCCAACAATTTTTCTGTATTACGGTCCTTTGTAAGTAAATCTATATTAAAATCACCAGCCATTAAAATTTTGTTTTCATTTTCTAAAGAATAATTACACCAATCCGTAAAAAATGTTAAAAAATCTGTTACCGAGGAACTAGGAGATCTATAAAACCCTGCCAATGTCCACTTTTCTTCATTCAACCATACATACATTTTTACAACCCATGCAGTATTAATAAAATTTGAGCTATCTATCACTTGAAATCGTATCCCCTTTTTTACATATATAATCACGCCTCCAGTGTGTCTAGAGTGTGATTTACAAATTATATGTTTGTAGCCAACAACCCGTATCTCCGACTCCTCCATTCCATCCGTTACACGGGTTTCCGATAGCATGATGAAATCAGGATGATAATTTTGTATTAAAATTTCCACCTCACTTTTGTTAGCTAATAAACTTTGAATGTTTAAACAATAAAAAAGAAATGATTCTGAATTACGTCTTGTTTGCTACAAGTATTTACTTTTCTCGAAATTAAGTTTCCTCTGATACACCTCACAGTCGTTGTCAAAAGCATTGTGATTTGTGTTTAGAGTTAACTTGAGTTCATTATTCATTCGCACACAATTCACACAACAAAGACATTCGGCTTGGCATTCAACTTAAATCATCGTTTGATTTCACTGTTTACTTTTTTTAACAGTTAACCACAATGGTCATTATTGCACTAAAAAAGGCCTAAAATTCCTCAGCAAACATTTGAAATTTACATCAATTTTACGTCCAAAAGTCAACTTTTGAAATTCAAAAGGGTGGAGCACGGAAGACGTATTTATTTTAAGTTCGAGAGAATTGAATCAGAACAGTTTTTTTATTATTTCCCCGAATTACACATTATACCTGATTGGTAACTTGAAATTTGCAATAAGTTTCACAAGAGTTTTTTCCCCATGGCCCCATGGGTTTTTCACAGCAAATTTTGACCAGTATTTGAAATTTGAGTTTACACCAGTTTCTGTTGCAAAAATGGAGTGGTCCGTAGAGCAGTGTGTCGAAACACCCTTATTACCGTTGTCATATATCAATTGGGGTGGAATTGATCATCAATTTATTGATTATCGGCCGTTTTCGAAAACGTCAAATCAAAGTCAATTTGACCGGCAATTGATCGTCATTTATGACGGAAAAGTTGCAATCGTCAAATATGCAATCGTCCTGCTTGCACACATGTCTTTTGATGATCTTCAAATGATTTTCTTGCAAGTGCAGTTGACGTTTTCGAACAGAAGCTAATTTCAACAGAATTTTTAGATACACTTTGGCTCATCATTTTCAGCCGTGACGTGGTTATCGTTTTACTGATTCCCTGACTGACATGCAAAAATGTTATGGCGAATTCCTTTCAAAAAAGAAATCGAATTTTTTCTAAGCAGAATCGAACTTTTTCTGTCAATTGAAAGGAATGCGAATTTCCTAAACGAATCGATTTTATTTTTGCGTGATTGTGTTTGTGTTACTTGACAACTGCAATTGACGCAAAACGTCAAGAAATTATTCACAAAACTATTAAGGTTGTTTGTTTTTGTTGTGAGAATGTTTTACCAATAGAAGTAAATTAATAACTATAATAATTCTATTTTAATAACAAAAGATATTCGTCACCTCATACGGGGGCAATTTGTTGGTGCATTTTATTTGTTTGAACTTCTTCTTGCACATATATTTTTAAAGAAAATTGTTATTGGAAAGTTTTCACTTGCACTGAAAGTTTTTATCACGCCTTTCGCTCGCGAAAGGTATTTTTTTTGTCAAATTTTTGTTTGATAATGAACAACGCGACTTTCAATTTGACGTATAAGAAATGTCAAGTCTTCATAGTGTGTGTGCAAATCAGTGTGAAATCTTGCTAAAAACGCAAGATTTGTTTTGACAGAAAAGAATCGATTTTGTTTAGAAAAAATTCAATTCTGTTTTGAAAAAATTCGATTTCTTTGTTGTAAGGAATTCGCCATAACAATCTCTCGAACCACCATGTCTGTCTCTTTCGTCACCTCCATTTTTTTAACTGCACAGCTGACTTTAGCAAACTGCATTATCGAACACAATGCTAATGCAGTAGAATTTGGATTTGCGTTTTCGAACAGAAGACTTGCAGTTTGCGTTTAAGAACATTCTGCAAACGCAATTTTTACGCAGAGGACGTTTTCGAAAACGGCCGTCGCTTTCAAGATAGCTGTCTCTATTCTATCTATAGGGAAGGATAGAGTGAGCAAACGTAAAAACGACAATCACTTAATAGAGCGATCACTTTAGTCTTACGCTATAAGGGCCCTGGGGGGGTCATTCCGTAATTTTTAAAACGATAATCGTGCTCGTTATCGTCATCAATTTGCTTCACGTAAAACAATCACTATCGTCTCGTCAATCGTTTATTATTAATCACAGTTTGACAAGGATTGACTTTTCAATCATTGTCATAAATAACAATTCTGTAATTTATTTTTGTCAGTAAGGCCCAAAAAATATCAATTTTTATTGAGAGGAAGTGAAGAAAAGTGCGGGCAAAACGTGAAGTCGCCTAAACAAATCGGTTATCCACCTATCCTTAAAGCTACATATAATTAATTATAGGGTTTCAATTGCAGCGGCCAGATTTTGACGGTGACATCTATTAAATCTGTTGCTTATTATTTACAACGAGACAATAGCTAAGTAATCTTTTTGTTTTTTTTAAATTAAAAAAAAAAGATTCAAAGAAAGTTTTTCTCGCCAATAACTCACAACACGACCACATCAAATAGTCGCTATAATCCGAGTCTCTAAATGACAGGGGGGTCATTCCGTAATTCGATTATCGCCACACGATATCGTTTTGACGATAGCTTTGCTTCACGTAAAAGCGATAATCACTATCGACTGGACGATATCGTCTTGACGATCGAAAATTTGCTCTCCGTAACTCAAAAATCGTCAAAACGTTATCGTCAAATCGTTACCGTTTGAACGATACCTATTTAGCTATCGTCTTGCGTCGTCTTGTTTGTTTTTCGAAACAATTTATGCATTTTATCATATGTAGGGTTTTTCAATAAGGGCGCGTAGATGTTTTCGGTTGATCCTGGGATAATAGACATGGAAATACAACCATGTAAACCTTTAAATGGACGCAACGCACGTATCGTTGCCTTAAAGATTTTTATATTTAAGTTCTTTCAATTGGACGTGTCGTTCAATCGTGTAACTTGCCATGATGATTTGGCATCAGTAAATAATAAACAAAAGATTTAATAGATGTCACCGTCAAAATCTGCCCGCTGCAATTGAAAACCCTATAATTAATTATATGTAGTTTGAAGGATAGGTGGATAACCGATTTGTTTAGGCGACTTCACGTTTTGCCCGCACTTTTCTTCACTTCTTTTAAATAAAAATTGATAGTTTTTGGGCGTTACTGACAAAAATAAATTACAGAATTGTCATTTATGACAATGATTGAAAAGTCAATCCTTCTCAAACTGTGATTTATAATAAACGATTGTCGAGACGATAGTGATTGTGTTACGTGAAGCAAATTGATGACGATATCGTGCACGATTATCGTTTAGACGATTATCATTTTAAAAATTACGGAATGACCCCCCAGCTTTCAATGGAATAACTGCAACTGTTTGGAAAGCGCCCGAATACTCTGCATAGTCAGTCCAGTCAACGAAGGAAAAATAAATGCAAAAATTCATGCAGGAAATAATTTTTTAAGAAACTAGTAGTTTCATAATTTTTAATTTTCTCAAAAACAAAGACTAAAAGGGTCGTAGCCCTCTTGGACTTTAGCGTTCGCATACTATACCAAAATTTATTATAAATTAATTTTTTTTATTTTGTTTTCAATTTTTTTCATTCAAAATCATTTCATTTTTAAACTATTGACTTAAATAACTTGGTTTAACAATAAAAAAAATAGAATAGGTTTTTGGAATTTCAAAAAGCTTTAGCATAGTACTGTAAGTGTATCCGTTGTTTTTAAATTATTGCTTTTCCACTTTAAACCAATGTTTAAAAATGATCTCTGGTGTGCAAATGGACCCCCTCTCCCAAGCCATTTTTTTCTTAGATCAACCCCCAAAACCGTTTCAAAAAGTATTGGTCAATTACTTGGATATTCCCTGTAAAGTTCTTACCTTTGAAGATAAATAAAAATAAAAAATCATTTGACAATAAACAAAGTATCAAAAGGGTTTAAACTGTCGGGGGCCTAGCCAATTGTTAAACTTAGCCAAATTTTAAACCTGGCCAATATGAAAGCTTTCTAGGGAGTCATCAACGTTAGTCCGAGTGCCGGAGTTTTGTTATTGAAGTAGGTACCCAATATAAATATAATTGCAAACTATCCTAACGTGAACAGGTGATACGTAATGGGTGACACGCAAGGCTTACGTTCCTAGTTTACCCTACCGCTGGCAAAGAGTCTTGCTTCCAAAGTCATACTTGTACAAAAACAAAGTATTAACATAAAAAAAACAGCTGTATGGTTTGGACGAGCCTACACTTTCACTGTGCAAACAGTTTTTCTAAATTAATCTACACATACATACATAAAAATATTATCTAATGTCAATTTATTAAATTCAAAGATAAAGTGCATATATACATACATATGTCCATACTTTGGAATTAACATATCGGGAAAAAATTAGAATCAGAGGTAATACAAAATTCAAAAACTTCTGTCCATCACCACTGCTATTCATTTTGAAATAATTGTTTTCAGTCCAATAAAACTTCTTACGTAAAGAAAATTTCTTCTGGTTAAAATAAAAAATGTCCAAACTATATACTGCTGTTATAAAAGTTGCAGATAAATTTGTTCCGAATCGTTTACGTCCGCTATGGGTTCATCCTGCAGGTAAGAGTTTCGAACAATTCAAAATAATATTTTCTTTATAAAATGTAACGTGCCTTAATATTATCAGGTCCTAAAACAGTTTTCTTCTGGGCGCCAATGTTTAAATGGGTAAGTGTATTGGAAATGAAAAAAATTAGCGGTGTATTACATAATATATGTTCACTAGGGCGTATGTGTAATATTTTTTTAATGAAAATTCATGATAACATAGTTGGACTCTGCGTGGTGTTAAAATGTATACAAATACTATATACCTACATATATGTACATAAAGCTAGTTAAGGTTTTTAGTTGTTCATCAATATGAGAAACAAGGCTTGTTTTGCGTAAAATTGTATGTTAGGTTTGTATTGTAGGTTTCCACTACAAATTGAACTCGATTAGAAAACAAAAACTCAAATGCAGCTTTCACTTCACTTAAGTTCATTTCGTATAATTTTTTCCTTAATAATTAAAAAAACAAATATTTATTCCCACTTTTATAATTCCTCATTAAAAGAACTAAATTATTTTTGAAACATTATACGTCATTGAACAGAATTAATTTCTTTTCTTTTTTGTAGGGGCTAGTTGCTGCAGGATTTAGTGACTTGGTGAGACGACCAGTGGAGTTGTTAAACACACGACAAACAGGAACTATAGCTTTGACTGGATTGTTATGGTCAAGATACTCACTTGTTGTTGTCCCCAAGAATTGGAATTTATTCGCTGTTAATCTTTTTGTGGCCTTGACACAAGGAGTACAGTTCTTACGTGCATATCATTATCAAATAATACAACAAAATGAAACAAAAAATTCAAAAAAGTAATTTGAATGTACATATATATACATAAATATTTCTAATAATATGTAATAGCTTACATCTAGTTTGTTGTTACTTTAACGCTGGATGGGATTTGCATAAGAAAATATTTCTTGTTATTTTGTTTATCAGTAATTACAATTTACATACATAATGATGTAAGTTGAACAAAGAATTATTTACAAAATACAAGAGCAACAAATGCTAATTAGATAGAAATTATGATTAATTGCTAATTAATAGAAATTATGATTAATCTTTATATGTATCTAAAATGGCTTAGGTATGTCCTTAGCAGGATAACAAAAATAGATATTTATCAAGACTTTATCTCCTTGTAAAAACGATATTGATTTGATATTTGTATGTGACATTCGTCAACTAATTTAAAAAAAAAGTTTTTAAAATACCTACATATGTATGTATATTATATATACCCAAAGAATTATTGTGGGTTTAACAATCGTCTCCTTTTATGCAATTAATGGTACCAACACCAACAGGCCAAAACAACAAAGCAATAGGTTCAATACAATATTCGTTAGCACTTTTTCAAGAATCTGTCAAAGTGATAATTCATCTTCTATCTACATAATCTATCTTCTATCTATGTTAGGTAATAGAGCTGAACTCTTGCTTTATTTGTTTTTTCGGGCTAATCTCCGAAACCACATGTCCGATTTCAAAACTTCGTTTTCTGTTTGAAAAGTTGTTTTTAGGAGATGGCTTTAGGGAGATTTTTCAACATTTTGCTATTTTAAGGTGAAATAGGGCAAACTGGAAAAGACTTATCCGATTGAAAAAAAACTCTAATTAAGCTTAAAAGTTTATTCTTAAAAAATGGCTTTAAGGATATGTTTTTTTCAAAATTTTCCAATTTGTAGGGTGAAATTAGGTAAAAATAAAAAATTGCCCGATTTAAGAAGGTTTTTCCTAGGAAATGGATTGAGGGATATTCTCATTCAAAATTTTAACATTGGTAGGGTGAAACAGGGTAAAAATAAAACATAATTGTCAGATTAAAGAATCTCTTTTCGTTTGAAAATTTTTTCTTCGGAAATGGCTCAAAGTATATTCTTTTTAAAAATGTTTACATTTGCAGGGTGAAATGGGGTCAAAATAAAAAATTCTCCGATTTAAAAGATTCGTTTTTTTTTGTTTGAAAAATTTCTCTTAGGAAATGGCTATACTGATATTCTTTTTCAAATTAACCCCAAGCGATTTGGAACTTGGTGACTTTAAATTACATCTAACAAAAAGTTACATCGAAAGGGCATTTCAATAACCAGGAACCTATCTTAACGTTGATTTTCTGCTAAAACTTGTTTAAACAATAAATTCAAAGAAACAAGTAAAGAAATAAGGCTTACATACATAAATGTATATAATACTGTACTGTACACACTAGATTTAAATTTTTTACTTGCGATATAGGTACTATATGGGAAGTTATGGATTCGTGCAAAAAATCGAACTCGAGATTTTGATCAAACTTTACATTACGATGATGGAGAAGTCAAAAAAAGTGGGTCTCGCAAAAACGTCCGTCTGTCTGTCTGTCTGTCTGTCTGTCTGTCGGTTCGACTACAGCCTAAACGGATGGGTCGATTTTCTTTAAACTTGGTACCTAGCGTTTTTTGGACATTCCCCCCACCCGTTTTTTTCTCTTTTTTTTTAGGACCAAAATTAACAGTAGCAGTCATACAAAATTTCTTGGCCAAAAAGGAAAAACTTATTTTTCTCAAATCCAGCGCTACCGAATTTGTTTTTAAGAACTTAATAAATTTAAATAGTTATAAGTTGCCGTTTAATAAAAAAAATGGTTCCGAAAAATGGTTATTAATGGTACCTCCCAAAGAACCATTTTTTTGATTTTCGCTTTTCTCGAAAACGGTTAAACTGATTCTGATCAATTTTTTTATGAAGAAGTATTGACACATTCTAAATAATATTGTGTACCAAAATTTTCAAAAAAATAGTTTTTAGATTTTTAAAAAAAGTTTTAATATTTTTTTTTGAAAACTCAATATTTCAAAAACGACCTGGTCGATTTTTATTAAACTTGGTAAATAGCAGTTTTTTAACTTTATCTAGAAGATTTTTGACAAAAATTATTCTAATACCCAAAAATAACGGTGCCTCCCATACAAATGTTAAAAAACCGTTAAGAAAAATATTTTGTTTCTCAAAAACGACTCCTACGATTTTCATAAAAGTTTTTTTGTGTGTTAAAATTAGTACGATCTATCATTTAAAATTTTTAAAGTTTATATTTTAGGTTTATTCACAGTACCTCTCATAGAACGGTTTCTTTGATTTTCGACTATCTCAAC
The DNA here is from genome assembly GCA_932273885.2 of Leucozona laternaria. Taxonomy (NCBI): domain Eukaryota; kingdom Metazoa; phylum Arthropoda; class Insecta; order Diptera; family Syrphidae; genus Leucozona; species Leucozona laternaria. The sequence continues at coordinate 27,153,351 of OW026366.1, read as the reverse complement.
ATTTGATCAACCGAATAAAATTAGATTTTTTATACAGAAGGTTGTAACAAATATAAATAAAAGTGCGTATCAAAATTTTCTAAAAAATGATTTTTGGATTTTTTAAAAAAAAATCAAAATTATTTTTTGAAAATTCGATATTTTGAAAACTGGTAGCAGATTTTTTTGTGAAGTTCAATTTTTAACGCAACATTAATAAATGCTTTAAATTGGCGTACCAATTATTTTTCTCAAAAATGTTAAAGAAATTTTATATATAAAAAATTAATTATTTTTAAAACCGCTCCTACGATTTTCAAAATTTTTTTCTCATAAATAAAGATTTATATAAGAATTCAGATGGTGTACATCGCGTTGGGTTAAAACGGATTCAAAGTATTTTAATCAATTTCTTTCTAATTTTGTTGATTTAAGCAATTTACCAGTTTAAATAGTATAATTTCCTTATATGCATATTGCATATGTGCAACACTAGGCTATATTGTTAATTTTTGTATACTCACATAATACCACCTGAAACTAAACTAAGATTTGGCAAATGGATAAAATATATGCTCCTATAGCTAATTTATTTCAGACTATAGAACCACAATGTGGTCGCGCGTAAGAGCAAGTTCGTGCGACCCAGTCGTGCATATTTTTTTTTTTAATTTCATAATTTGCTAATATTTATTAGGGGGGGTTCACATTAAACGACGTGCCGCTCGACCCGAGTCGTTTTGCTAGCGTTCACATTCAACGACTGTTTAACCGACATCATTTTCAAGAAAATTTTCAAAGAGAGAGCATGTTGCGAATTTCATTATTTTCTCCAATTCCAATGAGTCAATTCAATTTTGTCCGCTCTCTTTTTGTTGTTTACTTCAAATCCAAACCATTTTCTTCAAATTTTACTTAAAAAATAGAAAAAACTGATGTAAAATTGAAATCATCGGTCGTTTGACTGGAGTTCACATTTACTACAGCGGTCGTTCGACAGAGAAAATTATTTAAAAATTGAACTACACAGTAAAGGGGGGTTCACATTCAACGACATGTTCATCAACACGTGTCGTTATGTCAGATTTTTGTAATGTGAACACCAGTCGAACGACCGTTGATCGACTTACTGTGTAGTTCAATTTTTTTAATAATTTTCTCTGTCGGACGACCGCTGTAGTAAATGTGAACTCCAGTCGAACGACCGATGATTTCAAATTTTCATCTTTTTTTCTATTTTTTTAAGTAAGATTTGAAGAAAATGGGTTGCATTCTAGTTAAACAACAAAAAAGAGAGCGGAAAAAATAAAATGGATGCACTAGTTGCGGTGTAAATAATGAATTTCGCAGCATGTTGGCTCTATGAAAATTTCCTTGAAAATGATGTCGATAAGATAGTCGTTGAATGTGAACGCTAGCAAAACGACTTAGGTCGAACGACACGTCGTTGAATGTGAACCCCCCTTAAGTTGATCAACGGTCATTCGACTCGTGTTCACATTACAAAAATCTGACATAACGACATGTGTTGATGAACATGTCGTTCTCATATCTATACTAAAGGGGGGTTCACATTCAACGACATTAAACGACGTGTCACTCGACCCGAGTCGTTTTTCTAGCGTTCACATTCAACGACTGTTTTACCGACATCATTTTCAAGCAAATTTTCAAAGAGAGAACATGTTGCGAATTTCATTAATTTCACCAATTCTAATAAATCAATTCTATTTTGTCCGTTCTCTTTTTCTTGTCTACTTCGAATGTAAACCATTTTCTTCAATTCTTACATAAAAATAGAAAAAAAAGATGTAAAATTGAAATCATCGGTCGTTCGACTTGAGTTCACATTTACTACAGAGGTCGTCAGACAGAGAAAATTATTTCAAAAATTAAACTACACAGTAAGTTGATCAATGGTCGTTCGACTGCTGTTCACATTAAAAAAATCTGACATGGCGACACGTGTCGTGTTGATGAACATGTCGTTAAATGTGAACTCCCCTAATAGGTGAAGCTCTGTCGGACGACCGCTGTAGTAAATGTGAAATATAGTCGAACGACCGATGATTTCAATGTTACATCTTTTTTTCTATGTTTTAAGTAAGATTTGAAGAAAATGGTTTACAATCGAATTAAACAACAAAAAGAGAGCGGAAAAAATAAAATTGATGCGCTAGGATTGGTGCAAATAATGAATTTCGCAGCATGTTGCCTCTATGAAAATTTCTTTGAAAATGATGTCGATAAGATAGTCCTTGAATGTGAACGCTAGCAAAACGACTTAGGTTGAACGACACGCCGCCGTTGAATGCTTGAACTCGCCTAATGGTTTTCAAGTTACAACATTTCCAAAGATTTAATTTTTAGATCAACCTGTCCAAAATTGGTTCTTAGTCTTACCTTTTTTTTTATTAATAAGCGTGTTTTTTTCCAAGTTTATTTGGATTTGTCGAAAAAAACGACATCGGGACTTAGGAACTTCTTCCGTAAAAATTGGCAGGACTGTGCACTCTATGACATTTGTTGAGAAGTTGTATAACAAAAAAATAAATACGAGATACAAAAAAAGAAGAAAAGTATCAACACATACAAATTTATAAGAAAAAGCAAAGAAAATTCATAGAAAAGAAAGGTTAATAATAAATTAATTGTTACAGACACAAATACATTTTTATTTACCTTTTGCCTTCCTCCGCCATCTTTTTTCAAATTAAAAAAATTAATTGTTGAACCAGCATCCAAAAACGTCAATTTTGATGTCTCTGAATAAATTTTCGATAACATGCAGAATTTTTTTTTTATCACCGTTTTTATCGGGACTTACAGTAGTCCCGAGTCTTACGTGTAAAACTATTAGTTGCAATGTTGTTTTTTTCGACAAATGCACTTTAAAAAAAAATGAAAAATGTTCGGCTGCATACATCCTTTATTAGCTACGGATAAATAAAGCAAAATGTTAGTTGAAAAGTGTGGAACAGAACCCTGTATAAAAAAATATGATACTTCTTATAAAGGGTGTTTTTTTTAGATATAGAACTTTGAAATGGAATAAAACAAAGATGATTTTATTTAAATTGACATACAATTTACTTTATTCCAAAGATAATCATCTGACATTATAATTTAAATATGATTTCTGGCATATGACCGCGACGGATGGCTCGGACGAAGTCTAATCTGGAGGTCCAATTTTCGATGACTTTTTCCAACATTTGTGGCCGTATATCAACAATAACGCGGCGAATGTTGTCCTCCAAGTGGTCAATCGTTTTGGACTTATCGGCATAGACTAGCAAACTTCACATATCCCGATAGAAAATAAAAAAGCGGCGTTAAATCGCACGATCTTTGAGGCCAATTCACGGGCGCGTAACGTGAAACTATGCGGTTACCAAACGTTTCCTTCAATAAATCAATTCTGGCACGAGCTGTGTGACATGATGCACCGTCTTGTTGAAACCACAGCTCCTGCACATCATGCTTGTCCAATTGATAAAGGAAAAAAACAGAAATCATGGGTGTATAGCGGTCACCATTGACTGTAACGTTCTGGCCAGCATCGTTTTAAAAGAAGTACGGACCAATTATTCAACCATACCATAAAGCACACCAAACAGTCAGTTTTTTTTGGATGTAACGGATTATATCATCACTCCAAATACGGCAGTTTTGTTTATTTACGTATCCATTCAACAATTCAAAGTGAGCTTCATCGCTAAACAAAATTCGCTTATCAAAATTGGGATCAACGGCAATCTTGTTTTGGGCCCATTCGGGCACAATTTGGAAATTCCAAACCAAACTAGAAATAAATCACTTGGCAGCTGACAAAATGGCCGCCAGTTTAAATAGTATTGCCAACTTAAAGTTCTATACCTCTAAAAAAACACCCTTTACAATAATTACTTGCTTTTGAAAACATGCTCTGGTCATTCAATCTCTGAAAAGGTATAAAATTGAATGTTGTGATAGTCAAAAATGATTTTTAAAAAAAATTTAAATAAAAAATATTTTTTAAACTAGAAGGAAATTCCAGGCTTGTTTTGAATTGTTTGTATTGGTTTATTGAATGAAAGGGTCAACTCTGTGATTACGTATATGTACATCTATTGTTGTTAACAGGGCCCTATTTACCCAAATACTTAAAAATGTTCCTTTTGTTTATTGTTTATTTAATTTTTTTATTTTTTTAAATTTCAGGGTGTGGTAAGTAATTTAGTGTTTTCCTCTATATTTCTAATGTTGTTTCGAAACTTTCCACAAGTAAGCTATATGAAGGGTTGATATTTCCTTCCCAATTTGACTGTTGGTACATTTCCTCAATCACGTTATGCCCCAAAACTTAGATAAGAATGGCTCTGACGTAAATATTAAAGCTTACGAGACTATGGTTCTTAACGAGCTACCTTATATCTACTTTTATAATTTTGAAAGTGTGAAATTGTTAGTAAGAGCGCCTTTGAAAAAAAGCGGCAATAAATATATAGCGAAAGGTATAATTTAAAATACAAAGGATCTAACCGATTTATAAACGATTTTTGTTTAAAAATTTCTCGACAGTGGCTATTTGGGTGTAGGTATCCACAGTAATTTTTCAACTGTTGCTTAGTTAAAACTGTTCGCCTGATTTAATTTAGTTTCCACGGCAGATTTTTGATATGTATGTAGGTATTTACAAACACAATTAAGGTTGGCAAAAACTATATTACACACATACATACTTTGGAAAAATACGACTACTAGTTGCTATATGTAGGTATCCCTGTATTATGTTTTATCTATAAAAAAACAGAGGGCGTCTTGCACTTTACTTCCGTCTCAATATTTATGCTGAATTATATTTCCATCCGAAAATTCTGGGAAGTTTAACTTAAAAAAATAACGTTACAAACTGCAATCTTAGATTTTCTATAAGGACATAATTAAGCGCAAAATTTTAGATGTTTAACAAAGTCGCACTTCCTGTGTGATGGTAGGTTAAAAAGAGGATTTTCCAAATTTTAAACGAGTTAGCATCGTACTATTAAGTATTTATATCCTTTTAACAATTTACTAAAGTTAAAAACACATAAGTTATGCCTATTTTATATTCTTAGTATCATACTAACTCCATATTTGCTTACTTTCGTATATGAATTGTAACTGTTTTCGCCGTTTTAAGCTGACGTTTATTAAGAAAATAGGTTTAGTAAAATTATAACCACCCTTATTACGGTCTTGTTTTACTAAAACGATATGGCTCTAGAAGGTACAATTGACGATAAAATAAAACTAAAACTCCAGTGTTCTCACCGCTCTTCACCCTTCTCGCTATTTTAAAAATATTTTTATTTTTCAAAACCAATTTTAGCTTCTAGAGCCGAGTCGTTTTACTGTCGTTTTGAAAAAAAACGACAACCGTAATAAGGGTGAATATGTAGTTGAATTTTTTTTAAACTAAAAAATATTGTAGCACAGAGCTTTAAAGTTAGAAAATATTTGTTTGTATAGTATCATGCTAATACCTTAATTTCATTTAGCCTGCTGTTGCGTTTATTGTCATAGCGATTTCCGTCACCATGTTTGGATTTCCTGGTAATAAGGGTTCTTGTCAAACCCGGTTAAGAAAGGCCTCCTCAGACGATGAATAATAATAACTTAAATTAAATTTGGTGGCGCGGCAGCTCGTGTGGAACTTTTGCAACTCCAACTAATCTTGAGTGCGTGCTATTGACAGTAATGGAAGGGACCTACAATTTTATGCCGTGTCCGAGAGGCTTACGTCAGAGGAACTTATTCATGACAAGAGATACTCTTAGGTCGAGTTTTCCAGTGCAAGATAAAAGTTAAACCCGAGTTAACTCATCAAATTTGGTAAGTTAACTGAGGATTAACTTATCAGATGCTTTTGATGTTTTATCCACCGAGTTTTTTTTCAGTACTTCCGCTTGCATCATTCATCGAAAAACTGCTTCTTTAGCTAACTGTTGGTTAATTTACTTCTAGAGTCAGCTAACTTTGGTTTAACTCACCACTGAACAACTGGCCCTTAGAGGATTTGTCGCTTCCTCGCATGAAAAAACATTTAATTTAAGTGAAAAAATGGTGCAGCTTTAGTACATACCTTCATATGTATGCACATATATGTACGTAGATACATATGTACATTTATGAAAGAAGAAGAACGAAAACAATAGAAAAAAAATGTATATTGTTTTTGTTTTTGTTTTAGTGGACTGTGATGAATTAAATTCAATTGGAAGTTTTTTTGCGACCTTTAGTCCAAAATGCGTTTCGCCCAGGTACGACAATTGGGCTCATCAGTTAGATGTTGTCGTACCCTTCTAAGACGCAAGATTTTAGTCGATGAATACCGACACAAATATATTTTGCAACACGGACATGCTGCAAATTATATTTTTCTAGGGGAACTTGTACATTTATGTTATAGTTGAAAATACTTTGTGCTTAATAACTTGATACGATCATATTAATTATGATCGAAAATCATTGAATAATATTTGTATGAAAAGTCATTTAAAGAAATGTATAAAAAGGGGAATCTGTTCTTCTGGAGTTTAATATAGTTTAGACTGTGAAGGAAGTAAGCCAAAAGGAAAGATTGGCACAGAATCTGACCATTTTATTCTATCATCAGAAGTGGAATAACCCTAAATCAAATAAAAAGAAGAAGAAGAAAAAAAAAAAAACAAAGAAAGAAAATATTTACTAGATATGGAAGAAAACTTAAATAATTTGAGAAATGAAGAAGAAGGCAACGCTGAGGGCTCACATCAAGCTAAAGAAAACAACACAATGCTCATTACAGCTGATGCGTTATCAAGATTTTTCAAAATGGCTCAACGAAAAGAAGAGGGCATCGTTGGATTTCCAGCCTTCGATCCCGATCATTCACGGGTAGACATTGCTAAATGGTGCTCTGACATAGATACCAGAATTACGCGAGATGAGCTCAAAGATTTTGATGTTATACCTCGTGTACGTTCTTCTTTGATGGGTCGATCAAAAACTTGGTTCGACAAATACGGCTACCTGCACTATTCTTGGACTGATTTACGCTCATCTATAATTCACGCTTTTTCAACTGGAACAGACATAGTTGCTCAACTAAGAAAAGTTGCGAATTCCGAAAGCAGTGATTTTGGTTCTTATTCTGATTTTGTGATGGAGAAAGTATCACAAATAAACCGCTTACCATTCGAAGTTCCAGAAGATAAAACTGTGAGGATAGTGATTGGCTGCATTACAAATATTGGATTGAAAAATTCACTGATGTTTGTTATGCCAACTTCGATCCAATGTTTAATAGACCATTTATCGTCTATTAGTGAATCACCACGAAGACAGCCGGACCCAGTTAAACCAAATGATGGATCAAATAAAAGAATGCATGGAAATGAAAGAAGTGATGAAATCAACTGGGGATTTCCAAACAAGCGTCCTCGCTTAGAAACAGAAAAAAAATGTTTCGAGTGTGGAAAAGTGGGTCACCTTAAAGCAAATTGTCCACGAACTATTTCAAAAAATCGTTTCAAGAATGAAAGAACTGAGACTGCTAAGATATGCTTATATTGTGATAAGATTGGACATGAAGAGAGAACTTGCTGGGCTAAACAGAACGCTGACCTTATAAAAGTCAATCTGTGCAACGATATTTCGGTTTCTGATAATACTACAGATGTATTCATTAACGGAAGACTATACCACTGTTTATTGGATACTGGTTCCGATTGCTCGTTATTAAGATCTGACATTGCAAATCAAATGCCAATAAAGAGGATTCCACATTTTTTGAGTATCCAAGGAATTTCCAAGCATCCAATCCTTTTGACAGAAAAAGTAAATCTTCTGGTTGAATTTGAAAAACTTAACTCTGAAATAACCTTTCATATAATTGACAAAATATATCTCAAGAATGAAATTATAATCGGACGCGATGTCTTAAATGATTCATCACTAGAAATCAGGGTTCATAAGTATGGATCGACGTTGCAGCGAAAGGATAATGAGATTTCAACATCAATCATGGTAACAAAGAAGACTTCCGAAATGTTTCTTGACCAAAACCTTGAAGTGGAAAATTTGTTAAACAAATATTCGGCGATCATTGTTAAAGGTTTCCGAATGACAAAGGTGAAAACTGGTTCACTGAATATACGTCTTAGTCAGGAAGTGGTTGTAAACTATAGACCTTACCGAATGGCTTTTTCAGAGCGAACAATAGTACAACAAATAATAACAGAACTAAAAAATCAAAACATAGTTCGCGAAAGCAGTTCACCATTTGCCAGTCCCGTTGTATTAGTGAAGAAAAAGAATGGACAACATCGTTTATGTGTCGACTATCGAGCATTGAATCGTGCGACTGTAAAAGATCGGTATCCTTTACCAAGAATAGAAGACCAATTAGATAGACTCTCTGGCAACAAATATTTTACATCTTTGGATATGGTGTCAGGATTTCACCAGATACCAATCGAAGAGAGTTCAATTGAAAAAACTGCTTTCGTTACTCCAGATGGCCACTATGAGTATTTAAGAATGCCATTTGGACTCGCTAATGCTCCAGCAGTTTTCCAACGAGCCATCAACAAAGCATTGGGGACCTTGAAGGACAAAACAGCTCTTGTTTATATGGACGATATATTAATACCATCAAAAACTATTCAAGAAGGAATTAGAAGCCTAGATTTAGTACTTAAAGCATTGACTGAAAGTGGGTTTTCGTTGAACATTCAAAAGTGCATGTTTTTGAAGACTGAAATTGAGTATCTTGGACGAGAGGTATCTGCTAAAGGAATTAGGCCTGGAAATTCGAAAATACAGGCTCTTGTTAAGTCAACGTTACCAACAAACGTGAAACAAGTTCGACAATTTTTGGGATTGTCTAGTTATTTTCGAAAATTTGTTCCTGAGTTTGCCGCCAAAACTAGGTGCATATCCGCCTTAACAAAAAATGATGTAAAATTCAATTGGACAAATGAATGTGAAGAAGCCCGGCAATACGTAATTAAGCAATTAACTAACAGGCCAGTGTTAGTGTTTTTCGATCCAAACCAATGTACTGAACTACACACGGATGCCAGTGCTCTGGGCTTTGGTGCTATCCTGTTTCAAAGAATAAATGGACAACTACATGTGGTAGCTTATTATAGTCAAAGCACGAAACCTTATGAAGAAAAATATCACAGTTACGAGTTGGAAACGCTTGCTGTAGTAAACGCAGTGAAAAACTTCCGAAATTACTTGCTGGGAATACAGTTCACTATTGTAACAGATTGCAATGCATTGAAAGCAACTAAAGATAAAAAAGATCTCTTGCCCCGAGTCGCCAGATGGTGGATCTATTTACAAGACTTCGAGTTCAACATTGTGTATCGTAAAGGGAAGACCATGCAGCATGCCGATTATTTTAGTCGCAATCCACCACAGAAGACTTGTTATCAACTAAATAGTTTGTCAGAAAATTGGCTTATTATAGAACAAAATTCTGACTCTGATTGCAAAGAAATAATCGAAAAAATTAAGGGGGGAGATCTGGATACCACGTCACAATACGTCTTCAAAAATGGATTATTGTACCGAAAAATTGAAGCAGAAAATAATAAATTATTTGTACCTCAAAATTGCCGTTTGCCATTAATGAGACGCTATCATGAAGATAACTGTCATATTGGATGGGAAAAAACTCTATGCAAGATGAAAGAAAACTTCTGGATGCCCAGAATGTCAAGAAATATAAGAAAATTCGTGGAATCCTGTTTAATTTGTTTGGTGGCAAAACGACCTTCTGGGAAAAAACAGTGTGAGCTTCACCCAATTGAAAAAAATGCAATACCGTTCCACACCATTCATATCGACTGTATGGGTCCATTTCATGGAAAAGACAATGAAGATAGCCGTTACATTTTGATACTTGTTGATGCATTCACAAAATTTATAATTTTATTTCCGTGCAAGACTTTACAAGCAAAAGAAACTATTCAACATTTGACCAGTTTTGTAATGCTTTTTGGCGTTCCAGCAAAAATTATTAGTGACAAAGGAACGAACTTTACAAGTGAACATTTCCGAAATCTGTGTAAATCCTATGGAATTGAGCACCACACAATTGCACCTGGAATAAGTAGAGCAAATGGACAAGTTGAAAGATATGTTGATACAGTGGCGAATCTTTTAAGGACTAATTTGGGAGTTCACATGGAATGGACAAGCTATGTCAGTCGAGTTCAATTGGCCCTAAATACAACGATCAACAAAACTACCGGACTTTCACCTTTGAAAATATTAACTGGAATCAGTGGACGAATGCCTGAAATGAGTGCTTTATTATCAAACCTAAACATTGAACCTGAGTATGAAAATGTTGACGCTTTACGTGATTTGGCAGATAAACGAATTCTTAAAAATGCTGGGAGAATGAAGACAAGATTTGACAAAGGTAAATGTACCCCTACAAAATTAGAAATAGGATCGACCGTTTTGTACAAAAGCAATCAAATACGAAAATCTAAGCTCGATGTTCATTTTAGAGGTCTTTATGAGATTATAGGCTTGTTGCCAAATGACAGGTACAAGTTAAAGAAAATCAATTCAAAAAATGTTATAGTTGCTGCAAGAGAATCTATAAGACCAATTTCAAGAGATAATGACAAGATTATTATGCAGTAATTTAAGTTTTATGTTTAGTATAACTTAATAAAATTTACAAATATGTGGTTGAAATCTAAAGAATGTATTTTGATATTGATAGTGCTGGGTCAGACTATTATGGTAAAAGACAAGTTTAGGCTTGAGAGCTAAACCTCTGAGCTTATTATTAGTTGAGCTGGAATTGTTTTTGAAGAAAAGTAGACAAGCAGATTGCCTCTGAGCTACTTTGGTTTGTTGTTGATAATGGTATAAGACATGTTTAGGCTTGAGAGCTAAACCTCTGAGCTTATTATTATTTGATTTGGAATTATTTATAAGAAGCGTAAGCAAATTGTTATACGCAATATCCAGGAATGCAAGGTTTCATCGAGAACGATGAAAATTGCAGGATGGCCGTGTTATAGTTGAAAATACTTTGTGCTTAATAACTTGATACGATCATATTAATTATGATCGAAAATCATTGAATAATATTTGTATGAAAAGTCATTTAAAGAAAAGTATAAAAAGGGGAATCTGTTCTTCTGGAGTTTAATATAGTTTAGACTGTGAAGGAAGTAAGCCAAAAGGAAAGATTGGCACAGAATCTGACCATTTTATTCTATCATTTATATGAACAGAATTTTTTTATTATAGAATTCTGTAAATCAAAAATGTAAAAAACTTCTGTTATATCAGGTGTTTCTAGGTTCTGTTCTTGGAACTAGATTCTCTTCCAATATCTTATTCAATATACATAGGTATACATTATGTTAGGTAGCTATATGATATTTCCATAATTGGAGGTGCGTCATATGTACATATAATGTACGTACGAAACACACATTTATGAAAATATAAATAACCAAACCAGTGGTTCATGTTATTTTGAATTTTAATTTGGATATGTACACTTGGAAGTGATTTTCTGCATTTTAAATTAAAAAAATAAATAATAAACAAAACTTGCGTCACAAAATAAACTTTTCGCTAGACATGTATATAAACTTTCAATGGAAAAAGCTTAATACGAGTATACCCCTACTTTCATATAACGTCACCAAAAAAGTTCACAATCTGAACTTGTTAATGCAAAGCTCTACAATTGCTTTTTATTTTCAATAGATTATGACAGCTTACATTGAAATGCCAAAACAGAACTATCTACGCCACACGATAACCATTCTGCCTGCTTGTGTGTATTTTTATTTAGTTGTTGGTTGTATTTTGTATAGTTGACTGACTACATAGTAGAAGTAGAAGGGTGTTTTGGCAATTAGAATTTATATCAGACATTATTGCCACTGCCACTGCCACTGCCACTGCCACTACACAAAAATTCGCCCACATATTCTATACGAATATAAAATCGTTGCTTTGTTTTCGTACTACCTGGCATACTGTCTCGTTGGCTTTGCGTTGCGGAAAACGTTCACATTCTCAAGGCCAAGGTGGAATGTTCCGTTTGTCTGAATTTCCTGTCATTTCAATTCGGTTGTAAGATTCGCGTTTTATATAGTTTTAATTTAGCAATCAAACGGTCGCGTCAAGTTTATACACTACCGCTAAACGAAAGATTCATAATATAAGCAATGGCTTCAGCGGGTCCCACAGTTCCACCAACAGCTGCTCCTCCACCACCACCAGCACCATCGACAGCAGCAGGAAAAGGACTACCATCAAAGATTTACAATGCACTGATTGGAAAAGTAGATAAAGTTGTTCCCGATAAACTACGTCCTCTATGGCAGCATCCCGCAGGTATGTAGGCCATCCTCGATTTAATGGAATAACCTGTTTTCCATGTGATTTTTCACGTGAGCCACGAGATGTGACAGATTGCTGATAGGTTTATGTTCATTTGCAGGTCCCAAGACAGTTTTCTTCTGGGCGCCTGCCTTCAAATGGGTAAGTGCGGAAATTCAATTGACTTACATAATAAATTATTTTGTTCAAGGTATTTTTTTGTTTACATAATTATTGTCATATAATCAGTTTAATGCTTTTGCTAGAAAAAAAAATATTTTGTAGACACAGTAGACAGTTTTGAGATTATCAACAGACATATGTTGTTAATTAATTTTACGACTCTTTGAACTCCGCATTGATAAGCGAGCACTTTATCAACTTGAATTCAACACTCAATAAAAACTTTTCCCGTATACCTACAGATTATATTACTGTGAAGATAAGAATCAAACTTAATTAGGTTTTAGGGATGCATTGTTTTTAAACGATTGTATCTTGCGATGTTCAAATACCCGTGCCCAAGTATTTTGTTAAATTAATTATGTACCTATATAGCACGCAATTTAAGTTGCACGACATTTAAATTAGTTTACAGAGTAACCTGTAGAACATAAAAGAGTGAATAAAGTTTTTAAATTGTTATGAATACATTCTAGAGCCTACGATTCGGTACGTGTATTTGTAAAAACGGATACACGGAATCCGTGTAGTTATTACACGCCAAATTAAAATTCTATTCTTAATACACTTGTATTTAAAGGGTGATTTTTTGGCTGGTTTGGTTTTGGCAACACTGGTTTTGACAGCTGACGTGTGTTTAGTACCTTGTGTCACTGTCAAACAGCTTCAGTTTGGTTTGCAATTTAACCATGGATCGTCTTACAAATGAACAACGCTTGCAAATTATTGAATTTTACTATCAAAATTCGTGCTCGGTTCGAAATGTTCATCGCGCGCTGCTTGTGTTCAGCGATGAGGCTCATTTTTGGTTGAATGGGTACGTAATTAAGCAAAATTGCCGCATTTGGAGTGAAGATCAGCCAGAAGCATTGCAACAGCTACCAATGCATCCCGAAAAAGCCACTGTTTGGTGCGGTTTATGGGCCGGCGGCATTATTGGGCCATATTTCTTCAAAGATGATGCGAATTGCTACCGAGCGATGATAACAAACTTTTTTTTGCCCGAAATGGAAGTTCTTGACTTGCAATGGCAAATTGCGAGGCGAGTTTGGTGAACAGTTAATTTCACGTTTCGGGCCGGTCAATTGGCCGCCTAGATCGTGCGATTTGACACCATTAGATTATTTTTTGTGGGGGTATGTCAAGGCTAATGTCTATAGGGACAAGCCCGCTTCGATTGACGCACTGGAAGCCAACATCCATGCATCCATTCGTGAGATACCGGCCGATATGTGTGAAAGAGTATGCCAAAATTGGACTCAGCGGATGGGCTACCTGAGACGCAGCCGCGGTCAACATTTGCATGAAATTATCTTTAAACATTAAATTGCAAGGTTCAAACTATCGATTCAAATAAATATTTCATTCGTTTTTTCGAATTTTTTGTGTTTTTTTTTTTTTTAAAAGTTCTAAACCTCTTAAAAAATCACCCATTATTTGCTTATTATCCGTGTATCGGGATCTTAAGAATACACGGATATTTAAGGCACAGATTGGTTTTTGATTTTTCTTCTTTTTAAGGGACGGGCTTCGAAGCTTGAAATTTTAAATGATGATGGATTTAATTTCCTAATTTAACGTAATACCGTTTCACAATACTTACAGTAATCAGTTAATACATCTTTAGTGTCTGGATATGGGTTGATTTAGTCTTTAGTAAATAAAGTAACAATTATTTTGATGTATGTATAGGTAGGTGCACAACTTCAATCCACCAACAAATTCGAAGGAAAAGACGTGGTTGATGTATTTTTGGCGAAAAATTCCCATAAAATTACTCCTCTCCATATACAAACTGAATTATTTAAAATAAACACGGAATATGGATGCACGGATACACAGAACACAGATGCACGGATACACGAAATACACGGATTCAAATCCGGAACTTATAAAAACACGTGCATTCGTGTTTTTAAATACCCATGTCATGGGGAGTTTTAACACATACCTACTACCTTTGTACTAGGCTTAGTTAAAAAGACAATTAAGACACTTGCGACTAAAAAATTGTCACGATATTTCAATCAAACATTCAGCCTAATTAATTAGAATTCGCTAAACACCTCTAAACGGCTGAATAGTTATATAGTGCATAAGCATTTATGAAGCCACTATTCAACGTTGCATAAATAATAATCCATAAAATATTTCCCTACACATAATAAAGGGTCCGCCATCTAACGTTTTTTTTTTCAACTAGTGCTTATTTCGTGAATGGTAACACTTAGCCCATGTCTGATGTGACAGATAATTAGTTTTATCCTTCCGCTGAACGAATATCGTTGTGTATACGCTTCGCTAAGTGGGCCTGCGATCGACTTAGAGAAGATGCCGATTTTGCCAAAAAAATCATCTTTTCAGATGAAGCTCATTTTGATCTCTGTGGGTAGTAAACAAGCAAAATTGTCGCATTTGGGGCACAGAAAACCCGCACGCATACATTGAAAAGCCGATACACCCAAAACGAGTCAATGTTTGGTGCGGATTTTGGTCCAGAGGCATAATTGGGCCATTTTTCGAAAATGAGCAAGGAGTGGCCGTTACAGTCAATGGCGATCGTTATCGGGCCATGTTGAAAGAATTTTTGTTCACAAAAATTGAAGAGGAGGATATTGGCAACATTTGGTTTCAACAGGACGGCGCTACACAGCCGAAGCTACACTCGATGTTTTGCGCCATTTTCAAAAAAAAAAAGAAGTTATTTGGCGGACCCTTTAGTTATAATGCGCTTGTGTCAAATAAAGTACCAAGAAGGGAAAATCTATTACGTTTTACTGCCACAATTGAAAATTGATTAACAAAACTAAGCTCTGAAAGTGAAAAATCAATAAACAAATTCTGCTGCGCCGATTGGATTAGTTTAAATTTCATTTAATATTGCATAGTGTACCTATTCTTATTACTGTTTCTTTTGTGCCGTGTTAGAAAATATAGTTTAATATTTATTTTAGAAGAAAAAATTCATAGTTTTTATTGAAATAATTGTTTCATTCACTGACAGTGCGATCAAATTGAGAAGAATATAGGAACATCTATTAGGGTGCCAATTGTTTTGGCAATGTTTTTTTTTATTTATTCTGTGTGTCCCACTGAAAATATTCAATAAAACTCAATTTTGGCATAAATAAAGTATTTCCATCAACTTTTACACTTTGACCGTCATTTTAAGTAAAAGACGGAAAACTACGTGTATTTTTAATAAAAGTTGTAACTTCTCGACCTTAGCCGATTTAAAACAAATTTAACAACATATTTGTTTGTACAAAGTACCTTTATAATAAAAATTGATCACTTTTAGGAGGGGGCAAAAAAGATATTTAAGCATTCCCAAAATAAGTGCCACCCTTATAGCATTGTATTTTATTGTCGTCTGTGTGTGAGTCAAAGTGACATTTCGATACTTAAGCATCCTTATGTAGGCACTTTTTGTCCTTCAAACGCTTTTAGCTTCTAATGACTCTATTCAACGTTGCATAAGTTTTATGAATAACATTTTTGCGTTTAGTGGAATTATAAGGAGTGAATATTTCTATGCACTTGCTATGATGCGTTTATAAATTCGGCTGTTATGTCTACATTATATAAAATTTCAGAGTTCCTATACATAAAGGTACTTATCCGAAAAGCAGGCTAAAGAAAACTCTTCAGGCATTCACTAAGATGTGCAATAATCTCCTACATTAATTTTTGTTCTTCGTTTCATTCAAACTTATTAAATTCCTCAAATTTTTCTAATTATTTGCTTCAATTTTAAATTCCAACAAAAAAATATATTTAATAGAAAAACTATAAGAAAGTTCACCAAAATTTATGGTCTAAGGGGCCAATTATGGTTATCATTGGAAATTAATTTTTTTTTTTTAAGACTTAAAAGCAATGCCAAAATAAAGCTAATGCCATGAATTATTATTTTAGCGAAAAAAAATAATAATCATTTAAATATTTAATAGCCAATTCATGAAATTTTTAAAAATAAAAATTGTCAATGATGATTTTCAATGATAGCTATAACTGGCCCTTAAGAATCTTACAACTGAAACAAAATAATTTTAAAACTTGTTTATAAAAAAAATTCATATATGTATCTATGTATATTCATGTTATGTTATGTATGAACATTATCTCTAAGCGAGTGTGAGTTAATGGTTCTGTAGTGGGGCAAACATGAAAATGATTTTGTATTGAGTTTTATAACAGAAGATAGCATAATGGTATGTAATGTATAGAGTAATATTTAAAGGAATTTCATCTTTTTTGTGGCTAGATTCGGCTGTTCACAATTATCTTGTAAGTTTTATTAATATGACGGCTTAACCATGCACTCTATTTTGACCTACGGAATTTCGTAAATAATCATACTACATATTAAAAATGTTATAAAGTTCGTTTTTTGGAGCGATGATAATAATACAGTAGACTCCCAATTATTCAGCAGTCGATTGACCGAAAACTGGGAAATTTCTCGCTCGATAATTGTATTTGTCTCCTATTACACGATACATCTAGACGCATGCGACTTTTCGACCAACGCGTAGGTGCAAATGAGAAAAGCAGATCGATAAGATGCGATGGAAGAAAAATGACCTTTGTTGAGTGGGTAAAATTTTCGGTGTAACTATTTGACGGTTTTCTTTTCTCCTGTTTTTTACTATTCTGCTTCATATGATTTCGCTTTGCGAGCAGTAAATTTCGATGCAACGCACTGAAATACTTTTTTGTATTGCTTCTGCAGCTACAGGCAAAGCGGGCCAACACCGAAATGAGAAATATAGAGAACTGTCAAATTAGATTCATTAATTTGGTTTCAACATGTAATAGCTCTTGAATCAACGGACAAAATTACAAATAGAGTTCAAAGAAGGCGCATGTACCTACCATCGTGTAATAGAAGATTTATGAAGCAATCGATTGTCCGAATTTCGGTACATTTTCCATTTTGTTTATCGGTGGTTTAGTTGGACCTGAGAAAAAGGCACTATTGTACTAAATTCTTTTTACTTTTTATTGCAATAGTACAATACGCAAGTACCATTTTCCAATGTTCAGTACTATTTTAAATTGTTTGTTTTTAATGTATTCCTTTTATCAATTTACACTTTACCATTCAATATGCGAATTGCGAACATACTCAAAACCAAAATACTTCTCACCTGGGCTGAACGCCGTCATTTTCTCTAAAATTAACACTTATGGCCGATTTCATACAGCCCTTTTAACTATTAAACAGGCCTTTAAATCTTAAAATGACGTTTGTTCCATGCAAAATACGTATAATAATGGACAGTTCATTAAAATAATAAACGATTGGTCACCGTAGTGTATAGATGATGTATGAAGATCTCTAAAACAAATCAAATCATTTAAAGCCTTTAAATCTTAAAATGACGTTTGTTCCATGCAAAATACGTATAATAATGGACAGTTCATTCAAATAATAAACGATTGGTCACCGTAGTGTATAGATGATGTATGAAGATCTCTAAAACAAATCAAATCATTTAAATCAAACTACGTACGTATTTAAAATCTTGAGTGTAATTGAAATAAAACTGCATTTCAGGTTTCTGGCTCAAAATTCACACACATAAGATATAGCGTGGATGTTTGTTTTCACAACCAATAGGCTATTTTTCTTCATAAAACAAACTATGCACGACTTGATCGCACGAACTTTCTCTTGTGGTTAACAACACTGTGTGTAACCACACATTGAAGATGTATGATGTATACATATATTTAACGAGAAAATATTGAAAGAGTCAAAAGTACCCACTAAAAAATTTAATTTTTATTTGTTTATAAAACATTGTTTTTTAAAATTTTGAAATGCAATATTGTTTAAAAAACAAAATAGCAAAATAAAAACAAATTATTTGTATGGCAGCTACCCGTTCTAAATCAGCTATAGGTAACAAAAATTCGAATTTCTTCCCTAGGAAATCAAAATGCTCTGTACCACCCGTTCAGGCTCTAGCTCAAATTACAGTGGACGCACCAATGCACAGACCGATGGACGGCATTTTCGGACTTCTTGCTCATCGTGGTGTTAGTTTTGATTACAACCTCTAATTTTTGTTCCACACGAAACCAATACTTGCCCTATAAAGCAAGTAATAATACAAAAATTAATTTTACTTTCTGCAACAGCAAAAGAAGAAAGCTAGACTTTCAACAATTGTATGCATACAAATTAAAAATGTTCCCACAATTTTAAGACATATGCTTCGGATGCCTTCCTTGTCATGAAGAAATATTTCGGTACTATATTTGGATTTTTTTCAGATCTGTTTTTTTTCCACGTTCAGTACCTACTACCAAAAAAAGTCGATTTCCATCACTGTATCACAGCTTTAAACTTTTTCCTTCGAGGACACATAAAGTCCAAAGCTAATATGCATAAGTTATAAGATTGAGGAATTGGGAGCCTACATTATTGTACTGTGAACATTACTGGCGTCATTGGCTAAATATCACTCGAAATACTCGAAAGTGTCATCCAAAATTGGAAATTGGGGTAGCTATTATTTCAAAGATTTATTCATTGACTTCTTGACATGGTGTCAGAAGAATCTTAAAAAAAAAATATCTTAAGTTCTGCATTAATTAGCAAAAAAGTAAAAATAATACTAGACAAACTAAAACAAAAAAAACTAAGCCCCAATCCCTCCTAGCGAAGATTTGAGCCTTGAAAGTCCCACCGGGCGCAACTAATTTTGTCAAACCTCCAAAGCCACCCCAAACCTCTGTTGGAAATCTTTCATTGGCTTGGAAACATTGGATCCCACTTCTGACACCATGTCAAGAAATCAATGATTAATGGCCTTTTAGATTGGGGTCAGAATGACAGTTCTTCTTCTGAAAAGAAGAGAAATTTGCTCCTGATTTTGTTTTCAGAATCGTTCCAGAAGGGTTAACACGTATCAAATCGTTCTCCCGGATTACCAATCGAATAGGCCATTTGTAACGACTGAAGTAACGTTTTATTATGATTTATATAATACTAATACACATAATATAGTTTAGGCAGGGGTATACAACGTATATGACAGAATAGTTACCTGAAAAAATTGTTTTTTATTTTTGAAAAAAAAAACAGCTCTAAATTACATTGCATATTTATAGAAATATGTACGTACAACACGCATATTTTAATGACACATAATTGCCATTATTATTTAACTACAACAATTTCAATTCTTTTTCCGACGCGACATTTCAAAGATTGTTGCCATCTTCCTCAAGGGAAATTTAGTGACTGCGGGAAACGCTGGCCAACTAATCTTCATTTAAAATTTAGAACTATCTGCATAAATGTAGGTACCTATACATAGAACATTGTTATGTATTTGTATTAAAATCTGGAATTAAATGTGAAGTCGATGGATTGGTAACAATGCGTACAAAATGATAGCTGGACGATTGACCGCAAACCAAAGTCTTTAATAACCAAAGCTCGCATTTAATTAAACAAAACGAAATTTCTCATTTCAAAATCTTACACATTGAAATATTTTATTCAAATACCAGATTAGGTACATATTTCAAGATTGTGATGTTATATTCATGTTGTGTTGGGTCTCCAAGTTGTGTATGTTCATGTTAAATGAAATGAAATAAAAAGATATTAAAAATATTATTTTATATATTTTAATGCTTTATTATTTTTAAGTAAAACTGTCACAACTTGTAATTAGTTTTGTTAGATTTCCATAATGCGCGATATTCACAATGAGATATTTTAAAGTGTGGTCGATCGTACCGAACTTATTCAAACGACCAACAGAATTTGGTTTTATATATGAATCAATTTTTGATATTAAGACTTTGGATACATTTTGATGTGTAAACATCTATGCTGGCGGTAGAGTGAAAAAAAAACGTGAACGTTCGTGTGCAACGTTACGTCGTGCACTTTAGTTGTAGTACGTTACGTTACGAAATCTGATTTTCCCTGACCAAAACAAATTGATTTTAACGCGAATGACAATTAGATTATACTTTATCGCGACCACTCATTTATATTGTTTTTGCCAACGACGAAAGCAAATTGTTTTTAGCGCGACCGACGATTTTATCATTTTAACACTTATATTTTTATATTATTTTCTTTAATTTTTAATTATCCCCCGAACAAAATGGACGCGACACTAGTAATTAAAAAGAAAACAAAATCAAAACAAAAATAATAATAGTCAGCTGTAGAGATTGACAATTGACTGTATGGTAGGTCAATGGCTGTAGGTATGGTAGGATATCGGGTGCGTTCAGTGATATAAATCTGGGGCCAAATTACCGCATTAGTGACTGATCGAGTGAGTGCCATCAGTGATCGAATGAACGAGTAAAACCTATGGGAATGATGGCTCCATAACGTGAGCGGTAATGCCAAACTCACATAATTCAGTCACGTATTACTCGATAACTGATGCGGTTATTCAGCCCCTTAACTTAAATTCTACGTTTACATTATACTGCTTTTAAACGATGCAATTTCTTCTTGCAATATGTAGGCTGGGATATACAAAATAGCTGAGGTTGAACAAATTGCAGAGTTATCGGCTACCTTTGTACTTGCACAAAGTTAACATTCATTAAAAATCACAACGTCCAATTCTATAGGCGATTGATGGTGTCAATCAATTGAAACTGCGATTTTAGTGATTTCCACTGACAACAACTGCAACTAAATATTCTTAAAACTCAAGATATATAATTCGCCGGCTATCTCATAGTGACATTCATTTGAGGTTCGTTCAGTATAAAATTAAGACTGAACTTTTTGTAAGTTTTACTCGATGGAAAGATGGAGGTTCATAAGGGTTGCAAGTTCGTTGACAGTTCTAACTGGATATTTTAATTCGTTGTTGTTTGTCGATGCTCAGAGAGTGATTACCATAAACAATAACAATAGTCATCTTAAAGTTGAGAGTGAACTACGAAGCAGGACCTTTCAGTACCGAACCTTCACCGTTCGTTTGACACTTCTCCACCAGCCTTTCAGTGCTTGGAAATTTCGTTACAGCGGTTCCCCCACTGGGTATTTCGCTGCCGTTCTTTCAACACTAAGCTTTTTAAGCACTGTCTACAGATAGGTAATGTAATGTATGAGTTTTAAATTTCGATAACATTTTATAGGAGATTTTGACATTTCCAGTTTTCCAATTATATATTCACCTCATTTGTGTCAAAAATTACACTTTGGGTACAATTAAACACGATTTTGTCAATTTTGAAGTTTTGGTTTCGACTCTCTGCAGTTATTGCACGCATAAAGATAAATCCAAGCCAATGTTTTCAAAATTCCCTCACGTCAAAAAATTTCAGATGAATGAATCAGATCAGATTCAATTTTGAATGCGTTTTTAATAAGGCATTGGTTTCGTGCAGAAATTTTTTTTCGAAATTCACACTACGATGATCGAAAAGTACCGTTCGTTATACCGTTATATGCGCCTATACGACCGTTTGTCCACTGTTATTTGAGCTAAAGCGTGAAAGTAGGCTGATTTGCTTCAAATTTGGTACAGAGCTAATTTTTGTGATTCCCCAGAGGGGGAATTAGAATTTTTGTTTTAGCTCATCCTAAACGGGTAAGCTGCCGTATAATAATTTTGTTCTTTTTTTTTCAAACTTTCTCGAAAACTCCCTTATTGATTTTAAATAAACTTCGTATGCAAAAAGTTCAAATAACCGAAATAGCAATTGCACGTTTCTTTGAGAAAATGGTCATATTTTTGGCTTATTTGCACACATCTTTTCAATGGTTGAACCGATTTCAAAAATTCGATCGAATTTAGAATTTTCACATCCCAAATTTATGTATAGTTTTTTGGGAAAATTACATTTTTGTAGGATGTATTAAGGAAAGTAAACTGCTTGAACAACGCCTTGCATTATACTTGATAAGTTGAAATTGTGTACTTATAACAAAATTGTGGGCTGTGCCAATCAACAACTAACAAAACGTTGTTTGTACTTCCCTAAAATACATTATATATACATATATGTATATTACATATAACCTTACATTATTATGTAACCACGAACATGATAATTTGTAAACGCGTAGGACCTAGTAAAATAATGTTTAAATGAAATACTTGGAGCATTGCGGGCTGGCGGAAAGTATATACAAAATAAATTACAGAGCTCTTAAAAATAAATGTATAATTTGTATAGATATTAAACAATAACAAATAAATTTACAGCTTAACCGACCAAATAAAATTAGGAATTATATATGAGAAATTTTGCAACAGAAAAAAAGATTTTGCTTTTTTTAAAATTTTAATGTTTAATTAAACCCTTTTCCTAGGGCCTGGTGGTGGCTGGATTAAGCGATTTGGCGAGACCGGCAGATCAACTATCAGTACCCCAATGTGCAGCTTTGGCAGCAACTGGAATCATTTGGTCACGGTACTCACTTGTAATCATTCCCAAGAATTATAGTTTATTCTCTGTCAATGTATTTGTTGGAGGGGTTCAAGTTGTACAACTCATAAGAGCCTACAATGCTTCCAAGGAAAAGAAAGAGAAAGCAGAATAAATTTAACATAATATGTCTCAAAGGCAGGTGAGTAAAATCAAAATTTATTTAAGCTACAAAAATATTTAAATGTAACTATACATAATGTATAAATGTGGTAAATATATCTTTTTTTCATTTCAGATTAACATCACGAAGAATATCTAATAATAAATCAATTGTGTGGTGTTTAATAACATAATAAATTGATAATGTGATTATTTGTAAATAAACGAGCACAATCAAAACGAAAATTGTAAATGTAGATTGTTGAACGATGATGAAGCACAATTTAACAGTTATTTAATTAGTTCTTAACTTTTTGATTGATTAAGCAAACTAGCTACATGTGCTTTAATCGAGGATTAATTTCGAACTAATGTATAAACAATTGACGAGACAGCTATATCGAAATCATTGGTTTATATTTTAACAATATATAAATACATATAAATACTTATAGAATATACATAATATACCTAAATGTTAATAAATATATATTTATATGCATACACAAACTTGTGATCAGGACTTATAAATGTCATAGATTTATTACATTATCTTGCCTATACTGTGCAAATTTGTGAATATATGTATTAGATACATAACTAGTTAAAAAATAAGAATATCGTTATTGTTGTAAATAAACACGAAACGGCGACTGTGAAAAATAAATAATTGATTTAGAAATTAAAAACAAAATATCTGCTTATTTAATTGCTTAAGAATTTTGAAATAATTTTTGATTTGTTTAAATTCAAACCAAAGTTATACAGGGAAGTAGGTACATATATACATACAAACTGCATAAGTCGTAAAACGTTCATTTTATGAAAAGAGGTCTATTAGTTAAGCTTTAGTCCAGATATGCGGGACGCCATGAGACTGGCAAAATCCACTGTTTTGGAAGGAGAACATAAAAACATAATTATTTAGTTACAAATAGTTTTAAAAAACATATGTGTGTACTGACGTCTGATACAGTTGTTTTTTTTTGTAAAAGAAAAGACAATAATCTTAAATCGATATAACAAACAATTTATTTATTTCTTAATCGTAGATAGGTACAACTAGCACTGATGCCAAGCTTCGAGAGTGAAAAACTTACAATTTTCATGTGTTTTTTTAAATGAAATTATGTGTTTAAATGTTGTGCCGGTTAGTTTTTGTGGCTCTTTTGACAGAAAAACATTCTTTTTCGGTATAAAAAGATGTTTTTTTTTAAATAATTATTGATGGGTGAAAGTTTTTATATAGAGCTATGGCAAAATCTGTCGGTTTTTGACAGATAAAAAGTGTCGGTTTGACATGTCACTGACAGCAGAAGTTTTACTTCAAAAATTAAAAATATATTCGGCATATACATGCAGCTTAACAAGAACCATACACAGCGACTCTGCACAGGACGAGAGCCGCACGCGAGTTCTAAAGGGTGTTTAAAATTTTAAGGGGCGATGTTGATTTTGAATAAAACACAAATTATTTAGGAAATTATTGTCATTTCTTTTTATTATGATAATATTGGTAACGTTCAATTATGCATGGAACAAAATATCGGCTAAATGGCCACCTCGACCTCGGCGGCACACCCCCAGCCGATGGCCCAAATTTTCGATGACGCTGAGGCATAATTGATGAGGTTCTATGCCGTTAATGTGCCGAATTATCTCATCCTTAAGCTGTTGAATTGTTGCTGGCTTATCGGCGTACACCTTTTCTTTCAAATAACCCCAAAGAAAGAAGTCCAACGGTGTCAAATCACATGATCTTGGCGGCCAATTGACATCGCCACCACGTTAGATAACACGGCCATTGAATTTGTCGCGCAAAAGAGCCATTGTTGTTTCGTTAGCTGTGTGGCAAGTGGCACCGTCCTGTTGAAACCACATATCTTCCACATCCATATCTTCCGATTCGGGCCATAAAAAGTTCGTTATCATCTCACGATAACGAGCACCATTCACAGTAACTGCCTGACCGGCCTCATTGTGGAAAAAATACGGCTTGCTGATGCCGCCAGCCCATAAACCACACCAAACAGTCACTCTTTGTGGGTGCATTGGTTTTTCGACAATCACTCTTGGATTATCATTCGTCCAAATGCGGCAATTCTGCTTATCGACGAATCCACTGAGTTGAAAGTGTTCCTCGTCGCTTACCAAAAAAATCACGAAGTCCACGATATGCATTTTGATTTGAACGTCCATTTTCATAATCAGCCTGAATAACTTTAACGCGTTGCTCGACTGTGTATCTTTTAATGGTTTAAATTGAGTTAGTCTGAAATTGAGAATTGTCAAATGAAATGCAGAAAAAAACTTGGCGTTTAGGTGTGGTTCACATTCAACATAGGCCCTTAAAATTTAACCACCCTTTACTTGCAGAAGAGGAGAGAGGAACACCTGCTTCTCAGAAGTCAGAAGAATGAAAAGGGAGCATGAGAAGCGCGCGATGGCGGAAACAGAAGGATGTCGTAGCAGGAATGAAGTTCGGAAGTTTTACGAAAAGTTAAAAGGAACCTCACAAGGTTACAAGCTCCACGAAAAGTTAAAAGGAACCTCACAAGGTTACAAGCTCCGAACCGAAGCCTGCAAGGACGATCAAGGGAACATCGTACTAGAAACACAGTCAATGCTGGACCCGTATTACGAATTACAGCTGGAGGCACTCGTTTATAAAATACGAGTATGGTTTTTTTTTTACGATACTTGTTACTCGTAATCGCAATTTAACGGTGTTACAAACGATATTCGTTTTATTTAATAAGCACCCTGAAGTCAAATAAAGCTGCTGGAGCTGACGGCCTTGCTGCCGAGCTGTTCAAAGCAGCAGGTGATAACCTGATTGGGAGTATGCACCAGCTTATCTGCAAAATATGGTCGGGAGGAAAGCATGCTTGATAAATGGAACTTCAGTATTGTTTTTCCGGTTCTCAAGAAAGGATACCCTCTTAACTGCGCCACGACGACTAAAGGTGTTCGTCAACAACCAGATAGGTCCATATTAGTGTGGCTTTAGACCAGGAAATTCCACCAACGACCAAATATTAACATTACGGCAGATCTTGGAAAAAGCCCAGGGACTAAAAATCGATACCCCCCACCTCTTCATCGATTTCAAAGCCGAGTATGACAGCATCTATAGAGACGAGCTATATAGAGAGCAATGTCTAGTTTTGGCATCCCTGCCAAAATCGTCCGTTTGTGCAGGATGACGATGGAGAACGCCCGCTGCTCCATCAGGGTCGGCAAAGACCTCCAGCGACACCTTTGATGTCAAAAATGAATTTAGAAAAGGGGACGCGCTGTCATGCGACTTCTTTAACATCGTTCTTAAAAGAGTAGTGCAAAACGCTGCCGTAAATACTAGGGCACTATAGGCAAAATCTTTTAAAAGTCGGTTCAATTACTCGCATACGCCGACTATATTGACGTTATATGAAATAGGAAAAAAGCAGCGAGATGTCAGTAGAGCTTTTATGAGTATTGAGTCAGAAACGAATAAAATGGGTTTAGCGGTCAACGAGGCCAAGACCAAGTATATGCAGTCGTCAAGAAAAGATACCCAACACCAACTTCTTCACCAGAACATTACGATATACAGCTTTAACTTTGAGGTAATTAGGGACTTTGTCTACCTAGGCTCCACTATCAAAACAGACAACGATACCAGCGCTGAGATCAAACGAAGAACAAATCTTGCCAATAGCTGCTTCTTCGGGCTAAGAAGGCAATAAAGTAGCAAAGCAAAAGCCCTCTTTCGAACAACTAAAGTGTATACCTGTACAAGACGCGATCCTGCTATATGGTGCAGAGGCATGAAGGGGGAACACTTTAGGATGTTTTGAGAGGAAGATTCTCCGGGTGATTTTTGGTCCCGCCTCCAAAATAACTCTTAGCATTATTAAAGGGCAATTTAGTGTGCCAGCCATGTTTTGAACCGCTATACTCTATCTGCTCTATTAATAAAGAAAACACTTAATTAACCTGCATTACGAGAGTTTACTAAACTATGGATTAGAGGTTAACTCGCGAGTCAAAATATCAGAAAAAAATAAATTTGAAAAATTTAGTTTCGCTACACCACTCTCTTCGGTGTATAAACTTACTGGCAGTTAGTGAACGTCAGTTAGCAGACATTTTATTTGTGCGATTTTGCACTTAATCCATGAATTAAAGATAACTCGCTTTTATTATTATATAGCTGCATAACTTTAGTACTAATGAAGTTATAAAAAAAGATAGCCAGGCACAGGCACCTCACCAAATTACAATTTCCTAGCATTAGGGGTTCCTCAGATATAGGACTTCAAAAATCGCTAAAACCATATAACTGACTGACAGATCATCATTAAGAGGGAATGTTATCCAACCACTTTCTCAGAATTGTTATCAGAATTCATGTGGAAAATTTTTCATTGTTGTAGAATGATGAAATTTGGTAACTTGTATAGTGCGAACAAAACTTGAGATTTTCTATTCAGTGGTGGAAGTGTCTACACCAACTTTCTCAGAATTATTATTAATTGTAAGAAGCCATAGAGTAATACAATTTGAGTACAAGACAAGAGATATGCCAATTTATAGCACTTATAACAGTTTATCGCTGATAAAAGTGGGCGTGCAGATTACGCCATGTAGGTACGCGACAGGCGCGGCGGTCACATGCCCGAAATCATATGCAAAAATTAATGGCCTACAATTATCTATCAAATAAAGCCGATTTTATCTAAAAAAAAAACCCTGGGTATACCAGATATTTTTCGGAATCAACATACGATTATTTAAATTTAAATCATAAATATCTTTTTAAAGTGGTCGTGGCTTATATGTAAAGGGTGATTTTTTAAGAGGTGTAGAACTTTTTTAAAAAAAAAAACACAAAAAATTCGAAAAAATGAATGAAATATTTATTTGAATCGATAGTTTGAACCTTGCAATTTAATGTTTAAAGATAATTTCATGCAAATGTTGACCGCGGCTGCGTCTCAGGTAGCCCATCCGCTGAGTCCAATTTTGGCATACTCTTTCACACATATCGGCCGGTATCTCACGAATGAATGCATGGATGTTGGCTTCCAGTGCGTCAATCGAAGCGAGCTTGTCCCTATAGACATTAGCCTTGACATACCCTCACAAAAAATAATCTAATGGTGTCAAATCGCACGATCTAGGCGGCCAATTGACCGGCCCGAAACGTGAAATTAACTGTTCACCAAACTCGCCTCGCAATTGCGCCATTGTTTCGCGTGCTGTGTGGCATGTGGCACCGTCTTGTTGAAACCACATATCATGCAAGTCAAGAACTTCCATTTCGGGCAAAAAAAAGTTTGTTATCATCGCTCGGTAGCGTTCACCATTGACAGTAACGCTGCGATTTGCATCATCTTTGAAGAAATATGGCCCAATAATGCCGCCGGCCCATAAACCGCACCAAACAGTGGCTTTTTCGGGATGCATTGGTAGCTGTTGCAATGCTTCTGGCTGATCTTCACTCCAAATGCGGCAATTTTGCTTATTTACGTACCCATTCAACCAAAAATGAGCCTCATCGCTGAACACAATTTTTCGATAAAAAAGCGGATCCTCGGCCAGCTTTCCAAGAGCCCATTCACCAAAAATTCGGCGTTTTGGTAGGTCGGCTGGCCTTAGTTCTTGCACCAGCTGTATCTTAAAAGGCTTTACGCCCAAATCCTTCCGCAAAATTTTCCACGTAGTGCTGTAACAAAGGCCTAACTGCTGGGAACGGCGCCGAATCGACATTTCGCGGTCTTCTGTCACACTAGCTGATACGGCCGCAATATTTTCTTCACTACGCACAGTACGTAAACGTGTTGGTGGTTTAATGTCCAACAAAGTAAATTTGGTGCGAAATTTGGTCACAATCTTCCGAATAGACTGCTCAGAAGGTCGAGAATGCCGATCATAAAATGGAAGCAGCGCGCGATGAACATTTCGAACCGAGCACGAATTTTGATAGTAAAATTCAATAATTTGCAAGCGTTGTTCATTTGTAAGACGATCCATGGTTAAATTGCAAACCAAACTGAAGCTGTTTGACAGTGACACAAGGTACTAAACACACGTCAGCTGTCAAAACCAGTGTTGCCAAAACCAAACCAGCTAAAAAA
Source organism: Leucozona laternaria (assembly GCA_932273885.2). Classification (NCBI taxonomy): domain Eukaryota; kingdom Metazoa; phylum Arthropoda; class Insecta; order Diptera; family Syrphidae; genus Leucozona; species Leucozona laternaria. The sequence continues at coordinate 27,124,150 of OW026366.1, read as the reverse complement.
TCAGGTGGAGTAACACATAAATAAGCCAAATTTCTTCAAACACTTCAACACATTATTTCCGTAGTGCGATTTGTTCGTGAAAAATCAATTATAGGTACGTTTTTGGAGAAAAATTGAAAAAAAAAAACAAATGGGAAATCTGTTATACGAGAAGAAGAAATTTTCTGCACCAAGTTTGGAAATTGCCTACAATTCGGATTCGAGAAGCACAAACGCACAGAGTCGATCAGACGAACAGACCGACGACGCACGGAAGATTGACAAAAAACATTTTTTTGAACTCCATCATCATAAAGCTTCTGCATAAAAAAAAAATCTGTGGATAGTGTCGCTAATAAACCATTTTCCGAAAAAAATTAACACTTATTAAAATTAACTGTTTTTTTTATATAAAAATCTGTGGAGCCATTTTTGAGAGAGAAAAGATTTTCTTTGTGTAGCAGGTACCGTTATTTTGGAACTAAAACAAATGAAAGAAAAATATCGGGGGAGTGTCCGAAAAAAACCGCTAAGTACCAAGTTTCAATAAAATCGAATGGACAGATAGTTAACATCTGAATTTTCAGTTTTTGTGATTGAACGTGCCCATTGCAGCCTATCGTAACTTAACGTGTGACACGTAACGTGAAAGTATTACACTAAAGACCCTTGTTTTTAATTGGGCACGTTCAATCACAAAATTTGAAAAATTCAGCGTTGTTGAACGCTAAAGAAAATCTCGAAAGTTGTTATGTCAAGTGCTAGCATTTATCTAAAGGATTTACATTAAAACGAAATAAAATAGAACTTTAATTATTTTCTTAAATAAAAAATTAAGCATCAAGTTCTTGTGATGATATAATATAACTAAATCAGCAAACAAAGTGAAGTCCAATGAAAAAATAATTCCACGATATTGCGATGGAGAATTCTGGGAACATTTTGTTTAAGAATGGTCAATATTATTATTTAAAAACTCAATAATCAATAAACAATCACCCCTCTTACGGTTGGCAATCATCAATTGATAGTTGATAAATAATCGATATTTAACAACCCAATTGATAAATGTTTTGATCATTGAGAATCGTGCAGATCTTCGTGAATTACAAGGGATAATTATCAGTTATTTAATAAATTGATTTTTAATGTAACAAATTTCAATATTTTTATCAACTATGTATCTATTGATAATTGACAATCGTAATAGGAGTGAATATAAGTTCTTTTATGTGAATAAGTAATAATTTCGTGATGAAACTTAATCAACAACAAATAACCACCAACCAGAGCGAATATCATAAAGTTCAACTTCAAAGTATAGTACTTCAACATTTACCCCACCACAATCACTTTATTATGAATTTTCAGATGAGAATTTTTGTCTGAAAATTCAGATAAACGAAACTAGAAGTCATCTAAGTTTTTATGACTGCTGCCCAATCAGAACCTCAAAAGTTCATGTAAAGCGTAATAATGCGTTGAACGCGCCCATATATAAAACAAAACAAATAACATATAACACATATTAGCCATATGAACATGAGAATGTTTCGTACGTTTCACCCTCCGAAACACATTTGTTTACATTGTTGTATTTGTAATTTCTTCCCGCGTCGATGAATAGATGTGTATTGCAACAACAATTTAACCAGGTGTGTGAAGATCCCTACTGTCTATTATTATTATTTGAATTTTACAAATTTGAAACGTCTTTTTCAAGATTTTCAAATATAAGATTAAAATAATAATTTCAATAATAAAGCCGATTAGAAACAAAGAAAGTACAACACAACATCTATTTTAGTTTTTTATATAAATATTTTTAGGATAAATTAAATAGACCTGAAGAAGTACGTAAGCACGTACGAAACGTCGTCTATTTGATAATAATCAAAAAATAAATCAAGAAAGACCTTAGGATTATTATATAAATTATGAAAGGTCACGAAATAGGAATAATTCTCATCTTCATGTGACTAATCTGTGACATATAATATAAGCCGTGTTTTTTTACACTCACAATGCCATGATATTCGTTTTTGTAAAGCCAAAAATCTGTTCTTTTATTGTGTTTGAAATAAAGTTGTTTTAGGGAATTTTTTTTTGAAAAATTATTCTTCAAACTCAAAATTTTGAAAAAATAAAATACAAAAAAAAATTCAAACTAATTTTTTTCAAAATTTTACTCTCATTAAGTAGTAATTTTGTTTTCGAAATTCAAAGCTCTTAGTAGTTTTTATTCAAAAACAGAAAACCTTATGCTGATTTACCTGATATAATTTTAAATAACTAAATCTATTTTACTACTTAGGTAGTGGAAATAGGATCTTTAGAGCAACTTTAGCAACGGATTGGAGTCAAATTAAGGGAATTTTATTTCTGTTGTTTTCAATTTTCTAAAGAACTAGAAGAGATTTGAACATCTAGTTTTTGGTAGTTGACTAAAAATAATAATAACGTAAAATTTTGAACAAAATTAGATTGAACAAATTTTTAAAAAAAAAATTAAATTTTCAAAAACTATTCACAAAAACAACATTCATGCCGATTATGGAATTCGCAATAATGGATTCGCGGTGATTCGCAGTGCTGTGTTCTCTTTTATTTTCATGACGAATGAGTGGAGAGGAACGAGTGCACTGCACTGCGAATCTAGAATTGCGAATTCCATAATCGGCATGATTATTTAAAAATAAAATCAGAGAAGATATTTTTGACTTTAAAAAAAGTATAGCATGGCATTCTGAGTGCAACCATTGTTTTTTAATAATTTTTTTTATGTTTTAAGTCATTTTTTAAGAAAATTGACCCTCCCGGCTAAACGGGGGCAATAGATTCTCCTCGTAACGTAAATTAAATTTGGAAATAAATATTTTTTCTTAAAATAAAATTCTGTTTTTAAGTAACTTTTAACTTTTTTCTAACTTTCTAAATAAAATATGAATAAGTAGATATAAAAAGAAAAAACTATTCTCTGGAAGTAAGTGTATTGTTTTAAACAGAAAAAATAATAAAAAAAAAATGTTAAAAAGAGCGCGCTTTGACAAAATTTTAAAAATATACTAACAGGATGATTGTCTTAGAAAAGAAAGTAGGTAAGCGAAGAAAGCTGTCTGAAAACCAAAAAATGAAATACATAAATTTTTCCTTAAAAGTGAGAATTTTGTAAAACAGAATTTTGAAGTGCAGAATTTCGAAAAGTAGAATTTTGTAAAGAAAATGTCTACCCAGCCAGAATTTTGAGTGATACCCATATTATTGTGTATTGTTGAATAACATTTTTTATGGAAATTCTGGGGTTATAGTTAGATATATTATAGAAATAGAGAAAAAAGAAGTAGATTTGGCCTTTTTTTTTTGTAAAATTGAACTAGGTTGAAACAGATTTTAAAAATGAAGTAGATTCCAATATGTTGGTGATGGTGCGAACTAGAAAGTAGATTTAAAACATTTTGGAAAAAAAGAAGTAGATATACCTACTTCAATTGAAGTAACACGTACACGACTATAGTTTGGCGTGCGGAATTTTTCTAGTTTTCCTTTATTTTTAAACTTTTTTCAATTGTACGTAGGTATACATATATAATGTAATAGTTTAATTATTGATCCAATATGTTTGCAGAAAAAAAAAATCCACCAGCTGGGAGTGCGCTCTGTTAGTTTGTTTAATTTGGTGTATCGGTGTGTTATTTATAGAAAAAAAATTTTTATTGGTGTTATAAATTTAATAGCTCTTTTGAATGCTCTGTTTTGATTGAAGATATTAATAAACTCATTTTATTTGAAAAAATAATACTTACAGCCATATTATTCACTCAATTAATCCGGTTTTAAATTAATACCTTGGTTGTAGAAGAGTCTCAAAAGTTCAACCCAAGCTCATAATATTCACTCAATAAACCATTTAAAAAACCCTATTTATTAAACAATATCGCGTTTAATCCGATTCAATTTTAACTGCCCTTCAGGGAGCTGTTAAAGTAGTTCAACCCAGTTGTAAACAAAATTTTTAGTACATTCACTCATTTTAGCCAAGCAAAGTGACATTTGAAGTTTTTACGCACGTGAACATGCATACACCGTTTTGCTTTCAATTTACACAAACAAACAAAAATAATTGTGTTAAACGGAAATAGCTAGGGTAACTTGATTTTTTTTTTTAATTTAGACTATGAAATTTGAAATACAACAACAAGAAACAAAAAAAAAGGAAATATATGCTGGAAAATGTCAAATTATTGACATTCCGTATGTTTATAGTCAAGTTTAAACAATTTTACATGCGGTTGTTATGTTTTTTTAATCCCTCATGTTTAATGCGAGTTTTGAGTGAATATTATCCACAAAAGTTAAATTTGAAAAGTTTAAAATATGCGGATTAATAGGACAGGTTCAAAATTCCCTTAAACCTTATTTACAACTGCAGTGAATAATATGGCTGTTACATATATGTACAAATATACAAAATATGTGAGTGCCGGGACTCACGGTTAAATATGTGTAAACATCAACGTTTATTGTCCAAGTGCCTAATTTTTGTTACTGAACGTCATCAAAAGAAACATATTGAATAATTAAGACTACATTACCTATCTGTAGGCAGTGCTTAAAAAGCTTAGTGTTGAAAGAACGGCAGCGAAATACCCAGTGGGGGAACCGCTGTAACGAAATTTCCAAGCAATAAAAAGCTGGTGGTGAAGTGTCCAACGAACGGTGAAGGTTCGGTACTGAAAGGTCCTACTTTGTAGTTCACTCTCAACTTTAAGATGACTTCACATTACACATGGTTATTGTTTATGGTAATCACTCTCTGAGCATCGACAAACAACAACGAATTAAAATTTTCAGTTAGAACTGTCAACGAACTTGCAATCCTTATGAACCTCCATCTTTCCATCGAGTAAAACTTACAAAAAGTTCAGTCTTAATTTTATACTGAACGAACCTCAAATGAATGTCACATGTCACTATGAGATAGCCGGCGAATTATATATCTTAAGTTTTTAGAATATTTAGTTGCAGTTGTTGTCAGTGCAAATCACTAAAATCGCAGTTTCAATCGATTGACACCATCAATCGCCTATGGAATTGGACGCTGTGATTTTTAATGAATGTTAACTTTGTGCAGGTACAAAGGAAGCCGATAACTCTGCAATTAGTTCAACCTCAGCTATTTTGTAAACGTAGAATTTAAGTTCAAGGGCTGAATTACCGAATCAGTTATCGAGTAATACGTGACTAAATTATGTGAGTTTGGCATTACCGCTCACGTTATGGAGCCATCATTCCCATAGGTTTTACTCGTTCATTCGATCACTGATGGCACTCACTCGATCAGTCACTAATGCGGTAATTTGGCCCCAGATTTATATCACTGAACGCACCCGATATCCTACCATACCTACAGCCATTGACCTACCATATTTACAGTCAATTGTCTATCCCTACAGCTGACTATTATTATTTTTGTTTTGATTTTGTTTTCTTTTTAATTACTAGTGTCGCGTCCATTTTGTTCGGGGAATAATTAAGAAAAAAATATAAAAATATAAGTGTTAAAATGATAAAATCGTCGTCGCGCTAAAAACAATTTGCTTTCGTCGTTGGCAAAAACTGTAAATGAGTGGTCGCGATAAAGTATAATCTAATTGTCGGTCGCGTTAAAATCAATTTGTTTTGGTCGGGGCAAATCAGATTTCGTAACGTAACGTGCTACAACTTAAAGTGCACGACGTAACGTTGCAGACGAACGTTTACGTTTTTTTTTCACTCTACCGCCAGCATAGATGTTTACACATCAAAAGTTGGTGTTTTATTTGTGTTCGCTGGCCAGTCACTAACAATTTGTTTTTGCTTAATTTTGATTTTTGAGTCGCTTATTGTAATACCAAATGGATTAATTCGGCAGCCTTTTTGTACGCTTCGCGAAAGGTAATATATAGGGCCCTGTTGACGACGAAACTTTTGATGACATCAAAAAATATGATAACAAACAAAATTACAAACATTCCCAACCATGGCGCCCAACAGATAGAAAACAAATTAAAGCCTCTCCCAAACCAACGCGAAACATTCGGCGCGACAACGAAACTTCCGCCTGTCTTAATTTATTTACATGGAGATTAATGGGAGCACCCACACTGGCGCGATGCGAATCATCGAACATAATTCAGTCGTCGCATATTCGCGCGAATGTTTCGCGTTGGTTTGGGACAGCCTTAACGAAGAAGGGAGCGAACAAATCAATAGAAAGGAAAAGAACGAGAGTAAAAACGACAAACGAGAATACAAATTGTTACAAATGTAAAAGATTTTTAAATACAGTAGGTACCTACCAAAATATAACAAAATATCGATAATTAAGAATTTTTCTTTGTGGTCACAAGAGCCCATATGTTAGGCATGTTCAGGAAATAAGATCTCGAAGACCTCAACAAACTCAGTTACATGAACGGGATTCCCCAGAAAAAAATTCTCAGGAAAAATATGTTGGATTCGCTTACTTTTTGAAGGCCCCTAAGCCATCATTTTTCTCAGTTTCAGTTGCCAAAGTAATCATGAAGGGCACTAATTTGATAAGGGACTGCCTTAACACTGCTTTTTTTTGCTTTCCAACGTTTAGTAGAAAATCCTTAAGTGATCGATCAGAATTTTCCATCTAACTGAAGTTAAACAAAGTGCCGCCCATCATGCAGTTCTTGTTTTCGCTTGTATGAACGGACAGACATTTAGGGGCGCCCCTTTATTTCTCGTACCCTAGGCCTTTGCCCAACCGTGCCCTGCCCTAACGCCGGTACTGGCTATCAGCTCTTTATTTTATTGAATCCAGAAATGATTTAAAAAAATTGGCTTTTAGACCCTTGGTCGATTGTATTGGAAGACAATATTTAAACAAAAAATAAAATTACTGTAGGTACCTACTTAAAAAAAAAAAGACTATATATCTTTATATATTTTTTATTAACGTCCGGTTTTGTTCTTTTTATTTTCTCCATTGTGTGGCATATATTTATATGGGCCCCTTTTTTGTGTCGGGAGTTCGGGACCCTATTTGGGTCACCTGTTTAACATTGACGCCTGTTATGATTATTCGAAAATGGCGGTGACAATTTCTTCGGGGGCGATATAATTTTTTGGGAAAAAAAATCACCAATTAGTAATCAAAACTAGAATAGTCCATTAGCCGAAATTAAACCATATCATTCACAATTTTGTTTTAAAAATTTGGGCATGTAGATTTATGCATTGTACATAAATATGTACATAAGTATAATTTTATATATCATGCAGTTGTGCATATGTAGTTCCGTTGAATAAGTACCTACGCAGACAAATTTACGGCAAGTTATTATTTATATAAAAGATAATCGTACAGTTCCAATTAAAGTTATTATTTATTAGGTAGGAATATAACATCAATATTAATTAATATCAATACAAAAGTATTACATATTTTTACAAAACTACCAGCCTTATCATCGTATCCGATCGGAAGAAAATTTTCTCCGATTTCTACGAATTGTGGGAATTTTGTATCATTGCAGCCGTTCCGATAGGCCGATCGGACAGATTTTCGAACAAAATTTAATGTGCGTTGAAAATATTAAATTCTTGCGTTGTATGCCGATGAAATGTCAAAATGGCAGCAACGCATCACGAACTCATGCGATGTATGAAGATATTTGCTTTCCGATTTCCCCGACAGAAAATTAGACGTGGAAAATTCCCCACAACAAAATTAAAGACTGAAATGGACGCTCTGCAACAAAAAGTTTCGTAAAGTAAGCGTTTTTTTATTTGGTAAACATGTATGTTTCTTTCTTTTAGAAAAAAAAAACAAACCAGGTGCAACACGACCAGCTGGTTGAATTTATGCCACCAAAGACAGACATTGCGCGATAGTTCATGAGTCACGACTTATTCGAAAATATTTTATTTTGACAAAAGTCAAATACATGCGTCGGCACGCGTCTATATTGCGTTTACGATTCGGAACTTTTCTCCGATCGGAGAATTCTCTGAATGGATACGATGATAGGCACAGATTAGCCATATGAAGATGAGAATGTTTCGTACGTTTCACCCTCCAAAACCCATTTGTTTACATTGTTGTATTTGTAATTTTTTCCTGCGTCGATGAATAGATGTGAATTTCAACAACAATTTAACCAGGTGTATGAAGATCCCTACTGTCTATGTGTGAGATTTTTATACACACATTCTCATTTTTTATCTGATATGACAGTTCAAGCTTATAGGCAAATTAAAATGGCTGCCGGGGATTCTCATCTTCATGTGGCTAATCTGTGATGATAGGGCTGTTGTATATTCAGTTTTCTGGCCTTAGCTGCAAATACATCGATAACTTCCTCAGTGTCAATCTCAATTTGTCGATGAACTGCAACTGACATTAACGCCAATGCTACTAGTCTTTCTTCACCGGTAGAATTTTTTAAATAAGTTTTCAGACGTTTCATTGTCGAAGTTGTTCTTTCCGGTGTGCATGTTCAAACCGGTAATGTCGCCAGAATTTTTAGAAGCTTGTGGATGTTAGGAAACAGATCCTTGTTGCACTCTATGACCGCTGTTTTATTAGAGTTTTTGTGCCGGTTTCTCGATTTGTACCGTGTGCATGGAGGAATGCCACACTGGTATGATGACAACTGTGTGCACACTTGCATAATGTGCATGGGCCGCTTTAGATGGGATGTTTGCGGTTGTACTTACAAATTGTCAGGGCATATACACCACACATGCCTGCATGCGCAAATACAAGAATGCACAGTCACGCTTCAACTATACACTACCATTGTATATATAAACTATAGTACTCTCATGGAACAGAAAAATTTAATTCAACATGTGTACTATACGTGGCGCTGTAGGTACTACAAAACTGGCATTATTGATTGTGGAAGTTAAGTAGGAAGAGAAAAAAGGCAAGAATAAGAATGAGAGAAGTATATTATTATGCGTCTGACAACAATGAGGAGACTAAGGGAGAAAGTTGGAATAGATTATTTCGTCATGGCAAACAGCAGAACAAGAAAGAAAATGAAAATTTTTTTGCTCTATGGACGAATACGATTTTTTGTTGCTTTGCTTCATAAGCTTTAGAATTCGTATAGATAGGGGTATGTATATGTATTGTATAGGTATACTTTGGTATTATTTTTAGGTAAATGGAAGTTAAATTTTCAATTTGTTGTGAAAGTTTACATTATAGAAACAACGTTGTTAAATTTCACTATATATGTGGAATACAACGTTGCTACATTTCGCGTTAGCTGACAGGTAGGTAGGTATTTATAGTAAGATTTAGATTTTTTCTTCGTATAATTATTATTATTTTTGTTCTTCAAAATGTCATAAAAATAGAACTTTGTAAGAACAAAAATAATAATAATTATAATGAATTTAGAACCTACCACAATGGCCTTTTTTATAATTTGTAGGTACGTTATGTAGACAAGCAGGTATAGGTATATGTATAGGTACATATATATACAAAATTCAGTTTTTTTTCTCCCTCGAACTCTCATAAATTTAGTATACAGTATTCCCGTTCATCTATTATTTCTTTAATCTTATTTTTTATTTCTATTTCTTTCATTATCTGACAGTTCTCAACCCCCTGTCCCTTTTGCCAAACAAGATCCACAGGGTTCAGCATGTGATCAGCGGGCGGCGCTACGTTCGTTCCTCTTCATGGGATTACTATAGTTTATATATACAAAGACACTACTCATTCAAACTGTACAAAATTGAGTCGTGTTTTCATCGCTGATGAGTAGGCAAATTCTTAATAGGTCAAGCATGAATGAGCAAATGTAGCACACACACCACAAATGCTTGCGTGCACAAACAAGAAATCAAGAATTTTTGAAATCACTCATGCCGCATTCACAACCACAAATTCAACACCATAGACTCGCAGTTTGCATGCGCAATCAGTATATTGCGCATGCAGGCATTAAAAATTATGAAGAAACCTAGATACTCTTTATAATTACTAAAACAGACAATTTTAAACATTATCAATAACTACAGCAGAAATTTGATTAAAATATCATACCTGCTGAAGCGAAAAAGTTTGATTTAGAAATGCACTCCTCAAATATTTCGGGGGGGGGGATCAAACCCCTATGATTTGCAGTCTGCACTTGTAGTCTGTAAAGGTGCTTAGTTTTTTAATACAAATACTACTTTGCTAACAGAACATATTATGCGCATTTATGCAAAATAGATCTACGAGTAAAATAACAAAGTATTTATCTACTTTATGTGTGAAGTAGTCATGCATTTTATATTTTTCTTATCCTATTTACATATGTATATACTTAAATATGTTTAAATGTATAGGTATAATGTAGTGCGAAGCTGTGTTTGAATAATTTATTAGAACATTATTATGACACATTTTTGATAAGAACCAAACCATCAACTTAACTCTAATAATATAACCAATAAAAAAAACAAGATGTACATATTCATGTACAATAAAAAAATACAATCTTAAATTATGTCTAATAATAAAACATGAAATATCTTTTAATTTGTGACATATGAACATGAAGTCATTGTGGCCCTAATTGGAGTGTAAAACCGGAAACTTAATGAAATATAAAAAAAAATTAAGTTTTTGTTTATTTCTACTGAGCAGGCACTGTTGTGTTATCAAAGCTTTTTGCCACCAAACGATCAATCTGCTTTTAGATATCATGGAAACCGGTTTCACCTACACTGCGGTTCACTTAGTTAGATTTTCTTTAATCTTAATATTTACATGAAGGTAAAATGTGTTACTACTATTAGTAGATATTATGGGTTTAAGGTAGAGATCCGTTAAAAAATCGAAACCGATATTTTAACCAGATCTTATATTACGATTATAGAATGTATGTATGTAGATCGTATTTATTTAATAGGACTTCTGCTAAATGCCAATTTATTTATTCACTAACGTCAACATCTTCCTTCCTTAAGTTACGTGGTTCTTCAGGTCTCTAAAAAAAATTATATTATGCCTGTTTGATAACTTGAAATTTTCACCAAGTTTCCGAAACTTTCAAGAATTTCCACGTTAACAAACACACTTATTGAATACAAATATAGTTGAATATTCTGTTTAATTATGTAGAATCCGTTACCGTTTTCCCCAAAATTCATCGACTTTCAACTTGACGCTATCCGAATAGGTTTGTGTTGTTGTAATCCCTATAGTAAAAAAAAAAACAAATTTTTCAGCAGATTTACCCCTCCCTGTACGAACACCAACATAATTTACAGCTGTCAGTTGGCAAAATGGGATTGGATTAATGTAGGTATTTCAGGAATAAAATTTGTGTTGAAAATATGTGAGAAATATTCGATTATACCTATTTAAATGAAAAAGTTTTAAATTAATCGTCAACTTCATAAAGCTCATCTTTCGCTTCTACAAGGGACGAAATTTGTATTGATATATTGACAGAGAAACGAAACTACACAAATACAATGACAAAAATAAACCAATTTGAAAACGTGTTCCATTCGCCACGAGAAAAATTAATTTATAAATTGAAATCTGAATTTACCAATGGAAAACCCCATTAAAATTTTGATTTATTTCACTTAACTTTTGAAGTAACGATGTTGATGTAAGGTATACTGTATGCATGAAGAATGTTTAAACTGAAAAAAATTCAAAATCAGCATATGTAATTAGAAATTATGACATTTGATTTTTTTTAATAAATATGTACATAGGTATGAGAACAAAATATTTACGGCCGTAATATTGACGCCGTTTAAACTCGGTTTAAATTCAGTAGTCGGTTTAAAATTTTTATCTCGTTTTTTTTAGAATTCATGTGGTAGTTTATTGAAGGAAGCTAAATACTAAAATACAAATGGAAAATAGACCTCAAAAGCAAGTGTGGGTTCATTCTGAAATAGTAATTTTACTAGAAATAATTTAGAATTGACAAATTTTCAATTTGACAGCTGGTGTTGACATATAATTATACGTCGACGCATTGGCGTGTGAATGCCCATACAAGAACGAACTACTTCGTCGACAAGGTAAATCGATTGAGGCGTGTAACAGGGGTATATTTTAAGCATTAAACACAATTTGACACATTCATTGTAGTAGCTTTTTCTGTGGGTTTACAAAAAGAGTAAGAGGTTTTTTTTTCAATGATTGTAGTGAATGTGTCACATAAATTATGATTCATGATTATTTAAAAAAAAAGAAGAGTGCCAAATTTAAAATTTTTCAGTGCCAATGGGTGCCATAGTGCCAAACTCATTTGAAAGTGCCAGTTTGGCACCAAAGTGCCTGTTTCTGCAGCGCTGGTCGCTGGAAAACATAAGGTCACACAACAAATCAGTTTTAAATTGAGTAAAGCGTTTGGCTCGAGTTGAATTCCCTTTTTATTCTTTTGGTAGCACTTTCTGTCACTGATAAATTTTAGATTTCTTGTTAATTTTTATTGAAAAGTAAAACACAAAAAAAATACTTCAATAAACTCGAAAAGATTAATAAATAAATCAGAAAACATGTGCTCAAAAGCCATACTCATACTTGCGATGCTATCCGACGTTCGGTTAAAATCACAAATTTAAACCGACGTAAGCCGAGTGTCATTTTTTGCTTAAACGAGGTGAATAGTACAAATTTAAATTTAAATTGTAGTTTAAATTCTATCGGTTTGCTTCGGTTAAATGTAGTCGGTTTAAGGACTTTTAAATCGAGTTTTAAATGGAGTGAATATTACGGCGGTTAAAATCTTTGAAGCAGTAATTTGGTAGAAAGGATGTTGATAATAATTTTCCTGTTCCCAATGATTTGAATTAAATAACGCCTTTTCATCAGATTATGTTCATGTTTCTTACTTTGTAGCCAATAGTAACATCATACATGGAGCTTCTAGTAAGTTTGATTTTGACGTTATATCCGAGTCCGAATTGCTTATAAGTATTCAATCTCTTAAGTCTAGTTCCGTAGGTGAAGATGGAGTTGCTATTAAATTTATTAAAATGATATTACCCCAAATCATTTCCACTTTTACTCACATTATTAATTTTGTATTACCAGTTCATCGTTATCTGATTGCTGGAAGCTTGCTAAAGTAGTTCCTGTACCCAAAAAGTCACATCCAATATCTTGTGCTGATTTTCGACCCATTAGTATCTTACTCTGCCTGTCAAAAGGTCTTTGAAAAAGCCTTATCTAATCAGATATCTAACCACGTTAGCATAAATAACTTGTTTACCTCAGTACAATCTGGTTTCCGACGTGATCACGGTTGTACCACGGCAAAATTGGTCTTTGTGCAATGGTTCGACTCTAAATCCTGCCAAATCACAACTAATTGCAATATCTAAAAAGAAATTTGACTTATCTGACCTTCCTCCTGTCTTTATATCGCGTTTTCAACTCAACTTTGCTGAGACTTTCACTAGCCTAGGCTTTAAAATAAATGGCACCCTCTTTCAGCTAACGATCATGTCAATCTCTCTGTTGGCCGAATCTATGGTGGCCTCCGTAAGCTAAACCTTTTCTCTGCCTTGACTCCTATTGATATCAAGATGAGGCTTATTAAATCTTTGTTACTACCCGTCATTGATTATGCTGCAGTTGTTTACTGTAGACCTGATGCACATACTCACAGCAAAAATTAGTCGTTGCTTAGAAGGTATATGCGGTTTGCGAAGGTTTGACCATGTTTTCCAATACCATCGACTTGTCCTTGGATGTTCGTTCTTGCAATTTCCTTATTCAAGATGTTGCTTATTTTTACATAAGGTAATCCATAGGAAAATCCATCACATCTTTTTGATAAGATTCATTTCGCACAGTCTGCTTTGAACTTGACTTTGAAACTTACAACCCATTCCTTTAATTAGTTAAGGTCATCCATACTTTTTATTGTTTACGCCATTACACTCTGGAAGTCTCTGCCTGTAACTGTTGTATATGTATATGTAATAGAGCAGAAAATTGAAAAAAATTTGAATTAATTATATTAATGTTTCCTTGTAAATTATTTATTTATTTATTTACATCACAGGTAACAATACAAATAAATTTGTATCATTCGGAATACATAGCGCCGGGGTACCTTGAATCATATGATTACATTGATATAATAAGTCTTATGTTTAAACAAGTCTATATTAATTCATATATTCACATGTTAATAAAGTTCAACATTACTTATATACATTATGTATTGGTAAATGATAGGTTGTTGAGGAAAAAATATTTTTAAAGTTCTTAAAGTTTATAAAATTTAAATTTGATGAAGTCTATGTTTGGATGCGTGGTTGTGTCAAGAAGCTTCTGTAAGGGTGGGATGTTATTTGTGAAATGTCGTCTAGTTAATACGCATCTTTGTAGAACATGCTCTAAGGTTAGAGTTTCTTGACAGAAGCTGCAAAGTGGTGGAGGTTCGTTTTTATAAAAATGCACTTTGTTGAACAGCACAGTACACAAATCTAAGGTAATATATTGATGAATATATCGCAGTTTTCTGTAAAAGATAAAATAGTTTCCAGAGAACAAAAGAAAAGATAACCAGTCGTCTTGAAGAACGTTACAAAGAAGAGATGAGTTTTATTTAAATTTCAATTATGCCAAATTAGTTTTTAACAATAATGATGCCAAATCAACATCCCCACTAAAAACTCATTTAATTAACAAACCAATTAATTTAATAAAATTTTGAATCATAGGAGATGATAAAGGCTTCGTTAATATATCTGCTGCCATATCTTCGGAGCGAACTGATTTCAGCTGGATCTGTTTTTCTGCCACTATATCTCGGACGAAATGATGTCGGATGTCGATATGTTTCGTGCGTGGACGATAACATTCATTCGATGCAAGATGAATGGCACATTGACTGTCACAAAAAATTTGTATAGATGATTCAACTCCAGTCAACTCCTTCTGAATTCCTTTCAGCCAAATTGCTTCTTGTACAGCCACCCCCATAGAGATGTACTCTGCCTCGGCTGTAGACAGTGCAACGGTCGCCTGTTTTCGTGATCCCCAGGATATTGCTCCTCCTTGAGCCAGAAACACGTATCCACTTACCGATTTCCTTTCATCTAAATCATTGGCGTAGTCGGAATCACAAAATCCTACAATTTCTGAATTTCCATTTCGATCATAGGAAAGTTTCAGGTTCAAAGTTCCCTTCAGGTATCTCAAAATTCTCTTTGCTGCCAACCAGTGAAGTCGACCTGGATTATTATTAAACTTACTCAAAAAATTTACGGCGAAGCAAATATCTGGACGACTGATTTGAGCCGCAAAAAGCAAACTTCCAATTAACTCTTGATAGGGTGCATTTGACATTTCAAGTTTTTCTTTTTCAGATTTGGGACAATTATCCTTGCTTAACTTTACATTAACATCCATAGGACTTGATACTGGATTACAATTATTCATGCCAAATCGATTTAATAACTTCAGAATATATTGTCCTTGATTTATATCTAAGATTCCATTCTTTCTATCATAGCTTATGGTCATACCCAAAAACGAACTTACTTGTGGTATCTCTTTCATATGAAATTCTGACTTTAAATAAGACTTTAATTTGTCTGATACTTTCATGTCTTTTGAAAAAATTAATAAGTCATCTACATAGACTGCCAAAAATAAAAGCGACTCAGTATTTGTATTATTATAATAAATACATGGATCATATCGTGATTGCTTTAAATTAAATGCTTTTATAGCCTTGCTTAACTTAAGATTCCATGTCCTTGAAGACTGTTAGAGTCCATAAATGGAATTTTTTAACTTCAAAATTTTGTTCATAGGTATTTCTAAACCTTTAGGTGGAGTAATATAAACATCTTCCAATAACTCACCTTGTAAAAAAGCGGTAACCGCATCCAGCTGCTCGATGTGAAGACTCATCTTTGTTGCAAGTGACAGTAGATATCTTAATGAGCTGTATCGGATTACCGGTGAATATACTTCGTCAAAGTCGATGCCTTTCCGTTGAGCACATCCCTTCGCCACTAACCTAGCTTTGTATCGGATCACTTTATCGTTTACACCTCTTTTGGTCTTGAAAACCCACTTTGAATTCAGGGGTTTTATTCCAGGGTGACGGTCAATAACATCCCAAGTGTTGTTTACTTCCAAAGATTCACACTCATCACTGATTGCTTTCTTCCAATTTAAACCATCTGATCTTGAAACCGCCTCATCGTAAGTTACAGGATCATCAGATGAACCGACTTCTTTTTCGTTGATAAAAGCTACAAAATCTTCTAAAATCTTAGGTTTCTTCACGCGATTTGAACGTCTCAAAAATCCATCAGCAACTTCCTCACTTGATGATAAATTGGTTGACGGTTCATAACTTGAACAAACTTCGATACAATTTTCATCCATATCAGCATGAGCATCGTCAAATACCTCATCAGAGTCCAAGTCTTGACCAGCGAACATCTCTGTGACATTGTCCACATCATCTTCATCGTCAAATGAATTTTCAGACGGACAAATCTTTTCACCAACAGCTTCAGTCTCAGCAAAAACAACAGGTTCGGCTCCAACAACAACAGCATCATTCTCAACAGCAGAAATAGGATTTGCTTTAAAAACAGTAGGTTCAGAATTTTTTCTCAAATTCCCCACTAAATTCTGACCTTCAAAACGCTTGCCTTCCATGAATTTCACCTCTCTGGTAATATGCATTTTTTTATTTACTGGGTCATACATTCGGTAGCCTTTTGAGTTTTCAGCGTAACCAACCATGATGCACCTAATGGATTTTACATCAAACTTGGTTCTCTTTTGTTTTGGAACCAACACCATTCCAACAGAACCAAAAACTCGCAAATGTTTAATATTCACCTTTGAACCAGTCCACACTTCTTCTGGGCAACGATTACTCAACGATTTGATCGGAGTTCTATTAATCAAATAAGCCGCAGTATGCACTGCTTCACCCCAGTAACTTTTGACTAAACCAGCATCGAAAAGTAGACATCTCGCTTTCTCGACCAGCGATCGATTCATCCTTTCCGCCTTTCCATTCTGCTCAGGACAATATGGTGTTGAAGTTTGATGAATTATACCCGATGACTCAAAGCATTTTTTCATCTGGCTATTTATAAATTCGCTGCCATTATCTGAGCGAAAAATTTTTATCTTCCTTTGCATTTGATTTTCAACCATGTTTTTAAAATTAATAAAATGCTTTGGAACTTCACTTTTATTCTTCATGGCAAAAACAAATACCTTTTTAGAAAAATCATCCAAGAATAAAACATAATACCTGGCACCTCCCAGCGACGGCTTTTCAGTAACATCTGAATGAACCAACTCGAGAAAATCTGTTGTGGAACTTGTAGACGCTCTGAACGTGTGCTTACTCTGCTTACCCTCGCAACATACAATGCAACCCTCATCATTAGTACTACCGACCAAGTCCAAAGAGCGCATAACTTCAGCACCCGGATGACCCATCCGCCTGTGCCATAAATCAACGTGAGATTCTGTTGCCACCTTAGCAGTATTGTCTTTCAGTTCTTAACTATCTGGCTTATTGATATTAAATTGAAACTTATTTCTGGAACATGTAGAACGTCACGCATAAGAACTTCATTGGTGCCACCTTCACCATGTACACGGATGGAAATGTTGCCTTTGCCAGCAACTTGCAGTTTGGATCCATCAGCCAACGTCACAAATTCTTGCAAAGAACAAGGTATGTATTTTTCAAAGCCATTAGAACTTTTCGCCATGTGCGACGATGCCCCAGAGTCCACGAACCACAGTTGGTCAGCTTCCTGCACAGAAAATGATGCAAATATAGCAAACTTGCCGTGCGTGTTTACTTTCTTCGGACAGTCTTTCTTGAAGTGACCAAAACCACCGCAACCAAAGCACTTGACTCGGGTTTTGTTCTTATGTTTGCCTTTGATTGCCGCCATTGCCTGACCTTCACGACGAGAATCGCCCCCATCAAGCATTCCATTGTAGCATTCAAAATCCTGCAATAATTTAGATTTAATTGAATCACCTTTGATCTTGATTCCGCTATTCTCAATTGCCATGATCATCGGCTGGAATCTTTCTGGCAAACCGCTCAAGAGCAGACTACCAATCCACTCATCATCGACTTTCATTTTGATGGCATTGAGCTTGTGAGCTGTTCCAATGATTTTGTTCACATACTCTGTAATTGAAGAACATTCATCCAGGCGAGTAGTCGTCAACTCTCTCAAAAGCCCAACCCTTCTCGTGAGTCCAGAATCATCAAACGCTGCGGCCAATTGGTCCCATACTTCTTTTGCAGTCTTGGCTTCCCTGATGTGAACGTACAACGACGGGTCAACCAGCAATACCAGCTTTGCCTTTGCCATGGCTTTCTTCTCTTCCTTGACCTCGGTTCCTTGAACCGACTTCCACAAGTCGTCTAACACAAGATAGTTTTCTGTCGCAAACTTCCAGCTGTCGTAGTTCTCACGAACCCTCAGTCTCTCAATCATCGGAATATTCGCCATGGTTTCTCTAAACAAAAATAACTTTAAAAAATAACTATTTACTTTTTGCTTTCAACTTTATGTTTATTCAATTGGCGGATCTGGGCCCATAACCTGATGAATATATCGCAGTTTTCTGTAAAAGATAAAATAGTTTCCAGAGAACAAAAGAAAAGATAACCAGTCGTCTTGAAGAACGTTACAAAGAAGAGATGAGTTTTATTTAAATTTCAATTATGCCAAATTAGTTTTTAACAATAATGATGCCAAATCAACATATATTGCGCAGGTCGTCAGTCAGAAATTAAACATGGCGGCTCGAGTGTCCACGAAAACTGCACATGGCATTACTAGAAACAACAACAAATATAAGCATTTTGACAAGTAACGAGACACTGGATCCGCCATTTTCACAGATGCGCAGAACTGAACAAAAATTTAAACGCTTATGATATTACCTTTACTATTATGTACCTTGGTTGAACAGTACATGGCCCAGCCTAATGCGACAGAGCTGCACCGATTGTAAACGGTTCAAAGATTCATTGTAAGCCACTTGCTCTAAGGTTGTTTTGTGTTGTCTCAAGAAGGAATTGGAGATGTTCCAACGGGCGTCTGCTTCTCTACGTATATTGTTTGAGATAAATTCTAATATTGTTGATGCGAAAGGAGGTATAGTAAATTCTAGCGGCATTTTGACAGTTTCACAAGCGGCAGCATCTGCCTTTTCATTTCCTGGAATTCCTACGTGACCTGGGGACTATATTAAGTGTATTCTAGAGAAGTTAGAGCGTATAATTGAACGCAAGAAATACAAAATTGCTGTTTTGTTTTTATTGATAAGAATGTTGCACACTGCACTCAAGGAATCACTGGAAATTGTTGTTTTCTCATTTTTCCAAAAATAAACAATAACCTGCAGCATGTGAATCCACAACAAAATATATGCATAAGATCTCATGTCACTTTGGCAGTTTTTGCTTTACCTCAACTCGCCACACCAAAATACCTAGTTCTACTTCAGGGCGAGTTCAGGGCGACCCTAGGTCTCAAAAAAACACAGAATTTGTTCACCAGGGTGACTTCAGGTTTTTCAAAAAACGCTTTGGGTCGACCCCAGGGTTACTTCAGGGCTCAACGAACAAACCTAAATTTATTTGGATAAACTTATACCAAAGATTAGCCACATGAAGATGAGAATGTTTCGTACGTTTCACCCTCCAAAACCCATTTGTTTACATTGTTTTACATTTGTAATTTCTTCCCGCGTCGATGAATACATGTGAATTGCAACAACAATTTAACCAGGTGTCTGAAGATCCTACTGTCTATGTGTGAGGTTTTTATACACACATTCTCATTTTTTATCTGATATCTGTCAGTACAAGCTTGTAGGCAAATTAAAATGGCTGCCGGGGATTCTCATCTTCATGTCCCAACTAACAATTTTTCCTCTATAAGGTCCAATTTTATTTTTAGTTATTATTTCTATAGGGCTTGTATTCAGTTTTTGTATCGAAGTTGTGCTTTTTCGAAGCTATGGTTTCGTACACAGCTTCTTTTAAACCTATTAGAAGTGGAATTTAAAATTTGATGCAAGCATAATGTGAACAGTTTCGTTAATTTTTCGATAAGGCCTAATGAAATTCGTATATAGAAGCACAGGAAATAAAAGATAAGTAAAAGCTTCGATCAAAAAGCTCTGTCCAAGATTTTATGTGAAGCCTGCTAACAAAAGCTTTAAAGAAGCTATTAATTGTTTGGAATTAAATCCGAAAACCCACAGATTCGAAAAGTTTTGTGTAAGAAAACCTCATAGAAGCATAATTTCAAGCACATGCACGAGAAACATTTACTTCAATGAGTTTATCTCAGCAAAGTTAAAACAGCAAATTTGTTTGTATAAGTTTAATGAGCACAAGCCCGACACAAGCATAATTTTTGAACTGTCAGGCACAAATGCGCGAAATGCATTTCTTTCGATAAGTTTGTCTCAGGGAAGTTATGTCACCTTATTTTAATTGTATAAAGTCCTGTGAACACAAACTCGATACAAACATACATTAATTTTGTTTGTATAAGTTTTCTGAGTACGAGCCCTACACAAGCATAATTGTTTATACCTATTGTCACGCCTAAATGCGCGAAATGCATTTATTTCGATAAGTTTGTCTCAGAGAAGTTATCTCAACTAATGTTGTTTTTATTGTGTGTGTATCGCAAATTGTAGCTTCGGTTGGTCAGTTTTGGTGAAATATGGTCCAATTTGGCTTTCCATGGTAAGCTATAGATTAACTGCCTGTAGGCTTTTGTTTTTCATGGCAAGCTCATTATTGCTGTAAAAAGCGTTTGCTTTTCAATACAAACTAAGGCTTTGCATGAAAAGTAAATACTTCGCATATGTTAGAACTTAAAAGCCAATGAAATTTAGAATTCATGAATGCGGTGACCACTTTATGTTTTCTGGTTTATCGATAGAAATCATTGCCACGTTAATAAATCGTAAACTGATTTGTTGAGAACGTGAGAAAAATTTCGTGTCTTATCAGCAGCGTACTATAGGAATAATGAAATCATAAACGGAAATTATCGTTGTGTTTTCCGTTCTGCAGTTTAGGCGAGCAGAATCGATAGATAATTGCACCAGATTAGCAGGTAAAGTTTCTATTCTTTTCGTACAGACTCAATTGTGTGTGAATTATCAAGTTCGGTTTACAGTCAGGTAGTCTGAGATACTTTAGTATGCGATATGTTTGTGAACGACCAAACCGGATTCCTACATTTTTTGTCAAAAGTAAAAACAGTTAACTAAAGAAAAAAGTAAATTTGAATTTTATAGCAACTATTATGTATTTTCATTCCAAATGTATGTATTTTCATTCCAAATCACACTGATTTGCACTTAAATAACATTTTATTCTTATATACAGCAGATGATAAGCTTAACCATAAATACAAAAGTCATCTGATGTATGAATTCGGTAATATTAAATATGACCAAAGTTAGTCTGATTCCCGGACCCGCAGTCTGATCGCTGCAACTTATTCATCGAATTATGTAAAAGAATGGGTGATTAACAAAACTTACAAAAATACAATCACTTGCAAATAAAAGGCCGATGGTCACCGTATTTTTGAACTATGTAGTTAATCTTATCTAGGAAGCCTAAACGAAGTTCTTGGGAAGCTATTTTCGGTTTCAAATGGTTCCAATTTGGTACTCAGTTGGCATATAGCAGATTGGCGTGATGTATAAGACACCTGACTCTTAACCAGCATATCCTTGGTTCAAATCCCAAAAAAATCATCAGTAAGTAAAATGTTTTTCTATTATTAATAATAATTATACATTCAATTTCAGAAGTTAATCTCAGCTTGGTTGAAAAAATTGAAGAAAACGAAGAAATAAAAATTAATATAAATGAATTTAATTTATTTTTCATTTTATGTATATTGTGCTTCTAATAGGCTTGTATGAGGTCTTATAAGTATTCTGAAAGATCTCGATCTGTAACAAATAGAAGCTCATAGCGGCAAGCCGTTTTAAACTTTCCCAGTGCTTCGTGACACAAACCGTAGCCAGCAGCAAAGACTTGTTAATTGTTTGCCTAGAAAAGTAATAACCTGCCAAATTTGTTATACTGATTATTGTTTGTTTCTATAAGGCTTTTAGGAAACACATTTAGTATCTCTGATCAACCTGTACATGATTGTTTAAAAGCCTTTCGAGCTTCTTAGGTGGGCCAAATGCATTTCTCTAAGGCCTTATTTATACAAGCAATTTTGCTAAACTGAAAATAGCTTTGATAAACCCTTACACAAGTTAAATTGTTAGTTGGGGTGGCTAATCTGTGACTTATACAAACGTCATTGTGGCGCAAGCATCTCAAGTATCTAGAATTCTCAGACATAACCGTGGTTAGTGTTATGTGGTTTTCGTTTCTACCAAAAAATTCGATTTTTTTTTTAATTTTTTTGATTTATGACAAGTTTTTCCTTTCCTTTCGACCAAAAAAATCGAATTTTTGTCGATCTGAAGTCGATTTTGCAGATCTCGATTTTTAGCTAGATTTACACAGATCTTCACAAGCACTTGCACACACATCAAAGAAAAGTGACTTTTACCAGTGTTGTGTTTAAAAAAGACACTCATTCAATCATAAAACAAAATAAAATCACGTTTTGTGTTCGTTTTGCCAGTATGATTTAAGATCTGAGACCCAAATCTGAATTGGTTGAAACGAAAGCCACATTAGATCTTCTAAAATTGCATCCTCTTTTTCTTTCCGTTTATCTATTGTTAAAAGTTAATCAGAAGGATTTTACTTTTGTAACATAAAATGCACAAACCGTCATTTGTTCCGAATAGTTCTAAAATGAGTTAATCTTTAAAGGCAATTTGTTCATATAATTGTAATCATCATCATCATCGTCGGCTCGACAACCGGGGTCCGGTCCTGGCCTCCTTCAACAAGTCTCTCCACCCATCCCGGTCTCGAGCCGCCGCCATCCAGTTGCGCACCCCAAGGCTCCGGGCGTCCTGGTCTACGCCATCTCTCCAGCGCAAGCATGATCTACCACGCTGTCGTCTACCTTTTCGCCAGTCCTCTGGAATTTCTTCATGCTCCAACACGTGCACTATAATCTCATGAATCGCTTGACGTAAAGCTGGCCCACCGTGTTGAAATAGTTCGGCTGGTATACCATCGGCTCCCGGGGCTTTGTTTTTCTTTAGCCGGCCTATAGCCTTCTCAACCTCTTCTACGCTTGGTGGCGGCAACCTTGGGTACTGTTCTTGAAGTAGTGGAGCCTCCACTTCTGCACTGAGCTGACCATTTAGCAATTCATTGAAGTACACTTCCCATCGCTCCAGTATGCTTTGAGGATCGGTGATCAGATTTCCCTCTCCGTCCTTGCAGTATGTGCAGCGTGGTGTGTACTGCGTCATGTTTCGGACGGATTTGTAGAACTTCCGCGCCTGGTGCGGACCTCGCTCTCGGCTTTTCTCTATTTCACAGATTATGTTCTTCTCCCAGGCTGATTTTTTCTGTCTGTGAAGCCGTTTTTCAATTGTAATAATTGTAATAACTTCTGTTTTTTGCTTATTTTAGGCATGTTTTATTTAACTTTTTTACTTAAAAAAATCGAAATACATTTGGAATGAATAAAAAAGATAAAATCGTCTTTGCATTAAATTTATTGCCAAAAATTATTATTTGCACTTCAAAAATGGAAACAATTTGCAAATTAAATTTCTGTATACTTAATTATTGGACAAAATCGAATCAATAATGTGTACATTGTTGTTTCATTCATTATGGGCACAATGCACAAACTTCGTAATAAAAAATTGACCATATCGAAAGAATAAAATGTCGACAAAAAAGGAAATTGAATCAGATAATAATAGAAAACAATTCCCAAGATCGAAATCGCCAAAAAAAAATAGTTAATTTGAGTACACATTTATAAAAATGAATGCAATTTTAGATCAAAAGAACGAAAAGTAAACAAAAGATAACCACAAAATAAAAACATTGCAGTTTTAGCTGTGTTTGACAGATAAACCATTTCAACTCATATCAATGAGATGAGTTAGAAAAAGTTACTAAAAGTAACTTTCTGACATTTTAACCTTGAGTTTAGGAACGACTATATGACGTCATAAAGTTACTCAAAGTTACTTTTCTGAATTAAAGGAACGATGAAAGTTAACTATAGTTAACTAACTAAAGTTATATGTACATGCCATTTCCAAGTTTTCGTACAAACAAGGCCGAAAATTCTTGTTTTTTCTTTGAGGGGAAGAGCTGAACAGCCAAAATTTATGGTAGTGTTTGGACACGATCTTTTTTTGCATATATGTAGAACTTCAATTTTATCAACGGGTAATATAGCGCCTGTATTTTGGCACCACGCTTATGCTTTTCGAATGGTTTGATTGAGAGTATCAGCAACTTCTTCAGGGTTACCAGAACCTAAGATGAAAATGTTGTCAGCATATGTTAAAATTGATTTAATTTGTCGTTTTCCAGTATTTAAATCATTTAAAAGCGAATTAACGTATACGCATTGTACAACATGGACTGTGAGTCCGAGTTTGGTATAGGAATCAAAATAGCCTTTTTCCATTCATGTGGATATAATCCGTTTCTCAATATGTTATTATATAGTTTGACTAATCTAGGCATAACCTCAACTGCCAAATTTTTTAACATCTTAAATGATATCTTGTCCGAACCAGGCGTAGAGCCTTTGGTTGAACGTAGTGATTCCATTAGTTCGGGAAGAGTAATAGCTGGATTAGAAGCAGTAGAAGGCAAGTTAATTGAAAAGGTATTCTTAGTTGTAGAACACGGTGGGAGAAATTTACATCGGAGCTGTACCCAGCCCATTTGTTTGCAAAAAGCTGTGCAATTTACCTTTGATCGGTAACTGATGTGGAACTATGTCTGATGGCGGTGATGCTACATCGTGAGTGATTTCCACCTATAGTTCTGACCACAGATTAGCCATATGAAGATGAGAATGTTTCGTACGTTTCACCCTCCAAAACCCATTTGTTTACATTGTTGTATTTGTAATTTTTTCCCGCGTCGATGAATAGATGTGAATTGCAACAACAATTTAACCAGGTGTGTGAAGATTCCTACTGTCTATGTGTGAGATTTTTGTACACACAATCTCATTTTTTATCTGATAACTGCCAGTTCAAGCTTGTAGGCAAATTAAAATGGCTGCCGGGGATTCTCATCTTCATGTAGCTAATCTGTGGTTCTGACTTTATTCCAAAGAGTTTTGGAATCCATCGTTGGATTGATAGACGATAGGAAATTTGTCCAGGCATCTCTTTTTGCTTCACGGACCATTCGTTTGATTTGGGCAGCCAGGCGTCTATATGCAATAATGTTAGTGCTAGTGGGAATATTTTTTAGCTTAAGCCGAGCGTTACTTTTCTCGATAGTTAGATTTTTTATTTCTAAGTTAGGCCAAATAGGTTTCTTGGCATTGCATTGTGGCTGAGAAGATGGAATGGACGTGGCGGCAGATTGTCTTATTATTTTTTTTAAATTGGCTGCTTCTTTATTAACATTTAGGGACAGAGGAATACCGCTCGAAATTATACCTGCACTATTTGAAAATTTGAGCCAATTAGCGTTTGTTTCTACAAAACGGGATTGAAAGTTTTTGTACGGTGATCCTGTATCAATAATGATTGGGAAGTGGTCACTCCCTTCCAAAGACTTGTGGGTTTTCCAAGTAGCGTTATTTGCAATTGATGTTGAAACTATTGTCAAGTCTAAATCATTCAACGGAACTACATAGGTCGGAATTTTGTAACCAATCGGCTACAATATTTCCAGCACTGTTAGTATGTGGGAAACCCCACATTGCGTTGTTAGCGTTGAAGTAACCTAACACTATGCTTTGTGTCAGTCGGTTTGCGGCAAGACCAAGGTACTCTTGCTGAGATATGGTTTCATCAGATTGCCTGTAGATATTTTGTAGCGTTAGAGGATGAGGTAGGTTGATTTTCATAGTTTGGGTCAGTATTCCAGTTGGGCATCTTGTGTATGTGTGAGGTATATTGGATTTTATAAAAATGGATGTGCCTTCTTTATTTCGCTCGTGTAGCTTATTATTAAAATAAGCAATGTAGCTCTTGTATCTTACTGGTGCTCTTTCAACAAGAACTTTAGTTTCTTGTAGAACTATAATTTCGGGATTATATTTTTCAACAAGGATATCTAAGTGTGGAAGAATATTGAAATACCCTTGGATATTCCATTGAAGAATTTTGATATTTATTTTTTTGTGAACATTGATTGTTGAATTGTTATTGATTTGAAAAGTATTTGTTGATGACAAATTAGGTTGTTGGTCAATTATTGTTGGCCGTGGACATCTCTGGCCGGAGAGAGGGCAAGTGGGCTCTACGCCGAAAGTCCTTATTCCCTCTCCCGACAGAGAAGTCCAAGAGTTTGCATATGGAAAGTGTGTTGCATTATTGTTCATTGTCATCTGTTTCAGATATGGACATAAAGTATGATCCATTTTGTATTAGATTGTTTGATAATATTGAAATGGGTGGGTTTTGCGTGGGGTTGGTTATAGAGGTTTGGTTTTGATTGTTTGTAAGGTTAAGTATTTTGTTTTGTGTATTCATAAAGGTAGTAGTTTTTGGTGGCGAAGGCAGAGGCCGGAGTGGTGTTTTCTGACTGATTAGTGTAGTTGTTGGAAGTGAAGATGAAGTAGAGGGTTGTGGTAGAGGGTGCGGTCTTTTTGGCGATTTTGGAGTCGAATTACTTTGGACAGTAGTTGTTGTTTTGTTAATGTTTGTTGTTGTATTTAAACTGATGGTCGTTTTGTATTTTATCTGAATTATTTGTTTCTATTGAGAGGAGATTTTTCTCCGGAGGAGCGTATGTTTGGGATTTTAAGATTGAGTACATTTGGCTTTAAATGCGTTTGGCTTCTCCCATACTACACTTGTTTCTGGTTGTTCTGGCAATTCACGCACATGATACGAGTGCATTCCGAAGTTTCATGAGGTGGCATACTGCAAACTTCACATTGTTTGTTGATATTGCATCTTTTTATTGTATGTCCCAAAATCTGACAGCTTTTACATCTCATTGGATTTGGTATGTATTCTATAACTTTTGTTTTATACCAAGTTATGTCGATTGTCGGAGGATATTGATAGCGATCGAAAGTTAATAACATAAGTCCCGTGGGACGCAGGCCTTTTTCGGAATTTTTTTCGGAATTTATAGACGCCGATAACACCTTGTGATTTTAATTCTTCTTTAGTATTAATCAGACAAGGTGCATACACAATGCCTTTTGAGGAATTCAGATTTTCGTGAAGTTTCACCGTTACGGGTATCTGGGCAAGGTTAGAGACTTTAAGGAATCTATCTGCAATTGATTGTGATTTAATGAGGATCAAAATGTTTCCATCTCTAGGTTGGGAAATATTTTCATAATCCGTAATCACTGCATCAATTGCTTTAATCCGGATAAACACGCTTATTGATGATTAAGGGTTGTTTCTCTTCTTTAGGAGAGATGATAACAAATTTGGGGTTCTCTTTAGGTTAGAAACCACAGATTATCCACATGAAGATTACAATCTTTGGTAAGTTTCACCCTCCAAAAACCCATGTGTTTACATTGTTGTATTTGTAATTTCACACCGCGTCGATGAATAGATGTGAATTACAATAACAATTTAACCAGATGTGTGAAGATCCCTACTATATATGTGTAAGGTTTTTATACACACACTCTCATTTTGTATCTGATATCTGACAGTACAAGCTTGTAGGCAAATTAAAATGGCTGCCGGGGATTCTCATCTTCATGTGGCTAATCTGTAATCTGGAAGTAAAGGGAAGTCAGGGCCCTTATTATGTATTACGAAACGCACGGTAGAAAAAACGAAGCCCAGGGAAACGAAAGTCAGCTGCGTAGTACGATTATAAAAAACGAAAATGTAATTATGCTACATTTATTATTTTTCTTACATTTTTCCTTATCTCACTCAAAACAACACAAAACCAAACCAAAATACAATGTTGACAACAAACTCAAAACAAAAGCCAGCCAATACGACAGCTGGAGGCACTCGTTTATAAAATATGAGTAACATTTTTTTTACGGTACTCGTTACTCGTAATCGCAATTTACCGAAAACGCGGCGTTACAAACGATATTCGTTTTATGTATTAAGCCCCCAGTTAACTAGGAGTTTTTTATTAGTTTTACAAGAAAAGGACATCACCAATCAAAAGAAATTACGTAATAGATTATTGTTGTTGACATTTTTCTAGTTTTAAAGTAAAATAAGAAAACAAAACCGAAATTAACCTCAATAGATTTTACTTTTGGCAAAATGAAAGCATTCCATTCATCATCTACTGGGAAGTACTAAAAAGTACTTTGCAGGGCCCAATGGAACACGGATAGATTCTTGAACGCAGAAATGGCTACGTTTAAATAAAACGAGACAGCTGTATGCAAAGTTCATTCAAATGAATAGATCTATTCTATCGAAATAGCTATTCATTCGAATCTCAAAATAAGGCTGAATATACAAGCAATTATTATTTTTTTACTTGTTGAAAAATGGTTTGGGGGAAATAATGTACACAAACCTACAAATTTGTATCGGTGCCCTCCCAAGCTTTCCGCGCAGCAGTGCAGCGGCAGAAAGAATATTTTCAGATTTGGCCAATATTAAAACAAAAAATCGTAATTCTTTAAAAATCTTCTTTATCTTGTCTTAAATTTAAAAAAAAAATGTATATAAATGAGTTTGTTTTCTTCTAATTTATTTTGTTATACTTTTTTGTTAATGAGCAATAACAAATATTCATAGTTTTTGTTCCAACATCCGATTTTTTTCTTTTACTAACTTGGCACTCTGTGGCACGCAACAAAATTATGGTTGGCACTGAGATTTTTTTTTCAGCTGCAGCGCTGCCCCGGGGCCATATTGACTACCAAGAAAAAATTAACCTCGCACCAAAAACTTTAACACGCGGTTTCAAAGAAAAATTAAAGAAACTTTTGAAGGAAAATTCTCCGATTTTATAGGAATCGGATGATTTTTGCTTCGAGGTATTCTTCCGAACAGCAAAAATCGCTAGAGCCGATTAACTCGCTTCCTTTTATATCGTCTGTTTGTTCGGTACTTCTTGAAAATCCTTATCACGGTTGTCGTTTTAATAAAGCGACAGTTAAGCGACTTGGATGTAGAAGGCACAATAATTGACGATATAATAAAACAAAACTGCAGTGTTCTCATCGCTCCTTACACTTGCCGCTAATATAACGATATGTGTTTTTCGGTAACGTCAATTGGAGCTTCTAGAGCCGAGTCGTTTTACTGTCCTTTCAAATCTATTCCATAATTTTACAAACAGGCTAGAAAGCAAAAAAAATTATTAAGTATAACAAATTTCTACTAGCCCCGTACATTCAAAACGAAAAACAAAGGGCGTATACATACATGGTACACTCTGCACTATATTATCATTACTGTTATCTTATGCATACCTCCCACGTTCGTTAAAAATATTTTATACTTTTTAGTGAGAGGAGGTACTTGAGGTACCCTACATTAAAATTTATTTTTGTATTTAAATTACTTTGTATTAAATTTCTTATTAGCTTTAACAATTCAATAAGTTTTACAAATGGTACGAAAATCCTAATTTGAATTAGGTATGAGAGGTTGTTTTATTTTCAAATCCTTGACTTTCCTGGCGACTTTGGGCTGCTTAGGTAAATAAGAATAAAAAAGAATGCAAGTGCTTCAAACCAAGCGAACCGCACTGTACTACTCCGCTCTTTACCAACAGCATATAAGCTCGCGTGTTGCTCCTTATCATTTGCTACATCTAGAGACTAGTACAAGACAGTCATGGTTGACTGACAACGTATGTATGTAGACACAATAAAAAAAAGTCGATTGTCTTAGTCCGCATAAAAGTGTACCTACGGTACCATTATAATTATGTTTGTTTCATCCAGACTTTAGTCTGTTGGGGTTGATCAGCATAATGTTGATACAAATCCAAGCAAAAAAAAAAAAAAAAAACTTAACTGAGTCACCTTCAGTCATGCTCTGAATAGAACCAATGTAGGTATGATTCATGGATTCATACAAACCATAAAACCACGCTATTTGTATTTAATTAAAGCCTCGTAAATTTAAATAACTGAATCATGTAGCCAAATTAGCTAAAAGGTTAAGACTAAAATCCAAATTAAATGAAAACAAACAGCATTATTTATCGAGTAAAAATCATGTTTTATATTTGTTCAAGTTGGTAATTTTTTTTTAATTCACAAAAAAGCTTTCGACAATTAAGTAAAATACAAAACAAACAATAAACAATTTTAATAAGTTGTTCCCAAAAAATTTTGTAGAGGATGAAACATTTTCCGTCTCATCTAAGTAAATGGATCCGATCTTAAATATATTAGGTTTTCTTAAAATTTACATGAATGGGGATTACGGTATTCTAATTTTTGTATCAAATGTTTTATAAATCTTTGTCTAGATGAATTTGTCTTTTTGTTAGATGATGTGTTTGAAAATGTTATGAATTATGATCTTAGAAGTATTTTTTAGATTGGTTTGGACATTCATCAGGGATAATTACAACCGATTTTTGTTTTTTTTTTTGTTTGTAAATACATAACATAAAGTAGAATATTATAATAAATAAAAGCAGATATTAAGAGAATAGAAGCTAACATCAAAATGAGCGCAAATACAAACAGAATTATTTAAAAAAAAAAAGAGAGATTTTCCGAGATACAGTTGAAAATTTACTTATAAACCGCTTTTAAATGCATTTGAAAGGTAAAGCGAATCGCGAAAATCCATTCACCAGAATCCACCTGACGAGAAGCCACCAGGTGGAATTCTTCCCTTTGATTGCTGATTGTCGTTGAACGACGACGAAACATCCGATGTTGGAGACTTCTTAGGCTGTGAAGATGTATTCTCTACTTCTGAGGGTTTGGTGGTTAATTCCTCGCGAATTTTTTCAACAACTTTATTTGGGTCTTCCGAGTTCATGCACGCATTCATGTTGGAAGAGTTCTGTTGGTTGTATTTGGGACGTGGTGCATTGACTTGCGTATCGACGTCTCCGAAAATATTGGTGTGTCCACCGCCTGGTGGCTTGAGAACACGGCTTGATGGACGGGCACTGTTGGTGAGACCGATTTTGAGTTCAGTGGAAGTCATGATTGGCTGATTTTTTTTTATACTTCGTTTGTGTTGTTGCTGAAAGTAGTCACAAAAGGTACAAAATGAGAACAAAGAATGCGAGAATATCCAACGCGCCGCAAATAATCTGTTAACAGAATTTTACTTTTCCACGATTTCACTGTAAAAAGTAATTTAGCAGATAAAATAAAAAAAAAACAAAAAGTAATGAGGCTTCACCAACTATGACGATGACGTGAGCTTATAGACCAGTGTTGTTGCGATTTATGAGAAACGCACATCAACTGAAAAATCTGGCGAACGGAACAAAGCAACAACAACCACAGAACAAAAAGAGCCCACCAAATGGCCCCTACTGCGGTGTGTGCTATTTTAGTCTACGTTCATACATATAGATGAGCTGGATGTGGAGTGCATTGCATTGCTCTGGCGAAAATGTATTTTTGGGATGAGGAATAAATGGTCGATTTTTGCATCTCCATATAGCGCGACAACGAGGCAGCATATATTAAATATTTATTACCCAAAATTTTGACAAATTTGGTCAAGTCCAAAAAAAAATATACATGACACTATCTCTGGCCAAAAAAGCAGATGTATCCAGTTAAAATTAGATTAACGAGACATACTAGTAGACACAAAAATCGCAAAAAATCCAATAAATGAATGTAAAACAAAGGGAAATTTGCTGTACTTACGATTGAAAGAAATTTTCCTATTCGGCTCGATTTGAATGTCAAGATTTAAAAAGTTTAATATGCAAATCAAAAAAAACGGCTGAAAACCACACCTAGGCACACACAATTCAGTTCTAGAAAGAAAGAATAAAACCTCCAACTTCTCTGTTTCTTCTTCAGGCTTTAACACTTAACTGTGTATTATTTTAAACAAAAAAGAAATCGGCTTCGGTTAGTCGGTTCGTTTTCTTCGGTGTTGCACTTTTTTTGGTTGGCAAAAATATGACAGTTGCGCTGGAAAATCTGGAAATGGCTTGCGCGCCAGGAATTTTTAATGGCAGTGTTCAGTCAAACTGTTGCGATTTTGGATTTTGAATTTGAAAAAAATGGAATGCATTTAAATGGAAGAGTTTTGTGAATATTTTGTAAAAATAATACGTACTTACATTATGTACATAAAAATGTATGAATTCCTGCTCCAGAAGAATTAAAATATTTGTAAGTTTTTTTGTTCTTCTGGCTTCGTTAAAAAACTTTAAACTAATAAATATAATATAAATTATTAGACAATAATGGCAAAGCAAATGATGAAAAAAGAGTTAATACTGACAGTAACTTTTAAACAAGTAATGACCATGTTGTACAAACGTAGTTCAAATATTTGACCCGTGGCACAACAATTTAAAAATATTACCTGTACTTATAAATTTTATGGACTCTGCATTAATAAAACGAAAACAAGATTCATGACTAATGGTATTATTTTATTTAGTCAGTCAGGTTTCTCATCAGGACCTCTAAAGGAGCTTTCCTTTTTCTTTACAATATTTGACTATAATTGTGAATGTATCAAAGAATGATGTTGCAGTGCCATTAGCCGGATTGGATTTGCGTACAAAGATACATGTATTACAAAATCTTTCATTCTACCAAACGTAAAACCTAACCTCAATAGAATATGTAATTTTGGTTTTTTGTTTTTTATTTTATTCTAAATTAGAAAAACATCAACAAGAATAATTTACTACGTGATTTCTTTTTACTAATGGTGTCTTTTTTGTGTCTGCTAATACATTTAGTTACTATATTACTTAACTGTTAGGTGTGTTTTTTTGCAAGTCCATATGGATTTGTCGAAAAAAAACGACATCGGGACTTAGGAACTTCTTACCTACAGTATGTAAGTCCCGATAATTATCTGGACTAAGCTATAGTCCATATGGATTTAAGTTGTTGTTGTATTTACGTGTAAAACTATTAGTTCCGATGTTGTTTTTTTCGACAAATCCATATGGAATTGCAAAAAAACACGGCTACTGTAGGTAGGTAAGTAGTTGACTGTAGCCAGAAGTACTTGGCGTTGGTAGTAGATACTGGAGCCCTAAGGATAACACAACTTTGAGCACACACCCTTTATTAGTAAGTATTCAGTTTTTACTCTGATAGTAGATGGCTATTTTCCAAATAGTGGATGTAGTGTAAAGAAAAAAGACAATGAATACATTAAAATAAAGAAACAAAAAGAAAAAAGAGATAGGTATATATAACACTTTAGAGGTCTTCCAAGATTTGTCTTTGTCTATTCTCTTTCTAATTTGACATCTAAAAACAACAACAAAAAAAGTCCCTGGTTGGAAAATATTTACATGCTCTTGGCAGTGTTAAAAATCCGAACATTTGATTATTTTTTGTATTTGGAACTGAAAACTTAAATTTGCGATCGAATTGCGTATTAATTATTGTTTAAACATTTTACCCGGAGGCCACACGAGCCAGTACTGGCAGGCAAGTTGCAATACATTCACATTTTTTCACTAACACATATAAACCCAAGCAACTTGCTCGTCAACTGGCTTGCCTTTTTCGAAGCCAGTTGAGCAGCCAGTAGAGAAGCAAGTAGGGCGTTCATTTTTTTAACTATAGTCAACAATTATCGTTCCTTTTATTTAAATTTCTGAATTAATTAGATTTTGTGCAAAAAATAAGTTAAAATAAATTTAGTGTGGAATTTGATTGCATTTTAAAAATGTTAAAATTCACTTTCATACGAAACTTGACATTGCTTGACAGAATATTTGACATTTGCTAATATTTCGTTACAAATCACCAAAAAGCTCTAAAATTGCCCTTTTCAAAAAATAAAATATCAAATTATTCGGATATTTAGAGGTTTTTTAATCCATTGACATCGTAGACATCCTTTAATGGAATTTTAAAGTTTATGGCTTGACAGATAGAGGACAAATTATATTTGATCCTATCGCGAATATTTCGTTCTAAATGTCAACCGATTGCCCTGAAAATGCATTTTTCCGGAGCATACAAAAAAATGGAAAAAATTTCGGATTTTCAGAGGTTTTTTAATCCATTGACATCCTTCAATGGAATTTGAAAGTTTGTGGCTTGACAGATAGGGGACAAATTATATTTGATCCTATCGAGAATATATATCGTTCCAAATGTCAACCGATTGCCCTAAACATCCATTTTTCCGGAGCGGAAAATAAAATGGAAAAAAATTCGGATTTGTATAGGTTTTTTTATACATTGACATCGTATACAACCTTCAATGGAATTTGAAAGTTTTGTGCTTAACAGACGGATAGCTAACAATTATTTTGAAGTTTTTGAACAAAATTATATGTTATTCCCTCTTATGTTTCGTTGTCCATAATTTCAATTATTAAAGTTTGTTTACCATTTTTGCACTTTTCTTTAATATTCTTTCCAAATGTAATTTGATTTTTTCAATCCATTTTGTTTGAAAGATCAACCAAAATTGTTTACTATAGTAGAGAAAAAGAACGACCTACTTGCAAGCAACTTGCTTGGCAAGTGGAGTGCCACCTACGTCACAGCCAGTACACAGATACGAATTTGGCAGGCAATGTATGAACCCAACTTGCTTCCCAGTACTTGCTCGTGTGCCCTCAGGGTTAGTGAAGATTTTTTCAAGTATTTGATACAAAAAAACTAATTTTATTACATATTAATCACTATTATTAAACACATGACTCGCCTTCATGCCTTCGGCATTTGGTTTTGTTTTCCAACCAGGGAGTGCTGTCAGATTTTTTTTTTTTTTTTTTTTAATTTCACACTGACACTTCTGACATTTGGTGGCAGAGATCCATTGTCACTATGAGTGACCTTGTTTGTTTTATCATGATCTGATCGGATCAGTGCCGAGATTTTGGTGCATAACGTGGTTTTCCAATCAACCATTTCAGATTTGGGGGTCAGATTTCAGATCAATCGTGGTAACTAGAACGAATCGTGATTGATCTTTTTTTTTGTAAAGGTGTAGGTGATTTGTCTGTATTTATACTGACGTAACTAGTGATAGTATATGTAGGGAAAAATTCCTACAAGTAATTTTTTTACTAAGGAACAGTTTTTTCTTTAATACAAAAATTTATTATATTTGGCTTTCTTTTCTTGATGAAACTGGTGAAAAATGCATAAGAAAAAATTTGTACAAAATATCCTTTTTTTCAAATTATAAAAGAACATTTTTTGTTCAAATTATAATTAATTTCAACTACGGGAATACTTCCGAACGAAAACTAAACTTTCGCCTGTCTTAATTTATTGAAATGGAGATTAATAGGTGTGTTCCTTTGGGCTCCAGTATCTACTGCCAAGTACTTCTGGCTGCAGTCAACTACATCTACTCTGTGGTCGAAGTAGTTCAAAGTAGTTCATTAATCTAGTAACAGAATTTTTCCAAACAAGAAAAAGACATCACCAATCAACAGAAATTACGTAATAGATTATTGTTGTTGACATTTTTCACATTTTAAAGTAAAATAAGAAAACAAAACCGAAATTAAATTGATATTGAGGTTAGATTTTACTTTTGGCAAAATGAAAGCATTCCATTCATCATCTACTGGGAAGTACTAAAAAGTACTTTGCAAGGCCCAATGGAACACGGCTAATGAGAGTACCCACACCGGCGCGATGCAAGTGTTTGAAAATTCTTCAGTCGTCGCATATTCGCGCGAAGGTTTAGCGACGGTTTGGGAGCCTTTATTCATTTGTTTCATAAGAAAAAAAACTCATAAGTGGAACTGACTTTTACAGCCCGATTATCCCCTTGTGATGAGTCACAAGTCCTCTTGTGAGGATTGTTGTGACTCGATAATATTTTTGGAATTCTCCCAAAATCATCACAAGAAAGCTCACAACTAAACTCACCACAGCAAAGGTGAATTTTGTAGTGCCATAATTGCAACAGCTGATTATTAAAAACATAAAAAAACATGTTCAATTGGGCCAAATATATTTATTCAAAGCTTAATAAATAAAGTTTTCATCAATTTTTTTAGCAATAAAGTGGGTAAAACAAACTGTTTATATATATGTTTGCAAAATGGAAGTGAAAAGACTATTAAAAAATGTTGTTTTCGAGAGCGAATGAACCATTTGTTTTCTGTTGTGTACCGAAGAAGATACTCTCAATAATATCCACTTTAATTTTCTCTTTCCTAATCTAAAAAAAATCGATGTTGTTTAAAAAATAAATAGATTATGATTTCAAATATTTAAAACAAATGTAATTTATGAGTTGTGACCTGCTATGAAGGAGATCACAATTTCGATTGTTTTTGTTACTCTCATAAGTTGTGACTCTGGGGGAGAATTCGAAAAAGTCACAATAGAGGTCTTCCAAGATTTGTCTTTGTCTTTTCTCTTTCTAATTTGACATCTAAAAACAACAACAAAAAAAGTCCCTGGTTGGAAAATATTAACATGCTCTTGGCTGGTTAAAAATCCGGTCATTTGATTATTTTTGGTATTTGGAACTGAAAACTTAAATTTGCGACCGAATTACGCGCACATGCAACTAAACAGCTTTGTTGCGATTTTGAGCACTATGGGATTTTATAAGAGCCCGCGCACATAAACCGGCGGACTCTCATATAATCCCGAGTGCTCAAAATCGAAACCAAACTGTTTAGTTGCATGTGCGCGCCTGGCCTAAGGGTATTCATGCGACGAGATAAATTTCACTTTGCAGAAAAGAGAAAAATATAACTTTCCGCAGAACGTTTGCATGAACACCCCTTAGAAATACTTGTGAAATGTCACATCAAACAAATCACAAATGTCATTTCAAAATTTATCAAGTTTATCTTTAAGCTTTCCGCTTTATCAGATCTGCAGAAAAATATTCCCATACAAATTTTGACAGTTCATTTCTGCGGAGATAAAATTATCTGGTTTCTGAGGTTTATCCGGGTTTTCCCCCGTTGCATGAATACCCTTACTATGTTTCCACTGAAGGTTTATCTCAATTAAGATTAAATAAATCTATGTAGTGTTACCACCACACAAAAAGATTAAAAAATAGATTAACTTTGACAGTACCTCTTAAAATGCGAATGTTGTTTCATTTTTTAGTATGAAGTTGAAGTGAGACAGAAAGTTATATGGTTGGAACTTAGAGGATATATATCACAGATTAGCCACATGAAGATGAGAATCTCCGACTTTCTTCACCGTGTAATCATGAGTTCAGTAATCAGGCACAAAGATAGTTTCTGGAAAAAGCCTTATTTGACAATTTTTCTGTCAAAATCGTAGGAAAAAATAACCTCTGTTCGTTTACTTTCCAAACCTGCCAGTTTTAGTCCGAAGTTCTGTCAAAGTGCATATAAAAAAAAATAAAATTGGACTAAAAACGGTAAAAATGGGTAGTTTCGGACTAGTACTCGAACACACCTATAGTGGCTGATTACATGGGTCGTTTCACTGAAGAGCGCATCGTGTGAGAGAGGTATGTGCGTAAAAAAGAGAAGGTGGAATCTACCTTCTCTTTTTTACGCACATAAAATCTACCTGTCTCATGCGATGCGCTCTTCAGTAAAACGACCCATGTAATCAGACACATAGATTTGCGAAAGTTGATGAAAATTTAAACAGGCCCTTTTGTTGGAAACGGGACACCGGAGGCGCGTCGCGTAATATTTGTTTTTCGTATTTTTGCTATATGCCACATTGCTAAACGTTTCGTCATTTTCTTCCTTTTGTGGTCTTTGTGTTATTACTCCAAATTATTTGCTTACTATTAAAGGTAATTTATATATTATCATAACCTGAATGTTAATTTTAAGTATTAAATTTTAAGATATGGCAGCCGATTCCGAAGTATTATTGGCACAGTTCCAAGCACTTGGAATGAGCGAACAAAAGGCCAAAGAGACTCTCAAAAATGCAAACGTTACGCGTAATTTACAATTAGCCCTTAAAGAATGTGATATTACAACGCTCGGAGAAGGTGTAGGTATGCTCCTCTATCACATGGCATCCAAAATAAAACCGCAGATCATTGGAGAATTGCCACTGCTCAACAAGTATATTGTCTCAAAGAAACTCGACTCGATAATGCGAATCGATGCTGCCCTCGAGTATCTCCTCAAAGTTGGTCACAAGAAAGACGGTGTGAACATTGAAGAGTTCGAGAAGGAATGTGGTGTTGGTGTTGTTGTCACTCCGGAAGAAATTGATCGGGCTGTAGAGGAACAAATACGTTTACACAAAAAAGCTCTCATTGAGCAGCGATATCACTTCAATGTTGGCAAAGTCATGCAGGAAGTGCGCAACCAACTCAGATGGGCCGATGGAAAAGCTGTTAAGTCCGAAATAGAAGTTCAAATTTTTGACCTACTGGGCCCAAAAACTGAGGAAGATCTTAAACCTCTTCCAAAGCCCGATAAGAAGAAAGAGAAAGCTAAGTCGGTGGCGGCTAGTGGAGGGAATCAGGCTGCAGACAACAAAGAATCAACAGAGATTGACTCGGATGGCGCAAAGACAATCGCCGAACTTATGAAGACGAAAGTGCACTTCCATGCTCCTGGAGAGAACTATAAAACAGATGGCTATGTAGTTACGAAAAACACAGAAGCTATTCTTAAGGAGCATCTGCGTCAGACAGGGGGCACTGTACGAACTCGTTTCCCACCAGAACCCAATGGAATCCTTCACATTGGCCATGCCAAGGCAATCAACATAAACTTCGGGTACGCAGCATCCCAAAATGGTGTTTGTTTTTTGCGCTACGACGATACCAATCCCGAGAAAGAAGAAGAAAAGTTCTTCGTCGGGATCAAGGACATGGTCGAGTGGCTTGGTTACAAACCATACAAGATTACTCATTCTTCGGACAACTTCCAGCAGCTCTACGAGTGGGCAGTGGTTTTGATCAGAAAAGGGCTTGCCTATGTCTGCCACCAAACAGCCGACGAAATGAAGGGCTTCAATCCAAAGCCATCGGAGTGGCGAGATCGGCCTATCGAAGAGAGCCTGCAGCTATTTGAGGATATGAAGAATGGCAAGATTGAGGAAGGAGCAGCAACATTGCGATTAAAAGTTACTTTGGAAGAAGGAAAAGTTGATCCAGTTGCTTACAGAATTAAGTTCATTCCGCATCATCGCACAGGCAATCAATGGTAAGGTCTTGAACTTGAGTACTCCTTCGTCTAACTTATTATCTTTTACTTTAGGTGCATATATCCAACGTACGATTACACACATTGTCTATGTGATTCTCTGGAGAACATCACTCACTCTCTTTGCACCAAGGAGTTCCAATCGCGCCGCTCCTCATACTATTGGTTGTGCAACGCGCTGGATATCTACTGTCCTGTTCAATGGGAATACGGCCGACTCAACATGAATTTTGCATTGGTATCCAAGCGAAAGATTGGTAAACTCATTACTGAAGGGATCGTTAACGACTGGGATGACCCACGGCTGTTTACACTATCCGCTCTACGTAGGCGAGGATTCCCCGCCGAGGCTATCAATAACTTCTGCGCCCAAATGGGTGTCACAGGAGCACAGATTTCAGTGGACCCCTCTATGCTTGAGGCAGCTGTAAGAGATGTTCTCAACGTAACTGCTCCGAGGCGATTGGT
Organism: Leucozona laternaria; assembly: GCA_932273885.2. Taxonomy (NCBI): domain Eukaryota; kingdom Metazoa; phylum Arthropoda; class Insecta; order Diptera; family Syrphidae; genus Leucozona; species Leucozona laternaria. Next base: position 27,084,317 of record OW026366.1, on the reverse strand, counting down.
TGTGCAGGAGCCGCTCAAAGTAACAATCTCAAATTTTCCCCACGAAAGAGCCATAGATGTCGAAGTACCGAACTTCCCTTCTAATCCTGAGAAAGGCTCGCATCGAATTGTTCTTGATCGCGTCATATACATAGAACAAAGCGATTTTAAATTGACTCCTGAGAAGGGCTATCGACGCCTTTCTCCCGAACAACCAGTGGGTTTGAGACATGCTGGACTCGTGATCTCAGTAAGCGAGGTGAAAAAAGATACAGATGGCAAAGTTATTGAGTTGATTTGCAAATGCGAGCAATCCGAGAAGGCGGAGAAACCAAAGGCATTCGTTCAATGGGTGTCGCAGCCAATCGAGATTGAAGTAAGGCTATACGAGTTGCTCTTCAAGCACAAACACCCAGAAGACGCAAACGAAGTCCCCGGGGGTTTCCTAAGCGACTGCAAGACGAACACCGTTACTACCCTGCGTTCGTATGTTGATCGTGTGATTACTGGTGTCGAGGTGTATGATAAGTTCCAGTTTGAACGAATTGGCTTCTTTTCAGTCGATCCAGACACCACTAAGGATTTGATAGTATTCAATAGAACTGTTGGCCTTAAAGAAGATGCTGGAAAAAAATTAGCTTAAAAATTTAAATAAAATATTTGCAGGCATTTTTTTATCGAAAACTTGTGTGAATTAAATTTATTTTTTTCCTTCAACCATGATTATGTGGTATCCAAATTTAGTCTTTATTGGTGGATCAGTATAAACTGGATTGTTGACGGTTGAGATTGGTAGTGCGAAGGCGGCATCTTGAAATGGACCAACCATGGCACCACGTATTTGCCATCCCAAGTCGCCACCCTGGCGGGCTTTGTCTTCACTATAAGCCGTTGCTACTTCAGGAAATTTCTGACCAGCTTTCAGTTTCTCCATAGCCTCCATAATCTTGCCTTGTTTCTCACATAGGATGTGGCGAACTTTGACAGCATTGCCACCCTTCTTTTCCTTACCTAGAGTTAAATGTGGTTAGATTTTGCTTTCCAATAACAAAGTATAGACCTTTTTCGGAATCTCCACCGGCTGCAGGTTTCTTGCCACCGCCTTTATTATCCTTCCCTTTTGTGTCCTTTTTCGGAGCCATAGCGGATTTAAAACTTGGACGAGGTAATGGAACTTGGGTGTTGTGTACGGCCGAAGCGAAAGACGATTTTTGCACGTTGACGTATAAAATGATTAGGTTTGTTTGGGAACTTGAAATTTCTTATAAATGTTTACTGTCAAAACCCGTAGGAAAAAAACTAGTGGCCTTTTCGATTGATGTGAGAATGAAGCTTGATTCACAATGAGGCGAGCGTTTTTACGACAAAAATCCATTTTTGTAAAAAAAAAATCAGTAAAATATAAACAAAATAACTTACAAAACAATAGATTTATCAATAACTTTATTTGTAAGACACAATTTGATAACATCTTTTGTGAAAAATCTGTAAATCGCAGTCACGTCGCGTCGTGACGAGAAACGCCGCATTGTGAATAGCCAGGTATGCTTTCTTTGTTTGAAACTGGTTTGACAACTACAACGAGTTCTCGTCACGCTCACGTCTCGTTTTCTCGACGCATTGTGAATCAGGCTTGACAGTTTCTGTTCTGAAAAGAAGAGAAAATGCACGTTCAGAAATATGAGATCTCAAGCCTTAACAACATTGGCCAAAAAAGTGAAAAAGTACAAAAGTGAAAATTTTCAAACTTATTTTGGGATGGTGTTTCTGACTGAAAAACTTATAAAAATGATGCAAGAAGCTTAGGGGGACCAAAAATATTTTTACTTTTGCAATTTTGCAAAAAGTTGTCAACGTAGTTAAGGCTAAAGGCTTACAAGGGATTATAACAAGCGTTTTTCTTTGGAGGGGGTGAAATACTTGCAAGTACTTTGATAGCCATTTTGAATGGGACGCACAAAATTAGATGAAGGTACTAAATTTTGGTTTTCATCTACTCACAAAGTACTTCGCCACCTCCAAAGGAAAACGCCTAATACTACGTTTTCATTAGAGCAAATGAGGTAATTTCGTTGAAAATTTCCAAATTAGATTCCAAACTACCTCATTTCCCATACAAATCCACATGTCGAAATGAGGTAATTTCAACCAAATTTGCACGAAATTCGGTAGGAAATTGCGTGAACAAAAAACAACAAAAACAAGGCAGATCAAAGTCAAAATGAGGTGTCAAACGAAATTAGCAAATTTGAGATGAAAACACTTTTTCTGTAATTTGTGAAATTACCTCATTTCGGCTCTAATAAAAACGTAGTATACCTACAAAAAGCTATCCATATCCCTTTGGATACAAATCTGAACGCGGCCATTCCGGGAAAGGAATTGTTAAATCAAACAAAGCGAACATCTGTCAATTTTTTGTTTTGGTAGCAGAAACAACACAACAAAGCCGAATATCATAAACACATTTCATTTCACAACATTATTTGTTTTAAAAAAAACTTGGCAAAATGATTTCCCGGCCAACTTTAAATAGAATACCTGGAGAAGCACCAGCCTTAAAATCGGATCATTACATTAAAGATCTCACAAAACTAGATCGAACGCAACTCATCGAAATTAAAGCCCGCGAAGAGAAGTTAATTTCTAGAATGTGAGTTTTGAACTATGTATAAATGAAGAGTCTGTCTAAAGGCACCTAGTTTCGCGTACGCGAATTAGTTCTCACACCTAAACAGTGAGGTATGTATTGGGGGAATGCTGCCCCCCTGCAACCCCTGTTTGTCTTCACTATAGGATTTGGGGCAGGTGCAAGGTTGGTTTTATGCAGTTTTTTTTTTATTCAAAGACACCACGGTATATATACTTCACTGTTTAGGTATGAGAACTAATTTCGCGTATGCGAAACTACGTGTCTATAGACAGTTTCATAAATGAATAGGTAACTAAAAATATCTTTACTCTTATGTTTGTTCTCCTAGACCAAATTTAAACAAACTTCCCGACAAGGGACAACGTATAAAAGATTTTTTTGAAAAAGTGTGCAAAGAACTTGAAAGGCGTTCCGACATAGATGATGCAGCAGAACGGTTCTCCGAAATGAACATCACTTCCAAAGGTGAAGAAAAACTCAGCAAAATGGAATGGACCGGAAAGCTTAATACTGATTCAACTTCTGATGTGATCGATAGTGACGATGAGTCTGTGTTAGATCCTTTGCAGGTCATAGCTCAACGTACAATGCATGAGAAGAAAGTTATAAATATTCCACCTCAAGAATCCTTAATCACACCCGAAGATATCGAAGAAATCAAATCTTTCTCAAATGAAAAGCCTGTCGATGCTATGATCCTGAGCATAAATGTTAATAAAAAACTCGATATGCGTAAACCTGTTTTGAGCGAAGATAATATTCAAAGACAGTCATATTCAAAGGACCAGGAAGATGATCCACATTTACAGTATTTAGTTGAGATGGGAGTTGATCGTCCAGCTATTAAAGAAAAGTTTAAACCATATCAAACGACAATTTCAAATGTTCATAACCCAGAGATAGAAAAGCTTAGGAAAAAAGGCAAAAACTGGGAGAATACTGCTGCAACACCTCCTCTAATTCAACATGGTGCAACTAAGATGTTATCGTTGACTGATTCTGTGGAAATCCAAAAGGAATATTTGGCAAAGTTAAGGGTGAGTGTAATAAAGTTTCTTTGCAATTTTGCCGTTTTCTCATTTCTTTTTAAATTAAATGGAAAAATTAATAAGTATTAAATTAAAGGGATCAGCCGGTTTTTAACAAAACTACCATACATTTCATTTCTTGATGCACATGACAGTTTTGTGTGAAGACGAACATTTTTCATTTCGAAAACTAAAATAAAAACCATGTAATCCAAATGAAAAGATCTTAACAACATAACCCTTAAATATTTTAGAAATAATGAAAATTCGAGGATACAGATGGTTATTGTTAAAAGTTAACTATTTCAGTAGAAGTCCAAAAGTACAAGAATTAAAAGAGGCTTTATTAAGAACTTAAATGAACAAAGGTTTTATCTGGAATAATTATAAACAGAAAATATATCATATTTTCAGTTTGATATTAAAAACATGAAAATATGATTACAAAATGTTGAGTGTTTTCCCACAAATTAATCACATTAAATAAATATTTTCAATACTCCCACTTTTATAAAATGTGGTATAACAATATCAAATCATAGTTTTGCTTGCATATTCCATACCAATTAGTCCTCTTAGCAGTTGAAAACTGTAGTAGAGTAACGTTTTGTTCCAGAAAGAATTTATAAATAAAAGTCGGATAGAAATGTATATGTTAATAGTTTGAACAAATTTTATGAAGTGAAGAAAATATATTTTAATAATAATAATAGCTAATTGATAAGAATACTTAAATTGATTATAGTACAGTAATTTTAGTAGAGTATTTCAACATCCCCACTTAATCAATGCTTATTATTAAAATTTAAGTTTAATATTCAATAATAAAATCAAATTTTCAATCATTGCACAAATTAAACAAAAACAAAGTAAATTCTAACTATAAAATGTTTTCTAAGTATATGCAAAAATAGTAATTTTCAATTCAAACCCATACTCTTTGTGCAAAATAAATGTTTTTCATTATTAACTGGCTTGGTTAAGTTATCCGCAATCATTTCATTTGTACTGATATAGTTAACTTTTATGTCACCACTATCCAATCTTTCACGTATAAAATGATGACGAATATCTATATGTTTAGTCCGTGGGCTATACATTTGATTCTTGGCCATGTTGATTGCACTTTGGTTGTCACTATAAATTTCAATTGGCTGTTGATAGTTTCCCAATAATTCTGTTAAAAGCTGTCGAACCCAAATTGCCTCTTGAGTAGCCGCTGACAGAGCCATATATTCAGCTTCAGCACTGGAGAGTGCAACGGTTGGCTGTTTTTTACTTGCCCATGAAATTGCACAATTTTCAAATTTAAAAACATATCCTGTGCAAGATTTTCTGTCGTCCGGATCCGACGCCCAATCAGCATCACAATAACCATGAAGCTTCGAAGTTTCATCATCAAGTGATTTGAAGGTTAGCTTGTAGTCCTTTGTTTTCTTCAAATATCTGAAAATTCTTTTTACTGCCTTCCAATGAGGTCGCCCAGGTTCATGATTAAATCTGCTTAAACTTCCAATTGCAAACGTAAGATCAGGTCTTGTACATTGCGACAAATATAAAATACTCCCAATAGCTTCTTGGTATGGTACATTTGCCATGTCCTCAATTTCATCTTTCGTCTTCGCTGACATATCCTTTGTCAATTTGCTGTTTATATCAATTGGAGAATCGATTGGATAACATTCAGACATACCAAATCGTTCAATTATTTGCTCTGTGTACTTTCTCTGATCCAATGAGATTGTTCCAGTTTTACAATCCCTGGTGATTCTCATTCCTATACAGCTTCCAGCTTGACCAAGGTCTTTCATACTGAAATTCTTTTCCAGATTTGCTTTTAACTGATTTTTCCACGCATTATTATTTGAAAAAATTAAAAAATCATCTACATAGACAGCAACAAAAACCATACTCTGTTTCTCATGTCGAAAATATATGCACGCATCTGTTTTGCAGCGTTTATATCCAGATTTGACCATGACATCATTCAGTTTCGTATTCCATTGACGACTTGCTTGCTTTAATCCATATATAGCCTTTTTTAATAAACAGACTCGCCCACTGCCATCATCAAAACTCTCTGGTTGCTTCATGTATACTTTTTCTTTAACATCTCCCTGTAGAAAAGCAGTAATCGCATCCATCTGATCGATTTCAAGATTGAATTTTGAAGCAAGAGCGATAAGAAGCCTTATCTGTTTTATCTGAATTATTGTGTACTTTCTCTGATCCAATGAGATTGTTCCAGTTTTACAATCCCTGGTGATTCTCATTCCTATACAGCTTCCAGCTTGACCAAGGTCTTTCATACTGAAATTCTTTTCCAGATTTGCTTTTAACTGATTTTTCCACGCATTATTATTTGAAAAAATTAAAAAATCATCTACATAGACAGCAACAAAAACCATACTCTGTTTCTCATGTCGAAAATATATGCACGCATCTGTTTTGCAGCGTTTATATCCAGATTTGACCATGACATCATTCAGTTTCGTATTCCATTGACGACTTGCTTGCTTTAATCCATATATAGCCTTTTTTAATAAACAGACTCGCCCACTGCCATCATCAAAACTCTCTGGTTGCTTCATGTATACCTTTTCTTTAACATCTCCCTGTAGAAAAGCAGTAATCGCATCCATCTGATCGATTTCAAGATTGAATTTTGAAGCAAGAGCGATAAGAAGCCTTATCGATGAATATCTAACCACTGGCAAAAATGTCTCTTCATAATCGAGTCCAGGTCGTTGACTGCACCCTTTGGCTACCAGCCTTGCCTTGTAACGGACAACTTTCCCATTTGAATCGGTTTTGATTTTAAAAACCCATTTTGAATTAATGGTTTTTCTGTCCTCTGGTAAATCCACTAGTTCCCAGGTACGGTTGTCCAATAATGATTTATATTCCTCACTCATCGCATGCTTCCATTCCTCACAATTTGAACTTCTCATAGCTTTTTCCACTGTTGATGGTTCTTCAATATTTCCACATGCCATGTACGTTATAAATTCAGAAAACTGTTTCTTTTTATGTTGTCTAGATGACCTTCTTAATTTGAGTGATTCGACATCTTCATCACTGTCTGGTTGAGTATCCAGGAATATATCATCAGCAATCTGAACACTGTTAGTACTTCCAGACGGGTTCATCAAAGCTTCATTTGTCGAATTAACTTTTGTCATCTGAAGACTCCCTCCATCTTTAATATCCGTAACGTCAGAATTTTCTTTTTCCAAGAATATAACATCTCGGCTATTTATTGCGCGGTTAGTAGTTGGATCAGAAACACGATATCCTTTAGTACCCTCGCAGTACCCAATGAATATCAGCTCCTGTGATTTTGCGTCAAATTTTTTTCGTTTCACATCAGGAACATGTACCATTGCATGCGATCCGAAAATTCGCAAATGACCTAAATTCGGTTTAGATCCAGTCCAAATTTCAATGGGAGTTTTGTCATTCAAAACACGAGAAGTAGAACAATTTTTCAAATAAGCTGCCGTTGACATTGCTTCTGCCCAAAACTTTTTTGGGAGATCCGCATCTTGTAACATGCACCTTGCACGCTCGGTTAGTGTTCGTATTGTTCGCTCAGCAAGTCCATTTTGCTGTGGTGTATAAGGCGTTGACGTCTGCCGTTCAATACCACATGACTTAAATAACTTTTCGAACTTTAAGTTACAGAATTCCGCTCCATTATCTGATCTGAATTTCTTGATCTGTTTTCCAGTTTGTTTCTCAACTAAGCATTTAAATTCACAGAACTTGGAAAAAGCTTCGTCCTTCGATTTTAAAAAATAGGTAAAAGTTTTTCTGCTAAAATCGTCAACCAGAACGAATGCGTAACGAGCTCCACCAATTGAAGCATTCTCTATCGGTCCTGCTAAGTCAGCATGTACAACTTCCAAAAGGCCCAGTGCCCTTGAGCCATGTTTGTTGAATGGTTGTCTTGACTGTTTTCCTTTTAAGCAAGTGACGCAAATTTGTTCCCCACTGTCTTCAAGAAATGAAATACCGTCAACAACACCATCCTTCATTTTCTTCAGATCTTGATAATTTAAATGGCCCAATCTCCGATGCCAAGTCTCAGAATTTTCGGGAGATGCTACTGCAATGTAACCACATTGTTTAGAATTGTTGAGCCTGTATAAACCATCAATCATCGAAGCTGTTGCCATTATTTTGTTCTGTTAGTCCCGAATTTCACATCGATCTGTATAAACTTCGACAGTATGTCCTCGTTTTGTCATTTGACTTACAGACAAAAGATTTGCTGTTAAATCCGGAATGCACAAAACGTTTTGTACTTCGATCGTATTTGATTTTCCACTGACGTCAGCTAATAGCTTCACCGAACCACAAGTCGCAACCTTCATTTTGGTATTATTGGCAGCAGTAATATCAGCTATTTTTGGTTTCTTTGTGTTAAAAATCCAACTTTGGTTCATGGTAAGATGTTGCGTTGCGCCGGAATCAATATACCAATCACCTCGGTTGAAATTACCAGTCAAAAATACAGCACTGAAAGACGCACCAGAATTATTGTCATTTACCTTTTTTGACTTCTTCATTGGACAATCAGGAGATTTGTGACCGATCTTGTTACAGCTGTAGCAACGTATTCCCTTCTTCTTCTGCAGACCTTTTTTATTTCCGTTGCTTCCACTGAAAAAAGCACCTCCGCCACTCACTGTTGGAACCTCTTGTAACAATTTGGTTTTGATAGCATCACTTGTCAGTTTTGTATCGGTATTGTCCAATGCCATAACCTTGGTTGAAACTGATCCGATAGACCGCACATCAAAAAAATTGCCAACCATTCATCGTCGACTTTGAATCCTATTGCATTCAAACGCTGAGCCGCCGTAATGATTGTAGAAACATAAGTATCCATTGAGTTGCAGTTTTCAAGTTTGGTACCTGTTAATTGTCTGACCAATGTGATTCGGCGTGCACGACCTTTGTCCTCAAAAGTTGATTGTAATTTTTCCCATACTTCTTTAGCCGTTAAGGTATCTTGGACATGCACATAATTGCTTGGATCAATGCTCAAAATAATCGCTGCTCTTGCCTTGGATATTTTACTAACATCCTTTTCTGTTCCAAGAACCGCATTCCAGTTAGCGTTTTATTCCAGGTATGTTTGCATTGCAAACTTCCATGTTGCATAGTTTTCACGACCCTTCAGTCGTTCGATCGATGCCAAAAAATTCTTTTCGCTTGCCATTGCACGTAATCAAAATATTGGAAACAATTCAAGAATTTTAATTAATTTATTATATAAATTCGTATCCTCGAACTATTCTGGGCCCATAACCTGTAGTAGAGTTACGTTTTGTTCCAGAAAGAATTTATAAATAAAAGTCGGATAGAAATGTATATGTTAATAGTTTGAACAAATTTAATGAAGTGAAGAAAATATATTTTAATAATAATAATAGCTAATTGATAAGAATACTTAAATTGATTATAGTACAGTAATTTTAGTGGAGTATTTCAACAAAAACGTTCACGAGGTAAGCTTTTGGTAAATAAATCTGCCAGTTGATCACTGCTGCATACGTACTCTAATTCAAATACACCATCTTCAAATTTGTCACGAAAAAAATGATGCCTTACATCTATATGCTTGGTACGTTTATGAAATTCAGGGTTACGAATAAGTTTCATTGCACTTTGGATATCTACCGAAAGTTTTGGGACAAAAATACAAGAAAGTCCAGAAACCAATTCTCTCATCCAGATTAATTGCTTCACTGCATGAAAAGCCGCAACATACTCTGACTCAGTGGTGGACAACGCAACAATCTGTTGTCGTTGTGAACACCATGCAATAGGTCCAGAACCAATTTGAAAAATATAGCCAGAAGTTGATTTGCGAGTTGTAACATCGCCTGCATAGTCAGCATCGCTATAAGCTTTCATTTCGTCAATTTTTTTAGATTTATACACAAGCCCGGTAATTTTCAGTTCCTTTCAAATATCTTAATATTCTTTTTACAGCATTCCAATGGATTTTTGTATGATTTTCAAGATATCTGCTAACGTATCCCACAGCAAAAGAAATATCTGGTCCTGTGCCTATGGCTAAGTACATCAGACTGCCAACTAATTCTCTATATGGAACCCTTTCCATTAAAACATCTGCGTTTACCGGATGATTAGCCATATTTAATGATGCGTTCACGTCACATGGTGTAGACACCGGATTTGCATTATCCATTTTGAATTTTTTTAGTATTCGTCTCGTGCACGTCGATTGATTCACTAAAATCGATTCATTAATATCCCGATAAATCTCCAATACAAGATAATATTTAACATCTCCAAACGTTATGAGGAAATGTTCTTTTTGATGACTCAATAACTCCTCGGCATAGACCTCATCAGTTGCTGCAATTAATCCATCGTCAATATAAATAGGTAGAATAATTTTCCTATTGCCCTTGTGGCTGGTTAAAACGCATGAGTCTGCTTTGTTGACTTCAAAACCATATAATTTCAGAAAATGTGAAAATTTTTGATTCCAGCAACGAGACGCTTGCTTCAACCCGTACAGACTTTTTTTTTAATTTGCACACCCTGCATGTTCCGTCTTGATATCCTTCGGGCTGATGCATGTATATTTCGGAATCTAGGTCACCGTACAAAAAAGCAGTTTTCACATCAAATTGCTTCCTTATAAGTTTTTCCGAGGCTGCAATACTCAGTATTGTTCTAATACAGTCAAACTTTACAGTTGGACTAAAGGTCTCATTATAATCAATGTCATACTTTTGTAAGTAACCTTTGGCAACTAATCTTGCTTTGAACTTTTCGATTTTTCCACCAATCCCATACTTTACTTTAAATACCCAACGATTACTTATTGGTAATTTACCTTCTGGAAGATCGATTAAATCCCAAGTTTAATTTTTATTCAGTGATTGAATTTCATCATCCATCGCTTCCTGCCATTTGTTACATTCTTGGGTTTTGATTGCTTCCATGTACGATGTTGGTTCACAAACTGCAGCAGCATAAGCATCTCCCAATTCATAGTCGTTGAACTTGATACGCGGGTGAATAGAGTTTCTATCTCGAAGAACATACCTTCGTTCAGTTCCACTATGGGTTTCTATTTCTCTTTCAGTGTTTTCAGCTACATCATTATTGAAGTTATGTTGATCGACATCACCAACTGATCCAGCTTCTAAAATGTCATCCTCCTGAAGTTGATCAACAGTTTCCAGATTTGGGAAATCAGCTACAGCTTGGTCGTTGTCACTATTTGTTTTCATCTGATTATCAAAGAAGTCTTCTTCTCTGAAAATAACGTCGCGACTGATTTCTATTGCGTTATCCTTCTTTACCCAGATCAATATCCTTTTGTGTTGTCTAAATATCCTACGAAAATACCTTGCTTAGACTTCTTGTCCCATTTTTTTTTTCGTTTTTGTTTAGCTATGTGAACAAAAGCCTTCGATCCGAAAACCCTTAAATGATCGTTCTTCGGTTCTCTGCCACACCATTACTCAAAAGGAGTTTTTTCTGGATTACTGCTTTTCCCAGTTCTATTTAAAATATATACTGCCGTGTTCACTGCTTCTGCCCATAAACCAAGATCCAAATTTTTCGCATGAAGCATAGTCTGCGCTGCCTCAACAATTGTCCGCATTTCTCTTTCCGCACAACCGTTTTGTTCAGGCGTGTATGCCACTTGTCGTTGATGATGTATGTTTTTATTGTTCAAAATGTCAGCTACGTCTATATTCAGCACCATTATCAGTTCGTATTGTTCTTACACAAAAGCCTGTTTCAATTTCTACATCATTAATAAATCGAGGGAGTACTTCTCTTAACTCAGACTTTTGCTTCAGGAAATAAACTTTTCGGTAATGTGAGTAATGATCTTTAAACAATACGAAGTATTTGGCATTTCCAATGCTTAATTTTTCCATCGGACCGCACAAATCTGAATGAATCAACTCTCCTGGATGTTCAACCTTAGTTTCGCTGTGTCCAAAAGGAAAACGATGATAGTTCACATTGGAATTTTGTAAAAAAGTTCATGTAAGTTGAACTGAACTTAATAAAAATTGCGTATTGACAAGGCCCTCACTAGTCAACTGATGAGTCCAAGTGAGATCGCCGGGACGAAACGCCAATTTTTATGGACTAAAGGCCGTTAAAAGCTATTTTGAAAACGATGTTGTTTCCCAAAAACACATGCACCACAGACAAAATTTGTCTTAGAATCCGAGATTGGAACATCCATATTGTTTAAATTTTTGATCACTTGAGGAATATTTTGGTGCCCCATTCTTTCATGCCAAAGTTTTAAACTACCACTTGTAGATAAATTTGCCAAGAAGTTTTATCGGATTTTAACGTCAACCCTTTGTTCAGCGCTGTTCCTTGTGAAAAAAGATTTAAACGTAGACTTGGAACAAATAAAACATCTTTTAGTACACATGGAGACCAAGTGTTTTCAGCATAAGCCAAAATGTCTATATCCCCTTTTCCTTGAGCATAGACCACACGACCATCGCCAATTTGAACTGGTATTGGTATTGGTTTTTGAACCACACCTTGTGAATCGCCGATCACTGGCTCCGGAGTCTAAAAACCAATTTACGCTGTTTGTGCGTTTTGATTTCCCAAGGACTTCACTTCTTGTCGAATTTTTAGATGGACAATCTCTCTTGAAATGTCCGAATTCATGGCACAAAAAACATTTTAATGTTGATTTTTTTTTATCAAAATCCGGACGATGAATTTCATTATTTCTCCCCTTTTCTGCTACAAAAGCTGCTACAACTTCCCTTGCATCATTTTGTTGTACTTGCAACCTCGATTCTTCAGTCATAAGCCTGGCAGTTAAATTTGATAATGTCTTCTTTCCATCACTGGTTGACTCCCACGCACTAAAAAAATGGTTGTAACGTTCTGGAAGTCTCATCAAGATTTTGGTAACAATCATTGATTCGGAAACCATTTCACCTGCTTCTTTTAGTCGCTGAGCCATTTCTTCGACTTTGGATATATGACACGCCAAATCTTTTGAAGAGTCCAGAGAAAGACTATAAAATTGTTGTTGCAAAAGGTGTAGACTCGTGGATGATTTCTGCTCATACACCGAATGCAATTTGTCCCACATCTCTTTGGCAGATCCACAATGCATGATGTGCGACATAGCTTCTTGACCCACTGTTGTAGCAATAACTTTTTGACCTTGGCTGTCCAATTTCTTCCAAGCCGAAAATTCTGTCTTGTGTCTTGCTTCGACTGTGCTTTGCTCTCATTTCCAATCGTTGATAAGACGGGTCTCTTAACTTCCCCGGTTACCACATCGAAAATATCACATGCGTTTAGAAGCACCCTTACCTGAAATTTCCAGACTGCCCAACCTTAACCTCCTTGAAGCTTGTTTATTCTATTTAAATCTCCGTCCATTACTATATCGCGAAAAGCTTCTGTAGTACGTCTTTGACCCGCACTTCCTTTTCAAGCGTATATAGCCTCTTCTACAAATATGTAAGTTTTTGAAAATTTTCTTTTCTTCAAAAATAAAATTTCGTTGGTACGTTTGTTAGCACCCCTAGAATCTTCTTTTTCGGAAAAATGTTTTCTTTTTGCGATTTTGATTTTAATTTCTTGTATGTACTTCCTTTAGAGTGGACTGGGCCCATAACCTGTTAAAAGTTAACTATTGCAGTAGAAGTCCAAAAGTACAAGAATTGATAAAGAGCTTTATTAAGAAATTAAATGAACAAAGGTTTTATCTGGAATAATAATAAACAGAAAATATTTCATATTTTCAGTTTGATATTAAAAACATGAATATATGATTACAAAATCTTGAGTGTTTTCTAACTAAGTAATCACATTAAATAAATATTTTCAACAGTTATCCGCCAAATTGTTTTTATATGTAAAAACAAAAAATATTCACGACTGGGTCGCACGAACTTGCTCTTATGTGCAATCACATTGTGGTTCTACAGTTGAAATAAATTAGCTATGGGACTCAGGGCCAGTTTCACAGTCAGAAAAGTGACACTTAAGTGGGGAATGTGAAAGATTAATTCCCAATATCACCGTTCACTGTTACCTGAATAAGTGGCACTTAAGTCTACGATGTTGGTGACTTAAGTTCCACTTACGCTAGCTATGAAATTTAGCTTAAATTCCTAATATGGGAAACTTAAGTGCCACTTATTTCGATAAGTGTCGACTGTGAAACTGGCCCTCAATATTTTATCCATTTGCAAAAACTTAGTTTAGTTGCAGGTCGTATTATGCGTATACAAAAATTAACAGTCTTGACATTAATTAAAAAAAAACACAATTTAAAGCTCTTCACTTCAACTTTATTACAGCCTATTATTATGTGGTTTTCGTTTCGACCAAAAAAATCGATTTTTCTTTGATTTTTTTGATATGTGACAAGTTTTTTTTTGTCGATCTGAAGTCGATTTTGCAGATCTCGATTTTTAGCAAGATTTACACAGATTTTCAAACGCACTTGCACACACATCAAAGAAAAGTGACTTTTACCCAGTGTCGTTTTAAAAAAGGCACTCATACAATCATAAAACAAAATAAAATCACGTTTTGTGTTCGTTTTGCCAGTAAAATTTAAGATCTGACACCCAAATCTCAATGGGTTGAAACGAAAGCCACATTAGTGGCTAGTGGTTAGAGGTTAGTGGCTAGTCGTTAGTCGTTAGTGGTTAGTGGTTGCTAGTGGCTTAAATTTTAGTTTCTTTCTTTACAAAAAATATATGTTAATATAAATATGTTAAAAATTCCGTGTCTTGTGCCTCGTCGAAAAATCAGAATTCGTTTGTCCCGCCAGAGAATGACGCCGTAACGCCGTTTTTTTCAAAAACTTCGAGAACCAGATGGAAAGAAACGGAAGGAAAAGAAAATGGTAAACTACTCAATAGGTTTGTTCAGTGACAAAATCATTGACTTATTATATATGGACTGCCAGGAGCCAACTTCACGTTGACGCCACTTTAAGCTATGCGTTACAAGCGCCGAGTTCAGTCCTATCGGAAAATACAGATACTACTGTTTGACATTTGTATCGAGGATTTTTTTGAAGGATTTTTTTCCATCTGATTTCATTTTTCATTGGGTACGTTCAGCAGACACAAGGAACTACATTTATGTAGTCAAGTGCTTTCATTGAACGCAAATTTTACAAAGGAAACTAGTTATTTTTTGAGATGTCATTAATACCAAAATTGAAACTTTACTTCCAACCTTTACCTTTCGTCGATAGTGCAGATAGTATTTATAATAATATTTTTATTTGAAAAACACCTCACACAAATGAATTACGAATTGTATATTATAATTTCTTCAATACATGCATTCTGTCTTTTCGACATCCTTCACGTTGTGTGACGCTGAACGTGACTGAGATTTTTCACTTCTTGTCTAGGAGCAAATAAAATTTTCTTTCACTTAAATCGATAACCATTACCGCTGTTTGCTGATTTCATTGGTTGCTATTGTTAATTAGTTTCGCAATGATTCAACTTTGTTTTCATACTTTTTTTAATTAATAACATCAAACTAATAAACAAACATCATCGAAAAGAATTCTGAAACTGAATTGCAAAATAAAAACAAACAACAAATGTCAAACCAGTGCTAAGGGTTATTTGAAAAAAAAATCCCTTAACCAAATCCGAAAATTTCCTTTTTTTTACAAACAACTTCTCGCTTAATTTTCAAAACTGTTAATTCATACAAATTTTAGTCATGTCGAAGTTCATAAAATAAAATTAGTAGAAACTGGCAGATTTGAAAAGTAAATGAGTAGAAGTAGTATTTTGCTTTACAGTTTTTGCTAAGAATATTGAATATATTTAGTAGGCGTGTTTTTTGCAAGTCCATATGGATTTGTCGAAAAAACGACATCGGGACTTCTTACTTACAGTACGTAAGTCCCGATAATTATCTGGACTTAGCTAAGTCCATATAGATTTAAGTTGTTGTTGTATTTACGTGTAAAACAATTAGTTCCGATGTTGTTTTTTCGACAAATCGGCATGGACTTGCAAAAAAAAAACGCCTTGTAGTTTTAAGTACACAGTTTAAGCGCGTTTTTATAGGGAATTCTAATCCTCTACAATTTCGGTTAAGATATATTTTACTGATAAATTAAAAGTAAGGTTCGTTCCTTTACTCCAAATTTTTGGGCATTTTTGTACAATTTTATTGTTTTTTTATGAACTTTGACAGAACTTTGGACTGAAATGCATAAAAATCAGAATTTTAAAATAAAGGAATGAACCTATGAATAAGTTATAATTAAAAAAAATACGAACGTTTTCAAGAAAAATAAGATATCTAAAAAGCTGCTCGGAAGTTGCCTAGTGGGCGAGTCGTATTTATTAGATTTTTGACTAGTTAGACAGTTTATAATTATTTCGAAATAGTTGGAAAATACTTTATTTGATATGTACAAAAAAATATTGCAATATTGCAGGTTTAGACAATAGATTCCATTGTCTTAAGGTAGGTAAAAAGTTAGAAAACTTCAGACATTAAAAATGTTTTTTTACAACTTGGACGGCCGTCTAAAGTGAGACGGCGTTTATAAATACGATTGAACGAATTTTTCCTTGAAATAATGTTTTAAAAATATCTTCCTTCACTACCTCTCCTGAAATGGAGAAAATAAATTTCATTGAAAAATCTTTTATTTCGAATGACTCTAAAATCAAAGGTTTTATAAAATAAATCAAAAAAGGATTTTTTCTAGTGCTCCCCCAACACTACGCCGATTGGTGACTTTCTATGACCATAGATGGCCTTACTTTCTATGAATGAAATTTCATTCTAAGGCGAAGTATGTAACAGATGGCGCTAAAAATAGTATTTATTATTGTCGGTAGGCCCGAACTTGTCGCTGATTTCGCTTTGAGAACTGGAACCATCATCTCCGCAGGTTATGTATGGAATTGACAACCAACTAGCAGTCCATATATAATAAGTCAATGGACAAAATAGTTAGATTAGAACAGAACAGATTAGAACAGAACAGCACAGCACGTCAGAAGAAGTTAGAACAGGAAATCTGTTCTAAGTTGTTCTACCTAAAAAGCTAGTACAGAAAATCCTGTTCGAAACTGTTCCAAAGTGTTCTAGACAGCCTCATTGAACAGCAAACCAGAACAGTTTAGAACAGAAAATTCCTCATTGAACAGCTGAACAAACCTAATGTCAAATACTGGCCGCAGCCAGGCAGAAAGTTTGAATGGTTACGTTCAGTTTTTTATTTTGTGACGAGCCCAGTGTTGCACATATGCAATATGCATGAAAGAAAATAATATTATTTACACTGGTAAATTGTTTTAAATCAACAAAATTGGAAAGCAATTGATTAAAATATCTGTTTTAACCCAACACGATGTACACCATCTGATTTCTTATATAAATCTTAATTTATGAGAAAAAAGCGTAAGAGCGGTTTTAAAAATAATTAATGTTTTGTACGCCAATTTTAAGTATTTATTAATGTTGAGTTAAAAATTGAACTTCAAAAAAAAAAATCTGCTACCAGTTTTCGAAATATCGAATTCTCAAAAAATAATTTTGAATTTTTTTTTTTAAATCAAAAAATCATTTTTTAGAAAATTTTGATATGCGCTTTTATTTATATTTGTTACAAACTTCCGTAAAAAAATCAAGTTTTATTCGATAAATTAGATATTGAGATAGTCGAAAATCAAAGAAACCGTGCCATGAGAGGTACTGTTAATTATAGATCAATGTAAAATTTAATAATTTTAAATGCTTTAACTTTCTAATTTCGACACACAAAAAAAATGTTATCAAAATCGTAGGAGTCGTTTTAGAGAAAAAAAAATATTTTTCTTAACGGTTTTTAAAATTTGTACGGGAGAGGTACCGTTATTTTTGGGTTTCTTTTTTTGTCAAAAATTTTGTAGATAAAGTTAAAAAACTGCTTTTTACCAACTTTAATAAAAATCGACAAAGTTGTTTTCAAAATATTGAGTTCTGAAAAAAAAAATTTCAAACTTTTTTTTAAAAATTCAAAGCAATATTTTTTTTAAATATTGGTACACAATTTTATTACAAATGTATTGGTTCTTCTTCACAAAAAAATTCATCAAAATCTGTTGAACCGTTTTCGAGAAAAGCGAATATCAAAAAAATGGTTCTTTGAGAGGTGCCATTAATAACTATTTTTCTGAACCATTTTTTTTTATAAAACGGCAACTTATAACTATTTAAATTTATTGAGTTTTGAAAAAAAATTCTGTGCAGCCGATTTTGAGAAAATTAAGTTTTTCCTTTTTGGCCAAAACATTTTGTTAGTTTTGGCCCTAAAAAAGAAGAAAAAAAAACGGGTAGGGTAGGTAGGTAGCCCAAATAACGCTAGGTACCAAGTTTAAAGAAAATCATAAAATCCGTTTAGGCTGTAGCCGAACAGACAGGCAGACAGACGGAAGTTTTTGCGAGACCCATACTTTTTCGTCTTCCTATCTTCGTAATGTCAAGTTTGATCAAAATCTCGAGTTCGATTTTTTGTACGAATTCATAACTTGCCATATAGTACCTACATATATATATCGCAAGTAAAAATATACATGTTAGAGGTGCAAACCACTTTGTACTAAATAACTTGATATAATTGTAATAAATATGATCGAGGGGATCATTGAATTATATTAATTGTATGAGAATGTCAATTAATAATATAAAAAGGAGTTTCTGTTCATCTGGAGTTCATTTCAGTTTGGACTTTGAATGAAGTTAGCCAATGAAGAATTTGGCACAGAATTTAAGTCCTTTAATATACATGTAACTTGTAAGAATTATGCGAAACAATTTTGTAATTCTATTTTAAAAGAATACACAATGAGGAAATGTTTTAAAAATACACTTACAGAATCGTAACCGGATCAAATATGATATAACGATAGCAGGTAAGACGAGAAAAGTGGGTCTTGCAATCTGTCGTTCTGCTGCAGCCTAAACGCATGGTTTGATATGAAATGGCAGAATATGTATCCATCATTCATATATATAACAGTGTGTCAAAATTTCAAAGCAATCGATTAAGAACTTTCAGAGATTAGCGATCAGGCACAAACGAACATTTACATTTTTATCTGTATAGATTTATATAGATAGGTAGGTAGATATATAGATAATACATTATTGGTAAAGTTTTGGACTCGTAAAACAAATCAAACTCATGATTTTAATAAAACTAAAAAATGCCCCTTCAGTCTAAACGGGGAGGGCGAAATGGATCCCCCTCCCATACAATTTTTTTCTTGTCGCGACTCAACCTTCACGCTCTAGCTTTTTTTGCATCTTATACGAATCACCCTGTATATTAAAAAATAATTTTTAAGAAAAGTGCTCTAAAGATTTTTGAATTATTTATGCATAAATTTATATTTGTTCAAGAAATCAGACCGCATTCTCGAACTAACAAATATGTTTTGAAGCAATTTAAAAATAAATTTAATGCTTTTGAAAATTTGTATCTAAAAACTGGTCCATTTTTAATATTAAAATATCATATCATGGCAGTTGTCTTTAGAATTAACCTAAAGACCTCAATTTTAATGAAATGATAATTTCGCAAATACGGGCCAACTTATTCTTTATTTGCCTTTTAAAAAAAATGATAAATTTATTTCCAGAAACGTCACCCTGGTTCAAGATGAAATTTTTGTCCAATTTCTATTTTTAATTTTTTGACTTCCAAACGAATTTTCGTTTATATCCACGACATTCTCGGCCCTAGCGAGGTATCCGTCGAATCGGAAAGCCCTAGCCAGGTATCCGTCGAAGCGGAAAATTCTCAGATTTCATACGAACGGAAGATTTTTACTGTTCGGAAGAATACTTCGAAGCAAAAATCCTCCGATTCGTATGAAATCCGAGAATTTTCCGCTCGGACGAAAAAATTAACCCTTTTATCATTTTTGGATTAGAAAATAGTGTTTTGGTCTTTATCTTTTTGTATACTTATTTACCCTAATGAAACTCAGAATTTCAAAACATCCCCCAATAGAAATTTTCCTTTCCACGTGATATTATTTTCTATATTTTATCGAGTTGAGAATACTCAATGCAACCAACACAGTTACCCTTCGATGGCTCCCAGGGCATCGTGATATACACGGGAATAAAAAAGCGGATGAATTGGCCAAAAACAGGTCATCTTTTGATCCGAGCCAAACCGAAATATCGATACCAGAGTTTCCTCGAAATCGCAAACGACAAATGGTCGGCAATTGACACTTGTCGGGTTTCGAGAAAACTTTGCCCGAATCTCGATAAGAAAAAAACTGTATACTTACTCAAGCTAATGAGATGAAGAGGCGGAGGAGGGCTCCTATCACTTTCTTTGTGAATGCCCCAGCCTAGCAACAACCAGAAAGGCAGCCCTCGGCGAATATTTTTCAACGAACTGGGCAATGTCTCATTTCATCCACTAAGGAATATCTTGAAATTCATTCAGAATTCCGCATAGTTCAGGGAGGCACCCCCGCCTTATAACTACCTTAACTTGACCCTGGGGAGCACAATGGATCCATTAAGAACCTAACCTAACCGATTTCCTTAAGCCCTAGTAAATGAAGAGGGTCAGATTATTGAATAAACCAAGAAAAAGACCTTTGAAGCGTAGAACCCCTATGTCTTGACCACATTTCAGTAGGCAACCCATGCGCAAAGTTTAGACACTAGCTAAAAGACTGTATACAATTTGTAATTATGTGTTTCAATGTTGGCAATAACTCACGCCTGAGACACACATTGTCAAAATCAATTGCGAACTTATAATCCACCCTGGTAGGCTTTCATTAATACTAGAAAAGAAACTAGTCCCTTATTATTCCTGAGAAATGTATACTCAACAAATTATAAAAGTGCAGTTCTTGATGTGTAAATATTTATGCCGGCGATAAGTTAAACTAAAAACTTGAGCCTTACGTTTAATACGCTATGTTTAATACGTAATGGAGTACGTTAAACAAAATCCGACACCCACACATTTTTATGTTTCGTTGAAAGTTGAAGTAATAATAGTTACTAACACAAAGTGCTTACAAAAACTAAAAAAAATGTAAAAGAAATAATCTTACCTAGCTTACAACTCTTGCGGATACCACATTTAAAAAATGCAACCTTCCCTAACTCCTTCCTCCGTAGTGGTAAACAAGCGTTTAAAAATATACATTTAAATAAATTGCTTTCGTAATATCTTTTCCCCATGCATTGCATCAGCCATCAGCATAAGGTCCGTTGCTCATCAGGATCGCCACAAAGCATTATATATTTGATGTTTATCAATTTACATTGTCACTTACCATTTTTTTCATTTGAACGCTTTAATTATTATAATCGCTCATTAAAAAGAAGACCCTCATTCATAACTCAAAATATGCTGTTTCGAGATAAATACGATTGAAAACTTCGCAAAACGACATGAGGGCAACAAATAAGACGCTCGTATGTGAAATTTAGAAGAGATACTTATGTATGATGTTTTACAAAAATAAAGCGAAAAAGATTCTACACATGAAGTTTTAATAAACTCAAAACCGTCAAATTTTGAGTAATGACGGTATTCTTTTTAATGAGTGTATGTATTATAAATAAATGATATTTGTCATTTTCAGACACTTCAAGAGAAACAAGCTGCCGAGCGGTTGGCAGCGAAAATACAACGAGCGGCAAATAATCCAATTCAAGTTCCAAGCGAAGCCATGCGTAAAGACAATCCAAACTTTAATAGCTACAGAGATCCAATAACTCAGCAAACAAATATCGAGGGTGTTCAAGAAATTGACGAAAATGATGAAGTGGAAGATCTAGATGATGAAAAACCAGGAGGAGTTGTGTATACAGTTTTTGAATAAAAATTCCTTTCTATTTTACTATTTTATGGCCCCTATAATGAAAATACAGCTTGAAACGACGAGAAAAATCTGCCAATTACGTTAACCTAGCGAACCGTATGATAAGGGCCTAAGCGGTGTGCCTTCAAAGTAACTTTGTAAAAGTAAAATGTAAATAAATAGTTCATAGTTTTTATATGTTGGTATTTAAAACAATTAAAATAGAACTGTCCAGTTGGATTTAGCAAAATAGTTTTTCTCCTTTTTCTAAGGCATCCGATTGCAAACTTAAATTATTCGATTCTTAAAAATGTGTGTACAATGTAAATGTTGTATATGAAATATATTTATTTATTTATAGCAATTATATTTGAAAAATATACATTATGGATGTATCTTTCTATTTAAACATATTAATTTTGAACAATATTAATAGGCGCTTTTGTTGTTTTTGTTTTTTGTTTTTTTTTTTATATCACATACATTATTTTTACATCGTGGCAGATTTAAGCACGATAGCTTATTTATTATTGTCAGCACATGTTGCGGCGATTAAAGCTAATTTGTTTTAAAGTTTCATATACCCGGAAGTTTGAAATAATTTGGCATCTAGAAAGTTTTTGTGCATTTAAAATTTCAAAACATGAAAACTTTTAAAATTTATGAAATTATTTCTTTTTCTTTAGTAATTTTTCACTATCGGCATCTTCTTTGTTAGGTGGTCCTGGATACATGAAACAAAGAAATAGTTGAGGTGCGCTTAAAAGCAACAGAAATGCATTTTGGTACTGAAATATAAAGTATTTATATCATTTCAAATTTCAAATTTGTTTGATAAATTCAAACTTACAATTAAAACTTGATTCTTTAAGGAAATTCCATACGTCAACCATAAAGCTGCAACCAATGTTCCGCATAGGATTATGGGAAAAGGAAGATTTGCTGCACTCTTCTTTCTGATAATCTCCCCTACTCCTAACATTGGTGAACCCACTAAACATGCTAGCAAAGTTGTAAGCAAGGTACCGAAGCGGAATTCAATCTGTTTGGGATCCTCAAAACTTGCGTATGCAATGCAACTTAATGAAAAAAGGCTCGCCCACACAAATTGTTTTCGAATTAATGGTCGGAATTTTTCTGACGAGTAAATATAAAAGAACACCATGTAGATAGCATTGATGGCTACACCAATGAGGTTTGTTCTGATCATTGCAATGTCGTTAACAATAGATGAAAGTTTGTAACCGAGGATTGAGCTGAAAAAATAATCTTGGTTAAATACAAATTCATAAGAAATAGAAGATTGCATATTAAATAATTGAAATTTTTAATATAGTGTGCGGAATTGTACGGTTATGTTCTAAATATTATTGGTCATCCAGAACCTAAGCTTTCGGAACGCTTCTGAACCCTTCCACAGATATTTAAATGATAATGACAATTTTGTCCTGAAAAGCTTTCGGACTTGATTTCAGATCCGAAATCAAAAGGATTGATCTCATAATACTTTAACGTTAGGGAAAAAGGTCTTAAGTCCGAATCTTCAGTTTTTTGTTAAATTAAATTGAATAATATTTAATTATTTGCAAATCGGAATAAAATATGTTTCAAGGAAAACATATGACATACATATGTATAAACATATTAACTCATTTTTCCAAATCCATTAGTATTTACCGTTTTTTCGATAACTTAAAAGTCTTTGGTATTATTTGTAAAAGTTTTGTTTTTCATTAAGACTTAAGTCAAAAAATAAAACACTGTTATTCAGTTTAAAAATAGGAATTGGTTTAATTCATTATCAACACCTTTTATGAAATGCAAGAGGATGTGAGTGAAGGGGTCGATAAAGATGTAGGGCAAGGTCAGGAAAAGGAGTAAGTAAGGAAACGGGAAAGCAAGAGGTCAGAGAATAGGAATGCTTGTTATTAGCTCGCCGATTAGATCGCTGGGATCTTGCCCCGAAACTCAACTTCACTTGCAAATAAAATACGCGGCCAATGTTAAAGTCGATGACCATGTTCTGGGTACATCATCTTCACCGAAGTAGTTTTGCTAACCTACCCGCCAAAAGTACGAAGCTATAATTTTAAATATTGAAAATCCATTTGTATATTATACCTTTCAAATATTCTTTTTTAAACTATACCAACCAATTTTCTGGTGTAAGATTGACGAAAGTATTCGGGACATCTTCGAAAATGTATGTATGTATATAATATGTTACATATACATATGTACCACTATATGCCTGATTTCTTGGCTTTTTATATTTTTGAACCTGTAGGCCTATTCCAGAAAGCGCGGCGGATCGTATTGAAAGCGATACATCAAATTCGACCACCTTCGCTTTGGGTTATTCCCAAAAGCGAAGATGGTCGAAAATTAATCTTCTAGTTTATCAATTTAAATGTCAATATTTCCAAGAGATTTCCATTGGCAGCGTTCAGATTTGTATCCAAAGCGATCTGGATAGCTTTGTGTTGTTGTAATCCCGTGTAAAAGCACATCTGATGATAAAACAGCTGTTGCCAAAAAAGAAATCTCAAGCTATCCTAAAAATTCTGGTATACTCATCTATCCAATGCGAATTGTCATGAACAGCTGACTACAAGACTGATTTCAGCAGCAAATTTAGCCTATCCGGTTTTGGTCGTTCAGAAACATACATGGATACTCGAGTACCTTAGATAGGCTATCCTAGTGAATCCTGAACGTGGCCATTAGTTCTTCCAATTTAAAGATGTTTCCGAAAACATGACAGTTGTTTCCCATACAAAATAATTTCTTTGCAATCATAATTTTTTCATTTTGTTTGTTTAATTTAAATAAATAAACTTTCGATGGATTCTGGCTATAAGTATCTTAAATGCTGAACTTGAAAATTAACAATTTAAAAATACAAAGCAAATTGCTTAGAAGGGAATCTTCGCCGCTTGACATTCCTCACAGGGAGTAAGTATTGCATTTTATTCATCATAATTTAAATGTTTTTAATTAACTTTGTTCAAATAGGTTTGTTAAAATATTTCGACTATCTAAGGAAATATTCATATGTTTTTGAAGAGCTGTACCGACTTTTCTTGTACAATTTTTTTTGTGGAACTTGTTGCTCCGATAGGTTTTTTTTTATGTTGTGGTGGGAGTTCGAAATTGTAGCTTGGAGGTATGCTTTTAATTAATAAAAGAAAAAAATGTCCACACACAAAAATTAATTCAATTAAATAACTCGATAATAATTAATTAAAAATCTTTATTATGTTTACAAAACATAAATACGACTTTTTTTAAGTTATTATTTACATTTTGTTTCAATCTGCCAACAATCCGACACCTTCGCACCTATCGCTTTCAAAACGTATGGAAAGAATGAAATTTTGTGGGAAACATCTTTCCACATAAGGTCGAATAGAAAGCGAATCGCTTTTGAGAATAGGAAAAAACAAATCCGCCATCAAAAGCGATCAGCCACGCTTGCTGGAATAGGCCTACTGGTTTGTGATGTTGGAGCCTGAACGTTTCGATCTCGAAAGTGAAACAGTAATCGGAAAGAATTTCAACTCAGAACGAAAAAATAAAAAAAAAAAGATGTATACATAAGATATGTTTTTTTCTGATTTGATTGTGATTTTAAATGTTTCAAAATCACCGGTCACAAGGACTTAAATGAACTTTGACTTAAGGACTTTTATGCCTAACGTCAAAGAATTTAGGTATTTGTTTTGTAATTTTATCATATTCAATATAAAAATTAAATTTTCTAGAATAAAGACAATAAAAAGGACACATATATACAGGGTGTCCCGTAATGAGTGGATAATACTGCAGCTGGTGATAGCAGGCCTTATGACTGCTCAGAAAAAAAATATAAAAAAAATATTTTTCTTGTGGTCTCCATGGTATAATTTATTTTCGAAAAATGTTAAAAAATACATAATTTTTATTGCATTTAAAAATAACCGTTATTAAATAAAGGCACTAACATTTAACACTAGTTGCTGGATTTGTTTTTAATAATTTTTTTAATTAATTTTTTAATAAAAAAATGACTAAATGTTTATTTTGATGTTGATGTTGATTAAATGCCAATTTTATTGGTCATGGTTGTAGACACAAACATGTGTTATACCATTTTGGAAAGTACATTAAACAGGCCAATTTTTATCAAATTTGCCACTTATGTTCTCATACATTTTTTTCCCTTTATTAATTTTCAAACTTTGGTGAAAAAAAATATTGAATTATTTTTGAATAAAAAAATAATTTTAAAAAATTATAACACAAAAAATGCATCAGCTGGTGTTAAAACTACTACCCATCATTTAGAACGGTTATTCAAGAATATTATAAAAATACAAAAATAACAAGAATCCTTTATGGGTGGCCGTTGTAATTAGGTATTTTAGGAGACCCTGAATTTTTTAACATTTTTCGAAAATAAATTATACCATGGAGACCACAAGAAAAATATTTTTTTTATATTTTTTTTCTGAGCAGTCATAAGGCCTGCTATCACCAGCTGCAGTATTATCCACTCATTACGGGACACCCTGTATAAGTAATGAATGATTTAAAAGAATGTGTCAAATGAAGCGCTGTCATTAAATTAATCAGTGAGTATGTTAGTTGAGGACTAAAACCTTTTGTCCGGTCCAAGAATATGAAGACACAACATTTTGTTTGGCACTACAAGCAAGTCTATGGTCCGTTGAGTTGTATCCGCGACACAGAATGTCATAGGTCTATGGTCCGTTGAGTTGTATCCGCAACACAGAATGTCATATGTACGTAATAGTTTTTGCTAGAGCGCTCTGTAGAATTTATAATTTGTCCCTGCTTCTTTTGCGTAGACATTAAAAAATTTCCACTTCTGCAGCCATTTTGCAAATCAGCATCACCTTTGTCCTGAAGAGCCTTGTAACCTGTGCCTTGCAGTTACTTTTTATGAAATTAGATAATTTGGCTTTGTTCTGCTCGTGTCACGGATGCAACTCAACTTTAAAATTAGTGGGATAGGTCACAGGCCAAATTATGCATTTCGTATATGTACTAAAAAACATTATACAAATACAAATTTGTATTCCAGACTTGAGGTGCTTTAAAATGTGTACGATCAAGGACAGAAGAGGGTAGCTATTGCTCAGCTGTTTGCTAGAACTAGAAATTATCCTGACTTTGAAAACCCTTATGTTTATTGAAAGTCAACGTACTCTATTATTTAAAAAGATTTTCATTCCTCTGTATCAACCACAATATAATTAAGTTATTATAGAGGTTCGATAATTTATTTGTATGTCTTTTCAACGATGACAATGAGTTTTTTTCAAGATCACGATTAAAATAATAAGTACATAGGTATACCTGACAAGATTTTATCAATATTTTAATCATTTTGACTGAGGCTATCATTATTTATTTCTTACATTCAAAATTCTAGTTTAAGGAAAGCAAATTTTTCTATAGAAACATAATTTTACTATTTAAAATAATACCTATACATTGGTACATAAAATTGTACATACATAATTGAAATCTCACTTGTGATGTATTCCAAAATAAAGAGATAACAATTTAGCATGGCTGATTCTGATTGGATGTAAGTAGTCATTAGAGTATTTTGTACTAAACTATCCTAAATATGCAACTTGTTTATATATATGTACATAGTTAAAAATACATGCTCGGGCGTACTTCTTATATACATACCTACAACCAGAACCAGTATGCAAAATGGAAATTAAATCAATTTAAATTGATTTCATGATTCTATTCAAATGATGGCCTTCAGAAAAAATAATAAATAGATTAGATTTTTCTTATCAAGTAGGCAAGGCACCTAACACAGATTTGTTACCTAACATTTAGTGACAAAATAGAAGTAATTTTTTGTTGGTTTGCGTTCTTACATGACCATACCCCCCAAAAAGGGAGCTGCTGAGAATCCATCAGCGAAGCCTCTTTTTCTGATATCGTTAAGAAGAAATGCTCCGGAGAAAGCTTGTAAGCAAGTAACTATACCAGCAACTGCACCAATAGTCTCACTGTATGGATTAAGCAAGTCACCGAGTGCATTTAACATTTTATTGATTTGTTTATTGCGAATATTTCTGAACTGAAACTGAAGCGATTTAATTTATCTTCTGTGCAAGCTCCAAGCTGCGACTAGGCATTGGGCAAAAGACGACTACTTTTGAAGTGTAACTTGACAACAACTAGCAACAAGTGTTTGTTTGAAATGACGAAAGGAGCTGTCCCTGTCCACAGTACACATATTGGGGTAAAGTATGTATTTTGGTCCCTGTCAGGTTACTATCTGTTCCAGGCTTGCCACACCATTCGATTTATCTCAAAACCTACGATAATAGGCGTGTTTTTTTGCAAGTCCATATGGATTTGTCGAAAAAAACGACATCGGGACTTAGGAACTTTTTACTTACAGTACATAAGTCCCGATAATTATCTGGACTTAGCTAAGTCTATATGGATTAAAGTTGTTGTTGTATTTACGTGTAAAACTATTAGTCCCGATGTCGTTTTTTTTCGACAAATCCATAATGAACTTGCAAAAAACACACGGCTAATAATTTGAAATTTGCTGTGTTAAAATTAATTTGCGTTATCTTGAAATGTTTGCGAGTAATAAATTTGACAATAATTCCTTCAAAAAAGAAATCGAATTTTTTTTAAACAGAATCGAATGTTTTCTAAACAAAATCGATTCTTTTCTGTCAAAACAAATCTTGCGTTTTTAGCAAGATTTCACATTGATTTGCACACACACTATGAAGACTTGACATTTCTTATACGTCAAATTGAAAGTCGCGGAATTTTTGGAAGACGAGTTGTTTATTTTTTGGTTGCAACGAATTTTACATAATTTAACAAAATATTCAACAATATATTCAGTCAATACAGCTATAAAAATAATTTATTGTGCGTTGTTCATTATCAACACAAATTTGACAAAAAAAAAATAGCTTTCGCGAGTGAAAGACGTGTTAAAAAGTTCAAACAAATAAAATGCACCAACAAATTGGCAACGTATAAGCTGGCTAATATCTTTTATTTATTAATTTAATTCTATTGGTAAAACATTTTTCTCACAACAAAAACAAACAACTTTTAAAAGTTTTGTGAATAATTTGTTGACGTTTTGCGTCAATTGCAGCTATAAAGTAACACAATCACACCAAAAAAAATCGATTCTTTTATGAAATACGAATTCCTTTCAATTGACAGAAAAAATTCGATTCTGTTTAGAAAAAATTCTATTTCTTTTTTGAAAGGAATTCGCCATAAGTTTTAAAAAATCCTGCCTTTCCTGGCCATCTCTTTCTCACCATGAAGTCGGAGTGAGATAAAGTACAGAGACGTCAAAAAAAGTCGGAGAACACAGTCTAATACTACGTTTTCATTAGAGCCGAAATGAGGTAATTTTGCAAATTACAGAAAAAGTATTTTCATCTCAAATTTGCTAATTAAGTTTGACACCTCATTTCATTTTGACTTTGATCTGGCTTGTTTTTGTTGTTTTCAATGAATTCCACATTGAATGGATTCCACGTGGCTGTGTTCATAAAGTGTTCACGTGATTTCCTACCGAATTTCGTGCAAATTTGGTTGAAATTACCTCATTTCGAAATGTGAATTTGTATGGGAAATGAGGTAATTTGGAATCGAATTTGGAAATTTTCAACGGAATTACCTCATTTGCTCTAACATGCCGCCTCCACTGGGCATCAACGATGTCCAACATCACAACCACAATCCAATCCACAATCTGACTTGTATGGATTATGTCACTATATGACATGGATTTTTCTGCCTCCATTGGATTTTTTAAAGACATGTTCATAATCCGAGCATCGTTCATGCCCAGTGGAGGCGGCATGTAATGAAAAAGTAGTATAATGTGAACACCGTCCTTGTGTTGGATTATGCCCGCTTTCTGTTTGAAATCACAGAACGTGGCGGTCAACTAGAGTTCTGCCCGGTCCGACAGACCGCGCTCCGTTTGGGCGAACCTTAATGGAGTATCTTTGCTCTTGAAATTGAAAACGTCAAACAAAATCTCGTAAAACGAGATTAGTTTATCAAATTTTGTTATCTGCAAATAATGGCGAATTCCTTTCAAAAAAGAAATCGAATTTTTTCTAAACAGAATCGAATTTTTTCTGTCAATTGAAAGGAATTCGTATTTCGTAAAAGAATCGATTTTTTTTGGTGCGATTGTGTTTGTGACTTTATAGCTGCAATTGACGCAAAACGTCAAGAAATTATTCACAAACCTATTAAGGTTGTTTGTTTTTGTTGTGAGAAAAATGTTTTACCAATAGAGTTAAATTAATAAATAAAAGATATTAGCCAGCTTATACGGTGCATTTTATTTGTTTGAACTTCTATTTGCACATATATTTTTAAAGAAAATTATTATTGAAAAGTTTTCATCACTTGCACTCAAAGTTTTTAACACGTCTTTCACTCGCGAAAGCTATTTTTTTTGTCAAATTTGTGTTTGATAACGAACAACGCACAATAAATTATTTTTATAGCTGTATTGACTGAATATATTGTTGAATATTTTATTAAATTATGTAGAATTCGTTCCAACCAAAAAATAAAAAACTCGTCTTCCAAAAATTCCGCGACTTTCAATTTATGACGTATTAGAAATGTCAAGTCTTCATAGTGTGCGTGCAAATCAGTGTGAAATCTTGCTAAAATCGCAAGATTTGTTTTGACAGAAAAGAATCGATTTTGTTTAGAAAAAATTCGATTCTGTTTAGAAAAAATTCGAATTTTTTGTTGAAAGGAATTCGCCATTAAATATCCCAAGATGAAGATATTTTGTAAAATGTAAACTACCAAACGGTGAAGTCTGTCTGTACTGTAGTATGTTGAATGTGGACTCAGAAAAATATAACAGAACAAAATATACAAATGATTAAAAATTGAAAAATCAAAAACCACTGATCTCTATATAACAAATCAGTGGCCAAAATATGTAAACAATACCTACCTACCCACAGGGTTCGTGAAATAAACAAATAAAGCAGATGGAACAGGTGGAACACGTAATTGTGTTGTACCTACTGATCATACATAATATAATTATCATAACCTATGTCCCATATAGCAGCACTTATCCCCAAACCACAACTCGTGGTCGTGAGCATGACTAAACATCTAAATTGTAGTTCCTTGCCTGGAACTGATAGGCAGATAATTTCTTTTGTTATTTATCAGCTTGGAGTTAGATAGCTATTGTTTATACTGCCTGATAAAAGATACTATTCATGACAACGGATTGTTCGATAAAACTTAGTTTGCTGTTTCATCGATTGAAAATAAGAAATAATAAATCAGTTCTAAATATTCGCTCGAGCCGCACGGTTTTCTAAACAGAGTCAATCAAATCAAACGATGCTAGACGCACTTGGGGACTTACTTAATCCTTATAGCAATGCTATTGGAGCTGCAGCTGGATTAGTAGCCAATCTGCAAGCAGTCTCTGGAGCTGTTTTCTTAAATGGCGTTCGCAAAAGAGGATCCGCTGATGGATTTGACGATACTCCTTTTGTAGCTGGTATTGTGATGTAAGTACATACATACGATTTTATATTCTCGACATACAATGACAAAACATATTTCTTACCTTGTTATTCATATTGGGTTGTTTTGTATGATTGATGATTTAATCTTTCAATACCTACTAGTTTTCATATCTCTATTTTGCGTAAAGCTTTTTTTGGTCATTCACCATGACTTGGTAGATTTATTGAAAAAAATAATACAAACGAATTATTTTTAATCATTATTACAAATAAGTAGGTACCTTTACTGACTATGTAGAAAATAAATCAATTTGCTGATTTTTTTCTTTTTAAAAAGCTTGAGTGGATGATCGCATGTTTATTTATGTATGTATGTATGTATGTTGTATGGTGTATTACCTTTTCTCAACTGCGTATACCTATGTTATCTGTTTTACCAACCATTTGAATTATCCTTATGTTCACTTTAAATAGGGTTTCATTCTAGTTAGTATTTACAACAACATTATTAGTAAGTAGGTATAAATAAATAAAAGTAGTAATAAATAGTTATTTTTCCTTAATTTAATAAAAAATTTTGGTTATCTATTCTTCAGAAAATGTAATGCATGACTGGATTCCACATACTCGTACTTGTGTTTACAATTAAATCACTGTAGAATTTTAACGATTTAATGAATACTCAAATATATGTATGTACATAATTAAATCAGACAAAAGCACGAAATTCGTTCTTTTGATCTATATAAGAACTTCTGTATAATAAATAATGTCATAATTCTGTTTTCAAAATTTTGTTTAAAAATGATGTAAATATTTTGTAAAAGAAAAATCGTTTTCATGATGTAAACATTTGTACTGGCACTTTTTTTCATTTTTAGCTTACTACCTATTCAGCCCTATTCTGCTAAACGATTCGATCGAATCTTTCGATTCACGTGAATGTTTTATTCAATTTTCTTCAAATCATTTATTTAAAACTTATGTCTTTTGAATGCAAATCTTAACCAGTTCTTTATTTTTGAAATTCTAAAGAGAATTTCATTGCATTCATTTTATTTTTATCGCAATTAATAGGCATTATGGAACAATCATTTCCTTCCCGCTGATAGCAGAATGCCAATGTTCACGCGAACGTTTAGCAGAATAGGGCTGATTAACAAGATTATGAAATAGGAACGAAATTTTCATGTTGAGAAAAAGTTGCGCATTTTCATCAGTCTTTGAATGAAATCAGAAATAATATGTAATATTAAAATTAAATTTCCTTCGAAAAGCTTAGTTATCTAAAAGATATTCAGCCCTATCACGAATTCCATCGTTATCGGGATGTTTCCGAATCCCTAAAAAAAACTATCACAGAATCCATTCGCAATGGCAATTTGTATGAAAGTTTCCGATACGATACGGGTTCTGTGATTTTTTTTTCGGGATTCGTAACAAGTTTCCGATTACGATGGAATTCATGATACCTAGGGCTGATTAATCTTAAAAATTACGTTCTTTTTATAGTTGTAATAAATAATATAAAAGATCCACAAAGAGCCAGCCCATGAATGAATGTCTCTGCATGAATTATGTTTCAATGAGTGATCCATCAAAAATATAATTGCAACAACGCGTTTAAACACACATTTCCCACGTCCAACATACAAATTGATAACGTGCGATCGGATAATCGATGCATTTGTTGATCGTAGTCTCAATCACAATACCATTTTGTCAATTTTTGATGTGTAAACATCTATGCTGGCGGTAGAGTGAAAAAAAAAACGTGAACGTTCGTGTGCAACGTTACGTCGTGCAACGTTACGGTGTGCATACTAGGATGGGCGCGTTCAGAGAAAAAAAATCTTAAGATCCCCTTCAAGCAAAAACAAGTCCGTTTTGGATCCGCGCACGTATTTACACATATTAACCGTGAGTCCCGGCACTCACACAATTTTTCAATCGTTGATCGCTTGTATCTGTACCTAGAAGCGACTCTTCAACCAAAATAAATATCATGTTTCGGATTTTGTTTCGATCTGAGGTCACGTCTTCAAAATTGTTGGTCTTCGTCTTCTAGAGAGTTATGGTATCTGGCTGACAGCGGAATTCGATTCATTATCGCCTTTATACAGTTATCAGAATTGACTGCGACTCTACTACGATGTTTCATTGATCGATCTTGCAGGCTTTGGTTCGGGGCTTATAACCTTAAGAGGTTCTGTATACCTTTTCGTAAAACTGCCGATATGATATTCCTCTATTTCCGCGATGACACGCTTCACATAAACCTTCTTTTTTTCCTGCAGATAAACCGATATTCCTTTATCTTCTTTTAAATTGGGGTTACAAAGAATTCTGAGAGCTGTAGGTGAACCATTGAATGTTCAACTGTTTAGATTAAGTTGTTCCGTTCTTGCGTTTATCGCTAAAATAAATAATTTAAAGACCATACTTTAATTCCAGGTATATAAATCCGTTCTGTCTCCGACTTTATTTCTCATTTTCATTAACGATCTCTTGTCTGAAACAGCTAATCCACTAAATTGTTTTGCTGATGACAGCACACTCACCTTTTCATATTTGTTTGCAAACTCACACTCATTTTCTTTGAGTGTTGAATTGCAACGAGAGAGTATGAAAAACTCGCTAAATTCCGACTTAAGTAGCATTGTTACATGGGGTATCAAAAATCGTGTAGAATTCAATGCATCTAAGACCCAAATCTGTTTTCTGTCGTTAAAGCAAAATATTCCTCCCCTACCATTATTCATGAATGGTACATTAATCGAGGAAACCGAAAAACTTTCGATTTTTGGCATGTCCATAACCAATCACCTTCTGAGGAACGACCACATACTAGTTACTGCTAAAAATGCATCGAAATTTTTAGGTTCCCTCAGGCGATGTAAACATTTCTTCTCCCCCTCCGTCGGAAGCTAGAGTACAACTCTCATATCTGGTCTGGAGCAACTAAAACGACATTAGCTTTTTTAAAAAGATAGAGTCCAAAACAGAGCATTAAAGCTGATAGGTGATAGGGCAATCTCGGAATCATTCGTTTCCTTAGAACATCGTAGGAATGTCTCTTGCCTTTCATTGGTTTACCCTATTTTTTCAGTCAGTGCTCTAGTGAAATTGCCATATACATGCCTCCCTTGAAACAGTTTACCCGTAATACCCGCAACGCCAGGAATGCCCATCGTTATACCCTTGAGCCAAACTTCGGACGCACCGTGAAGTACAGGGATTCTTTTTTTAGTCGAACTACACGAATGTGGAATTCCTTACCCAACTCTATTTTTCCTCCCCATTTCGATATCCAAACATTTAAGGCAAATGTACATCGTTATCTCCTACTTAATCCTTTTTCTGTTTCCTAAACACTCGCACTGTGTTAAAAGCTATCATATAAATGGTAGTCATAACCCCTTGAGTGCGCGTAAATTATAAAAAAAAAATTATAAAAGATGAAGATATTTTTTGCAGATTTTCATTTCGCTGGAAGTAATGAGCTTTTATTTGGAATATCGATCGAAATTTTTGTTTGATAATTATTTTTGATTTTCTTTCCATATTATGTTTTATGTGGTGGTAGTTATTTCAGAACAATTAAATTCTAAAACGATATCTAGCAAGATCTGTACTAGCAAAGGGATGTGATCTGAACAAGCAATTGTTTCAAGTTTCAACTTTAGAAGTAGATATTATACTCAACCATTCGTAACATAAGTCGATTACTGATTTTCGCGATCCTCCTATAAAAGTATATTACCAATTCCTGTCATATTTGCTGCATCCTTCAGTTTGTAATTATGTATTATCTTTCGAAGTTCGAGTTTCGAGGATTTCCGAGTTTATTGGCTTTGGATAAATATTTAATTACTGTTATTTCAGTGTTGACGTCTTCATTTTTTTTGTTTTTTTTTAATCAGTTGACAGAATGTGATTACATTTCTAAAGATGATTTTCAAATTTAGAAGCCTGCCAATTGCCAATCTAAAGCGGGATATACATTGTTCAAATGCTTGTCATGCATAGAGAGTGTATTAGTTAAAATGAAACACGTATACATTCTGTGTATGCTTGAAGCAAAATCAAAATGTTTTGATTTTTGTTCAATCAGATAGCCAGGATTGAAATAATGTATATTTGAGAATGATTGTTTGATCATGCATAGGCACATTTTCGCATAGAAATTTAAGTAAAAATAAATGATTGAAGACTCATGCATGAAGTGTGTATATGCAACGTCAAAAAAAAG
The DNA here is from genome assembly GCA_932273885.2 of Leucozona laternaria. NCBI lineage: Eukaryota > Metazoa > Arthropoda > Insecta > Diptera > Syrphidae > Leucozona > Leucozona laternaria. The sequence continues at coordinate 27,048,963 of OW026366.1, read as the reverse complement.
TATTAATACACTCTCACATGCATGACAAGCATTTGAACAATGTATATCCCGCTTAATACAAATTCTCTCACATGGAATTCGTTTTGTATTTATGTTTACACCTAAAGCCCGAACCACACTACTCTCGTGCGGTGTGTTGTGGAGTCATGTGTCGCTATCGCTCTAATGTATTTCATATGTGTAGAGCCATATTTGTATCGTGTGATGTCTTGTGTCGAAATCTAGAAATACATTGGAATGACAGCGACACACTACTCCCCAACACACCACACGAGAGTAGTGTGGTTAAGTGTAATTAATACTTTAATAGATGTATAAGAGCCGTTTGCTGATACGAAACTTTAATACATAATTATTCCTATTTTCGTTGCTTAAATTCAACTGAAACGCTTACATGCTACTTTTTTCTTCGCGTAATATGTCACCAAAGTCATTATGTTGAATCAAATAACCCGAATATGAACGAATTACTAAAACCTTTATTTCTTTTATCGTACGCTTCATGTGAAATGTTCCATTTATAAAACAGCAAAACCATTTTAATTAAACTTTTTTTTTTTTATTTTTACAGCTCGACCCTTGTTCTCAAACTTTCCCTTATCCTTCAGGACAGTGCAATGATCAGGACTAACATCATTGGATTTACCATTAACGTTGCATATCTGTTGTTTTTCTACTCTTACACCTCCAAAGAATTGCGACCAAAAATTTTGAAAAAATTGGGAATTGGTGCTGCTTTTGCCATATCTTGTATCACTTATGCAACATTCGAAGATCCTGCAAAAATTGAAGCTCGTTTTGGTTTCCTGTTAACAGCTATGTTTGTTCTTTTAATTGGATCTCCTTTGCTTAAGATAGGTGATATCATCAGGAAAAAGAGTGCTGAGAACCTGCCTTTCCCTATGATTGTTTCTGGAACGTTGATGGGAGTTTTGTGGCTCCTCTATGCTATTTCTATAAAGAATAGAACTATTATTGTAAGTTTCCATCATAATTTTATTTTTAAAATAACTAATTTTATTTTATTTTATTTTTAGTACCAAAACGGATTTATGGTGCTTTTAAGTTTACCTCAGTTGATTCTTTGCCTCATTTACCCAGGGACCACTAGCAAAGTAAAGACTTCAGATAAAGAGGCTAAGAAGGATTAAAAGCTTATAAATATAATTTTTGTAAAAGTGTAGTCAATTTATTTGTATTAAAAAGTCATGGTCGAAATTAATATTAATGCTAAGTATTAAAGTATTCTATGTCGGCATATTTTAAAATATTCATTGAGGAATAAAAAAATGTTGTGTTTAACAATCTCAAAATATATTTTGTTACCAATCAACAACCCTATTTACGTGTTAGGTTTTAAATGATTTTGAACTTCACACATACATATTTTCAGATTATTCATTTAACGCTAAGATGTTCAATTAATTTTATTTATGGTGAGAAAATTCTTAAAAACATGGCCAGAATAATTTCGTATTTTGTTTAGTGTATTATTGAATTAGCAGATAGTTTTAACTTTTAAGTAAACAATATTTGCCTGTACGGTTACATGTCGTTTTTTTGCAAAAAAAATATTATCTTACTAGCTGGGGGGTTATTCCCAAATGCGCGGTGGATCGCTTTAAAAGCGATACCTTACTTTCGACCGTGTTCGCTTTTGGTTATTTTCAAATGCGAATGCGAACGAGGACGAAAATGAACATTCCATTATTTTTTAATATAACTTCCCATTCCAAAAATTTGACAGCTGTTTTCCGTCACGATTTGTATTTCTGTTTTGCGTTAACTTGATTTTCTAAATCTGAAATTTAAAGCATACAAATTTTGAAATTTTGAAATTTAATCAATGCATGGGTTTAATAAGTATATGTACATTTATGCTGAAAGCGAAGAAAGCAGCGAGAATGTGTGTATTATGTAATTTAAACGCTCATAGAAGATTGTTGAGTAGTGGGTCTTCCCCGTTTGAGATTGCACATACAGTGTAAGATATATTTGGCTCCTTTTAAGACACACACAAAAAATAATAAATTCAATCAATTGTTGCTTTTTTTTAAATAAATATTTACATTTCGATTAGATCCGCCAGCAATCCGTCACCTATCAACCTTTTGCTTTCAAAAACAAAGTAAAATGACATTGGAAGGTGCTTTTGCTTTTCATATTGGTTGAATGGAAAGCGATTCGTTTTTGGGAATATGAAAATGCAAATCCGCCATCAAAAGCGATCCGCTGCGCATTTGGGAATAACCCCTTGTTAACCGCCCGCTTCTAAAATTGATTCATATAAAAAATCGAATTCATTTTGTATGGGTTTGGTACGATCGTCCACACTTTAAAATCTCGCTAACCGAGTTCGCGTAAAATTTTACACTCATCTTTTATCGATAAAAATCGATGCACTTTTTGTTTACACAAACTGATCATAACAAAAAGCAAAACAATGTAAAATGTACCTGGACGGTAGCTGCCTTCAAAACCTTAAAACATTTCTAGACAAATAACAGTTAACAGTCGCCAATAACGCACGGAAAACTTACAGAAGAGAAACGAGAAATATAAACACTTACAAAAGAAATTCACATTTTAGAGTCGATGTTAAAATAATAGAGATGATAATGTAAAGTTTTTTGGCGGTTCACATTTTAGAGAAATTCACATTCAGCCCTATCACGAATTATCATAGAATCATAGTGTAAAATCTCATACAATTTTCCATTAATCACAGATTCGGTATACATAATCAGCCCTATCATGAATTCCATCGTAATCGGAAACTTGTTACGAATCCCGAAAAAAGTATCACAGAATCCAGCCATTTCGAACGGATTCTCTGATAGTTTTTTTTCGGGATTCGTAAGCATTCCGATTACCATGGAATTCGTGATAGGGCTGAATGTAGTAAACCTGCTAGTATACCTTATTATATCTGCAGTCGGTTTCTATGGTAATGTGAAAATATTTAAATAAATAGTAAATTTGAAAAATTATTATGTAGTATGTATTCAAGACGTTGGTATAATTAATTGTGTCTGCTCGAAATGGAATTGTGATAATTGAATATGTGGCAAATATTCGCTTTTAGGCAAATCATTTTAAGTTTACCTTAATGATTGCTGGACATGAGCTGAATACTTGGTTATTATATAACTTTTAAGAATCTAGAAAATGAATTGTGTGGGGAGGTAGAGGTACTGATTTGATGCGAGGCGCCCTTTTCATATGCAAATCTTGCACATTTGAGCGGGACGGCCCTGCTGAGAATAATATTTACTTAACTATATACCATTATCTACTCTTGACTTTGAATGTTTGCGTTTATTTTTATTTGGAACTATAGATTGATAATGTTATCCACATGTTATCAATTAATTGTCCATAACTGAATATTAATGTTTTCTTTATAGAACCAAATGGAAATGTAAATCAGTTTCAAAAGTTCGGTTGAAGGATTTGGCTTAAAACGGAAAATAATGTTGGACGAACTCGGGGACTTTCTAAATCCTTATAGAGGTGGCATTGGAGCTATAGCTGAAGCAGCTACGACTTTGCGAACAGTTTCTAAAGTAGTATTTTTAAACAATATCCGTAAAAGAGGAACTGCAGATGGGTTTTCAGCATTTACCTTTTTGGGTGGAATTGTAATGTAAGTGTTGATACATTTAAAAATATGTATTAGGTACTTTGTCGCTTTATGCTATGGTCTCACTGAAGTTTTATTTGAGTTTAAATTAAATAAATAAAAAGTTAAAAAAAAATAATTTAATAAAAAATTCAATAAATAATAATCAAATAAATAATTGAGTTGTTTATGTATCAGCTGACCTCAGCTGAGATACAAGGAATCTTGCGTTCAAGAACCTAACCGAGACGGTGTCAACCTATCCAAAAATTTTCAGCTACCTCGAGTTGTTTTGTTGCATCAGTTTTTTTTCACAAGGGCGTCATGTTGGCTTGCAAATCAGCCGATTGATTAGTGTGTTTAGGAAGACGGATAAGATTGGTAAAGTATGTGTTTTTTATGATTCTTTCTCCTTGTCACACTCGTTACGTTTGTTATTACGTTTCTGAATAGAATAGAATAGAATAGATTTTCTTATGGACTATTACAGAGTTTGTCTTATTCTAACTAAAGCTATATGTTTGTACAAAAGTGGCTGTAACGTATGGCCCTCTTTTTTCGAATTGTTTTTTTGATAAGCCTCGTGGCAGAAAATTGTTATATAGGGATATATAGTGAGACTACTTTTGCTCATAAATATCATTAAGTCGCTTGAGACGGAGGGTCTCATCTATATATTTAAAATAAAACTATTCTAACTTACAGACTAATTAAAATACTAAAAATACGCCAAGGAGTATATGTTTATATGTGTGCATACAGTTTTCATGTTGTAGAGCGAATACGCTCTATGTTTTCACATTATTTCACAAAAAGAAGAGAAATTCTTTTAGAGCGAGAAGGCTCTTTACTTTACAGTTACGTTTGTTTACAGTACGATTTCTGTTAAGAAAGACATTTTCGATTACTTATTTTACATAAATTCACATATTTAGGTTGCATTAATGAAATGAATTTAATGACGATGATAGGCAGTGAACATAGAATTGATTATATAAAATATTTTAGGTAGTATACATTAATAAAATGGGTATACATAAATGTTGATGGCAATAGAGAAAAGAACAGTTGTTAACACTTTGTCGAGATATGTATAATTTTTACTAAAATAAAAAATAACAGTTGCACTGGGAATAAAAAAACACTAGGAATTGACCGAAATGGCCGAAATGGTATTAGTTCTGGCAGAGATGCCTGGAACTGGACTGTTGCTGGAGATACATTCTCCTGTTACCCAGAAAGGAGCCCCCTACCACAAGGGTCCCAACCAGGAAGTGTAAAATTAATTGTTATAAAACAATTTATCAGTTTTGTTTAAAAAAAATAAACTGTATAAGCGCGGGTGTGCATGGCACAACCGTCCACGTTGCCGGCCCAAATCAAAACCCGTTATTACGTTTCACATGAAAATTCATTGACACGAAATGAAATTCCAAATAAAACAATGTCAACAAATGGGTTTTGGAGGGTGAAATGTAGAAAGAATTGGCATCTTTATATGGAGTGTTATTGATTCAGAAAGCTTTGTGGATGCCCGCCTTCGTTTGGTAGTCAAAAATGCTATCGCTACCTATCCAAAAATGTTCAGATAGCTTTGATTGGTTGTTCCATCAGCTCCTTTTTAACAAGGGTTAACAAAAACACAAACCTATCCGGATAGCTTTGGATAGTTAGCCGAACGTGGTCATGTGTGTATTTTTACTTGCGATATATACTAAGTACCCATATACATATGTGCTATAGAGCAAGTTTAGGATCAAAGATTGTCGTAAACAAATCGATCATGGGATTTTAATCGAACCCGAAATAACGATGAAAGAGAAAACGAAAAACGTGGGTCCGCTAATTCCGTTTCTCGTCTGTACATCGACCTACTACTTAGGTATGTATACCTACAGCCTAAACGACTGAATCGATTTTCTTAAAATTTTGAACTTAAGGGTTTTAAGTGATTCCCTAGAAGAGGCAAATTGTAATTTTTCTATTAGCTCTAAATACACAGTAGGTATCTGCGACAAAACGCGGTTATGACAAAAAAACATATTTCGGAAACGGTTTTAACGATTATCAGTGGGCTTGAGCCCCCAATAAAAATTACATACTATGCTAAGGGCTAGTTTCACAGTCAGAAAAGTGACACTTAAGTGGGGAATGTGAAAGATTAATTCCCAATATCACCGTTCACTGTTAACTGAATAAGTGGCACTTAAGTCTCCGATGTTGGTGACTTAAGTTCCACTTACGTTAGCTATGAAATTTAGCTTAAATTCCTAATACGGGAAACTTAAGTGCCACTTATTTCGGTAAGTGTCGACTGTGAAACTGGCCCTAAGATTTCCAATAAAATCGAAGAATAGTTTTTATTATTTTTTCGTTCAAATTTAATTTTTTACTTGCGATATATACATATGTAAGGTACGTACTATATGAACGGTGACCATATTTCTTTGAGCAAAACCTGGGACAAAAAGTGAAAATTTTTTAAATGTGAAAGATATAAGCCGTTTCATTAAGGAACAATACAATAACAAAAAAAAAACTTAAAACAACATTTTGAATTTCACTATTAAAATAATCCAGTCTTCTTTAAGAAAGCAAATACGCCTTTAAATAATATAAGTTAAATGTACATACATTATGTAAAGCTACAGAAAACATAACATTTCAAAATGCACACTAAGCCAAGTTCACAACGTTAATTTTTTTTTCTTTTCCTTTAATACTTCTTGGCAGAAAGAATTTCTTTTAAAATTTTGTGGTTTTCTTTTAAATAATTTTTAAGTTCTTGTCAGCTTAAATTGAAATTATATTTAACAATTAACATGGCTTTTAGAGTTTTTATTAATAATACAATATAATAATATAAATTAGAACCTGGCAATCACAAGCTGAACTCTACAATTTGTAAAAGGTTTACAAAAAAAATGCTTTTATCTGAGAAATACGTACAAATTTCTACCCATTTTTCAACTACTGTTTTCCGTCCATTATCTAATAATATAGAAAATAAAAAACAAAAACATCAGAAAATGTCCAAATTCGGTACAAATTATTAAATACGGGACACTTATACTTCCCGGGTTTCTTAAAAAAAACCGGGACAGGCTATAGAAATACGGGACAATCAATGGAAACCAGGGACAGAGGGTCACCGTAACTATGTGGCAAGTTATGGATTCGTACAAAAAATTAAAATCGAGATTTTGATAAAACTTGACATTACGAAGATAGAGAAGACGAAAAAAGTGGTTCACGCAAAAACGTCCGTCTGTCTGTCTGTTCGGCTACAGCCTAAACGGATGGGTCGATTTTCTTTAAACTTGGTACTTAGCGTTTTCTGTGTACCAAAGTTTTCAAAAACATATTTTTTGGACTTTTAAAAAAAGTTTGAATTTTTTTTTTTTAAACTCGTTTATTTTTATTTTCGACTATCTCATTATTTAATTAACCGATTAAAACTTCATTTTTTATAAGCAAATATTAATGAAATGTAACAAATACTGAATAATGAATAATATTGCAATTCAAAATATTATTATTGGTGTACCAATTTTTTTTTCAAAAATGTTCACAAAGTTTTATATATAAAAAATAAAATTTTGTAGAATTTAAACAAAAATTATTTTTGGAATAAAAAATCATGGCTCCTACCTTAAAATTTTAAAAACCCTTAAGGAAAGTCTTATTGTTCTCGAAAATGACTGAAACGATCTACCATTTAACAGGAATAAAATTACATTAAGACGTTAATAACGGGTGATTTTTTGGCTGGTTTGGTTTTGGCAACACTGGTTTTGACAGCTGACGTGTGTTTAGCACCTTGTGTCACTGTCAAACAGCTTCAGTTTGGTTTGCAATTTAACCATGGATCGTCTTACAAATGAACAACGCTTGCAAATTATTGAATTTTACTATCAAAATTCGTGCTCGGTTCGAAATGTTCATCGCGCGCTGCTTGTGTTCAGCGATGAGGCTCATTTTTGGTTGAATGGGTACGTAAATAAGCAAAATTGCCGCATTTGGAGTGAAGATCAGCCAGAAGCATTGCAACAGCTACCAATGCATCCCGAAAAAGCCACTGTTTGGTGCGGTTTATGGGCCGGCGGCATTATTGGGCCTATTTCTTCAAAGATGATGCGAATCGCAGCGTTACTGTCAATGGTGAACGCTACCGAGCGATGATAACAAACTTTTTTTTGCCCGAAATGGAAGTTCTTGACTTGCATGATATGTGGTTTCAACAAGACGGTGCCACATGCCACACAGCACGCGAAACAATGGCGCAATTGCGAGGCGAGTTTGGTGAACAGTTAATTTCACGTTTCGGGCCGGTCAATTGGCCGCCTAGATCGTGCGATTTGACACCATTAGATTATTTTTTGTGGGGGTATGTCAAGGCTAATGTCTATAGGGACAAGCCCGCTTCGATTGACGCACTGGAAGCCAACATCCATGCATTCATTCGTGAGATACCGGCCGATATGTGTGAAAGAGTATGCCAAAATTGGACTCAGCGGATGGGCTACCTGAGACGCAGCCGCGGTCAACATTTGCATGAAATTATCTTTAAACATTAAATTGCAAGGTTTAAACTATCGATTCAAATAAATATTTCATTCATTTTTTTGAATTTTTTGTGTTTTTTTTTAAAAAAAAGTTCTAAACCTCTTAAAAAATCACCCATTATAAGATAAAATCCCATAAGAACATTTTGTTTTATTCCCACTTTGTCAATATCAGCTTCACAGGCTAACGAATATTATTTTTTCATACAGAAGACTCAGTTTTTCAGTGCGAGATTAACTGTATATACATTTATTAACAGAGTTATCTAACTCTGTAGTGAGTTACTACTGAAAAACTGGGCCTAAGAAGTTTAAAAAATATTGAAAATAAAAATATTCAAAAAAACTATTTTTCCGATTTAAAAAAAAAATCAAAATAAATTTTTGAAAATTCAATATGTCTTAATGATATACATGTATGTAAAAATTCAAACCTTATTTTGTTTTATTGCAGTACAATCCTTAACCTGGAACTTTCTTATATCCTTGGTGACGCCGCATTGATGAGGACGAACCTTACTGCGGTTATAATTAATATTGCATCCATGTCAATCTTCTATATCTACACTTCCAAACAAAACCGACCAAAAATATTGAAACAATTTGCAAAAGCTGCTATTTTTACTTCAGTCTGTATCATTTATGCTTTCTTTGAGAATCCTGCGTATGTTAAAGCTCGCTTTGGTATATTACTAGCAGTTCTCTCAGTTGTTTTATTTGGATTACCTTTGCTAAGCATGGGAGAAATTATCAGAAGAAAAAGCTCAGAAAATCTACCATTTCCTGTGATTCTATCTGGATTCATTATAGGAATATTGTGGCTCATTTACGCTATTTCTATCAAGGAGAGAACTTTAATTGTAATATTAAAACATTTATAACTTAATGTATAGATAGTACATATGTATGTTGGTACGCAAAAGCATTCATTTCAGTTTCAAGTTTAATTTTTGTGTCCAAGTCAATACATTTTGAATACCATCAGTCTGAATTATATGTACCTACATACAATCATAGCTATATTTCTAATACAACAATTTTTAAATTATTATTTTTTAGTACCAGATGGGAGTATTGGTCCTCTTATTGGCACCTCAGTTGATTGTTTGCCTTATTTACCCAAGGACACCAACCACAGCAGAAAACTCCGACGATAGAACGCTAAAGAAGGATTGAAAAACAGTATTGTAGAGTAAAGATGTCATTTTTGAATAAAGTTAAAAACCGGAAGATATTATTTTAAACTATAAGAGAATTTATTAATTTATAGCCGGATTCTAGTAATATGTTTAAATTTACAGTTAAATATATCGAAGTGGTACAAAACGCTCGTGATTCATTCATGATTTTTAAATCCAAAAATGTTATAGGAGAACTAATTAATTATCCTGTAACGCAAAAACCAGTGTCACTTTATTACTTTTTTTTTACCTACTAGTTGTAGTACTGCATCAACTATGTTTGTGTATCCTCTTATACTCCGTTTAACAAACATTGTCAGTACAGAGATCAGGGAAGATATAGGATGTTTGCCTCTCAGTCTGGTTACATTGGCTTGCATAAACCTGTCCCTATTTAAAGCTCTCAAAGTTTGAATTATAAATAACCCTTCACAATAGACATAAATTTATTCTGAAAAGCTTCAAATCCCAGCTCCTTGATAAAATCCACAGAAAAAGATCTTGAATTTGATTACAATTGGAAAAGATAACTCTGTTTGGATGAGCACAATTTCAATACACACATCGTAGTTCGGAATTCGTAGATGAGGACGACGAACGCACGATCGTTCATCAGTATCCCTTCCCTTCAGGAATGGGATACAACATTCCCACATATGGGTAGGTAATCTGTGGATACAACGGTCATGACGGAGTGTACGACATTTCGCGGAGAATAAGAACAACAATTCTTATTCGTAGGTAAGTCAGTGGCTTTTGGAAGTGACTCTAGACATGCCAATTATAACAGTTTTGGTTTATTAAAGTAGGTACTGTTTATGCGGCCCCTCAAGGCCAGGCCCCTCCGCGCGCCGGTGGGCATACTTCAGGCACCCAGAGTTTTTTTTTTTCAATTCACGCGTAGCGCGCTAACGCACGCCCACTTTTAATGGCGAAAAACTGTTATGACTGTTATAAATTGGCATGTCTCTAGTCGCGTCCTTATGGGATAGGTAGCAGAGGTCAGCTATTGTAATCCGAGAATGATTGTTTTCTGGAATACTGGAATATTCCAGTACATAAATATAGTATGTTACAACAAAACGAATTAAGGTGGTTAGACTGGGCAACTATTTATTATAAGTACGGTGACCATGTTTCTGGAAGCAAAACCCGAAAACTTAACAGTTTGAATTTCATTATTAAAATAATCCAGTTATTTTTAAGAAAGCAAATACGCCTTTAAATAATATAAGTTAAATGTACATACATTATGTAAAGCTACAAAACAAAAAACATAACATTTCAAAATGCACACTAAGCCAAGTTTACAAAGTTCAATTTTTCTTCTTTTCCTTTAATACTTCTTGGCAGAAAGAATTTCTTTACCAATTTTGTGGTTTTCTTTTAAATAATTTTTAAGTTCATGTCATATTAAATTCAAATTATATTTAACAATTAACATGGCTTTTAGAGTTGCTAGTCTAAATATTGTTCATTATTGAAAAAATCCTTTCTGTGCGAGGATTAAAACCTGGCAAACACAAACTGAACTCTACAATTTGTAAAAGGTTTACAAAAAAAATGCTTTTATCCAAATGTCCAAATACGGGACAAAATATTAAATACGGGATACTTGTACGTCCCGGGTTTCTTAAAAAAAAAACCGGGACAATCCCGGGAAACCCAGGACGGGTGGTCACCGTAATTATAAGGCCCAAATCGTAAAACTGTTTTACTGTTTTTTAAAGCCAAGTTTCAAGTCAGCATACGCTGAATTTCCAACTTAGGGCTCGGCCACGCAGTGAGCGGCAAGCGACAGAAAAAAAATTTCTAGCGACAGAATTACGGCGAGCGCGGCGGCGTCTGATATCAAAACTGTTCTATTTTTGTATTGAATCCTGAGCGACAAAGTAAACCTTAGGTGTATACCTATCTCCGGAGTGATAACAAAGTTTGAAAGCGTTACTTTAGCAACGGAATTTTCATAAATAGCTGCTCAAGAAAATTGTCGCTCAATAAATGCCAAGTTGTCGCTAGAATTTGTCGGTCTTAAGTCATTTCCAAACCAACGTGAATAGTTTGAAAAGACAACGAAACTGTCGCCTGTCTTAATTTATTAACATGATACTTAATGAGAGTACCCGCACTGGCACGATGCGAATCTTTGAACATTCTTCGTTCGTCGTATATTCGTTGCGAATATTGTTACCGATTTAGCTAGGTGTGAACGAAGTAGGTAGTTATTTTAATTCAAGTTTTAATGATCAATTAACAATCCGAGAACTAATAATAAAACATTGAGAGGTAGGACAAACTAGATAAAAATTTGACGTTTATTGGTCGACAAGGCAAATGAAAGAAATGATTGTGACTAGATCACAATGATTTAAGTATTTAGGCAAGGAGAATGTGGATGCTGTTCGTGCAGACCATAATTTAAAAAGAATCATCTTTGCCGATTTTCGGATTAGGATCTTAAGAGAAAGTCGAGTAGGGGAAGTATAAGAATCTTTTACACTCGAGTGGGAGGGAAGTAGCTTGAAGGGTTAATAACCTGTCAACGGATTTGACTATGTACTTGCAGATTATCCGTTGGAAAGAAAAATCTTACTTTCGGTTGTTTTCCTGGGTACAGCCATTTGCATAGCCAAACCGTCTTTAGCACTGTACGTGTACTTACCTACATAGAAGTAGAAGACAACATACCACCGGAAAAGGGCAGCAAAGGCAGCATACTAGAATAGAAAGATAATCTAGTTTTTTTTTGCGACAATCGCTACAATGAGCAAGGCAAATTGTTAAGTGGAAATACCCACCTAATAAGGTAATTTTATTTTTTTTTATATCTAAAATCTCTCGATTGATGATTTTCTTTTGGACTTTGCTAACAGTGGTATATTTCTTTTCTTTATGCAGAGTGTTGGTATTGGTAGTAGGAAATTCATAATTTCATACGAGGGGAGTGTTTCACATAAACAGCAAAGTTGAAGATTTTTGTTTGCGGGTAAAGCACACCCCAAATCTTTAATATAAAGCCATTCTGGGAAACTGCTAGGAAGCCTAATTAAAATCCGTACATCCAGACTGAAGCTTGTAGAGCAGATCCATAGGAGAAGGTTTTGGAATTCACAAATTATTTGGTGGCAACGAAGAGATAGTTTCCAAGTACATATACATATACATATATGTGATCAAAATCTGTTGTCGGAAGAAACTTTAAAAAAAGCAAAAAAAGAAGAAAAAACTAAAATTATCATTGTCAATCGGTATCCCACATTTGTTTAAACGGCATATTGAAACGCGAACCGTAATTTGAAAAGCAGTAAATTTTCGGTTTTTTTTGTTTAAATAAAAAAGTGTAAGGCACCGCGAGTGTTAAGGTGGATAAGTTGTCAAAAGAAAATACAGGAAAGACAGGACAAAGTTTGCTGGGATGCTGTGGCCACTTCATCGCCGGAATCTTTGGTAAGTCTTTTTTTTAATTAAATAATCTTATCCTACTCGCGGTTTTTATTTAGACAAATTAAAAATTTTGGGTAAAGGTTTTGTGGGGAAAATTGTGAATAATAAATTAAATTAAAATCAAGTAAAAGAGGAAGTGAAAGTTCCCAAAATTTGTTAATAAATCGAACGCGTTTCAATAGAAGTATAGAGGAATTTCGGGTAATCGATCTCAAATTAAAAATCAATTATTTTGTAAGATTCAAAAAAGGAAAAAGAAATTATATAAAGAAAGATGCTTATGAAATTTTGAAGGTTTTCATTGCGATGAATAAAGGAGTGAATTATATAATTTTATATTGAAGCAAATCATGAGTTTTTACTAAACGATAATAAAAAGGATGAGGAGGAAAAGGAGAAAGGGATGGGAATGAGGGTGTGAGACGTCTAGTTAAGGGGTCGTCTAGACGAGTATGACGACCAAGGAAGGGACGGTAAGAGAACTTCTCGTGCATCTTCTACCATCTATAGATGCCAAGACTGATTATCTTTTGTGACGAGCTATAATGTCAAAGAACCACCCCATCCCACGAGCTAAAATAAAGGAACTAGCGTGCCAGCACTGACCTCTAGCCAACACAGCCCGTTACAATATTTCACACTGGTTTGAAAGAGCCTTTGCTATTCTTCCATTCCTGTTCTTTTATATTCCTTACTTATGTACGCCCTACATACATTACAACCGAATGAGGTGATGCGGTCTACATAACATAAATGAGGCGATACCAAGTACAATTTTCTATTAATTTTGATTTATTTTTATGTAACAAGGTTTAATGAAACTCTTAAACTTTAAATTGAATAAAATTGAGTAGCTGTAGAGGACTGCAACTCAATTTGACCCATTTTAAACTGAAGCCTTTGTAACCATTTAAGCAAGGCATCAGAATGATGGGTATGTTGCTCCTCGTAGTCTGGGGCATAGTCACGAACATTTTGTAGTCGAACGTGAAGTGTATCTGACAGCTGTTTTAAAATAAATTGTTTATACACTTTTGGACATAAATGAATGATTAAAAACTGTTGATGCTTACTTGAGTCTGAGAGGATAAAACAGGACTCCAAAGTGGTAATAGTTTTCCCAGGACGGTTGAATGCGTCTCTTTAAGTGCTTCCAATAAACTTAAGAAATGAAGATTGACCATTTCAGAAAGCTTTAAAGAGAAATGAGTTGAGAATTGTATTTAAAAAAAAAAACAGAAGAATTGAAAATTGATAATTTTTTTTGACACCAAATCCAATTTTCCAGCTAAAAAATAGCTCACCTTTGAATTAGAACTTTGGAAATCCACAATTTCCTTGGCTGCTTTGGAATTTGCCACCAATTGCAGGATACATGGTGTTACTTTCGCCCAAAATTCAAACAAAATCCCCATGGTTATGTTATGGGCTTCTGGATTGTTGGGTGAACTGAAAGCTGCCTGCTCTAAATAAATGGTCCATAGTTGACACAAAGTAAATGCATGGAACAAAGACGACATATGTAAGACTGATGTTTTTGACTGCTCGGCAAAGCCCGCGAAAATCACTTGAATGTGATCAGCGATGTGACAACTGGCTTCTTGAGGAACAGGCTGAGTCATTGTTTGGCCTGGATGTTGCATTTGGAAATGATGAACTGTAGCTCCATGCTGTCCAATGACACCACACTTTCTTTGTGCCAAAGCCGAATGCGTCAATGAGCCTAAGAGCAACCAAGAAAGAAGCCTCATGTGTCCGACGCACTCAGTGAATTCCTTTGGACTTGAGATTTAAAAGCTTTGTTAAAGAAACTTCCTAATGACATGATCTATTTAACTCACCCTTGTTGGAGAGATGACGGAGCATTGTATAGCCAAGGCAAATACCTACCCACAGCCTTATTGTCCCTAGAGTTTCCGCGAGACATCTCTAGAGCTAAGTATTGTGCAACAGCTCCTTTCAGCACACCACCCAAAGTGTCCTCTCCCAGACCGTTTTGTATCTGACCATTCTTGAAGTTCTATTAGAATATTCTCTTTTTGGAAGTACACAAAGTATTGTAAAACTCTTGGCATACCTTAATTTTGCTGAGAGTATGAAAATCAGCCAAAAAATCCAACACATCATTCATGTACTGTCGCAAGCAGTCTGCAGCGTTTGTTGGATATTGAGGTGGCAAATCGGGCAGTCCTGCTATAGTGCCCGGAGGCAATGCCCCACCGGCATCTTGAAGAGCAAATCCAACAATCAAAAGTAGATTATGATCGGGAATATTTATTTTAAATTTCAACGCCTGAACGAATTCAAAGATCAACTGGCGACAAAGCAGCATCTTGTCTCGATCCTTGGAAAAGGATCGATTGCTAAGTGTGCAAAGATCATAGATGGTACTGTGGCGCAAGTTGATGCTCTGAACGCAGTAGCCGAGAGCTTTAGAGAATGGCTCGAGAAGAGCCTTTGGTGGGGATATTTTCAAAGTGGCAACAATAATGTCGAGCAGGTATTCGGGGCTATCTATGCTTGGCAAGATTAGTACCACTTGACGGAAGAGTGATTCAAGGGATTGCATTGCTTGAGCCCATGATGCAGCTCCCAAACCGCTATCCGCTGGAATGCATTGCAGATATTCGGACATATTGCGAAGAATGACTGACAGATGCTCTAGAGGAAGAGTCTTTTTCTGCAGCAGAGATTCACAAACCAGGTAGATTGGACTCGTTGGATTGAGCTCCTGAAAGTCCAGAAGGGCCTTCGCAATGCTATGGAAAGATTTGCGGCGAGTTTCCTCTAAAACGAAACAAAAATTTATAGATTAATTATAGCCCTTGTCGTTGTCATTTAAGTTCTATAAATCTATTCCGCAAACACTTAGCACTGGAGGTACATAGTTACGAAAAATGATAGGCATTACTTTTGACTTGTGTCTGGAAGAGTTGCAAGAAAATTCCATTGGGTGCTAATTGATGCAAGACGCAGCGAATAAATTGATGGGCAACTGACTGAGACCCACCTGGCAAATGTGTAGCACTCGCATATTGCCATGGAAATGTTGAATGCATCGCGAATCTGGATAACGTTTAAACTTTTTAAATACAAGTTTGTTCATAAAGCAAACAATCATACTTCGAAACAATGGTAAGAATTTCGGGAAGAAAGGGTGCTGCCATGGCAGGTTCACGATGAATGAAAGTTCCTAAGATAATTATAAGAATCCCAACTTCTTCGTCATTGTATTCTTCCAGCATTGACCCACACTCACCGCATCTTTCACATACACAGTAGTCACCCACTCGTGACTGACTCTGTAACAAAAGCTTTAAGTTTTAAAGTACTTAATAAAATAAAAAAACAGAACACGCTTACAGGTTTATGATCTGACTGACTCCCATTGGTCGCCCCTTCATCATCTTGGTCCGACTCTTCCTTTTGGCTAGGTGGTGGCCAATAACCTGCGTATTTCGACCTTATATCCGAAACAGCATGGGTGTCGACAACAAAGGGAACTTTTCTTGGGCCTCGCCCTCTCTGTGCTCCACGCTCTTTTTGTTGCTGTTTGCTTAAAACGGGATCGTGAGAGACTGCTTTCAATATTGAAGCATGCAGATCCTGGGGGGAGTCCATAGCAACTTGCTTAATAAGCCGCCTAGGTGAAGTGCCGCGGCTACTTGGTGTTATATCATCCTTTGTGCTTTCGGACACATCAAGACTATCCTGCTTTAGATGGCTTATGTCGGGAAGCTTTAAGCCTTCCCGTATCCTATCAACCAATACTGGAACACCTTCTTGAGGTCCAATTGGCAAAAGTCTTTCCGGAGTTGGGATTTCAAGTTGCGTTATCTTCTTCGGTGCTGGCAATGAAGCGATTTCCGGTTCGGATTCGCTTGGATTCGGCATGACGCTCATTTTTGAGAGTGGTGAGTCTGGTGATCCATAGTTTTTCTTGTCGAATCTGTGAAGTGTAGGTTTGCCATTGTTACTACCATTTGCACCTGACTTAGAGCCGGTGTGACGAGAGTCTTCAGTTCCTGGAGACGAAGAAGAAGTACTTGTAACCGTAGAGGTTTCGACTATAGTCTTGTGTCTACCGAGAGTTTTTGCCAGAGTCTTTTTGTCAATACTGTTGATACTGCCATTTGATGATCGGCTTCCACTTGAAACCTGGGGAGTTGGTTTCACAGCAGCGACTATAGGAGTGACCTCTTGTATTGGCTTTGAAGAAGATGCGATTGGGGCAGTTGCACTCTTTGTATCAATGCCCTGTATAACTCCCATAGCCTTAAGGTGGTTAGAAGCAATTGATGCGAACATCTTGGACGTGTGAGACATATCAGAAGACTTGCCTCGAACTGATTGAGTACTTTGGGTAACAATGATGGCACGTTGCACATCAACAGGAGGACTAAGAACAGCTGTTTCCTGGGTTTCAGATCCTACTAATGGAGTAACAATCATTCGAACACCTTCTTGAAGACTGCATTTCGATTGAGTTACTACAGTTGATGTTTCTATTGTCTTGGACCTGGTAAGGGTTTCACCACTTCTTGATGATCGAATGAGTTTAGATGTGGTAGAAGTTTCTTTTTTCTGAAAGTATAATATTCGTTTTAAATTTCTAATGAAATCGAAACACGTCGATCTTACCTCTTCTATAAAGTCTGTGGTACGAACAGTTCGGTGTCTCAGGCCATCAAATTTATAACCAGATGTGGGGCCGTCTTCATAATGATTGGTGTCATCAAATGATCCCTGAACAAATTAATTTTCTTAGAACTAAAGACTTTAACTAGAGGTTAGTAAGACAAACCGGTGCGCTAGATCCATGCAGTGTGCTGTCCGAAAAGTCACTCTCCGGAATTGCCACCAGTTCGGATTCAGTGTCGTCAGCTTCCAAACTGGAGTCCGGATACTTGCGAAAGGTCTGCTGAGCTGATTTCTGTGAGAAACCAACGTTTTGTCCTTTTCCCTTGGAAGCCACGCTGGTGCCCTCGGATGGAAACATTGGGCTTGGCGGCGGGCTTTGGTGGTCTTTCTCTTCTGGGTCTGTTCCCAGTGAAGGTTGACTGGCATCCCTTGATCGCGATGGTGGATGAATGTCCAGAATTGTAGTTGTGGGTATTCTTTTACATTGATGGAACTGAGCCTTCAAACTGTTGATAACAATACGCATGGCACTGTTAATATATCCGCTATAGGGTGGCTGCGTATATGAGTATTTATAAAGCACAACAAGTATAGTCATAAGCCAGTTGCGTCGCGAGTGTGGCTCCAAATACCATAAAGAATAGTTAAAGATGAGATTTTGGTAGCAATCTGTACCAGTATTCGATGGATTTGGTGCAAAGAGAATTACTTGCATCACCGACGACAGAATGAGACCACCAATAAGGTGATTTTGATCCAGAACTTGAGGTAAATTTGCTAAAAAGGCATTAAAAACGGCTGACGATCTATTGATGAAAAAATTTGAAATTAAACAAATTCAATACAGGTATGTATATATGGAAGCACTCGATTAAACCTCAGATTTCCAGGTGTTGTGTGGAAAGTTTTATCAATCTGATTATGTCCTAACAGAAGAAAAAGGTGCTTCAGGACAATATTTTGGGTTTTTGTCATTGGTTTGTCTTCAGAGGGGAATGCCTGGTCAGTGCGAGACATGAATTGCATAAGTAGAAACACAAGCAAGTGTATTGTTTCTTTGTCGGATTCCTCCAGTTCGGCAATGCGATTAACGAGTCCAGGTAAGTTGTCATCACCTAATCCACCAATCGAATGAATATGTCCTTCTGTTAGAAAGAAAATTATAGTATTATTTTATGAAAACTAAATCATAAATAAAAAGCAGCACACTTATACAGGATAGGATATAATACTAAATTCATTAAGGTCTATTTGCTGAAACGAAATTAAACATTTAAGTTGAACATATGAGCTTATGTTCTATACTGTTCAGTAAACGGCTCTAATCTTCGGTTTCACAAATATTTAAAAGGCTTTTAAATTTTTAAATGAGGTTTTTTTGTATGGAAGAAATGTCATTTTAAGATTTAAAAGCCTATTAAATAGTTAAAAGGGCTTTATGAAATAGGCCATTAGTCTTTTAAAGTCGGACATTTTTAGACACACTAAAAGGTTGGAATGCTGATTATGTAGTTGTTTTGAGTCTTGTAAAGATCGTTATCATAAGTCTTCTTAAAAGGCTTAAAAAATATCGACTCTTAATAGCTTGGTGAACAGGCTTGTATGACTATCAACTTCATTATTTTAAGTTGCCTACCTACGACGTAAGGATTTTGAATTACTGAACATTTTCGACAAAAATTTGTCAAATATGTAACACATGGAAGAATGCAATTGGTTATTTATTTTGAGCTCGGTTAATAGAAAAAGCGATGTGAGATCTAAGACGTTGTTTTATCTAAGAAACGTTTCCGACCTGTCTCCTCTAAGCTTAAGGGCTTTGTTCTGTTTTCTATCTTACAAATGGAGGTGAGTTCTATGGACATTGGGCTCTGAGCAAATCACTATCTCATATATGAGAATTGTACTTGAGGTTTTAAAACCAGAGCAATTTGGAACAAAATTTAATATGTTAATCTTTTGAAGAAACTCAGCATTTCATTGCATTTTTCTGACACCAAATATATAAGCTGTGTTTTTTTGCAAACCCCGAGGAAAATGGTCGAACAAAATGATGTAGGGCTAAGCAATTTACATCTTTAATGCAACAACAATTAATGCTTTTCGGACTAAGCTAAGTGCGGAGAATTCTCGGGGGATTAAAACAATACAAACCAATCCCGATAGCTTTGGATAGACAGAACTTGCCCATTGTGGAAAACCTGCAAACGAAAATGAAAAGCTGAAGATGTTGTTGTCAGCGAAACAATATTAAAAGAATCAGAAGTTTCACACGTTTTGTGTTCGAGCGTTCGAGCGTTGGAGATGGAGTGTCGGAGACAATACGGATCCTTGAGGCACACCAGCATTTGTTTTGTGAATATCAAAATGAAATTGCCGATGGTCACCTGAATTCAATTTACGAAAAGAAATTTCTTATCCAAGAAAGAAGCGACTCATCGATTCCACATGTGCTTCTCCATAATTAGCTGATATGCAATGAGGTCAAAAGCCGCCTATTGCTAGAAACCAGCGTTGTCTGTGATTTACAACCTTTCGTTTTTCAAGCTGGTTGTTGATCACCCTAACCGTTTCCTGAAGGTCGTTAAATATAGTGGATGAGGAAGATTCGTCACACAGCAGACAAAATATCATTTTCCATCAACTCTGAAAAAGTATAGATAGAAAAGTTGACCTAGTGGTTTCGTCATTGAGAATAATGTCTCGTGCTAGCATTCGCGCTGGCGACTGACATAGCTCTGATACGCTCAAAAATTTGGAAAAAACTCAATATTACAATTTCTCCTAAGAAATTGATCGATTTACACTGGAGCAACGTTGGGAAATATTTAAAAGATACTTCAAAAGTGGATGCTGTGCTGCCGAAACATTTGCAAATTTTGAGAAGAAATTTCGATCACAACAATGGGCCAACTGCAGCTGCTGTTCGCAAGTTTGTAAAAATATTTCGGGAGACAGGTTTGCTGATTGACAACCGAAGATATTTCCTCGTGCGAATTAACCCAATTTACTAAAACTCAGTCGGACTACCGTAAGGAAATTTTTTTTATAAAGATCTGCTATTCGTGCTAAAGGGGCCGAAACCATCCCAAAAACTATTGAACAATTAAGTCGATGAAGCTGAAGGTCGCTGCATCCAAACTTTTATTCACCTTTTAGTAGAGGATACCTGGATAAGTATCAATGATATCGGAAAAGCTTAAACACCAAAATGTTGGGCGCAATTTCTAGGGGCGATATCCATTGTTTTTTTTTTTTTTTAAATTGTATCTCCTTATGTTTTTAAAAATGACTTTATAAATTTTGAAAATTAATATTTTTTTTAGGAGAGGGTATTCGTTGGTTGGAGGCAAAATTCCTTGTTTACGACGAATACGAAAAAGTTTGGACTCTTATAACTTCGGATTAACGAATGGTAGGCAACAATAAATGACTTAAGAATATGAAATAAAAAAAAAATAAAAAACATCGCCTTTAAGGTTTGGAAAATCGAGTTTTCCCATGTAATTTTTGTTTGCCTACAATTCGTTAATCCGAAGTTATAAGAGTCCAAGCTTTTTCGTATTTTTTTTTTAAGTTTCATGGTTGAAAAAGCTAAATTAAAAAAAAAAAAAAAACTAAGGAATATCGCCCCTAGAGAAAGGTATGTTCTACCTAGTGAAATTTTTATTTTGTCTATACCACATTGTGGCCTATATCCTCTCCCAAAAAAAAATATTAATTTTCAAAATTTATAAAGTCATTTTTAAAACATAACTAGATACAATTTTAAAAAAGTAATGGAAATCGCCCATAAAAAAAATTGTGCCCAACATTTTGGTGTTTAAACTTTTCCAATATCATTCATACTTATCGAGGTATCCTCTCCTAAAAGAACATTAAACTTTGGATGCAGCGATCTTCAGCTTCATTTAAGTCGATAGGATGGCCTTCTGACAAGCCTAGCAGATAAACTATTTGATTGAAATCACATTCCATAATTAATCCGTCGAAAGGTTTGTTCTTTTTACTAAAGCAACAATCGTTGTAAAATATTGAACGAAGTTATTGTAAAGCCTAATTCCTACCCAATCTTTCAGTTATATAAGTGCGCTGCTATTATGTAGTATTAATTAAAGCTGTGAATACATTTTTTTCATGCAACATATAATTACAACACCATGTTCTACACTTACTGTGACTTTATGTTTATGAAATACACCACACCACACTTATTTTATATTAAAATGATTAAATTAAAATTTTATCAGAAGTATTACCAAGAAACATCTGATGTTTGAATGTTAAATATAAGATTACCAAAAATTATTGATATGTGAATCGTATTAGGGAAAACAAAATAGAT
Source organism: Leucozona laternaria (assembly GCA_932273885.2). NCBI lineage: Eukaryota > Metazoa > Arthropoda > Insecta > Diptera > Syrphidae > Leucozona > Leucozona laternaria. The sequence goes on along the minus strand of OW026366.1, from coordinate 27,027,165 downwards.
ATCTCATGCGAAAGTTAAACGACTTTTTAGGCTAGACGATCAACAGGAAAATTGTTGATGCAACTTGTTGTAATTCTCGGTTCATGTAGGTACATGTTGCTATACATATTGATGAACGCCCATAAGTCAAAGATTTTCTAGAATCTTTTTGCTCCTAAAAGTAAGAGTGATTTACTGGCTAGTGCAAACTTTTATTTCAGCTGCGAGTTGCGGAAACACTATAGGAATCAAATTGTCTTAATTTAAAACGAATCTTGTAAACATTTTGCTCCCCGGATTAATGTTTTCGCAACATTTATGAATATCTGTAGAAGCCAAGCGGAGCCAGAAACAGAATATTTTCTTTAATTCGTAACACCAAGACATCTTATTTTGGTGCTGAAGTTCTATATGAAACACCATACAACACCCGTCGTACACTCCGGGTCAGTCAATGAGGTCTTTATTTATTCCAAAAATAAAAACTAAGTCCCAAAATCAATTGTAAAGACTATCGTCTTTATATTTTATGGCCATAAATCTGTCAGTGAAGTTTGAACTTTGCTGAAATGATGAATTTTTTGCTATAGCTCTCGGTCTATTAAGCTTTACAAGTGGCAACTTTGGACTTTCAAATAATAGCAAAATAAGATACCCTTACATACCACAGTTTTGTTAATAATAACAATCTTCTGATCAAAAAAATTAATTAAAAAAAAAATAAAAAGAAGTACCTAATAGGCAACAAATTTAAGGTACATTTGGTACATATATGGTATAGGGTTGAAAAGGAATTAATCAGGATTATTAGTGCTTACTACAGAGGATAGGAGGATACAAATGGAAATGAGCTTGATGAGTGCTTACACTTACAATCCAAAATTAAGAATTATTTTAGACCGCATAGTAAATAGAACATAAAACACACACGATATTTTACAGACGCACGTTAGAGTTTAAAAAAAAAAATAAAAAACAGCGGAAACATTTGAAGACCGAAATTAAAAATTAAAAAATAATGCAAATTTATTTTTTCACACTCAGAATGTTTGATTTGGCTCTGGGGAGTCCACTAATTGTTAGATTATTATTTTTTTTTACACGACGTTAAGACTTTGAAGATAAATATTTATAAAAAAATTAAACAAAAATCCAAAGTGTACACCTATGCTCAATATCACCTACCTGAAAGACCGGACTGCATTGGGTTGCTACTGCAGCCATCACAAGAAATGGATGTGGTAAGCCTTGCGGAGGCCGTTGGAGGCGGATTGGAATGCTGATGAGGATGATGTTGTGATGGATGGTTATAGTGAAAATGGGACGTAAGGGGTGTCGGTTGAAAGCTTGAATTTTCTAAACTTCTAGATTGAGAAGGAAGCGGGGAACGGAGTGCTTGTGCGTGAAAAGATTGAGACGTTGAAGGCAGTGGTAATTGTGGTGGTGGTGTTGAAGGTGGTGGTTGTGATGCATGAGCTAAATTTTGAACTACTTTATGCCCATAGCGTGAACCGTGCATTTGTTGATTGCCTACTGCAGATGTATTAGAACTTAAAAACTGACCCAATCCAAATCGAGATGTCTTCCGTTTGAGTATCGGGGCTGATATTTGTCGACTGTAGATCTTCTCCTTTTCGGCTACTCGATAAATACAAAGATAAAACGATAGTTTCATATTAATATTATAGGAAATAAAGAAATCACTATACTAGAAACTGACAAACACATACTCTTACAATTGAATTTTGAGTCCTGTCGCGGGACCATACTTGCTGGTGCAGACATTGTCCTCTTATATGGCCATTTGGTGCCAAATGATGCGCTAAGTGTTTTTGCCATGCTACCACTAGTGTCGGATTGGCTAAGTGCTTCTCTTGCTTTGAGAATTTTTGTGCAGAGAATTTCGCTCCCATTTTCAGAATTCCTCAAATCACGAAGATACGAAATGTCACCCGACTTTTCCAAACTAATTTGAGCCTCAACAAATAGGGTGTCGAAACGATTAAGAAAGAACTCCCACGTTAGAACTCTTCGGTCAGAAAGCGAGTTGTGTAGCTGGTATAAGGATTGTAGAACCACTGGTCTATCGACAATGAATAAGTCGAATTGTGACTCTAGGCAGAAAAGTAGTGATCGAACAGCAGTATCGTGAATCGTACCAATATAGAGTGTAGAACGTTGGGCAACATAGACGTTTATATCATCCATACTGGCAATAAGATGGCAAAATGCTGTTGCCATTGCCGTTTGTAGGCCCACTTCAGATCGAAGAGGAGTAGAATCCATAAAACGCGTGATGACTGTAACGCGTTCAACAGCAGTAAAGCGAATACGCCAATCTGTGTCATGGAAAGCTTCCTGAACCACCCGCCAGAAAACATCCGATCCAAGAGGCAGCGTAATGCAGTGTAGTAAGAGAGGAACACTTGCTTGGCAGATATGAGAGTGTTCGGCATTGCAAAGCTCCCATAAACTGAAAGAGATAATTATTTGATTAGGGACACATATTAACGAGTACCTACAATTTATTATGTAGGTTCGTGTAATGTTTCAGTTGTATAAAAACTATTTTTTTGGCATTTATATAAATAAACCAGTGGATTTTAGAAAGAAGATTTTTGTTGCGCCTCTCCTCAAAGTGATCAAAAATATAAGTAGCTTTATAAGTTCTCCTTTATTTTTCAAAATATATACATATCTCTCCATTGTGTCTCTTGGCATAATAGCAAGCAAAGCATGTTGGGCCTATTCCTCCTATATGTCTTTGTGTGTATATTTTTTCAGGGGTACTACAGTCTCTTTCAATGAAGTTTCGAACCCGCTCGTCGTTATGATGATAACACACACGTATGGTGAAGAGTACAAATGGAATTCCAATGTAGATGTGACTTATCTTATGGTGAAAAAACACATTTTCCAAAATTCGATTGAACCTTCCACTGAATGTTAATTTGATTTTTTGGAATTTCAATGTTGGCTTTCTTGATAACGGTTAAATCAATTTCGAAAATTTGTTAATACTTCAGAAAACTACATTAAATAAAATATATATATTTATTTCGTGTTAACAAAACAAGAATTTTAAACAATTTATGTCTGATTTTTTGCACAGAAACTCTCAAACTGACAATTTTTGAAGAATGACGATTAAATTCTCTCAAAAAAGTCGAATACGGGAACGCAATTTCACAGTATTCTATATTAAAGTAGCCCGTAATGGTTAGTGTATTAGTGTGTAGGACTGTCATGCCAGAGGCCTGAGTTCGATTCCCAGCCTCTGTTTTAGAGAGAAAAATGTTTTAGCGAGCAATATGTTGAAAAAAATCAGTGCATGAAAAATGAAAGTTATCGAATCCATATTTCTAAAGTCACAACATTATCAATCACACTCTTGTGATTTGTAAGGTTTCAGTGATTTTGGGGATAATCGGGCTGTATTGATTAAAAACAATTTATAAACATAAAGCTTTTTCAAATTAATATGAACATAATATACTGAGAACTTCTAAATGAGTCTGATGATCGGCCTGGAAGTCTTTCAAGTGTTCTGCTGTTTTATTTAAAACCTTCAACATTCATATGATGGTGAGATACCAGCGAAAACAGCTTGACTATATGAGGGTCTTATCAGACAAAAACCCCTTTTAAATTAAAAAAAAAAACATAATTAAAGTAAAAATTTCAGATTGGAGCTGAAACGATTAAACTCAAGCCCTCCTTTTCATATCACCGTTATACGTAACTACGTACTTTTTATTAAAGCAAGTAGTAACCGGAGGCATAACGGTTAGTGTGTAGGACTGTCATGCCGGAAGTGTGGGTTCGATTCCCAGTCTCGTCCACCTAAAAAATACAAAAATTGGCTATATACTGCCTTTTAGCTGTAACAAATCATCCAGGAGTATCTCTTGTCATACGAATTAGTGCACCTTACCTTAGCCGTTCAGGACGAAATAGGCCCCCTCTATTCTTATGAAAACAATTAATTCGCACACAGGTAAGTTGAGAGTTGTAAGTCACTTAGCCCTGGCTCACCACGTGCTGTCGCGCCACCAAATTTATTGTACTTATAAGTAATTAATTTAAAAAAAAAATATCACTTATTACATGTCCTATAATAAGATACATATTTTGTATTTTCCAAAAGCTGGAATATAACGCGATTTACCAAGAAGTTTCCCAAAACCACAACTACAAGCTAACAATATTGGAAACGGCCCACATCGAGTTGGCTATAGTAATAATGCCAGTACAAAATTGACAAATTGGAAACATGATTTTCTAGTTTTGATAAGTAGCTATCTACAAAGGTATCACTTGAAAGGTATTCTTCATTTTTTTTTAAATTATTTAAGTTCCCAAACAAAATTAAATATGTAAGAAAAGTGTAATATTCCTACGGTACGCTATGAACTTACTTCTTGATGAGTAAATTTTCCTGACACCAAATGAAAAATCCTCTATGTTCCCGAGCTGATTTTGCTAGCGCATCGCCATGTAGGGACATCACGTTCAAGCATTGCAAAATATAATAAAGGAGTTCCGGCTTTTTGATCAACGGGATTTCCTATAAAACAACAAAAAAAAAAACATCGTCACAAGAAGTTTCACTTTCAATTTTTTGTTTCCCATTATAATAAGATGCTGCGTCCCACTCGTTAATTAATCTGAATCTCTATAACACTCCACTCACATTCTCGTTTATTTACTTACCGTCAGAAGCTGATGAATATATTGTAATGTTTGTGGCAGTGAGTCTAAGGAAAATTTAAATTTCCCAACTGAGGTGTGCCAAAAATCATCACCATCCTCGATGTCATCGCCATTTTCATCTGTGACACTGCCATTTAGATCGACATCTTCGCTGCTGCCTACAATTGCTGCCTTTGCCACCTGAACAGTAGCTGTTGCTAATGGTTAAAGTGTAATCGAGGAGCAAAATATAAGTAAATAAAAAACCAACAAAAAGAAAATCGAAAAAAAAGAATTATTGTAAGCATTAACCATTGTGTTGATATCTTGAGAGCATAAACAACTTGCATATCGAATCGATTGCCAAACGATATTTGTTGGGTTACATACCGACATCGGCATCTGACAATGTCACTGATCTTGCAACTGCTGTAACGACTTTTTCTGATGGCATTATGGCGGCCAGATCCAATTGCTCGGAGACGGTTTCAACCGTTGCCGTCATTATCTGTGAAGTTAACGTGATTTTTCGAAGAAGGAGAAAGAGACCGATAGAAATAGAAATAAAGTAAAATGAAGCAAAGACACAAGGATCACTTTTAGATAAATTAAGCTAACTGGATAAACGAACAGAGTTAGTTGATTTGATTCACATTTAGTCACACTCTTTTAATTTAAGTTTGCCATTTATGGAAGTATGTATAGACATATAAATATAATTATATATTTTTTTAACATGAATTGAATTTTGTGTTTTTGTTTGTTTATGCATTATGTAGTAAAAAAAATGTTAGAAAAAAAGCATAATAATACAGCAACAACATTAACATAATTACAAAGGTATATTTAAATAAATCATCAATTAAACAGGTTATTCTGATAGGGTTTTAGGTGTTATAAATTGGATATGATTGGATGTGATTGTTCAATTTTACCCGGTACTTTGAATGAACCACCCTCTTAAAATACTGAATAAATACATAGCTAACAACTGTATTTTAGTTATAGTTTTCATTGAAAATCATTATTGAGATGTTAAAAAAGCAAAGCTAGTGAATATTTTGATATCAAAGTAAAGCTTATGACTTGAATTATTATTTTAGCAAAAATTAAATGCACGACTGGGTGGCACGTACTTGTCCTATGTACAATCACGTTGTGGCTTTAAAATTTAAGAACAAACTTAGGACCTTATTATGGTTTGCGAATGGAGGAACGTTCGATTGGAGTTGGAAGGTTTAGCGAATGTTATACAATTTGCTATATAAGGGTTGGCGAATCATAGATATTATTCGCCAAAAATTCTTCCCAAAATTAAATTTTTGTCTTTGATTTGCGATAAATGTCAAAATGAAACAAAACAAATTACATGTATATATTTTGGGAAGTTCTTTATTTTTTTAACGTTTTTCACAAAATTCAACTAATCATTTCCGATCAAATTTGTTTGCAGCAAGAAAAAAATCCACAAGCCGAGATTGCTGTCAGGGGCCTATAACACAATACATAAAGTGTTTTGTGAACAAGTGAAATTCAACAACTGCGGTTTAACACGTAACAACAAGTCTCGGGGAACTATTTATAACAATTGTTTTGGCATATTGCAACAAGTGGGAAATTTCACAAATTTGCCATTTCTGTAACTGGAAACAACAAGAGTTAGAAAAAGAGAGAATAACCTTGTTAAAGAGTTTATAAATTTCAACCGACGCGACGATCGGAAACTTGTTCGAAGTCAACAAGTTAGAAAAAAACACTTGCAATACTGTTTATCAAGTAAAAGGGTCGGGTAGCTGGTTTAAAATTAAATTATTTAATGTAAAGAAGAAAATTCAAATAATTAGCTTTGCATTGGTTTGGATCTGGACACGAGTAAAGTTTCCTGTATTTACCCTTTGATGGTACTATTTTTTTCTTGGCGTTACCCACTTTGGTTTTCACAAATATTTTTGTTACTTTTTGGAAATATATTCTTTCAGTTTATACATACCATGGCATATTTCTTACAATTTTGCCAAAAAATATCCCTTAAGTAGGTCCAATCTTTTTCATCAGGAACTATGTTCAAGCTCTTAGACAACAAAATTATCTCCCGCCATTTATCACTTTTGTTGGTTTTATGCCCGATTTCATAAAGGACTTTTAAATATTTAAAAGCCCATTTAGAGTTAAAATGGGATTTTTTGGTTTCACCAAGTGCTTTTAATTTTAAAATGTTTTTAAATGCCCTTATAAACTAAAAGTTCATTTTCGTCTCAATAAATTTTAAAAGTGTGATTTGTGAAGTCTATGGCCGATTTCATAAAGCCCTTTTAACTGTTTAACAGGCCTTTAAATCTTTAAATGACGTTTGTTCCATACAAAATACGTCATGTAAAAATTTAAAAGCCTGTTAAATATTTATAAAACCGAACACTAATATGTCAGATGTCAGCCGACGAGTAAGAAAATTATAGATGATATTTTGCAGTCACTTTTTTATTTAATTTCTTGCAAATATAAATTGTGAATAGGTCGAAACAAAAATATAGTTTGTGTGTAAATAATAATCTTTTAAGGCTCTCCCAAGCCAACGCAAATACTTCCGAACGGCGACAAGACTTTCGCCTTTCTTAATTTATTTACATGGAGATAAATGAGAGCACCCACATTGGCGCGATGTGAATCTTCAAACATTGTTCACTCATCGCATATTCGTTCCGAATGTTTTCGCTTTCATAATTTGTTTGATTTAAAAATAATTGATTGTTCATCTGAGGATGATGAGCAACATATAGTAAGACGTCCAAGAATATTCCGAGTTCATATTGGAATTGGAATCCGTTCTTCAAATATACTTTTTTTCGTAGCATTTTTTTCCACATATAAAGCTTTTTCACGTGCATTTCGAATGTGAGAGGGAAACAACCTATTTCCATATCCAGGGATGTGAGGCAAACCCAATTTTTAACTAAAATTTCATTAAAATTTCCTTTTTTTAGATGGTGAAACTGGAAAGATTTAAGGGTCTGATAACATTTAAGAGGACTTTAGATAAAAAGGATTTTAGTGTATTTTTATGAAATCGGGCATTAGTCGATGACTCAGAGAAAGCACCGAATAGAATGTTTGTTTTCTCTTATCTTAGACAAATAATGCTTGTTTTTTTTTTTTCTTGCAGAATTTTACGACTCATCATGTAAGACTTACTTATTCAACTGGTTTAACAATAAGTCGAGGGAAATTTTTGTTATTGACAATTGTTGCAGTTTTTGTTGTGTTACAGAAATGATTTTTATTTGTTGGACAAACGTAGTTGAACAAGAAATTGTTGACTAGTTTACTTGTTGTTCTGTGTTATAGACCCCAGCTTGTTTAAATTGGTGTATCTGGTGTGTTATTTAAAAATCGCGTCTTTTCAATGTGATATTAATAAATTCATTTTTTTTTTTTTGAAAAAATAATGGCGCAAAATTTTAAATATGGTATCATACTAAGACTATGTTTTCTTAATAAACTCCAGCTGAAAACACCTAAAACCAAAGGCGTACGCATGATAGGAGGGGCAAACTTATTCAAAAAAAAAATGTAAGTAACTTTTGTATATACATTTTGCTGTTATTATAAAACTTAAAAAAACAAATTTCATTATGAACAAAATATATATAAAAAAAAAATAAGTTGAAGTTCCGTATGTGACTTTTAGATTTTTAGAATAGGTAGTTCCTTTTTACCTTGTTTTATAAAAATGTAGCTAATATTAGTACAAATTTGATAGTTTAACGTTCGGTTTCATAAATATTCAACAGGCTTTTAAATTTTTGAATGACGTATTTTAAATGGAATAAACGTCATTTTAAGATTTAAAAGCCTGTTAAATAGTTAAAAGGGCTTAATGAAATTGGCTATAAATCTTAGGCTTCATTTTAGTTTTATACAGTTTTACTGGAAACCAATTGTATGTATTTTTTCAAAAATGTACTTTCAGTACAGTTAAAACGTAACTTTTAAGTTTAAAAGTATCATTAATGAGGAGTTTCTATAGAAGCCATCGATAACAAGTATGTAATTCACACCGGTAACACAGTTTTTCTCCGTATGCTTAAGTTAAGCCCCAAGAATTCTCTACGCTTAGCTAAGCCCAAATGGGATTAGTTGTTGTTGCATTTAACTTGGAAATTGTTTAGCCCATCAGACTCAATTTTTTAACAATTCAGCTTCTCCAATAAAACTTTGTAAATATAAAGCGCATAAATCTTGCAATTTTTTTTATTTTTATTTGAATTTGTTTATGGTCATTTTCAAAATATTCGCTGGATGCCAAAGAAATAGAGAATGTGCTGGAAGGTTTTTTATCTGGGAATCTACATTCAAGCGCTACAATCAAGGAATCTAAATATTGAATCAAGAGCGATTCCAAAATTCAACTGCAGTTGATGAACTGTGATTTGAGCGATTTTTGGACGGTTCACTACTATACTTGGTCTTTAAAAGTTCTACATCAATTTCTCCTGCATTTAATTTCGAATAAGCCATAAATTCTTCACATTCTTTCGATAATCTTCTGCGAGATTTATGATTTTGTGAATATGTTTCGTGCATTCAAGGAGGTCAAATTTTTTTGATTGCAGAATATTCACAATTGGCTTAAGGTAAGCTGAATATTCAGCAATTAAGAAAAGGCATGTAATGATTGTTGTTTGTGTAACTGTACAATCCAAGTGAAGAGAAGTTGTTTTTGTTAAAGAGTTTCCTTCAATAGAAAGCTCTTTTATACTTTTGACGATGCTGCCAAAATGCTCTTCGAAGATTGCGATGCTTTTGTTTTTTTGAGACCATCGAGTTTTGCGAAATGCGAATCTAGGAGAGGGAAGAACAATGGTCCCACTGCCACCCCCTGCGTACGCTCTTGATTAAAACAGTGACATAGTTCCGTCAAAAAATTAAGCAAACATATCTTTTTCACATTTTGTATTGTCAAAATGACATACGTGGTTAGTATGATACTAAAAATAAGATAAAATTGCCATTTGGTGGATTTAACTTTATGGCTTTTTCGAGTGGACGTAGTAAAATGTTAAAAAGAAAGTAAGCTAATGCTAACTTATTTCAAATTTGGAAAATAGTCTTTTTAACTTAGCATCATACTTAAAATGTTTAAACACGATACTTAATCGTCTAAAATTTTGCGCCAATGTTTTTACCTAATAAATTCGTGTTTTATTTTTGTTTGCCAACAACAAATTATAAATTTTGAGATTTGATGATAGGAACCTGGTGAATGTTCCCTTATTGTAATACCAAATAGATTCAATCAGCAGCTTATTTATTTGCTTCACAAATTGTAATAGGGCCCCTATATATACACCTGATTTTTAAAGAAATAAATTAATTAAAGTAGCCTATATTTTTTGCCACCCCTCAAAAACATAGTTTAGTGTAGGCATCATAAGTTTAAGAATCAAAAACTAAATTTGTTGAAAATTTGAATATATAGCATTATTAAGACATTCAAGAAGCATCTGTTGGTACATATATCAAAACTAAAATCGTTATACTGATGGTGAGAACATCGGAAATTAAGAAAAAAGCGGTTCTATGGAAGGTATACTCTTAATAACAACTTATGGTAAAATTAATTTCTACTTAACACTACATGTGTATATTTGTACTTATATCAGCACACAGACATTTTTTTAATAAAAATCGAAGAAACGTTATATAAAATTTGTCTTTTTGAATTTTTAAAAGCTGTATTATTATAGTATACCTAACTTTAGTTATAAAAGATCAATTTTTGTTTAATCTTCTAAATTGTATTACAACTCCAAACCATTCCTGATGGGTGCTTCTAATTGACAGGAATGGAGAGGACCTACAATTTTCTGAAGAATCCAAACGGCTTAGGTTAGAGACACTTATTTATGAACAAAATATACTATTCGATGATTTGTCTTCGCAAGAGGCAGTAGATGTGAAAAAAAGATATCCAATGAGAATATTGGAACTTTTCTGTATAAATTAGTACCTATCAATTATTCTATTATTATTTTAAAAGATTTTATTTTACAAAGTAGTTTTGGAGACTTTAAAACATTTACCCTTATAAATTTCCATTGAAGTTGTTTTGTATTTCACAAAATTTGTATTCTTGTTGTAAATGTATATGAGCGTTTCTAGCTTTTTGGGCAGCAAAACTACTTGTAATTGCATTGAAATTTTATTACCTTGTCAAAGATCCTTCGATATACATTGTTGCAATCAGCCATCAAACATGATCTTTTGACGAGCACAGCGATGAAATTTTCTAATCAGCGATGAAATTTTCTAATCTAACGTTTTTTTTCTTCAACTAGTGCTTATTTCGTGAATGGTAACACTTAGCCCATGTCTGATGTGACAGATTTTGCCAAAAACATCATCTTTTCAGATGAAGCTCATTTTGATCTTGGTGGGTAGTAAACAAGCAAAATTGTCGTATTTGGGGCACAGAAAACCCGCACGCATACATTGAAAAGCCGATACACCCAAAACGAGTCACTCTGTTTGGTGCGGATTTTGGCCCAGAGGCATAATTGGCGATCGTTATCGGGCCATGTTGAACGAATTTTTGTTCACAAAAATTGAAGAGGAGGATATTGGCAACATTTAGTTTCAACAGAACGGCGCTACGTGCCACACAGCCGAAGCTACACTCGATGTTTTGCGCCATTTTCAAAAAAAAAAAGTTATTTGGCGGACCCTTTATTTCTTTTGAAATTTTTTGCCTCATACGCTTAAATTGGTTCGGAATTACCTTCGTTTTCTCTGAAATGTCTCTTCGATAGTCAAGTGGATTGAAACGATAATCCTGTCCGAAATGTTTTACATTCGATTTAAATACAATTTAGTTTTGCAAATAAGTTACAAACGGATATCAAAATATCGAGATTTAGAATTTCAAAGACAAAATTGACATCTCTGGCTTGAGGAATGACGTTTCTTTCATCTATAGCATTGAAAATCTTGCACCAAAACAATAACAGGATACACTTAAATTTCTTCATGAATTTACGAGCTTCAGCAGTTAAAGTGAAATCATTTAAGACCAACGAAACGCAAAATAAAAAATATCTATACCAACAAACGGGATTTTCGAATGACGAGCAAGAAATACATTCTTTAATGACAAACGAAACCCCTTCTCTCTCCAAGAGATTCTCGAGCTGTGCAAAAAAAAAAAATCTCAAGAACCAAGAAAACCCAAAAACAAAGGTCTGTAATCCGAATTTCTGAAGTCCACTTTCACACTAAATCTATTGTACATTTTACACAAGGAATGGAAATTATTAGGGACATTTGTAGTTTCTTTATAAAATCTCTACTACGTAAAGTGTGAAATGTAATGTCAAACAAATCTCCTTAAATCGTTGGATATGGCGATTTTATTCCGGGCCCTCCTCTCCTAAGAATTTTAAAGTTGAACGAAAGTTGCATTTTTTACAAAAGAAACAAAAATTAGAAAGGTTAATAAATGATTTGTTTGTTTCAAATTTCCTAACCTAATAAAAGTCAGGCCCGAGGAGATTTCCCTCCTCGCTCTCAATGGCGCTGATTAAACTATTCTTAACTGGTAAATACTACCAAATAATTAGTCTAAATTTACTTTCTTATCTTAAATTCAAAGTTTTGCTATGCAGGCAAATTTTATTATTTTATTACTAATAACTATTGATTGTTGCAAATATATGAACATTTTGTACATATAGAAAATTTATTAAAAAAAAACGAAACATAAATGTTCTAGTATGTTAACAAAAAATATTATTTTCCAACTCATGCAGGCAATGTGAGTGTAGTCTTGTGTGTATATGTCTGTAGTTTAAACAAATGACAAGAAAATTTGTATTCAAACACCACACCTACAAGATACTTTGACACCAGATGACCATCAATTAATAAAACCTATAGTTGTTCTTCAAAAAAATTCTATGTATCTGATTAAAATTTGTTTAACATTTTAATTTTACGATCTTCTTAGCTATCTTTAGTAGTCTTGAAATAATAACTAACTTCTAATTTAATAAAAATTTAAAATAGATGTGTATATTATTCACTTCACTATCCTGTTTTTTTTTTGTTATATTCATACATCCAACTACTGAATTCTATAAAAATTAATTTTTTTTTTCGAATTCATTAAAACTTGTACTAAGTTGATTGAAAAGTCCTTAAAATTACAGGACAAGATTATAGAAAATTGGAAGCGTAAGATAAAGAACAAAATATAAAATCAGAAAAGAAATAAGAAAATATTCCCTAAATTTGATCGAAAATAACATTATTTACAACATCGAAAATACATATTTAAATTTATAATGTATATAAACAAATGTTATTTTATGTACATAAATATTAAATTAATTTTTAACATTTTCACACCATGTCTATATATTATATAAAAGTGATATATAGATATATATATATTGTAGGTATTTAAATAAAATATGAAATTTATCAGTTAAAATAAATTAACAAAATGTATACAATCGATGTTTTGCAAAGTACCTCGTCTGTGGCGTGAACATTTCTTTGCAATTCAATATTTTCAGAACAGGCACGATCGTTGCTCTAAAAAAAATATGATAAAAATAATAAAGAAACAACAAAAAAAAGAAATAAAACGAATTTCATCAAAAATAATGTTGTTTTTCTTTTTAATCTCAATATTGTAATAATTTTATTTAAAATAATAATCAAGAACAAGAATGCAACTTTTACTTTGCTCAGATTTTTTTTTTTTATGTTAAGGATTGTTTTGTTTATATTTTTAAGTGTAATCGGTAATGCAATAAATAACCCAACTAAAAACAATAAACTATTTAAAAACACTATTCAAAGTCTGCTTTAAAAAAAATGTTATTTAAAATTTTATGTAAATTTATTTTATTTTTGAATATTTTTGTATGTTTAACGCTTACCGAGCAAACATGTGGCATGTGTACTAAAACTCCACCTACTGAATGTGGCTCTGGCTGAGAAACTGCAACAGGAACTGGACCTATTTTAGTATATGCATTGGGAATATAATTAAAATAAAAAAAAAAAAATATTGAATGTTTTTATCATTTTATGGGAATAAACACACTAGTTGTTTGCTAAATACTATAAGTATATTAATTGTTAAAAAAACATTTAAGCTTTATATTAATTACATGCTTAAAACAAATTTGTATTTATGACTCCTATAAGTTTTCAAAATGGAGTATCAATATTGGGCTAATTAATGCACAAATCAAGAAAATTGAATATCAACTTGATCTGCGTATGATTTAAGCCTTTCAAAAATTTATTAAGTAATAACAGCAATGACGTTGAAGAAAACGAAACTAAAACATTTATTATTTTTTAATTTTAAATTAACTCTGGGTCACTCGGTCGTATGTGTACTCTTTTGCATTTGTTTTCATTCCAATGCTCTGGAAATTTAGAATCGATATTTTGTAAATGCTTTTTCTTTATGATATCATTTTCAAATAACAAACTTTAATGTCTTTATATTTTGGTAGCAATACAACGCACTATTACTACTTAACGAAATGGGTCAGACAAAATTCAGAAATACACAAATTTTAAGCATACATTAAAGTGTTCAAAATCTATATTATATTTTTTTTTTTTTTTTAATATATGTAAAGCTAAAGCCAAGGAGATGTAATGCTAATTTAGGAAATCCTTAGGAACCAAAATAGTATATACTGGAACTCAATTTAAGTTAATATTTTATGAAGTGTCTTACTTAAGTTATATTCAGAATTCTCATCCGGGTCTTTTAAAAACAAATCTGTAATGAAAATTTTTAATAAAACCTTAGATTGGGGAATACATTTGGTAATTGGGGAAGCCTTGGAAGAAGATTATACTAACAAATCTTCGAACATAAGGAAAGGTAAACATGCTAAATAATAATTCTAAGCTAACTATAATGGATAAATTTAAAAATACATTTAATGTTGGGTTTTGGAACAAAATTAAAAGCCAACTTCAAAATTAAAATGGTATATATCAAGTTCCAACAGTTAAAAAAAAAAACAAGCTATGACCAATATTGCACGGCGTTATATATAAATCCTTTAATACTCAAAAGATAGTAAAAAGTTATCTTTGGTGTAAATGTTTTTTTATTTTAACTCATGAGCGACGCCGACGTGTCAAAAACCAGCACATAACAGCTGAACAAAAAACCCGATAACCAGTAGCATATTTTTGATTCAGTTGTGTTTGGCGAATTTAAACTGTATGAAATTACGCTGATTGTGATTTTAATGCAGCATTCAAAATCCATTTTAAAAATTTATGGCTACAATAGTAAAATTTAAGAAACATCGCACGCTTCTTTTTATCTTTCGATTGAATTTGCTCCGCGCAAGCATTGTGTTTTTAAGATGCCCATTCCTTCCAATCTCCCATCAAGGTTACCGTTTGTCATTTAGAAACTTTTATATAAGGAAAGTGTAGGCAATCAAGTGACGTTGGTTTAGTTTTTTCAGATGGGTTTTTGAGCAGACCGGGGTTTGAACAGACCGGTTTCAATTTATATTTACCAGTTAAAAACCGGTCTGAGAAAATTAACATACTCAAAAAGTTAGTAGTGATTAAAACAAAAGTCACTATTGCCTATACTTTCTAGACTTACTAGGGAGTGCCTACAATCCTTTTTTCACATTGCTTGTGAGAAAGAGACATTTTACATTTCTTCCGCGAGGTTTGTGTTGTTTCTTGTTGAGTTTGTTTTTGTCTTTACTTACGCTATAAGGCAAGTGTTGGTTTAGTGTACAAAATTGAGGTTTTAACTAACCCTAATCTTTATACAATTATGGAGATATCACTATATCACCTGTGCATTGGCGATATGTTGGAAAGTACGCCTGTTCCTTCAGGTGATGTACATTGATCTTAGTGTCTTATTGGAAAAATATAATTAAAAATATTTGGCCTTTGTTCATCTAGAACGTTAATCAAGGCGAATTCCGTTTATCTACATATATCTCAAAAGTTGAAAAAAATGTACTCTTTACCGATAGCTTAAGGTCAAACATTTACAAAACTGCTGTCGAGACTAGTTTTTCTAGGTTGCTTTGTTCAGAAAATGGATACTTTTGGTTCTATTTAAGACTAAATACACAGGGCGAGTAGGGGTCTATACCCCAGAATTTACGTTATTAAGTAGTATTTTTGTTTTTTTAATATTACATGTTCTTATTAATTGTTAGTTAAACGCCAAAACCAGATGCTTAAATTTCTTCTAATTATTTAGAAAATCGAAAATAAAATTCCCTTAATTTGATTCCAATCCGTTGCTTTAAAGATTCTATTTCCAGTACGTAGGTATAGTATAGTAGATTTAAATATTTCCAATTTTCTAAAAAAGTGCTTGCATCCAGTATTATTTTTTGACTAAAAACATATAAGAGCATTGACCTTTTCAAACAAAAATAATATTTAATTTCGTAAAATTAAAAAAAAAAAATAGTTTGAAATTTGTTAAAAAATATTTTTTTTCAAAAATTTTAGTTTGAAATTTAATTTTTCAAAAATTGTTGACTCAAACAACTTTATTTGAAAATAATATAAAAGAAGAAATGTTTGAATTAATAAAAAATTATAGCATGGCATTATAAGTGTTACCGTTGATTTTTAATAATTTTTTTTCTATTTTAAGTCGATTTTTTTTTTTGAAAATCGCATCTCTCGGCTAAACGCGGCGTTTTTTTCTTATCCCGACCCAACCTACATGCTCTAGCTTTTTGTCACACCTTATGCGAATCACCCTGTGAATAGAAATAATAATTTATTAATTGATTAAAAGAACTGCAAAAGAAAGTTCGAATTAGTTGAAACTATACTCGCCCTAAACCAGTCCGCACTACATTAAAATTCGATCGATCTAACAATGAGAAGATGAGTCAAGTTTTTATGGTAAATCACTCAAGTAGTAATATTACGAATAGCTGCAACGTTCGATAAGAGTGCCATATCAGTTTGCGAAATGTTTGACATTTGAGCCGAGATTAAGACATGCGCAAACCGAAATTATGGCGGTGGCAGTCAAGAAAGCGTTTATTACGCGATAAATATTTGATCTAAAACCTAGTCACATCAATGCGATATTGCAAATTAAAAAAAAAAAAAAAACATAAACCATCGTTATCAAAACATTGAAGTTAATGTGGTTTTCGAGTGGACGTTCGGAGCTACTCCTTTTTCACTCCTTTTACTCCAAATTTCCCATTTTAGATAGGAATGGAACAGTTCCGAAATCCAAACGAAAACGACATAAGTCAAAAGAAATTGAATCAATAATAAAAAATACAAAATTATTGTTTATATTATTTGCCCGATAAATCATATTATATAATTGAATTTGCTCTGATTTATTCAGATTTTCTGCGATATTCACACCTGTTCTGATTTCCGTTTCTAAAAAAAATCCGTAAACGATTTCCGAACGGATTCAAAAAAAGTGTTTTGAATTTCACTTTCACATTAACCATAACATGAACCCATTTTTTTGTTTTAACTTTTTGACGAAGTGAATAAATGATTCAGTCGACAAATTTAAATAGAAAACACTGCATAAAATAAGTTTTAATTGGAAAATATTATCTATGTGACCATGAACTTAATCTTCTGCAAAATGTCAAACGTAAAATCTTATTCTATAATATCAGGTTTCAGCATTTTACAAAACGGCAAATACAAAAATTCGTTCCAATTTAACCTCAAAACATTGCCGCAAATTTTCAAACAGTCCTCGTTTAAGGAATAAAACCGCCTCTAGTAAATGCAGTCGTTTAGTTGCGAGCCCTTGTCTAACCTCTTCTTAATTTTAAACACTTTAAACAACTCTTCTAACTAATGAAGGTTTTTAGCGCATTTGTAAGGTTTTTAGCGCATTTGTAGGTTTTTTTTTATGATTTGTGGTAGAGCATTCGACTGCAGATCGAGAGGTCCCCGGTTCAAATCCGGGTGTCCCCTTTGAAAATTAAATTTGTTTGTATTTTTTTTTCTTTTTTTAACTCCCCTCTAGCTATTTCACCTTTCCAGCTAAGATGACGGGCGATTTTGTGAGCAGAAAATGATTTGCCGCGATATGGTAGTCCAACACTATGTACCACATACTTTTTTGTTTTAGTTGGGGCGGTCGACCAAATACAAGTTTGTATTGTATATTGTTTGGTGTCGTAGTCTATTGAATCGGGGGGTGGAGATGGTGTTGTATGGTCGTGGTAATGGTTACTGGGTGCATACACCACAAATTAAAGCTAAGACAGTTTTCGTGATTGTTGATTTACATCCTTAAATGCTTCATCAAGCATTTTTCTTCAAATTTTTGTTATGAAATTACAAACGTTGAATGGATAAAGTTTACTTTAAAAAAGGTAGAAAAGCATTTTGCTGCTTTTAAAGTTAGACGAGTGCTTTAGCGTAAAAGTATACTTTATATCGTTTAAAATTATCAAAGCGTCGACTCTCATTCTAAAACTCATTTTTAGAGTCGGCGTCGAATTTAAAAATGATTTAGAGTAGGTTTTAAATGTTTAAAATTTTGCGCCATTAATTTTACTAATGACAATTCCCATAGTTGTCAGCGGCCATTCATCTGAATGAAATGTTAAAATAATTTTTTTATAAAAGTGATTTAAAGAAAAATTAAATAATTTTTTGATTTTCACAAAACTTGAGTATGTATACCTAGGTATGCATTTTTAAAACGTATCTAAATAATACCAGCTGATTCAGCGAACTTCGTTCTGCCTAAAATTGATTAAAATTATCAATTGATCTTTCGAAAGTCGAGCCTCTTCAATTGCATTAAACACGAATTGGTCTCTTGCAAAATTCCTTATTAAAATTCCTACTTCGTTCTCCACACGCAGTTGAAGAATAAAGTGAATTTGTGTTGTTGCAATTCTAGACTCGATGTGCCGATAACCTCACTTTTGGAAATCGCAATGTCACTAGGTCACTGAGTAAATCTTTATTCAATTCGTTGATCACAGAACAAAATGCTTTTTTTCAATTTAAAAGTGAAAAAAAACACGGTAATAATTTGCTCACTATATCGAGACTCAACTGAGAGCGTAACAGCATCTTTTCCCATTTTCGTCAGGGACAAAATTAGCCGATTGTCAATTCCGTAGTGTGTGTCATTCCATAGAATCAAATTCCCAATGGAATTTTCAGATATCGCCACTATCAACCCCTGAAAGTATGGAATAATTATAACTTTGAGCTACTTAGGGACTTTATGTCTACATAGACTCCGCTGAAATCCAATAAAGAGTAACTATTATGCTAATCGCTGATTCCTTGGGCTTAAAAGGCAATTGAGTATCAAAGCCCTTCCTCGATCAACTACAGTGTTCCTTTGTAAGACACTTATCATCAGAAGTGAGGAACTAGAGGCAGATAGCTAGGGACTGAGATTGATGGAACTAGCTTATTGGTTCAAGCCCAGGGTGAAAGGGAGGAGAAATTTTCTAAAAAAAAAAATACTTAATAGAAACAAATTATTAAAAAAATACGGCAACAATTATTAATTCTTTAATTTTCTTTTTAAATTATTTTAATTTGATAAATACATAGTTTTTGAAAAATTAATTTTCAATTTCAAAATTTTGAAAAATAACGAACGAACATTTTGGAAAACAATAATTGAGTCCACTGGTTCAGTGACAAACCAACCAATAACCGTACGTCAACGAAATGCAAGATCTACCGAAATCATCGTAAGTAAGAAACGACGATGGCATTGCCATCAACAACTACGGAGAACGCGCTATTTGATGAAATGCATGTAAACTAAATGTGGTCCCAACATAACTGTGCTACGTGCCACACAGAAAACGCCCCAATAGACATTCTGCATGAACGATTTGGGGGAGCAGAGGTGACGTGAATTGGCCACCAAGATCGTGCGATTTGACCCTGTTAGACTTTTTTTAGGGTTTCCTGAGGTTTCAGGTCTATGCAAATAAATCGACAGATGCTCTTAAGGTGAACATAACTCAGACCATCCATCAAATTCAGCCGGATCTATGCGGAACAGTCATTAAACATTGGACCACTCGGATCCGTGCTAACAACGTTAGAAGCCGAGGCGGGTATTTGAACGATGTTATATTCCACACATAATGGCATACATGGGCCTTTCAAATATAAAAAAAGAATTTTGTTATACTCTGTCCAGCAAAAATTGGCAGTGTAGGCAAGATAGGACGTTTGCCTCTCATCCTGGCTACAGTGGATTGCATAAATCTGTCCTTCATTAAAGCTGTCACAGGGTTCTCGTAGTGTACACGATAACACTCATCATTAAAAGCTTTTTCTTAAAGCTCGAAAATCAAAAAAAAAAAGCTGAACGAATTATCAAATGGACACGGGTAGCTCTGAATGCACATCAAGCAGCAGCCAATAACCATTGGCCACAGCAATTCAGTGCACACTAAGATGTGCCTTGAATAGGACGATTGGGCTGTATCAGATGCTATTGGAAATTCACGGGCGGGCAAACACTTTTCGTGGAGAAGTTATTTCAATTTAATATGGTGCAAAAATATGGCACGCTACTGATTTTGAAAAAACTTTCCCATAAGACGTGTACTGCCTATTTTTGTTCGACAGAGTATAATACCTCACACACAGCTTGTTTTATTCCATTTCAACATCTAACTTACGAAGATTCAAAAATTAGTTTTTTTTTCTGGCAGGTAGATGGCGTTTGTGTTCTGCATATGGTTAGGTAGTGTAAAATAAAGTGTAAATAAAAAAGACAAGAAATACATGGAAAATAAAGAAAAACACAAAAAAAATATACAGCCCAATTCAAAATCACAATTCGCCCGGAAATTTTTCCCTTTTCCCTTCTCCCGTATTCTAAACAAAAAATTCCCGGGAATTTCTCTCGTGGAATTCGGAATAAGAGTAGAAACTTCTACTCCCGAGAAAATACGACGTCTCCCGGGGAATGTTTAGAATTGGGCTGATATAGTTAAACATTTATATCACTGTGATCTTGTTTCTTTTATTATCAGGATCTGATCGAAATCAGATCATGTGGATATTAAAACCTCAACGATCTCTACACATATTTCTGATTTCTTAAAGGAATATAATTTACTATTTTGGGCATTTTGACGGCGGCGTAGTGCACAAATAGATAAATATATCATATTATATTTTGGTGGACGAGGTGCCGGAGAAGTTGTCACCCGGCGCAAAAGTTGAAAAACACCGACGAATTATTCTGCAAAATAAAAATTGAAACAATTATTCCGTGTTCTTAAGATACAAAATACACCTCAACAGAACGGGGTAAAAATTGTTTCGATGTTTTTGTGGAAAAATTCGTCGGTAGTGTTCAACTTTTGCGCCAGCTTGATTTAGGTATATATCTAACGCACAATGCAATAATTATGAATGTCAAGTTAGCGAAGAAACTTGATTGGCCGTTAATTAAACGTGAATTGGTTGAGAGTAAATTGATATCATGTGATATTTTCTATATTTTCTTTATTTGCTACATTCTTATTAAATTAAATTTAAATAACTGTTTTGCATAAATAGTAATAAACCTACATATTATACGTTTTGCACACTTTTTCCCTTAGTGTTTAAATTTTGTACCCAATACCTAAGATCTTCAATGCTTAAACACTATAATAGGCTTGTTTTTTTTTTACAAGTCGGGGGTAAATTGGTTAAAAACAAACGACTTCCGGGTTAAGCAATTTGAATTTTAAATGAAACAACAACTAATCCCCTTCGGATTTAACTAAACGCAGAGAACTTTTGGGGCTTAACTTCAGCACGGAGAAAAACTGCTTTGCCGGCGTCAATTACATACATACATAATAAATATTTGCTATCGATAGTTTTTATAAAAACTCCATTTTTTTTCTATCATGGCATCGCGTTGTCGTTTTTTCGACCAATTCTCTCGGGGCCTGCAAAATAACACGGCTAATAGCCGCTAAATTCTGAAAGTGTGTTGTATTTTGTAGCGAGTAATAAATTGTTCTGTATCTCTTGTGTCTGAAATTGTCCTTACTCGCTAGATTCTCTTACTCATTAAGGCACTATCAAATTGAAATTGTAAGGTTTTTTTTCATAAAAATTATGTGCACTATCCTTCATTTCTTTTAGAAGTTCCATACAAAACTGTTAATTTTCCATTTGCACAGGCCAACACAATTTTCAGCTCAGAAACCAAACTATTAATTTCAGAAGGTTTTTGATGTCCTGAATTCAAGTTATTGTTTAATAGTAAAGTTCAAAACAACGTTTTTGTAAGAAATATTTGAAGTAATGTCAGACCAGGAAATAATTTCGTTATGGCATTTGAAAGTACTTACTGCTCTTCGCTTCAAAGTTCTTGAATCATTATTTCCGCTTGAATAAATTTTTAGTAAGTTGTTAGTGTTGAGTTGTTTTTGCACTATTAAATAAGCATATCTCGAAAACCTGAATGAATGGAGAAATTCTGATGTCGGGGCATACAAAAACTTCAGAAAAAGATGAATTCTAGTTTCTAAGGCAGACGGTTGGTTTAATTTTGGAGACCTACATATGTAGGTTATTTAAAAATTGATTTTGAAAGAGTTTCCCAAAAAGCTTAAAGATAAGCGAATTCAGACACAAAATATATCTTACTCTCATTTTCTTCAACTTTAAAACCTTTTATACTGTTGATAAATGATAACATGAATTTTCGCAACTCCAATTTGAAATCGAAACCAAATGTAAATGGAGTATAAATCATGCATTTTAACACAAAAACTTTAAATCAAAGACACAAAGAAGAATATGGATGAATTGACATAAAATGTCAAAACAGTGTTTGTGTCGTTTGTTATATGTTTATCAGATTTGTTGCAGTTTGCATTTTATAATTTTAAAGTGTATCAGTGAGAGTGGTAAGTGTTTTTTTTTTTTTTTTATTTTAAGAAAAAAAACTTCATTCCACTAAAAAAAATTAGAGAGCAACAATTTTGTTAAAAAAAGAAATGTTTTATAGCATGTTTTTATATCTTCTTCTTCACCTGCCATAATTATTAATTTTCCATCATCTGTAAGATTTGGCACATCTTATAGGGAATTTTTTGTGTTTTGGTTTTGGTTTTAATTTTTAGTTTGTTATTAGTTTTTGTTTAATTAAGAATTTGCGTAAGTCCATAATTTATGTTTATTTTAATTTATAATGATTTATAACACGTAGAATAGCGGAAATGTATATAGTTCAGGGAAAGAAATAGAGAGAAAGATGGGAGAAAGTATATACGATAATAGATGAGAAAGGATAATAGATACATTTATTACAATGAATAAGATAAAACATTGATTGTGTTGGGAAAGTGAGAAAGATGGGGTTAAATATTATATTGACTACTCTACAGGGTGTAGAAGGATTATGTGCATATAAGGTGCAACAATATAAGGACAGAGGGTCTTGAGTGATTTTTTTTTTTAGTTTTTAGGATAAGCCCATTGTGAATTAAAATTTGTTTTGACCAAATAAAAGCACCTGCAAATCCTCCTAGGGGTCCGAGTGGAATTGGTAGTGGAGCCATTGACAGAGATACATCCCGATCTCGAGATTTTTCCTTATCAGTTTCTGGTGGACTCTTGCGGGATGATTTTTCATCTTCAACAACTTCTTCGATTGGAGGCTATTAGTTTAAAAAAAAGAAAGTTTTATTTATTTTTACTTGAATGTAAGACAAACTAACATCTGGAGGGCGAACAGGATTGAGAGGTGCCATAAACTGTACGAGCTTAGTAGATAACTGATGCCACATTATAGATGCTTCACAATAAGCACACTCAGCTGCCTTTAAAGAAACAAAAAGTTAAGGTGTTTTAAAAACTTGTTGGGCGTCAATTTCCATTTTCATTTTTTTTTTTAACAAATATATCCAAACAATACGTTCGCGAGAACAAGTCATCCACTTTAGAAGAGTAAACCTTGTGAAATGAACTCTTTAGCACATAGAACTCTTAATTTGTTTTCTACGAAAGTCAGTCAAGGCTTTTCATATTGTTAAAAAATGTGTTTAATTTTAACTATAGAATTTGAAATTTTTTAAATGTTTTTGACTAAAGATGGACCCACATTAGTCTCGCGTGGTGCGTTGTGTCGTTATCGCTTCAATGTATTTAATTTAACATTAATTGTCTCGCGTGATGTGTTGTGTCAAAATCTTTACTGTTCCAATTGCACCATACCCAAAGATTTTCGGCTGTGTGTTAAAATAAGAAGACAGAGTTCGCGGAAAAAGAATAATTAATTAGCAAAAGTTACAGTTTCCAACACAGTGCAATTGATAAGTGTGCACAGTCGGCAATACAACACAACACAACACAACACAGCACAAAACAGCACAAAACAACACAACACAACACAACACAACACAACACAACACAACACAACACAACACAACACAACACAACACAACACAACACAACACAACACAACACAACACAACACAACACAACACAACACAACACAACACAACACAACACAACACAACACAACACAACACAACACAACACAACACAACACAACACAACACAACACAACACAACACAACACAACACAACACAACCAAAAACACAACGCACGAGATATTTGTGTTTCCAGCTTAAGTCAAATAATTTTTTATATTTTTATTCTTGCGTTTACAAATTTAATACAAACCTTCAATGAACAAATATGACTGCTTAAACCAACACGTGCCGCTGTAACCATGCATTTCAATAGCTTCGAAGTATTTTCACAGACGGTCGTATGAATGCCAGTATGCTGTTCTACATCCTGTAACTCCATTTGTTTAAGAAGAATATCCAGCATAAGAATGCAACATGTTAGATTGTGTTCAGCATCGGTGGAGAATTCTGTGTGACGGTTGGTAGGTGCTTCGTCGTCAGAAATAGCTGACGTGTTTCCAGAATCATCTTCAACAACTGGTGCTTAAAATAATAGAACAATTTTCGGGTTTGGTTTTTTTTTGTTACTAAAAACTTGGTCTGTATATTTATTTACAAATCGAACTTCTCCTAGGTGGAATTGGTAAGTCGTTGTCACCCTTAACTTGTGGCTGCTTCTGTCCTTTGACTTCTTTTTCCTTCAAAATTTCATGCTGAACGCCGTACTTCATGATGCGCACGCCATCACCGAACATTGCAAATAGTTGTACTAGTGGAATAAGAATTTCGAGCTTTGTCAAAATTTGCAACCAATGAAGAGCTTGCTGCTGAACTTTTGCAGTAGTTTTCTCAAATCTGATGGCAACAAAATTATACATTGTCCTTGCATCGAATCCGAGTGGCGACATTTCGGGATCTAATATTTTACTGAGTACGATCTTTAATTCATGTAACTCCTTTTCGGCAACATCATTTGTGATTGCTTCCATCCAATGTGGCATTACATAGTCCCAAATTTCAGAGGTTATAACTTCATATGGCACCAAGCATATGAGTCGTTGAAGTCCTTCTTTAAGATGGCTAGTACGAGATGCCAGGGTCTCCCAGTGACCACCTACTCGGGCATATTCTGGTGGGTGCGGTAGTAGGCAGGATATGAAAACCTGAAAAAATTAAGTGAAATACACACTTCATTGATAATGGGCGTTTGACTGAAATTAGCAAAAATGCTTCAGAAAATCACAGAAATTGCACGTAGAGAAACCAAGCTTATGTCTATATAAATAATATTCTTTATGAAGTAAGAAGTTCGCATAGATTAAAAGATTAAATTTTTTCGGTAGATGGCGCTGACCATTAAGATTAAAATGATTGATTAAAACTTATACAGTTTCGATTGAGCTAAAACTTGCACACGATATTCGTTATGAAATGAGAAGCGCATGTTAATCAAACGTTTTGTGTTTGAAAGTTAATACTTTGAAAATGGGTTAATGTAACCTATTTCCTGGGTGACGTTGAGTAAAATCCAAAAAACGCCCACATTACTTATATTTCAATTTTCTAAGTATTCAACTTCATTAAAGCAAACATTTTGAAACTAAGTTCTCCTAAAAGTCAGGGATGACATGTGTCATGTACTTTTTACGCCCTCTCTGCTACACCTTCATCTATATATGTATATCTAGAAATGAGTCGTGGTGTGTTCGGATACTTAAAACTTGAAAACGACTAGATCAAATTGTATATTTCCTTCAGCGGATTTATTCGTAACTGCTCCGCGAAGGTTTAGGAAAAAAGACATGTTAGAAAATTCTCAACAGGTGGCGCTGTAAGAGCACACTTCGTTTTTCAGTTCTATTCAATTACCGTTCAACAGGTGGCGCTGTAGGTGGTTAAGAAATGACTTTTGGGATATTCTTTTTCGACTTCTGTTATTTGTAGGGTGAAATGGGTTCAAAACAAAATATTTTTTTATTTGAATAGTTTTCCTTATGAAAAAGCTTTAGAATTTTGTTATTTTTAGGGTGAAATGGGGTAAAAATAAAAAAATATCCGATTTAAAAAATCTTTTGGTGTTTGAAAAGTTATTTTTAGTGGATGGCTTTAGGGATTTTTCCAGAAAATGGGCATGTTTAGGGTTAAATGGGGTAAAAACAAAATGTGGCATCATCAAAATAAAAAAGTGGTTTATGATTGCAAAAATTCTTTCGGTGTTGGAAACGTAATACGTAATTACAAAATATATTAAATATTTATTTAAATTTTCTTTTTTAATTTTTATGTGAAGCTTAGCTTTTTCTACCCGTGCGAAGCCATGCGGGCCAGAATTTTCAACTTATTGAAAGTCCAAAGAAAGCCGAAATCTTGTAATTAAGCTCTTTTGCGCGCATAATGCAGTATTTTTGAAAATCCACCTACTGCCACGTGGTCTGACATGACATGTGTAATTTTCATTGTCACAGCCACATTTCTGATATTTATTTTTGTTCAGGTATTAATCATTATAAGGGTCTTTGGGAAATCTCTGGAAAAACATTTATTTTGTATATGTCACTCCGAACATAGAAATAGTTATTTTTTAAAATCTTGCGGAAAAAAAAGTATGCCAAAATTATGTTGTAAATCCGGCATTATAACACTTACGTTGTAATGAATTCGACATATTTCCTTAAGCCATTCACAAACGTGTTCGACTTTAAGCTTTTCGATGGTGCTCTCCACCTGTCCGGCAGCTTAAAACAAAATTTAAATTGAATTTAATTTAAATGTTTTTGTCTATATTTTTGCACATTAACATACCATCATACGAATAAGCTGTTACATGGAACCAATGAAAGAGCATACTTAGTATTCGTCCTAAGATCTCCACTGGAGTCTCAACAGTTGGTGTACAACGTCCAACCAAAAGCCAAATCCCATAACGTCCTAACATTTGGCGTTCTTCAAGTGATATATTATCCTGTTGACCATTGCCCATTTTCTTTCCATCTGTCGACGATGAAGATCCATCCTTGCCCGGTTCAAAGTTCAAGGGCTTAGCTTCTCGTAAAAGACTAATAACTGATTCAACCATGTTCATTTGCATTTCCGCATCCATTTGCCAAGCAGGTGGCAAACTCCGATGTACAACATGATCTCCGCCTCGTCGAGTGTTATGACGGTTGCCATGACATTGAGCACAATATCGAATGGGATGGTTACCATTGTAACTGGCACATTCAGTCGAGAAGCAAATCGAAAATGCTGACTTTTCAGTAGATCGACAATTTTTATTCTCGCACACCATGGACACCTGTTGCATCGGATGCAAAATGTCACCAAATGCCAAATTTGCATGTTCTCGATGAATTTCGTTTGCACATTCAATGCAGAGATATAACGGTGGAGGACAGTCCGGAGCGTAAGTGATACTTATTCCATGATCGTAACATACTTTGGCTGCTTCGGCATTGCCAGCATTTGGACATTGTTCGCGCTGACAAACAAACGGAACAAGGTCATCTGAAATAAAATTATTTTTGATCTTTAAATAAAAGTTTAAGTAAGAGTCTTACTTGTTTAATATTTAAAAAAATTAATTAAATTCAATTAAAAAAAAAAAAAAAACTAAAAACAAAAACGGAAACGGAAATTCAGACTTCATATTTAAATGTAGGTATATTTCAATATAGGAACATATTGTTTACTAAAACTTTTTAAATTATTTAAACAAATAAAAACATACATTATTTTTAACTTTATTTCTACATGTATATTTTTTATAAGTGGTTTTATATCATAAAACTAAGTTTTATTCAACACAAAAACTTTAAACAAAAAAATATCTCAGACTTCAGTTGTTACAATTAAATATAATTTAATTAAACAGGAAACAAGTAATAACACAAAATTAAATTTATATATTTACATATTTATATATTATTGCATATTGTTAAATAACATTTTTTATGGAAATTCTTGGGATACATTATGTACTACGGTGAAATAGAGAACAAAGAAAGAAATCTATGCCTGCGGTAGAGTGGACTTTCCTCTGTGCGACGTTACGAGGTCACACTAAGCGATATATAGCACGTTACGTTACGAAAATCTGCATTGTAGGATATTGGGTACGTTCGGTGACAAAAATCTGAAGATTGGACTTTCCTCTGTGCGACGTTACGAGGTCACACTTAGCGATATATAGCACGTTACGTTACGAAAATCTGCATTGTAGGATATTGGGTACGTGCAGAGCCAAAAATCTGAAGATCACCTTCAAGCAAACTAGTCCGTTTTGGATCCGTCCACGTAGTCAACATCGTATGGATGACTTCGCATACGGATCCGAATATGGATCCTCAAAATTGCGCTTGGACAAACGTTAATGTTACACAATTCCACATATTAACAGTGAGTCCCGGCACTCACACAAATTTTTTTAAAATTTCGTCCTCTTCAGACTTATTTTAGCGACAACTTTAATAACTAAGAAACTATGCGAGCTACAAGTTTTTGATTTGCCCAACAAACTAGCATTTTATTAGCTACAAATTTAGATATCTAAGGGCCAGTTTCACAGTCGACAATTACCGGAATAAGTGGCACTTAAGTTTCCCATATTAGGAATTCAAGCTAAATTTCATAGCCAGCGTAAGTGGAACTTAAGTCACCAACATCGGAGACTTAAGTGCCACTTATTCAGGTAACAGAGCACTGCGATATTGGAAAGTAATCATTCACATTCCCCACTTAAGTGTCACTTTTCTGACTGTGAAACTGACCCTAAATGTTTATATTCCGGCAAACAGTGTCCGCCAAAGTAAGGAACGTATGATTGCACGGGCTGTGTGCAAGCAGCACAGTCTTGTTGGACACAAATGTCGTTGAGATCGCGGGCTTCAATCTCATGCAACAACCTTTTCGGCCATTAAGCCAGAAATATGCTTCATCGCTGCACAACATTTTAGTTGAAAACAGTTGAACTTTTTCAAGAGCCCAAAAACTGAATGAAATTTTAAACAATATCTCCAGTTTTGTTTTATTTTTAAATCAATTAATGGTTAAACAAATTTTCCATCTCTGTGCAGATTGAATTTCAGTTACAGTCAAGAAGTTAACTGCCTTTATATCCTATATAAGCAGAACAAACTATGGTCTGAATAGTCCTTTAAATCAATTGATTTCAGTTTTCAATAAGTTTTATTTTTTAATTTCCTCGATGAACGACAATTTTACATGTAGTAAAATTAAAGAAAACTTTTTTAATATATATCGCTGTAATTAAATTAAATAAATCATTATTAATTGTTACTTTTTTATATGTGACCTTTGTTTTCAAACTTATTAGTGTCTAATTTAAGCGGGCTGTAGGTCCTACAGCCCGCTTAAATTAGACACTAATAAATCATTATTTGTAATGTAATTAGCTTTAAGTTTCTAACGTTAGTATTTAACGAATTAAATAAATAATTATAATACGAACTGTCGTTATCTGTCATTAAACATTACATAAAAACAGTACTAGAAGAAGAAGAAAAACGAACGCTATTTTTTGTGGACTACTGCATTAAATTTAAATAAAAGTTTGAATTTTATTCAATATAGTCCACAAAAACAAAAATTAAAATATATTTTCTAGTGTTTCCGTTTATCTTCTTCTTCTTATACACAAGCCAGACTATTTGCATTAATTTCTTTCTTGACTCTAGAAGTAAAAATACTACGTTCAGGTGGACAGACGTGAAACCAAAGATCACAAAACCGTATGAAGAAAACTATCTTGTCGCCATGTTAGGTCTGATTACAGCTTCATACAATACTTGCATTGTAGAGCAATGAAAGCAAAGATTTACAAAAGTATTTAATGTCGAACAAAAATGTTGATTTATTTAATTTAAGACGATTCGATTAGGAACCGTTCTCTGATCAACTGTTCGTCAAATTTCCATTGTATCGTTTAGTAAAGGGTGTAATACTTAAAGTTGGCAACACTATTTTAACTGGCGGCTATTTTTCCAGCTGTCAAGTGATTTATTTTCAGTTTAGTTTGGCATTTCAACGTGAATAGACTGACGCCTGAACAACGCTTCCAAATTGTGCCCAAAACAATATTGCCGTTGATTCCAATTTTCATAAGCGAATTTTGTTTAGCGATGAAGATCACTTTTGGTTGAATGGATACGTCAATAAACAAAACTGCCGTATTGGAGTGATGATAATCCTCAAGTGTAAATTGAGACACCCTTACATTAATAAAACTGACTGTTTGGTGTGCTTTATGGTTTGGTGGAATAATTGGTCCGTACTTCTTTAAAAACGATGCTGGCCAGAACGTTACAGTCAACGGTGACCGCTACAGAGGCATGATCACTGACTTGTTCGTTCATCAATTGAACCACCATGATGTGCAGGAGCTGTGGTTTCAACAATATGGCGTATCATCTCACGCAGCTCGTGCCAGAATTGATTTATTGAAGGAAAAGTTTGGTAACCGCATAGTTTCCAGTTACGGACCCGTGAATTGGCCTTCAAGATCGTACGATTTCACGCCGCTTGACTATTTTCTATGGGGATATGTGAAGTCGCTAGTCTACGCCGCTAAGTCCGAAACGATTGACCACTTGGAGGACAACATTCGCCGTGTTATTGCCGATATACGGAAAATTGGACCTCCAGATTAGACTACGTCCGAACAAGCCGTGGCGGTCATATGCCAGAAATCATATTTAAATTATAATGCCAGAGAATTATCTTTCCAATAAAGTAAATATCATGTCAATTTAAAAAAATTCTTTTTGGTTTTATTCCATTTCCTATATACCTCTAAAAAAAACACCCTTTTATTACGAACCTTTTAGGATAGCGTGAGATTTGTTTTTAAAGTCAGTGGTCCGTTCGTTCTCTCTAAAAAGTTGACTATTGTTAACTTTGGTCGTTCTTTTTTCTTAAAATCGTTCTTAAATTCGATGTTGAGATTTCAGAATGATACACTTTGTAACGATTTCCAACTAATCTCATTGATATGAATTAAAATTTTAATCTGTCGAAAGCTAATGGGTGAACCAACAGCTGAGTTTGAATAGTTTTCTTTTTTTGTGGTTATCTTTTGTTTAACTGTTTTTGTTTGCATCTTACAGCATCGATCACATTTTTTTTAATTCCTGCAATAAATTTAATGCAATTACAAATTGTTCTTCATGTGTACTCATTTGTAAACTGTAGGTATAGGTACTTAAACCCATTATGTTGGTCACATCTCACATCAACAATAGTTTTAGCATTTATCGTTCCTAAATGAAATGTTACACAGTGTAACATTTCTAACAATGGCACTTCAACATTTTTTTTTGACACATTAACAATAAATAACTATTGTGTAGGAAAGGAACGCTTCACAGTTGTTAGGTCCATCAGGTAAAATTTCCTATGGGATTACAACAACACAAACCAATTCGGATAGCTTTTAGATAGGCACACAAACGCGCCCATTCTTCTTATGTCAGTCTCTCTGCCAATAGCCGTGTTCCTTTGGAGGTGGTGAAAAACTCACGAATAGTTTTTTTTGCTAGCCATTTTCAATGGAACACACATAATTAATTTCCCTACAAATCTCATCTACTTGCCATGTATTAGATTATTGTTTGGATGTACTCATGAGTAGTTCGCCACCTCCAAAAGAACATGGCTATTTTATGATAAAAACCATATTGTCCAATAGCGTCCAAGGGAAACATCTTTTACTCTTATTGTAAAAGAACATCAAACATACACAAAATAACGTCTATGCAAAACTTAAGATTTACTTACGTGGCTTTCGTTTCGACCAATTCAGATTTCGGTGTCAGATCTTAAATTTTACTGGCAAAACGAACACAAAACGTGATTTTATTTTGTTTTATGATTGTATGAGTGCCTTTTTTAAAACGACACTGGGTAAAAGTCACTTTTCTTTGATGTGTGTGCAAGTGCGTGTGAAAATCTGTGTAAATCTAGCTAAAAATCGAGATCTGCAAAATCGACTTCAGATCGACAAAAA
Source organism: Leucozona laternaria (assembly GCA_932273885.2). Classification (NCBI taxonomy): domain Eukaryota; kingdom Metazoa; phylum Arthropoda; class Insecta; order Diptera; family Syrphidae; genus Leucozona; species Leucozona laternaria. Next base: position 26,995,028 of record OW026366.1, on the reverse strand, counting down.
TTCGATTTTTTTGGTCGAAAGGAAAGGAAAAACTTGTCACGAATCAAAAAAATCAAAGAAAAATCGATTTTTTTGGTCGAAACGAAAACCACGTTACTATAATGTACTTACTTGTCATTTTTGATAATAAAACTTTTCTGTCAAATAAATTTGGATCAAAAGCGGGCCAGTAATAAAATAAAAGTTTAGCTGCTGATGATCTGGAAACTGCTGTTCCATAGGCAATTACACAGAGAATATCCTTAACCACGTTATGTTTGAGAGTCATTAAACATTCAAGCAGCTGACAGTGATGCGCTATAGAAAAAAATAAAAAAAAAACACAATATTTGACTACTAATAAAAAAACTGAGATCGAAACAGTTTGAATATAAATGAAAAACAAAATGTTTCTTCACGTCGCACAGTGGTTCGGTTTGTATGGGAGAGCGGAAAAACGTCTGTTTTATCTGAACGGTTCAACGGAAATTTGGCACACATGTTAAGATTAGTCTTATACATGCTTGGTCAAAATTTTTTCAATAAAAAATTATTAGAAAAAAAGTTATTGACATTTTTATAAAATTTGAGGGTTTTGATGTTATATTTAAATAAACGTTTTTTTTAGTAAAATCTTAACTTTTTATTTTGAATAAAATATTATTATTAACTATGTATATTATAAAATTAAATAAATAAATAGATAAATACATACAAAATAAAATAAAAAACAATTATGAAGTAGACATTTTATAATGCTAAAATGAGGTTTTTAGCGTCTGCGCTGATTGGAAGTATTTTTTTTTTGCCTGTGCCCTTAAACCTGTTATTATTGGATCTGAGGATATGAGTATATGATGCGTCACATCTTCATTCGTCGCAATTCGGCTGCATTTTCTCGAATGAAACCTGCGGTAGGCTTTATAATCCTTATTTCGGCATTCTTGGGCTTCCTCGGAGAGCGATCCAACAGGAAATGCACAGCTTTTAGTATTTTAGTATTTCTTCTCCATGGATCAAAACCTTATGTACGGTTGCTGACATATTGTACCATTTATATTTCTCAACAAACAGTTCAGCAGTTTCCCACGTGTAAGCTGCATATTTTTTGAAATCTAATTTTTTCATTCGACGTTATTACTTCAAGGATAACACCAAACCGCCGAATTAGTGATTGACTAACTCCAGTGATTTCTGAAGTCATGGTTGGATTTGCAAAAAATCTTCTGGAGGTGTTGCCGTCATTACTGTCCCCGTACCTTGTTTTACAAGATCGACAATGATGCCCAGTTTTTCACGAAACTCCTGCTGAATTTTCTTCTTCTCAGCATTTTTAATATGGCGGGTCTCATTGTTGGTTCTCCATGCTTTTAATGGCAAATTGTAGGCAACATGGAGGATACACTCCATACATTTTATCCGAGCGTGAAGAGGAGACATTCCCATTTTCAAAGCTTCCCTGTTTACAGCTTTGGTTCTTATATTTGTCAGGTTATTCATTCCAGAAGTTGTAGTTCCACATATGAAACAGGAAGAAGCTGCAGGAGTTTCTATTACACAAAATATCATAAAACTATATTATTTTTCGTGTGTTGTTTTCAAGAAAATTGAGTTGAAAGTTGAAAAATTTTCCAGGCAGAAATAAATGGTTTCGCAAAAATCGAAATTCTCAGACCTGGGTCAATGTATTAATTTTGTTTTATTTTTAAAATAAAGTTTGACATTTTTTCTTAAAATAATGGGCTGAACCAGTTCATTCTGACAATTAATACCGAAGAAATCAAACTTTTTGGTAAACACCACCGTCAAGACGGAGTTTTTTGAAATCCGATTCAGTGAAACATTTTTGAGCATAACTTTCACATCTGCAGCTGATTTTTTTTGTGCTTTAACATGAATGTATGGAGCATATGCTGGCATACTTACTTTCTTGGTATCTTTTGGAGCTTTTTTTAAATCAAAAAGTTTAAAAAAAGCATTTTTTCTTAGTACTGAAGCTTCAGACTACTTGTAGAAGGTATCTTTTATAAATAATCAATATTTTTTTTTATTTTAAGATAATCGAAAATAGATCAATTAAATAATTTAAGAAGCTAGAGAATTTATTTAAAGGAACTTCGGAAAAAAAAATCTCAAAATTTGTTGAAAATACGGTTCGCGATTTGAGTAAAATTATTTTTCAACTTTGAGGGTTTGTAAATCAGAACATACAATATACATGTTAAAAAATACTTTTAAATCATACGCTCGGGTTATCTAAGAGTACTTAAACATAAAATTTAAAAGGATAGATATGACTTTTTCAAAAGACTTTTTTCCGCTCTCGCACCACTGTGCGTTGGTCCTATATTTTGGCACAAAATGAACTATGATATGATAAATGATATTCGTCTGGTAAAATCAAAAACAAACCAAAAAATAAAATAATTCAGTTCCGCGATTTTTTCCGTCAAAATGAAGAACATTATTTCTTCATCTCTCATAACGTCATAACTCATATTGTTATACGTTCGAAAAAAAAGTAGATCAAACAATTTCACCTGGATTCTGAGAATACTGCAGAATCATCATTATCACTGACGACACTGATTGGCATGCTTGGCATTCGTGTTCCTCTGGGCTTTTTCGTACTGCAAAAAAGAAACCATCGCATCAGGTTGAATTCTTTAAATACATTATTATTGTTCATTTTAACTTACTTATCGTAAATGGAAGAATGTAATAACACAAAGCATTGACGATGTCCTGATGCAAAGCTGGTGGTAGTACTGAAATTGTTGAACTCGCCAGGTAGGGGAGATTATCTATTAGATCCTTATCCAAAAAGGGTAAAATACAGCAAAGGCATTGCAGCAGGGCTTTTCCAAAGACTAAACAAAACAAATTATGTATGATTTGAGTATATGTACCTACTATACTATAATAATTTATTTTTTTTGATATCAAGATAACGAGTTAAGTTGGATAAGAGGTCCAGTTATTTAATTATATAGCTAGGTTCCTTTATGTAAGGATAACTTAAAATTTTTGAAAACAGGAATAATTAAAAGGTTGATTTACTTATTTGTCCGTATTGAATGCATGGAGCGACATCTAGCAACATTGTAAGGGCGTTGTACAAATTGCCATACTCTAGATTAGGGTAAGCTGACATTCTTGTGGGATCCTCAAGGGGGTCATTTATAAGCTGATGGGGCGATGTGCGAACATCTTTTAAAACAGCTAAAAAAAAAACAAAAAGAATATAAGGATATTATATATATATTTTTTTTGTCAAAATTTAATTTTATGTTAAATTGATTTTAAATCATGGAATGTCTGTACAAATTTCTAGGAAAAAATTGGATGAAAATGGATGAATGGATGTTGTTGCTGTTCAGAAATTCAATGAAATTGACGGAATAAAGAAAGGCCAAGTTAATTATTATTAATCTATATAAAGGGTTTTTCAACAGGGACGCTACAAAAGTAGAGCAACAGGGACAGCAAACGACGCCATATTTCTTGCCGCTCTTTTGACATTTCTCTTCAGTAAAGTTTGCGATTTTATGATGGAAAGATAAACGAGCCAACAATGAGTCGAAATTATTAAAATTTACTACCGAAATTCGGAGTCAGTGGCCTCAACGTTAAGAGCGCTAAAAATCAAAAAATCATCTTCAGCGATTAGGCTCATTTCTGGCTGAATGGCTTCGTCAATAAACAAAATATGCGGTATTGGTCAGGCAGCAATCCACACGTACTCCAAGAGTCATCATTGCGTCATTGGGCCGTACTTCTTCCGTGATGATCAAGACCGGCACGTTACTGTGAATGGAAATCGCTACCGTTCAATGATAACCGAATATTTTTGGCCCCAATTGAATGATATGGACTTGGAGGACATATGGTTTCAACAGGACGGCGCCACAAGCCACACAGCGAATGTCACAATCAATTTATTGGAAACCAAGTTTGGAGAACGTGTTATCTCACGAAATGGTCCAGTCGCTTGGCCGCCTCGGTCGTGCGATTTGACGCCGTTAGACTATTTCCTGTGGGGCTACGTCAAGTAAATGGTCAATGCCAACAAGCCAGCGACGATTGATGAACTTCGTACGAATATCGAACGTGAAATTGCAGCAGTATCGGCCGATTTATGCTTGAAAACCGTCGAAAATTGGGTTCAGCGTCTGGACTTCTGCAAGCGTGCCCGTGGTGGCCATGCAAAAGAAATCGAGTTCCATACATAATGGCATCGAACGTACTTTCACAAAAATAAAGAATTTCATTGATATCCAAAACCGTTTTTGTATTATTTAAAAAAAAAAAACTTTTGTAGCGCTCTTATTGAAAAACCCGATATATAAAAATGAATCGTGGTGGGTTCGGATGCTTAAAACTTGAGAACGACTGCACCAAATTGGGTACTTGCTTCTACGGGTTTGTTTGTAATTGTACCGCGAAGGTTTAGGAGAAAAGAAAAGTCGAAAAAGTATCAACAGGTGGCGCTGTTCGTTTTTCAGTTCAATTCAATTACCGTTCAACAAATGGCGCTGTAGGCGGTTAGGAAATGGCTTTTGGGATATTCTTCTTCAACTTTTCTTATTTGTAGGGTGAAATGGGGTAAAAATAAAAATTGTCCGTTTCAAGAAATTCTTTTTTGATGTATATCTGAGAATAATTAAAGATGTTTCTCATTGGCTTTGTTGGTCTGGTCACAAGTCGGACACTCGTCCGAAAAATTGTGGAAAGATGGCACTGGCTTGCCACAGCGTTGAAAGTGGCCACTAACTGGACTTTGATGGTGTGGAGAACTTGGCAATGGAGAAACACACTTGCAAACGCTTCACGTTAGAAACACTACACATAATCAATAACAAGAACAACATGAACCGTAAACAAGACATACAAAACATCTCAGCGGTGTACTGCTCCTTAGTTTCCAACCGTAGATCCAAAACTTGAATGTACTAATTGGACTATTGTTCAAGTTTATGTAAGTGTATATCATGTCCGCCCTACATACATTTACACTTTTATGTAATTACCTCTTTTTTTATAAATAAAAATCCCCTGAAGAAGACGGCAACCACCGTCGAAACGTTGGGAAAAAGCGAATGAATTAATCTTTCATTTTATCATCATAACGACCAACAAAGCCGATGAGAATCATCTTTAGCTATCAACTTTTTCAAAAATTTCACTTAAAAAAATATAAAAAAAGAAATTCTTTTTTGGTTGAAAGTTTTTTCTTAGGAAATGGCTTTCGGGATATTCTTTTTCAAAATGTTAAAAATTGACAATTATAGGGTGAAATGGGGTAAAACTGAAAAGTTGTTCGATTTTGGAAATTCTTTTTTGTAAAAGGTTTTTCTAAGGAAATAGCTTTAGGGATATTCTTTTTTAAAATTTTTTTAGGGAGTAACAATAAAATAAAATCGGGTTTAAGAAATTCTTTTTGTAATTGAAAGGTTGTTTATTAGTTGATGGCCTCAGGGATGTTTTCAGAAAATTGGCATTTATAGGGTGAAGTGGGTTAAAAATGGAAAGTGGCATCTGATTTCAAAACTTCTGTTTGTGTTGGAAAGGTTATTTTTAAAAATGTTATGTTTATACAGTGTAGTAGAATAAACAGAAAAAAAATGTTTTTGATTACAAAAGTTCTTTCTGCGTTGGGAAAGTAATAAAGGTTGGAAGTAGATGATAATATGTTTATGAAATTCACCATTCATAACTAGAAGTGGGTCAGAACTCAGTAAGTATAGTATTTAATTAAAAAAATTGTAATTTTATGTGAATCTTAGGTTTGTCTACCCGTGCGAAGCCGGAAGGGTCAGCTAGTTTTAAATAAATATATCTTTTCATTTTGTTAAAAAAACGATTCAATAAATTATCAAATAAATAAATTAACATTAAACACTTTTGGAACAACAAAAATGAAAACTGGTATCACTTCTTGCCGTCACAGATCAATTATTAATGGTAACACTCTATAAGTATATGCAGCTGATGTTGTAAATTTCTTCTTAGTGGTTCATCGTTATATTCATTTTCTGCCGAATGCGGAGGCTGTCTTATGTAAGGCGGGTGGAAGTGGGCTCTCCTTGTCTAACAGTAGCAGTTGTATACCAACTACCCTTGAGCTTGAGATAACGATGTAAACTATTTGATTTTTTTTAATAAATCATAGTTAATGAGATCAAAATTAAAAATCGTAGGGTGGTTTTGAAAATAATTACTTTTGTATCTAAAAGGCGCCAAATTTTGCCGATGGTTTCTGGGTGCATGAGCTTAACCAAGTTCCCCTAGAATAATATAATAAACAGTACTTATGCCCTATTTATTTTAATAAGAGTCGACAACCATCGACCAAAATTTTGGGTCTTTAGAAGAGTACAGCATCATCTAAACTGTTGAGCCTAACCTAAGCGAAACGCAATTGGACTAAGGTCACAAAAAACATACCTAAATAATTTAATTTCATTTAAAAAAGTCCACAAAACAAAAAACAGAAACACTTATTTTCGTTTTTATCTCCCCTGAAAAACATTATCTTCTAAGTCCAGCCTTTATTACTTTCCCAACACAGAAAGGATTTTTGTAATCAAGACCACTTTTTTCATCCTATTAAACTCTTTAAATAATAGCATTTTTTTAAATAAACCTTTCAAACACAGAAAGAAGTTTTGGAAATCAGATGCCACTTTTCGTTTTTACACCATTTCACTCTATATAAAGAAATAAATTTGAAAAAGATTATAAAGCCATTTTCCTTAGAAAAAGCTTAAAAAAAGAAAAAATCTTAAATCGGAATTGTTCATTATATTTGCCCAAATACAAATACAAAAGTTGAAAAAGAATATCCCGAAAGCCATTTCCTAACCGCCTACAGCACCACCTGTTGACAAGTAATTGAATTGAACTTAAAAATGAAATATGCACCTACAGCGCCGTCTGTTGAGAATTTTTCGACTTTTCTTTTTTCTTAAACCTTCGCGTAGCAATTTCGAACAAATCCGCAGAATTTGGTCCAGTCGTTTTCAAGTTTAAAGCATCCGAACACACCACGATCCATTTTTATATTGATGTTGATTGTAAGTTAACACATTAATTTATAAAAAAGAACATTTTTCCTGATGCGTTTTCCTGATCGCTATAACTGGCCCTTTAGCCAAGTAACCAGTTTCAAAACTAACAAATAAAATAAAAAAAAAAATTCCTTACAAGTGAGAAGTTTGAAAAATAGAATTCTGAAAAGCAGCATTTTGAAAAGCAGAATTTTTGAAAAGCCGAATTTTGAAAACAGAATTCTGTAAAGCTGAATTTTGTAAAAACAACAAAAGAATTTTGACCACGAACCCTATTATTGTGTATTTGTTTAATATCATTTGTACACACTAACTAATGAAATGGAGAAAAAAGAAGTAGATTTTGCCTTTTTTTGTAAAATTGAAGTAGGTTGAAACAGAGATTTTAAAAATGAAGTAGATTCTAATATTTTGGTGATGATGCAAAGTAGGAGGTAGATTTTCAAATTTTTTGACAAAAAGAAGTAGATCTAGTTACTTCAATTGAAGTAAAGTGGTACCACCGCGTTCGTGTAGTTCTCTGTCGGACGGGCGGGGCGACTGCTGTAGTATGTAGTAGTATTAGGTAAGTGAAGTCCAAGGTACATATACTAAAGGTAATATCATTAGCGTTTAAATTTTTGTTCAGTTCTGCGCATCTGTGAAAATGGCGGATCCAGTGTCTCTTTACTTGTCAAAATGCTTATATTTGTTTTAATAAATATGATTTAAAATCACGAAAACAAAAACAAACCAGCATAAAAGTGTTCATATATGCGTTTCGCCCCGATGTAATGGCTGGGCTCATCAGAAGATGACCATTACACCTTGTCTTGACGCATATTTTCCCGAATGAATCGAGATTCCATATAATCCGAGCTACAAAGAGCAACTGCGAATTATATAGTCGCTACAAGTCTTCAAAGAAGATAAATTGTAGCTATTTTTATTGCCTTGCTATGGGACTTTTGAAGAAGGAATATTTGACTGTTAACAGTCGAATTGTTTTATCCTGAACACCGTTTATTTTAATAAATATGATTTAAAATCACGAAAACAAAAACAAACCAGCATAAAAGTGTTCATATATGCGTTTCGCCCCGATATAATAGCTGGGCTCATCAGAAGATGACCATTACACCTTGTCTTGATGACCATTACACCTTGTCTTTCGTGATTTTAAATCATATTTATTAAAATAAACGGTGTTCAGGATAAAACAATTCGACTGTTAACAGTCAAATATTCCTTCTTATATTTGTTGTTGTTTCTAGTAATGCCATGCGCAGTTTTCGTAGACACTCGAGCCGCCATGTTTAATTTCTGACTGACAACCTGCGCAATATATTACCTTAGATTTGTGTACTGTGCGTGAAGTCCATCAGTTCTATTTTTGTATGTTAGATGTGAAGAGAATGGTTTTCAATCGAGGTAAACAAAAAAATGTGTTTGTTCCGGGACTCACGGTTATTATGTGTAAACGTTTGTCCAAGCGCAGTTTTGAGGATCTATATTTGGATCCGTATGAGAAGTCGTCCATCATACGTTGTTGACAATGTGCACGAATACAAAACGGACTAGTTTGCTTGAAGGAGATCTTCAGATATTTGTCACTCCACTTACTCAATATTCTTATATGCAGAGTTTCGTAACGTAACGTGCTACATCGTAAAGTGTGACCTCGTTATGTTGAGCAGAGGAAAGTTAACGTTGTTACCAAGCAAGCAATACAAATCAAATGTTTCAATCCCATTTTTTTTCTTTCATTTCTAAATCAAAATGCTTTGATTCTTATTTCTAGAGAATTTTAAATTGAAGTAATTAGTCTGCTTACTATAAGGAATTTCTTTTGAAATTTTATTGTTACAACATTCTTGTCAAATCATATAACCTTGACAAAAAAAAAACACAGAAACTTTGACCTTTAATCTGCGAAAATTTGAGTCACCTTAAATTTAATGCAAAGTACAAATTGTGCCAGTTTCAATATATATGGAAGAAGAAGACTAAAAATATAATTAGAGATTCCTTTGAAAATATAAGAATCCAAAATATATATGACAGCCAACTAGAGCAAGTTTCGCAAATCTTGTATAAGACTGCCATCCCAAAGGAACAGATTACATAACAAGAAAACATTTTTGGATGAAAGATTTAAATATGTACTGATTCCTTTGTTCACTCAGGAAAAGCACTTAGATGTAAGAACTACCGACGTTCAAATTCTATAATTGTTATTTAAGACACCAATTTAGATTTTAATATAAATACATATAAATGTGAACAAAATTTGTGTACATACTTAGCAAAGTTTGTGAAAAATACTTGATGGTATTTGCAATATCCACTCCTGACGGGGCTGGAAGGACATTGTGTAGTAATCGAACATGGTACTCATGAAGACATCGAAGCTTGGCCTGAACTGCAAAGTTTTATCAAGAAAATGTTGGTTATTTAAAAAATTATACAAAAAAAAAAGTTATGTAATATTTAACAACTTACAGGCAGCTGCTCTCGTGCCCATGTTGATGAGCTGTACTTTGAAACTGCCTGTCATTGATGCGAGTACAGTTTTATCCTCTATTCCATATAGGTATACTATGAATTTACTATTTGTCGTGGGCGTTTGTATTGATGATGTTTCTTCAAACCACCTTTTCACGAGTTGAATTTATGAGTTTTTTGTTTCGCGCTCTTTATTATTTCATTAAACTATAGTAAAGCACTATTTATGAATAACGAATTAAAGAACACAATTTATTTAAGTATATTATTTTGTAAAATATACTTTATTTTTAAGATATTTTGTGAAGTTTAACCATTGCATCCTTTATAGAACTTGCCTCAGAAACTGAAGAAAATTCAGATGTGTATCAGAACTACACTTGTAGGTTTAACATACTTGACCAAAAAAGATGCGCATGACATAAAATACAAAAATAATATCTTGCTTTAATAACTATTGTGAAAACTGATGTTTTAAGAAAGCGTTCGAATTTTCGTCATCGACGTGCAAAAGATATTCATCATGCAGCGATGATTCCTGTACTTCTGTGCTTCTCGGCATAGAACACAATTTTCAACCAAATTCGAACATTTTTGCAATGCAATTGCAATTCTTCAATAAATTCTTGAAATTGCACGCCTGCGGTAACTCACATTGCTGTAAGCCCAGTGGTGGGCTCTTTTTCTAACAATAGTTAACTAGTGTTAACAATAGTTTACTACTGTAGTTCCTTTAATCAAATATGGTTACGATCAAGGTTGTCACTTTGCTGCAATTGCAGTAAATCTACTGCAGTTTTTTCGAAAATTAAATCTACTGCCTTTAAATCAAATCTACTGCACTTTTGGTTTTACAAAAAAAAAATTAAGAATAAAAAATTCAATAAATAATCCATAATTAATTTTTTCAATTATGTCATTGAATGCAGTCATTCTCATACTTCATGACACCCACCCTTTAATTTATGCATACAGCTTTCGCCTATCGGCTTTGTTTTGATGACAATTGACAGCTGTCAAAACAAATCTGTCAACGCAATGTTTTTATTTATTTGAGTTTGTTTTTGTTGTCATTGTAAGAAAATGCGAAAGGATGGATACATTTTTGATTTAATCTGCAAGCAAACGGTAAAATTTTTTAAGTGGTTGAAAATTGATATAAATAAATATATGCAAGTTCATTTGTATTTATTTATTTAAAAAAAAAACGGGCTGCAGAAAAGGAAAATCAATGTGTTGATCAAGTTGATGGTCCCAGCAGAAGTTAAATTTATATTTCTAAGTAGATACTTTTAACAGGCAGGCAAATTTTCTTGCTTTGATTTTTAAAACTAAGCGTTTGTTTAATAACAGATCCGACGACATTGAGGAGAAATTTCAAGACCTAATCCATCAAAATTTGTTTCTTGAAAATATAAATCTACTGCAAACACAAATTGCAAATTTTTCAAAAGGTGGCAACCCTGGTTACGATTTGTAATTATTTGACACATTAACATCGTTTCCAAATTCATTTTGAAAAGTCAAAACTTACGTTTTCAACTGATGTCCACTGCATGAATTGAAAGTACTGATCTGTCAAAGTACACATGTGAGCCGATTTGTTTACAAAACAAAACAAATATTTGTAACTTTTGGTGAAGTTAGAGATACGAACAAATTGAAAATGAGAAAGCAGAATTTACATCGCAAAAAATTTTAGTTCATGCTCTAAAAATGAAAATGTTAATAAAGGGTTTTCCAATAAGGTGTTATTTTGATATTCAAAGAAAAATGGCGTTTTTTGAGATAAATGATCGGATGTTTATTTCATTATAAAGAGGAAGGTATGCCGTTAATAATGGAACACAACATCAGCCAAATGGCCGCCACGACCACGCTTACAGGACTATATCCTTTTCATGAAATTTTCCATAACCAAATCGCAAAGTGGCTGCCCTATGTCCTCGATAGCCTCACGAATTCCATCTTTGAGGTCTTGAATCGACGCTGGGCTGTTGGCGTAGACCTTATCTTTGACGTGGCCCCAAAGGAAGAAGTCGCAAGGTGTTAAATCACAAGATCTCGGTGGCCAATTGTGATCACCTCTTCGAGAGATAACACGGTCCGGAAACTTTTCCCGTAAAAGATCGATGGTGTCATTGCTTGTGTGGCACGTAGCGCCGTCTTGTTGAAAGTAAAAGTTGTCCAGATCAATACCATCCAATTCCGGCCATAAAAAATCATTAATCATCTCTCGATAGCGCAATCCATTGACCGTAACTGTTGCTCCAGCCTCATTTTCGAAAAAGTAAGGTCCAATGACCCCGCCGGACCATAAACCGCACCAAACAGTCACGCGTTGAGGATGGAGAGGCTTTTCAACAATAACTCTTGGGTTTTCCGAGCCCCAGATACGACAGTTTTGCTTGTTGACGTAGCCTCCGAGGTGGAAATGGGCCTCATCAGTCAAGATGATTTTTCGATGAAATTCCGGATCATTTTCATGCATTTCAAGGACCCAATCAGCAAAGACACGACGTTGTTGATGATCAGCCGGCTTGAGTTCTTGTGTTAACTGAACTTTATAAGCCTTAAGACCCAAGTATTTATGCAAAATACGGTGTGTTTGTGGAATGCCTAATTCCAAAGAACGACGAGGAATGGACAAACCTGGGTTTTCTTCAATACTTTGGGCTACAACAGCAATATTCTCAGTTGTTCTTGAGCGACGTGCACGGGTTTTATTCTTCACATCACTAACTTGTCCCAACAGCTCGAATTTGTTCACCAATTTCTGTATTCCGGTCCGACAAGGTGCTTCACGACGACCCAAAAATGTTTTAGTTTTACGAACCGTCTCTGCCAAATTTTCACCATTTGTATAGTGAATTTTAATAATTTCAATGCGTTGTTGAAGCGTGTATCGTTCCATTTTTATTAATGGCGTAGTTTCTACTTGTCAAATGTCAAAAAATGACAGCTTCAAAAGTGACAGCTACCGAAATAGCGAAATAACACCTCTTATTGGAAAACCCTCTATGTTTTTAATCATTCATTAATATTCGTTTGACAGATCACCTATCGTTATATCGTTCCTAAATGAAATCTTAAAATCCTACCAATGTCAAAGAATTTGACACTTCAACAATTTTTTTCTATGGCATAGCGGCAATAGTTAACTATTTTTAGAAAAAGAACGAATCACAGTGATTTGCAGCTTGTGTGCTGCGATGAATACTTGCAGCTTATTGCTCGCACATAAAGCAGGGTATAAAGAAGATATATGCCAACATTCAGCTTTATAGGATTTTTTCCGTAATAGGTGCCCTATATTGACTAATTTTCTTGGGCTATAAGTCAGGTTAGGCTGCTGGTCATCTACTATAGAATGCACAATAAATATATTTTTCCGAACCGGTGTCCTCTTCGTTCATATAAATGATCTACTAGGCTATAGCGTTTAATAGAGGAAGAGGACTTGAATCTACCGAAATTTATTTTTGTCGATACATCTGCTTCAACGAAGTTCTCTGTTGGAAGCGTCTCGCGCGAATCTATGGATTTAGATAAAAATAGAAATAATTAAAATTATAGTTTTTCTATAAGATTTTTTTTTTATAAAGTTGAACTATGACGTGCACGTATATTTTATGTGGGACAGATACATTGTGGACTATGCGTAGGACATCGTAACTGATAAGAAATTTTAAAAAATCGATAAATTCTCTTTGCATTCATTTGTTAGGGGAAAAGGACATGCGCATTCATAAAGTTCGAATCATTGTTTTTATTCACATAAACACACTTGTTGCACTATGTTTTGCTTATGTCTATGCAAAAAGTAAGCCGGTATCAACAAAAACAGGTGTTGAGGGGTAACTGATAAGAATATTGTGATAATATGTAGGTACAATTGTGCACTAATAAAGGGGAAACAACTTTTGTTAGGGACGTTCATTATACAACTCCTTAATTCATTATATCTAAAATAAACAAGAAATAATAATTTGAGAAAATAAATTCGTGGATCATGTGGTGGATTTCTCTAACGACATTTTTTGAATTCAAAATTAATTTTTTTACGAAATATCAAAGAACAAAAAATAATTTACTCCTTAATTTTAGAATTTATTTGTAAGCTTTTCACTGTTGCTCTTATTCTACAATAGCAGCCCTATTTATAAACACGAATTAGCTGCGAATAGTCTTTAAGTCGTGGATTAAGTGCGAAATCTTATTAATAAAACAAACCATCTGATAACTGATGTTTACTAACTAAATAATCGAAGATAGTAGTTTAGCAATAGATATCTACTAATCCTATTAGGGGGGTTACATTAGGGGGGTTCACATTCAACGACATGTTCATCAACACGTGTCGTTATGTCAGATTTTTGTAATGTGAACACCAGTCGAACGACCGTTGATCGACTTAGTTTGTAGTTCAATTTTTTTAATAATTTTCTGTCGGACGACCGCTGTAGTAAATGTGAACTCCAGTCGAACGACCGATGATTTCAATTTTACATCTTCTTTTCTATTTTTGTAATTAAGATTTGAAGAAAATGGTTTGGATTCGAAGTAAACAACAAAAAGAGAGCGGAAAAAAATTGAATTGACTCATTAGAATAAGAATTGGAGAAAATAATGAAATTCGCAACATGTTCTCTCTTTGAAAATTTTCTTGAAAATGATGTCGGTAAAACAGTCGTTGAATGTGAACGCTAGCAAAACGACTCGGGTCGAGCGAAACGTCGTTTAATGTGAACCCCCCTAATTGCTCATAGGTTTAATGATTTCTTAACCAGTTTGCATTTGCTGGATAATAATAATCAGCCTTTATCGATAAGAAAAACAAAAATATGTAGGGACATTTATACATATACATATAACAACTTAATCATTTATACAACAATTTTCATTATTTTTTTGGTTTTTTGCTGAGGTTTCCCATTATTTGTATCATTTAGTAAACAAAAACAAAACTGACAACTGACACAAGTAAGTAACAATAATTTAGGTATACAGAGAATATAAACAACAAGAGATTTCTTTCTTTGCAGTCGATTTTCCTAAAGGATTTGTAATAAATCCATTTAACTATTCCTCGACCATTTTGGTTTTATTAATAGGACATTTAAAATCGTTATTTAAGCACTATTCCAAGTGTTTTATAAATAGGGCTGTAAATGTATATGCGTCATTTAAAATGTATTCTATAATTATGTACAAGGTGGCGCGAAAGATACAAAATAAACCTCAACAAGACATGAATCACTATATTCTTACGAAAAATTACAATAAAATGACAATTCTTGTGGTTTTCAAGAAAGCCTGCGTCAACCCTGAGTAAAGTTCAAAGAACGAAGCTATAAATACAAACAAAACCTAAAGATCTTCATAAAAATGTGTACGTACACCTTTTTATTTGTGACCTTTAGCAGTTTGGTATTTTGTATTCAACATGCTAGTGCCAGCAGTAATTATCGTCCTAGACCTAAATAAAATTATTCTTGAGAATTATTGTTGCACAAAAATGTCGTTTTTCTAAGAAATCTCGCAATAAAAAAAAAAATCGCCTTTTACAATCTCACAAACACAAAAAATTGCATATTTAAATTCCGAGGCCTTATCATAGGCCTCATCGTAATAGATTCGTACTACCAAACTCGAAATGAAAGCATCATAGCTCTCCCTTTCTAAGAAAAATATTGCCACGAAATTAGGGGTTTTCGACTGTTTTCTTAATCAAGGATATGCGAGAATTTAATTTGCAAGATTTCGGTTTATATTTGCATGCAAGATATATCTATGTAATTGCGAGATTGTTAAAAGCAGGATTTTGAAATTACACGATTTTGAAAATCAGGATTATTAATTTGCGAGATTTCATTTTTCAACAATAAAAAAAGAGATTTCGTTTGATTTGCAAGATATCTTAGTGCTTCCAAAAAATGAAATGTTGCTCTGCATTCCTCAAATTAATTTAACCACTGTTATTAAAAAAAAACCCATTTCAAAGCAAATATCTAAATATCTCAGCAACGAGGTGTTCAACATAAAAATTGTGTATGAAATGTGACTTTGAAAATAAGTTCACCAGCTATAGAGTGAACTGGATATAAGAACACAACACATTCAACAACGTGTCGCCCGACCCGAGTTGTTTCGCTAGCGTTCACATTCACATTCATCAACCACTGTCTTACCGACATCATTTTCAAGCAAATTTGCAAAGAGAGAACATGTTGCGAATTTGTTGCATTTGCAACAATTCTAGCGCACCCATTTTATTTTTTTTCTGCTCTTTTTGTTGTTTACCTACTTCCGGTGGAAACCATTTGCTTCAAATCTTAAGCTACGATAAGACGGTCAACGAAAATGGTCAACGAGTTGACTTTCTGACTTCAAAATGACGTCAAATTCCGCCTCAAAGTTGTCTTGTCGTGTGATCGTCAACTCAGAATACTGTCCATGCGTCGACGGATGCGTTGACACCGACGCACGATGACATTGTTTTTACCTTCCACGCATTGACTTTTTTGTTGAACGTGTAATCATCCTGAGCAAATTTTAGGACACATTGACGCAAAGCGTTGACCATAATCCAAACATTGACATGGCATACTTTTCAGCCACGTCAACGTAGTCTCCGTTGACTTCCGTGTGACATTGACGGACTAGCGTCATTCGTGTGATCGACAATGTGTTATGCGTTGATATGGTCGACGTTGACGGTCCATTGGCATTGTGTTGATGACTTTTTTGGTGACTTCAGAGAGTCAATGCGTTGACTATTTACATTGACCGTCTAATCATAGCTTTACATACAAAATAGAAAAAAAGATGTAAAATTGAAATTATCGGTCGTTCGAACTACACACTAATTCGATCGACGGTTGTTAGACTGGTGTTCACATTACAAGGAATCTGACGTAACGACACGTGTTGATGACCATGTCGTTGAATGTGAACTATCCCCTAATGAATCAATCAATAGTAAATACTGACATTTCGAGATGTAATTTTCAAGCTTTCAAGTGACATTTGTCAAAGCAATAGTGTTTAAAAGTCAAATAAGTGCCGATCAGTGTTTTGAAATTGGATAATTTCAATATTAAAATTGAAAAGAATAATTTTGTATGCCCGCGTTCGGATGGTAGTTGGATAGAGGCTATCTAAAAATTTACAGATAGCTTTGATTTGTTGTTGCATCAGTTGGTCATCAGCTGTTTTCTAACAAGGGATTACAACAACAACAAACCATCCGTTGGTATTTGTATCTTTGTGTGTGTGCGTCCCCATATGTACATAATTTGAGCCAGAGGCTAAATGTGTGCTGGGCCAATTTGTTTCAAATTTGTTATGTGATTTCCAAGAATTTTTGTTTTACATAGCTCATTTAGAACGGGAAGGTGCCATGCAACGATTTTGGTTTTTTTTTTTAAATTTTTTCGAAAACAGCTTTAACGATTTTTATTAAACTTTTCACCTGAAATGACAAAAGTGATTATTTTAAGATTGCGTTTCAGGTTAGGTATTGGCAGAAATTCACATATACCTAATGTTAATAGACCTTCCAGGTTTTTTGTGAAAAGGTATAATGTTTGGGTTATTCGCTACACCCATATTAAAAAAATTAGAATATAATAAATCTCTTTTCAGCTTTATCACCAATATAAGCATTTTAACTGGCCGTGTCATTTTCTCATCGCTTAACGATTATGTCCCAGCATACTTAGAATCATCAGTTACTCTCCCAGTTTTCAAAAAAGGAAATCTTACTGCTTAATACAATTCGTATGATATTTGGAAGTAGTTTGTACAAACTCCTTACCAACTGGGTCGAGGAACATCAGATAGTCAGTGTATGTCAACGATATTCTATTGTTGATCAGATTTTTACTAACTACTATTGTTGACATCAACCGTTCTGAGGGTAAAATCATCTATGCTTATACTTTGTCGATTTTAGAAATCTTATGTTCTATAAGCTATCTGCATTAGGATCACCATTTAAAATGTTGGAAACACTAAAAAAAATGTATACAAATTGTTCAGCAAAAGTCTGCAATGGGGTCCATATGTCCGAAAGTCTTAAAACACCATTATAGGATTGAGAGAAGGATGCATCTTGAGTACGATTCTGTTCTCCATTTTCCTAAATGATATATATACATAGTCTCATATCTGGATGGAGGGATTGATATATATGTGGGATTAAGATTAATGTATTGATGAACGCAGATGATAATAGTGGTGTTAGCTGAAACGCCCATAAAACTACAGATGATGATAATGATAACCAATCTGGAAGAGTATTGCAAACTTGGGAATTTCACCGTGAACCGTACAAAATCCAATATAATGGCGTTATGTACAGGTAAGAGACAGCGGAATGGAAACCATATCTGGAAACTTAAGGGTAAACCTGTGGAAGTAGTCGGTAACTATAAATATCTTGGCTTGCTTTTGACTCTTCAAAACTGTTTGAAACTTCATATAGCAGAAAAACTGAAAAAAGCGAAAATCTTTATTAACACAAGCTGGATAAACTATATGAAATATGAATAATAAAAACATAGGACTACTAGCAAAATATCAAATCTTTGAGGCAACAGCGCGATCGGTTGTGTTATATGCACAATAGGTATGGGGTTATCTGCAAAACGAAACTGTAGACAAGTTTTAAGATTTTTCCTTAAGCGAGTGTTACATCTTCCTAAGACTACTCTCACATATATGATACACACTGCAACTGGACTTTCAACAATGTTCATCACAACGCTTAAACTTCATTTTGATTACGTCCACCAAAAATTGTAACTTTACATCCTCTTGATAAAAACTGTCATGCTTTTAGACTAAAAGCTGACAGCATATTTTAGGTGCGGAAATATAACCAAAAATTGATTACGAGGGTTTGTAGGTGTATGGGTTGTGATATCGAAAACAAAAGTTTGGCGGGTTTTTCTTGGCGCCGGTGTGGTGGGGGATTTAAAATAGCGATTTTTACAATATTTTCTCAGAAGAATTATGACTTAAATCCATGTTTTAGAAACAGGAAATGATACTCATCATTTTCCCTAAGTGTAAAGTATTTTATCTTGACGATTCAATTAATAGAACTTTAGATATAAGCTTTTTAAACGAATCTTATCGGCTTTTTTGGAGATTTTATGAATAGCAAAACATCAACAACAAAAATCTCCAAAAAAATCCAATTAGTTTCGCTTAAAAAACGCTTAGATATATCTTGAGTTCTATTAATAGTCAAGATAAAAGTCTTTACACTTAAGGAAACTGACAGAGCATGATTGCCTTTTTTTAAAATGGATTTCAGTGATAATGCTTCTGATTTTTTTTTTAAATTGCTATTTTAAATCCCCCACCCCCATCACCGGCGCCATACACCTACAAACTCTCGAACTCAATTTTTGGTTATATTTCCACACCCAAAATATGCTGTCAGCTCCTATAGACTATTTGAAAAATGGAATGAGCTAGCGGAGAAAGCTGGAGCTTAATTTTTGTCACGATATCTGCTTCAAGGTAGATTGCGTACAATTCATGATTGTACCGTCTCCGGAATCGTCCTTCCTCACATATGGGGCCAACAATTCTCCTTAAGACTTTTCTCTCGAACGCGGCTAAGAGGTTGGAATGCCTTTTGCTAAGCACCCAAGTCTCGGATCCATATGTGAGTACTGGCAGGACCATGGTCCTGTACAGCAGCAGTTTTGAAGTTATGGTGAGATTTCTGGATTTGAAGAGCTTTGACAGACTATAGTAGGCTCTGTTGGATTTGAGAAGCCGCCCGCGTATTTCTTCTTCTATATTGTTATCGGCTGCTACTATTGACCCAAGGTATTTAAAGGATTGCACCACTTCAAATTCGTGCTCCGCTACCTTGATTGTTTGACCAACTGTTCCTCTCGCATTCGACGCCACCATGTACTTTGTTTTACCTTCACTAATGTGCAGCCCCAGATTTTGTGCCGCCTGCTCGATCTGGATGAAGGAATCATGTACAGCTTGCTCAGTTCTTCCGATGATGTCGATGTCGTCTGCGTAAGCCAGTATCTGGCTGGACCTGTTGACGATGGTCCCTCTTGTTGCCGTGCCAGAGTCACGGATTGCTTTCTCCAACGCCAGGTTGAAGAGGAGGCAGGCCAAACCATCCCCTTGTCGGAGTCCATTAAAGATGTTGATTGGTTTGGATAGCAATCCGGCTATTTTTACTTGGCTTGTTACGTTGGTCATGGTCAACCTACATAGTCGTGTCAATTTATTTGGGATGCCGAATTCTCTCATGGCTTTGTAAAGTTCTACCCTGGCTATGCTATCGTAGGCGGCCTTAAAGTCTATAAACAGGTGGTATGTTGGGATGTTAAATTCTAGACATTTTTCCATCGCCTGCCTAAGGGTAAAGATCTGATCAGTTGTTGATTTGCCTGGAATGAAACCACACTGATATTGTCCGATGATGGTTTTAGCGTATGGGGTTATCCGGTCTTGTAGGATAGAGGAGAGTATCTTATAGGCGGTACTCAACAACGTGATACCTCTATAATTGCTGCACGTTGTGACATCTCCCTTCTTATGTATGGGGCAAATGATACCTTTTCGCCAGTCTTCTGGAATTTCTTCATGCTCCCACACGTGCACTATAATCTCATGAATTGCTTGACGTAAAGCTGGCCCACCGTGTTGAAATAGTTCGGCTGGTATACCATCGGCTCCCGGGGCTTTGTTTTTCTTTAGCCGGCCTATAGCCTTCTCAACCTCTTCTATGCTTGGTGGTGGCAACATAGGGTACTCTTCTTGAAGTAGTGGAGCCTCCACTTCTGCAGTGAGCTGATCATTTAGCAATTCATTGAAGTACACTTCCCATCGCTCCAGTATGCTTTGAGGATCGGTGATCAGATTTCCCTCTCCGTCCTTGCAGTATGTGCAGCGTGGTGTGTACTGCGTCATGTTTCGGACGGATTGGTAGAACTTCCGCGCCTGGTGCGGACCTCGCTCTCGGCTTTTCTCTATTTCACAGATTATGTTCTTCTCCCAGGCTGATTTGTTCTGTCTGTGAAGCCGTTTTTCAATTCTTCTGAGCTCTTTATATTCGTCTTCGCGTGCCCGCGTTCTATGAGATTGTTGCATTGCTCGGTACGCAACATTCTTACGTTCAGTCGCTAGCTTGCATTCATCATCAAACCAGTCGTTCCGATTCCTACGACTGCTGCCTAAGATGGAGTTGGCAGTACTAATGACAGTATTCTTAAGGCGTGTCCACTTCTCATCTACGCCCAGCATACTGGCTCCAGGACTTACTCTACCCAGTTCTAGGGCGAGTCCTAACGCATTACCAAAGGTGTTACTGGTGTTTTCATTGCGCAGAGCAGCCGTGTTGATTCGAACCTGATCGGCGGATGCAATACGTCTTCGCAAGGCAATCCGCCCTCGGAAAACCATACCAACAAGATAGTGATCCGAGTCGATATTGGCACCTCGGTACGTTCGTACCGTCATCAAGTTCGAGTAGTGGCGACGGTCTATCAACACGTGGTCAATTTGGTTACGAGTGACTCCATCAGGTGATACCCAGGTGGCTTTGTAGATATCTTTACGCGGGAACCTGGTACTCGCAACGACCATGTTTTTCGATGCTGCCAATTCTAAGACTCGAAGTCCATTGTCATTAGTGTTCTCATGCAAACTATGGGTGCCTGCGTAATGCCTGAATACCGGCTCCCGACCTATTTTTGCATTCAAATCCCCAAGGATGATTTTTACGTCATACCTTGGACATGCATTGAGGGCCCTCTCGACTTGTTCGTAGTAAGTCTCTTTTTCTTCGTCTGAGGACTCCTCTGTAGGTCCGTGAACGTTAATGAGGCTGATGTTCTTAAATTTGCCTCGCACGCGAAGGGTGCATAGCCTTTCGCTTATAGCGTTAAAGCCGATGATGGCAGACTTCATTTTTTCGCCGACTAGGAAGCCTACCCCGAGCACATGGTGTTTTGTATGACAGCTGTAGTATAAGTCATAATCTTTCTTCTGTAGAACACCATTCCCTGTCCATCTTATTTCTTGAAGTGCTGTTATGTCAGCTTTATATTTTGACAGGGCATCGGCTAGCTGCTGAGCAGCTCGAGCTCTATAGAGCGATCGTACGTTCCATAAGAAAATTCGTAAATCGTTATTCCGTTTTCTTTGCGTGGGTTGTCGTCGTGAGATCAGTCCGTTTCCGAGGCTTGTTGCTGGTCTCGTAATTCTTCTTGTTTTACGGAACAGGGAATTAACCTGTTGCCAACCTGTGGAACCAGCCTGATCATATTAGCCAAACCTTTTTAAAGGCTTGTTTCTAGCGGCCGCCGCGAAGAGGCTATGATCACACTTCCACCAGTCCGAATAGTTACGGCACGTGCATGTTTTCGTATGCTACATGTTATTCCCCCTATTCGGCTGATGGCTGACCGCCTTTCGGTCAATTCTACTCCTTTTTAATTCCAATCAAATATGAAAAAACTGACTTTCCTAAATTTACACACACACTACCTAAAGCCGCCATTTAACAAAATGGCTTCTTCAAGTATTTATCACTTTTGACAAGTAATCCAACGAAAAACTTTATATGTATGTGTGGGTTCCTCATCTACTGCAAAATGAAATTGGGGACCGAAGAACACTCCGAAAACATTACTCGGAGCAGCCAATCGAAGGCTTTTGGAGTAGTAGGGGTGAAAAATGAGTGCAAAAGGAGTACTCCGAACATCCAAACGAAAACGACATAAATCTACCAGGGTTAAACCTCCAACAAACGAAATCTGAAGTCTATAATATTCTGCTGGAGTTATATAGCTATTTCACGGCTGCCAGGCCGATCATCAGACTCTATGACGTTCGAATTTAATTTGAAAAACAACTTGAACATAGACCAAGCGTCTTCAGTCTATAATGAATTGGTGGAAGCTTACTCAAGTGGTTGTTGTTTCATTCGAAACCTTCAATAAAATAATATTGTCAAATTAAAATTAACGAACACGAACAATCAAGTTTCAATATTTACCAATTAGTTAGTTGAATTGAAAATCGTGAGGGGTGTCTTGTCTACATATATTATGTTCTACAAGGAAATCAATAATAATAACTAAATGGGAAACGGTGTAAAAACAGCATATGAATCCACTTAAATTGATGGTAATTTGAATCACATCAGCTGCAAAATTCAATTGATCGAAAATTGAGAACCGCATTAGCAATTTTTTTTAAATTAATCATAAAGCATCGCATAAAGCTATATTACCAAAATAAAAATTGATACGGTTTGGAAACATCCTTTGATGGATAAACATGCATTAAACTCAGCCAAGTGGAAATAATGAATATTAAAAATCATAATTGAACATAATTACTCGACCATTACACGAACCATTGGATTTTAGGACGATAAACATCCATAACTAGCGCTGTCTTGCCACCTGATTGTTTCCAAATCAGTCCACACAACCCCCCATGCAATTGCAGTGATTTTATACCAAACAGTTATTTAACACCATTTGCATAAATGGGATCCTATGGCAAGCCATCAGCTCATTTTCACAATAAAAATAATTCACTTCTAGGACTTCGTCGGAATTTTGGCCAAAGTTTGCATATATACGAGGTAGTCTGGCTGCCATAGCGCGCATATGTTTTTAGCTAAAGCCTTTTAAACATCAGTTACTCGGTTAAAGGGGACACGGATTCATTTATTACAACAGGACACTCTATACAAGTACACCTTTCATCTTTGACCTATTGATGTTTGCATTGGGTTTCCCGCACAAATGGGGGCATTGTCGTGTATACACATAATGTTTGTATGTAAATATTGGTCTGTATTAACGATGACACGACTATTCTATACAAATGCATGTTCCCAAATTTGGAAGCATTAAAGTTGGATTTTTATTACCGAAAGGATATTTTTACAAATTGGCTGACTGATTGTTTTCGAATTTATCGATATCGTCTGGAGGAGGGGTGTCCTTATCGTCAATTTGGGTGTTGTCGTGGGTTGAAGGGTTCTTTGAAGATTTCTTAAAGCCTGAAGTCCAATACTTTGCAATACGTGTCTGTAATTTTAAACGGGTTTCTGTTGATTTTACCTTCAAAACTTCTGTAGACGAGCTTTGCTCAGAAAGAGATTTGGCTTTCTCTTTATCTAGAATTTACAAGAAATGTTTTATTTTTCTTATTGAAATTATTGAAAATACCTTCATTTTTGTGGAAGCTACGAAACCTCAACTGAAGGGAATTGAAATTTTTCATCTCCGGTTGACAAACTGCATCAGCTGCATCATCAGAACTTTTTGTTGTTAAACTGCTCTTGGACAATCGAAAGAATCGTTTTAGTGAATTTGATTTAATTTTGTTAGCTTTGTCCCCAGTTATATCGTGGTTAATATTATCTCCCGGTTCCAGTCCCAGTGGAATGTCAGTGAGATTAGGTAGCTTCTTTGCAGACATTTTATTTATTTCTGGTAAAATTTCTAAAGAAATTAAAAATATGTTTGAATTAGTTTTCAAAGAACGTTTTTTTTTTAATAAAATCATTACTATAGCAGGTATGAAAATTTTTAAATACATATTTTTGTTTACTTCGCCAAAACTATTTTGAGTTCAGATTTACAAAGTAAGAATTATTTAAATCAATATATTGACCAAAAATAAAGTATAATATATATGTATACGACAAAATTTTGTTAATTGTTAAAGCGGGCTGTAGGTAGGGTTTATACGAAAATGCATTTAAAAGGGTAGAGTTGGTTGGTAGGCAAGTTTTTTATTTACAAAAGAAAATTGAACTTGAGAAGGACTCAGTTACCAGCAAGAAACTTGGATATCTTGAAACCACAAAAGTAAGTAAATCGCCGTTTTCTAAAAAAAAAAGCAGTACACTGCAGTACGCCAGTAAGTCGGCATTTACATTGTTGTAATCGTGTGAGATTTTGAGGGACAGCCGACATGTTCCACACGATTTTTCCATTCTCTCCCACACGATTACAACAACAACAAAAAATCGGCATTGGAAAAATCGTTCAATGTTAATGCCGACTAACATACAAATAAATTCATATAATTATTTTCATTTCAAAAATAAGGAACACCAAAATCATTCCAGTTGATATTCTCCAGATAAGTCTGTTAAGTTCAAGAGAGCTCTTCACTCATCTTCCAGATCTCCAATGCTTATGTTCTCCGCAAAGTTTGTAAATATTGATATGAGTTCTACTAAATCTTCACCAAATCAAATCTTCAAAATTTCTTTGGTTTAGTTTTTGCATTTGGAGTAGAGTTTCGTCGTATCTTATGGCCTGGCAAGTAGTTTTGTAAATTGTACACCTTAGGCAAATTGATTTTATTTCGATTGCTGGCGTAATTGACATATTATTCTCTGCTTTCATTAAGAATTCCACTTTAGGGCCGATGTATAGATATCTTTAATACGTAACTGAAGATGGTATTTGAATCGATATCATATAGCATAACGCTCCGTTGTTAAATATTCCAATTTCATAAAATGATTTTAACTCTCCTCATCAACCTATGGATTCTGGAGTTTTCAGCTTAAAACTCTGTATTTACTTCGTAAGTAAGTTTTAAAATACCTATAGGATAAATAAGTCAAGTAGGTATAATTTATTTGGAGAATTTAGTTCAATATTATTAATAGAACGAAACAAGGCCACAATCTTCTTCAAACCCAGTAGACAAAATATAAGTGTTTAAGAGGCACCAATTGCTCTTAAAGTCTGTAAACAACGCTTGAAAAAGAAAACCATCTTTTGAAAGACTTTTATTTTTCGAATGGAAATACTTCTGAATTTTTTAATAATCTGTTTGCCTTCTTGCACTATGAGAGAAGAACTGCGTTTAGAGAGCAGTACAGTTATATTGAAAATGAATGAATTGAAGATTTTGTATGGAGAAGTAGTTCAGAAAAAAACATTATAATGGGTGATTTTTTAAGAGGTTTAGAACTTTTTTAAAAAAAAAAACACACAAAATTCGAAAAAATGAATGAAATATTTATTTGAATCGATAGTTTGAACCTTGCAATTTAATGTTTAAAGATAATTTCATGCAAATGTTGACCGCGGCTGCGTCTCAGGTAGCCCATCCGCTGAGTCCAATTTTGGCATACTCTTTCACACATATCGGGCGGTATCTCACGAATGAATGCATGGATGTTGGCTTCCAGTGCGTCAATCGAAGCGGGCTTGTCCCTATAGACATTAGCCTTGACATACCCCCACAAAAAATAATCTAATGGTGTCAAATCGCAC
The DNA here is from genome assembly GCA_932273885.2 of Leucozona laternaria. Lineage (NCBI taxonomy): Eukaryota > Metazoa > Arthropoda > Insecta > Diptera > Syrphidae > Leucozona > Leucozona laternaria. The sequence continues at coordinate 26,969,185 of OW026366.1, read as the reverse complement.
GATCTAGGCGGCCAATTGACCGGCCCGAAACGTGAAATTAACTGTTCACCAAACTCGCCTCGCAATTGCGCCATTGTTTCGCGTGCTGTGTGGCATGTGGCACCGTCTTGTTGAAACCACATATCATGCAAGTCAAGAACTTCCATTTCGGGCAAAAAAAAGTTTGTTATCATCGCTCGGTAGCGTTCACCATTGACAGTAACGCTGCGATTCGCATCATCTTTGAAGAAATAGGCCCAATAATGCCGCCGGCCCATAAACCGCACCAAACAGTGGCTTTTTCGGGATGCATTGGTAGCTGTTGCAATGCTTCTGGCTGATCTTCACTCCAAATGCGGCAATTTTGCTTATTTACGTACCCATTCAACCAAAAATGAGCCTCATCGCTGAACACAAGCAGCGCGCGATGAACATTTCGAACCGAGCACGAATTTTGATAGTAAAATTCAATAATTTGCAAGCGTTGTTCATTTGTAAGACGATCCATGGTTAAATTGCAAACCAAACTGAAGCTGTTTGACAGTGACACAAGGTACTAAACACACGTCAGCTGTCAAAACCAGTGTTGCCAAAACCAAACCAGCCAAAAAATCACCCGTTAATATATACTTTGGCCGTGTTGGCTGTACTACAGTACGGGGTTTCAAAAAGCAGTACAAATACTCAAATTGCAGTACTTCGACAGCCCTGGTTTTAATTTCTCCTGTTACATAAAATACAAATATTCTGTACAGGCACAGGGTCGATTAACATTTTTAACACAAAAATGATGCACTGATGGAATGTTTTTACCGAGTAAACAGCAGGGTTTTCACACTTGGTTAATATTAAATGACCGCATAAGTAAAGCCTGATTCACAACGCGACGTGAACGTTACGAGAAGTCGTTGTATTTTCAAACCAATTACAAGCAATGAGAGTATAAATATGTACCAGAGTATATACAATAAGGCGTTTTTCGTCGTCACGTCACGCCGTAAGTTCGAAAAACTGAAAAAAAGACGTGACGAGACGACGATATTCATTTTGACAACTAATTGACAGAATGAAATCTTTTGCTTTTATAGAACACCGAAGCGTATCAATTTCGGTTTACCGAAGGTTGCTACGTAAGTCTTGAGATATGTCAACACAAGTGTGAAAATGTCAAATTTGACACTGTCATCGTAAAGTTTGACATTTTTAATGGTAATTGTACTAATAAATTTTTTGGCATAATACGAGTGCTATTTGTGTTGTTCACAGTTATTTACAACATATTATATCTTGGTCAAAGAATAGAATTGAATCGTGAACATTTTCGTGCAATGATTTTCGACATGAATTAAACCAACAACATTATTTTGATACGATTTGACTTTTGGTAATGAAGCATCATCTTGAGCCACTATGTTCCGCTGGTTTTTTTCGAATTCAATCGTGGTTGCACTTCGAAACAGGACGAATTTCGTGACGGTCGTCCAAAATCAGTTGTTGTGCCAGCAGTAAGATTGAGGCATGCTTGGGCATTAGTTCCAATCGCGCACACTCAATATTGCATGAACATTGTCCGTCTAAAATTTGACAATAACTCAAAATAAATGCTCGTGTCGATTGGTGCTAAGAAACCGCGGTGCTTCAAAAAACGTCTATAAAAACGTAGCAGGCAACGCATCATGGATCTATGCATATGAACCCGAAAATCAACAACAATAGACTGTATGGATCTTTCAAGACGACGACCAAATCCAACAAAATACTGTTCGCGCACGAAGCACTTCGAAGGAAATGGTCGCCTTTTTTTTTGGAATAATTAGACATGTTGCCACTGTGTCTATAGAGCGCACCGTAGAACGGTCAATTCTGAATGGTACATCACTACTTTTTTACCAGAAGCGTTCAGAAAAATAAGGAAACCAATCGCAGAAGACGAATCATTCTTCACCACGATAATGCAAGCTCTATCGCACAGATCGGCTCAAGCAAGTGGATTTTTGAGCATTCAAAACATTGTACTGATGGGTCATCCGCCGTACAGTCCTGATTTGGCACCAAAAGATTACTTCTTATTCCCGGATATCAAACATAAAATGCGAGGTTAACATTTTTCGACGCCTTCAGAGGGTGTTGCATCCAAAATGCATGTTTTAGATGTACCTACCTTAATCAGAGTGGAAAAAATTCTTCGAAAACCTCTCTTATTGATTTGAAAACGCTTCAATGTCGCAGGCAAGTCCAGTGTATCTTATTTGTTAAAGATGTTTTCGATAATCGTGTATCTTGTTCTGAATTGCTGTCATTAATGCCTTTATATGCCCCAACCCGTGTCCTTCGTAATAGAATCGAACTTTTTTATACTGCTCCTCATAGAACTAACTATGGGTTGAATGAACCAATTACGCGTTCTCTTAGACTTTTTAATATGATATGCAATGAAATCGATCTTGATATGAAAAGAGATTTATTAAAAAAAATATGCTTGCAATTATGTAAATATGTAGTTTAGTTATAAATGCTTGTAAACATGCCTTAAAATTTAAGATTATGTGATTTATATGTAAGTTTGAGACACAAGTGCCTGTACTTGTATAGTGTTAACAGTCAAACGGTGCATCGATGAAATTAGGAATATGAGCAGGCAAAATCCCTTCTGTTCATGGTAGTGTTAGTGTTAGGGTAGGTCCTGCTTGTGCAGCTCGGTGAGTTTGGCAGATGGATTGAGTTAAGATCGCATTCCATATCTGACCATCAATGGGCGCTCACCTAGTTAGCGCGTTAAATAAGCGGAATTAACTATAAATTACTTGTGAGGTTTACAATAGAGTAAGTTAATTATTAAATTTTTGTAATCAGCAGATCTTTGATCCATTGATAGCATAAATAAATAAATAAATAAAATGCATACCTACACGCAGGCCCGTAGCCAGTATTTTGTTTCGGAGGGGGCTGGCTTCCTAGTCTTACGAACAATTTTTTGAACAAAATATAAAAACTTTATATTCCAAATCGTAGATTTTGTTAGTTTTTCCATAACGTACATACATATTCAAATTATTTTTGTATACTTAAATATTTTTTTACAGCAGAAAAAGTCTTGATTTTTTTATGTGAGTCCAATCACCTCATCTGGATCAAACATCAATATCCGAATGAACAGATATCAAAGCAAGTGCGTTTAGTCTTGCATTGCTCATATCGCTTCGGGACACCGTTTTTATCGTTGAAAAGATTCTTTCAACACGCTGTTGTCACTGGAAGTGTGTGCAAAACCGTGAGCTAGAAGTTAAGTAAGTTTTGTCACATAGATTAAACAATTTCAAAACTTCGGTAGAAGGATCACTCGACGATATTTTTGCTTTTTGTTTTGCTCTCTTGTGTGGTTTTTTATAATATTTTGGAAAGTTTTTTTTTTGTAAGCGAAGGCATATGCTAAAATGGTTCAGCGCCAGAAACATCCAAGGTTTCGTCAGCAAGGACTTTGAAACTGCTTGAACGTATAAAAAGGCTTATTGCATATGCCGGTTGTACCAATATCAAAACATGTCTGCATGATTTCATTTTGTATATCTGAGCTCAAATAGCCTTGTTGTCCTCAGATTCAATTCTGAACTGCAGGAGAGCCCTTATTTTTCCATATTTTTTTGTGGCCCGAGATAGATATATAGCTCCACTATCATCGTCACCTCCTGTTTTGCACAAAATAAAATATTCTGAATAAAAGGTCTTATTACAGCTCTATTTTCAGCTACTGCCTTTGCATTGGGTAGCAGCATCTTTTTTGTTTTCCAACAGCAACGTTTTCCAGTCACCCATATCATTATTTCTATTCATTTATGGTTTTTATTAGTCTGAGATCATATAATTTTTGTTATTTTTATTTCGCAATATTTTGGCTTCTTCTAATATAAACGAAGAAATTGAAGTCATTAACTGATCCCAAATCAAATAAACTATAAATAGATAGTCTTCTTATTTTTATAGAATTGATATTAAAAATATTTGTTTAATTTGTTTAGATACAAATCATTTAGGGAGGGGCTTCAGCCCCTCAAGCCCCTCCCCTGGCTACGTGCCTGCCTACACCGCACTTCCCACTCGCTCGGATTTGCAGTTTGTACTGCAAAAAAAAAAAAAATGTGTGAGTAACGAGACTCACGTTTAATATGTGTAAACATCACCCTTTATCCAATCGAAGTTTTGAGGATCCATATATTTGGATCCGTATGCAAAGTCGTCCAGGCGTACACGGATCCAATACGGACTAGTTTGCTTGAAGGGAGTCTTCAGATATTTTGCAATGAACGCACCCAATACCCTTTTATGCTGACTTCCGTAACGTAATGTGCTACACCGTAAAGTGTGACCTCGTAACTTCGCACAGAGGAAAGTTCACGTTTTTATTTCACTCTACCGGACGCCGGCATATGTAGATGTTTACACATAAAAAAAACGTGCGGTAAGGCCTTTGAGCTTCGTAATGATGTTTTGTGTCACGAACACATAATATTTGCCCTAAAGATTAAGAAAAAAGTAATACATACCTACATATACGCATAAAATTTAATAAACTTTTCAAAATATTTGATGAAATTCAATTTGCAACCAAACTCAAAGGAGAGCTTAAATTAAAAAGAAGACAAATGCCAAAAGTTATTTATTCCTAGACGACATTAATAAAACCTAATGTTTTCCGTTTCCATAAAATAAATAAAAATGATATCATTTTTTAACATCCGTCATTTCATTAAATACAAATATGTATATTCCATGATTCAAAAGGACATCATTGCTGCACAAAAGGACAAAAACCCCCACACATCCCATCCGCAGACAAAAGACAAAACAACATAAAACTAATGACACTAAAATATAACAACACCAAACTCGAATTCATTAAAACGCAAGCCATTCAACTTGTTGTCCAGCTTTCGTGTTGGTGCCCATTCATCTTTTTGTTGTCTTCTTTTTTTTCTAGAAATGAAATTTCTTTACTTTTTGTTCGGCGATAATTTTGAATCTAGACAACTTTTCGCAAGTTAAGAGCAGAGGATAATAAAACAATGTATAGTCACTACTCCCGGTCCTTGTGGACCGTCTCCCAAGAGGAATCTCAAATAAAAAAAAAGGAACTAAGTAAGATAAAAGACGGAAGGAAGGAGCTACACCTACAGTTTGATTCAATTGTGGTCTTTTATTGTATTGTGAGACTTGAAAGAAACGAAAAAAAAAACGCAAACCAAATTCTACCAACAATTTTTTGTGTATTTTGTTATTTTTGTGAATGGCCATTGGTTGGATCGGATCTACCTGAAGCTAAAGATGAATTCACTCCATGGACGGTACTAGGTGGGGGCGTAAGAGGCGACCCTTTTCACATGGTTATGAAAATATTTTGGAAAAGTAAAAAAAGTTGTAGTGGAAATTATGTATGAATGTACATAGATAAAATCCGTTTAATTGTACATTGTAATTTAAACTGGGTCAAGCTCAAATTGTAAAGAATTATCATTACGATAAATATTAAGGTAGATAAGGGTGGTAGAATGAAAACGCACGATGTAAAAATAAAAAAAATAGTCCGATTCAAGAAATTCTTTTTATTTGAAAGGTTTTAGGGAAATTCTTTTTTCAATTTTGTATTTATGGGGTAAAAATAAAAAAAAATATCCGATTTGGGAAATTATTTCTGTGCTTGAAAGGTTATTTTAAAAAAAATGCTATTTATAGAGTTGATTGGGGTAAAAATAAAACGGTGGTTTTCGAATACAAAAATTGTAGATATGTGTGTTGGGAAAGCAATAAAGGTTGGACTTAGAGGATCATATTTTCACAAATTAAGGCGAACATAACGTGGAGTGGGTTAAAACCCAACCCGATTACAAAAACTAAAAAAAAAACACCGACATATCGGGGCATATTCATAGTCACTTTTAAACTCTAGTTTATCTTAGACTGGGGTTTATTCAATGTTATTTAGATAGGATAAACCCAGGTCTAAGATAAACTGGAGTTTAAAAGTGACTATGAATATTCCTCATTTTTTTTTGTAATTTTTATGCGAAGCTTAGGTTTGTCCGTGCAAAGCCGGGACGGCCAGTTTATGAATTATGCAAACAACGGAAACCATGTGAGAGCTTTAAAGAGGGACAGGCTTAGGCTAGCCAATGCAACCAGACTATTGACTTTCACACATTATCACTTTACTTTATAATCATTCCAGATCATTCGGTCATTGTCAGTATATGAGCTGTAAGTCGCGAAAGCCTAATTTTTTTGTATTTCATGTTGTCTGTGATTTGTATTGAAAAAGCACCGGTCGATTTGTTTGCTTTGTACGAGTGTTATCTGAAGAACGGCTGGACCGATCTTAATGATCTTTGATTTGTTTGATTTGTCTCCACCCCGAAAAGCAGAATAAATATAAAAAAAAATCACTTTGTTTGGTGAAATGGAAAAGACGTATTCGATTAAAAAAAATCTCTTTTGTATGATGAAATGGGGTAAAACAAAAATGTCCGATTAAAGCAAGTCTTTTTTGGTGTTTGAAAAGTTATTTTCAGTGGAGGGCCTTGGGAATATTTTTCTCAAAAATTTTATATTTATAGGGTGAAAGGGGGTAAAAACGAAGAGTGGTATCCGATATCAAAAATTCTGTTTGTGTTGAAGAGGTTATTGTTAAAAATTTGGTATATATAGAGGGAAATGAAATAAAAACAAAAAAGTGTTTTTTTATCACAAAAATTCTTTCTACGTTGGGAAAGTAATAAGGGTTGGACGAATTTCGCCATTCATAACGTGACGTGTGGATCAAAACTCAGTATGTAGTATTCGATTACAAAAAGTAGTTTAAATATTTATCTATATTTTCATTTGTAATTTTTATGCGAAGCTTAGGTTTGTCTAGCCGTGCGAAGCCGGGCGGGTCAGCTAGTTGTAAATAAAACAAAAATTTTTCACAGAATTATCTTTATATTTTCTTATAATGATAGAAGGATCTATGACAATTATGTGTGAAACAAAATATCGGCCAAATGCTCGCCACGGCTTCGGTGGCATACCTCTAATCCCATGGTCTATATTTTTAATGACTCTGAGAAATAATTGAGGTTCAATGTCGTTAATGTGCCGAATTATCTCATCCTCTAGCTCTTGAGTTGTTCTTGGCTTATTGACGTAAGTACACTTTTTCTTTTAAATATCCCCAAAGAAAGAAGTCCAACGGTGTCAAATTACATGATCGCGGCGGCCAAATAACATCATCACGACGTGAGACAACACGACTATTGAATTTCTCGCGCAAAAGAGTTAGTATTTCGTTGGCTGTGTTGCAAGTGGCACCACCCTGTTGGAAGAACACATATCGTCCAGGTCCATATGCTCAATTTCTGGCCACAAGAAGTCCGTTATCATCTTCCGATAGCGAACACCATTCACGGTAACTGCTTGGCCGATCTCATTTTCGAAGAAGTACTGCCCGATGACGCCGCCAGCCCATAAAATATAAACCATGCAAACACAGGTGTTTTCAGATTTCTTACAGACCCGGTTTGCTGAAATTTGCGTACAATTCTACCGGTTGTGGACACATTTCGTCGATTATGCTGACGAAAAAAATCACGAAGTGCACGAAATGCATTTTGATTTGAACACCCATTTATTTGAACGCCCATGTAAAAGGCTTCAACAATCTTAACGCGCTGCTCAATTGTGTACCTGTTGGTTATCATCGATCAGTGGCGCTATCCGTTGATGCTGATGGCAATGACATCGCCGTTTTCGAAGAAGTTCGCAAGGACGCTGACTGATTGTTCCCTGAATCGATCCACTCTCCACCTAACTTCGGATAATGGACTTGGAAGGATGGTTGTCCTTCGTTGCCCAAAAAGATTTTGATATTAAAGTTTTATCATTTGGACGTGCTATTCAATCGTATGTTACTAACAATGTTGATTTGGCATCAGTAACTGAATAATAAGCCACAGATTTGACAGATGTCACCGAAACAACATAGCCGCCACAGGCCTCCCAAAACTACCCGCTCCACCCTTTATATGGTAAAGTTATGGATTAGTAAAGTCCTCAATATCTGAAAACTAAATATTTGGAAAACGGCTGGATGGTTTTCTAAAAACTTGGTATAGTTTGCGAATTTTTAACCCAATGTAGAAGATTTGAGGTAGCTTTTTAAATGTACCGACATTTTCAAAGGTAGATATACTAGATTACACCGATGTTCCTTTTTTGTACGTTTGTTTATTCTTCATATATCCGTTTTCTTTTTTGTGGTCTAAGGTTTACACTTCCTAACCATTTGCAAAGCTGAGAAGCAAGAGTAATCGTGATCATAGAAAGCAGGATCTTGTTTTATTATTGTACCTAATAGATGTTTTTAAATGATCTATATATGGATCATTTCTGATAATAAAAAATGGCTATTGATGTGCAGAATAGGTATGTAGTTTCAACAGGAAAGTGCAACATGCAACACCAGCAACGGAATAAATCGATCTTTTTAGATGTTAAATAGTTAATTTTTTTGTACTCATAGGTTTGTGGGAGGTGGCATAAATTAAAGGCTTCCTTAACTTATTTATTCTTTTGAATCAGATGAATAGCTTTATACTCAGGCTTTAAAACTATACATTCTGATTATACAAAAGAGCAAGTATGTATGTGCGACCCAGTCGTACTCTTTATTTGTAAAGTCTAAGGGCCAGTTTCACAGTTGACACTTACCGGAATAAGTGGCATTTAAGTTTCCCATATTAGGAATTTAAGCTAAATTTCATAGCCAGAGTAAGTGGAAATTAAGTCACCAACAGGCCCGGCAGAACAGCTTCAGCCCGAGTGGGTAGTTGGTGTAAGATGTAAAAGCAATTTACTAATAAAAAACGTCATAACATTTTTTCATTTTATGTTTTGTATTTATTCTTTTGATGAAAAACTAGTTTTGTATTGCTAAAGCCGCACTTCGTTTGGAGTGTTTTGAAATAAATGTATTTAATAATTCATCCAAATTAAGATTTTTCGTGTGGAAACATACAATATAACAATATTGTTGAGCCGATCCTGCAGCATTGTTGACCTATGGTAAGATTTTAAACGACTAAGAATGGAGAAACTTCGTTCATTTGAGCAAGATGATCCTGGGATTGTGATTAGCCACCGTACAAACTCCGAAATAATCCTTCGACTCCAGGTGTACTGTTGCAAAAAATCAACTACTTCTCTCAAATTTGTTGCTTGCTCATTCTGTCTTTTCAGAAGCTGTAGGAATACGTCCCTATCGCTAATAAGTCTTTGTTTATCAAAGTCATCTTTGTAGGACTTAACTACATCATCGACATCTACTTTTTTGCCTACAGCTAATCGTTCCAGTAGTTTGAAGAAACGAGAAGAAACATTTATGAATCTTGCATTTAGTGATGATGATAATACAGTCCACTCTCCCTAAGTCGAATTTTCACGGGATACCATGGTTTGTTCGAGTTAGAGAGAGTTTTGGAAAAATTCGAGTTATAGAGAGAAGACATTTTTTTATTTTTTTTTTTATTTAATAAAAAAGGTTAATATACATACTTACAAAAAGCTAACAAAAAAATATAGCTTCTTGCTTTTTTAAAAAAATTATAATAAAATAAGGACTCATGAATTCATCGAAACAAAACAAAAATACAAAATACAAAATAAAAAACATCTTTTTGCTATTAATAAATATATTACTTGAAAAAATTGTTTTTTTTTGATTTGTCATCACAGGTGGAGTTTTTGTTTTTTTTTAAAAATGAGTCAAGTTCAAAAAGACATTTCTGAACTTCATTCGGTACATTATCTTATAATTCGATTGCAGATTGCAGGATTTCAATAGCGTTCTCAATTTTTATTTTACTTGCCATTTCTAGATTTACATACTTCAGATTCTTCTTCATTTTCACTTTCATTTGGGTTATTTTCATAATTTATTTCTTCTAAAAGAAGTTTATTTGCAGGTACTTCGGTAGTCACGATACCATCATCGACTTCCATAAAGTCTTTCCAATTAACATTTCCAAAACTAAACAAAATTCGACTTAAGGGGTGCCAGTAATCAAGAGAATGTGTTCGAGTAAAAGAGAGGTTCGCCTCAGGGGGAGTTCGACTCAGTTTTTGGTGCTTTTTGTTGACGGGGAATTTGGGGTTCTTCAATTTCAAAATCAACAGCCGCTGTTATGGATTTTTTCCAAATTGCCTCAAATTTGAAATCACGGGAAGTGCCCAGCACATCAATCAAAGCTTCTACTTTTTGAAGCGATTTCACAATTTAATTAATTTTAAATAATTAATTTGCGTTTTTATTTATTTTTGAACTTTTGTTTATTAATCACAACTAATTTTAACTTTTTCAATTTTTGCTACAAGCAGCCCGATGATGGAATTATAATTCCGAAACGCGTTGCAAAAAATTAAAAAGTTAAAATTAGTTGTGATTAATAAACAAAAGTTTAAAAATAAATAAAACGCAAATTAAAACTTAAAATAGTTTTCAATTTATATTAATTTATAATATCATTTTATTTTACTATTTCATTTAAATTTAATACTAGAGTACAAATAGTCAAAGGTCAATAGCCCTATCATAGTATCCGATCGGAACGGAATTTTTTGCGAATTTTAAGATATATAAGAAATATCACTTTGTCATTAAAATGAAAATTAAAAAAAACATTTTGTATGAGCACGAGATTGTCAAGTGGGTTTTACTAGCCACAATACCCATATTACCTGCCGGGCCTGGTCACCAACATCGGCCACTTATTCAGGTAACAGTGCACTGTGATATTGGGAATTGATCTTTCACATTCCCCACTTAAGTGTCACTTTTCCGACTGTGAACCTGGCTCTAAGGATATCAGTTTTCGAGAAACGTGAGTTTTTTTTATTATGGATTGAGTGGTGATGGCGTTATTATTCCTACAACCCGCAACAATGCAATCAGAATGCATGCATCAGCAGTTACAAATTAATAATCTTAAAATGACGTTTGTTCCATACAAAACACGTCATTTTAAAATTTAAAAGCCTGTTAAATATTTTTGAAACCGAATATAAGTCTCGAACATTTTATTGCCCCCTCCTCGATATAATTTTTGGGAGCGCTTATGCTCCACTCCATTTCTTTGTCAGTTTGAGATTGGAGTTGTAGAAAAATGTGTAGAACAGTGTTTTTCTTTTTGTATAGTTCTTTCGGTGATGTGCTCTTTTTATTCATTTGTTGCTTCTGTGTTTGCATAATGTACTACATATACATATATTCTTTTGGAGTTAAAGGTTTCGTTCTTATGAATGAAATGTTGTTTGATCTGTTGAACAAAAAAATTGAATATATAATTTTCTACTGCGTTGTGCAAATGATTATGCATGCGATGAAGCACATGATTGTAGCGCAGAGGTGGATAATTCTATGCAATCACGCCGCAGCCGAAACAATTTGGAGGTCTTAAGAGGAAGTTGATAACATTATTTTTTTGGCTAGTTATGTCCAGGATGATGCTTTTGGGAATTTAAAATAGGTAGATACTTTTACAGTTGTTTCACAATAAATTTTTTGCAAATACAGACAAAATGTCTATTACATTATTTTAATTTCAATACTAATAAGTATTTGACAAATTTAGTGTAAAACGATGTGTTTTACACGCAAAAATAATTTATAAATTTACTATTTGTTATTGCGAGAGGAACAGTTGGTCAAACAATCAAGGTAGCGGAGCACGATTTTGAAGTGGTGCAATCCTTTAAATACCTTGGGTCAATAGTAGCAGCCGATAACAATATAGAAGAAGAAATACGAGGGCTTCTCAAATCCAACAGAGCCTACAGTCTGTCAAAGCTCTTCAAATCCAGAAATCTCACCATAACTTCAAAACTGCTGCTGTACAGGACCATGGTCCTGCCAGTACTCACATATGGATCCGAGACTTGGGTGCTTAGCAAAAGCAACGTAAAAATTTCGACAAACTTTTTCCAAAATTTTTTTATTGATTTTTGAAAAAATGATGGACACCCCTTGCAACTTTTTTTCGGCTTTTCAAAAATGTTGCTAAAACCCATCGAGCTGTACATCAAAAGAAAGGTCTTGTCAAACTCTATCCGCACATATAAACCAAAAGTGTGTGGAAGGTGTGGTTCTCGAAATATTTTCATCCAAAGTGATTGTTTGATTTTACTGCATTTCCGTCCAAAACATTCAAACGCGTTTGTGTTTGGATAGCGATATATCCGTAATCGAGCCTCGAAATGGGTTGCGGTTTTCAGTTAAATTTTCAAGAGCTTTCTAAAACTCAAAACCAAATTACTGTTAGAGGTTTGGTTCACGAAATATTCGCATCCAAAGTCAAATTACTGTATTTCGATGCAACCCTAAAAAGGGCTTTGGATTACGATATTTCCGCAACCAAGCCTTGTAAGAGGTTGTAGTTTTCAGTTTCGTATAGAAAATTAACAGTCCTTTCCGCCAATAAACATCAAAAAATTTTGCCAGCTTTGGTTCTCGAAATATTCACATCCGAAATGATATAACTTTATGTACTTCGATCCAACCATAAAAAAAAGCTGTCGATGGCGATATTTCCGCAACAAAGCCTCGAAAGGAGTTGCGGTTTGCAGTGGCGAATAGCAAATTAACAGACCTTTCCAGCAACGTAAAAATTTCGACAAACTTTTTCCAAAATTTTTTTATTGATTTTTGAAAAAATGATGGAAACCCTTGCAACTTTTTTTCGGCTTTTCAAAAAATGTTTCTAAAACCCATCGAGCTGTACATCAAAAGAAAGGTCTTGTCAAACTCTATCCGCACATATAAACCAAAAGTGTGTGGAAGGTCTGGTTCTCGAAATATTTTCATCCAAAGTGATTGTTTGATTTTACTGCATTTCCGTCCAAAACATTCAAACGCGTTTGTGTTTGGATAGCGATATTTACGTAATCGAGCCTCGAAATGGGTTGCGGTTTCAAAAACGTTTCTTTAAATTTTCAAGAGCTTTCTAAAACTCAACCCCAAATTACTGTTAGAGGTTTGGTTCACGAAATATTCGCATCCAAAGTCAAATTACTGTATTTCGATGCAACCCTAAAAAGGGCTTTGGATTACGATATTTCCGCAACCAAGCCTTGTAAGAGGTTGTAGTTTTCAGTTTCGTATAGAAAATTAACAGCCCTTTCCGCCAATACACATCAAAAAATTTTGCCAGCTTTGGTTCTTGAAATATTCACATCCGAAATGATATAACTTTATGTACTTCGATCCAACCATAAAAAAAAGCTGTCGATGGCGATATTTCCGCAACAAAGCCTCGAAAGAGGTTGCGGTTTGCAGTGGCGAATAGCAAATGAACAGACCTTTCCAGCAACGTAAAAATTTCGACAAACTTTTTCCAAAATTTTTTTATTGATTTTTGAAAAAATGATGGACTTAACCCCTTGCAACTTTTTTTCGGCTTTTCAAAAATGTTTCTTAAACCCATCGAGCTGTACATCAAAAGAAAGGTCTTGTCAAACTCTATCCGCACATATAAACCAAAAGTGTGTGGAAGGTCTGGTTCTCGAAATATTTTCATCCAAAGTGATTGTTTGATTTTACTGCATTTCCGTCCAAAACATTCAAACGCGTTTGTGTTTGGATAGCGATATTTCCGTAATCGAGCCTAGAAATGGGTTGCGGTTTCGAAAACGTTCAGTTAAATTTTCAAGAGCTTTCTAAAACTCAAAACCAAATTACTGTTAGAGGTTTGGTTCACGAAATATTCGCATCCAAAGTCAAATTACTGTATTTCGATGCAACCCTAAAAAGGGCTTTGGATTACGATATTTCCGCAACCAAGCCTTGTAAGAGGTTGTAGTTTTCAGTTTCGTATAGAAAATTAACAGTCCTTTCCGTCAATAAACATCAAAAAATTTTGCCAGCTTTGGTTCTCGAAATATTCACATCCGAAATGATATAACTTTATGTACTTCGATCCAACCATAAAAAAAAGCTGTCGATGGCGATATTTCCGCAACAAAGCCTCGAAAGGAGTTGCGGTTTGCAGTGGCGAATAGCAAATTAACAGACCTTTCCAGCAACGTAAAAATTTCGACAAACTTTTTCCAAAATTTTTTTATTGATTTTTGAAAAAATGATGGACTAACCCCTTGCAACTTTTTTTCGGCTTTTCAAAAATGTTTCTAAAACCCATCGAGCTGTGCATCAAAAGAAAGGTCTTGTCAAACTCTATCCGCACATATAAACCAAAAGTGTGTTCAAGGAAAAAAGGTGGAAGTGATTGTTTGATTTTACTGCATTTCCGTCCAAAACATTCAAACGCGTTTGTGTTTGGATAGCGATATATCCGTAATCGAGCCTCGAAATGGGTTGCGGTTTTCAGTTAAATTTTCAAGAGCTTTCTAAAACTCAAAACCAAATTACTGTTAGAGGTTTGGTTCACGAAATATTCGCATCCAAAGTCAAATTACTGTACTTCGATCCAACCATAAAAAAAAGCTGTCGATGGCGATATTTCCGCAACAAAGCCTCGAAAGAGGTTGCGTTTTGCAGTGGCGAATAGGAAATGAACAGACCTTTCCAGCAACGTAAAAATTTCGACAAACTTTTTCCAAAATTTTTTTATTGATTTTTGAAAAAATGATGGACTAACCCATAACCATAAAAAAAGCTGTCGATGGCGATATTTCCGCAACAAAGCCTCGAAAGAGGTTGCGGTTTGCAGTGGCGAATAGCAAATGAACAGACCTTTCCAGCAACGTAAAAATTTCGACAAACTTTTTCCAAAATTTTTTTATTGATTTTTGAAAAAATGATGGACTAACCCCTTGCAACTTTTTTTCGGCTGTTCAAAAATGTTTCTTAAACCCATCGAGCTGTACATCAAAAGAAAGGTCTTGTCAAACTCTATCCGCACATATAAACCAAAAGTGTGTGGAAGGTCTGGTTCTCGAAATATTTTCATCCAAAGTGATTGTTTGATTTTACTGCATTTCCGTCCAAAACATTCAAACGCGTTTGTGTTTGGATAGCGATATTTCCGTAATTGAGCCTAGAAATGGGTTGCGGTTTCGAAAACGTTCAGTTAAATTTTCAAGAGCTTTCTAAAACTCAAAACCAAATTACTGTTAGAGGTTTGGTTCACGAAATATTCGCATCCAAAGTCAAATTACTGTATTTCGATGCAACCCTAAAAAGGGCTTTGGATTACAATATTTCCGCAACCAAGCCTTGTAAGAGGTTGTAGTTTTCAGTTTCGTATAGAAAATTAACAGTCCTTTCCGCCAATACACATACAAAAATTTTGCCAGCTTTGGTTCTCGAAATATTCATATCCGAAATGATATAACTTTATGTACTTCGATCCAACCATAAAAAAAAGCTGTCGATGGCGATATTTCCGCAACAAAGCCTCGAAAGAGGTTGCGGTTTGCAGTGGCGAATAGGAAATGAACAGACCTTTCCAGCAACGTAAAAATTTCGACAAACTTTTTCCAAAATTTTTTTATTGATTTTTGAAAAAATGATGGACTAACCCCTTGCAACTTTTTTTCGGCTGTTCAAAAATGTTTCTTAAACCCATCGAGCTGTACATCAAAAGAAAGGTCTTATCAAACTCTATCCGCACATATAAACCAAAAGTGTGTGGAAGGTCTGGTTCTCGAAATATTTTCATCCAAAGTGATTGTTTGATTTTACTGCATTTCCGTCCAAAACATTCAAACGCGTTTGTGTTTGGATAGCGATATTTCCGTAATCGAGCCTCGAAATGGGTTGCGGTTTCGAAAACGTTCAGTTAAATTTTCAAGAGCTTTCTAAAACTCAAAACCAAATTACTGTTAGAGGTTTGGTTCATGAAATATTCGCATCCAAAGTCAAATTACTGTATTTCGATGCAACCCTAAAAAGGGCTTTGGATTACGATATTTCCGCAACCAAGCCTTGTAAGAGGTTGTAGTTTTCAGTTTCGTATAGAAAATTAACAGTCCTTTCCGCCAATACACATCAAAAAATTTTGCCAGCTTTGGTTCTCGAAATATTCACATCCGAAATTTAATAACTTTATGTACTTCGATCCAACCATAAAAAAAAACTGTCGATGACGATATTTCCGCAACAAAGCCTCGAAAGGGGTTGCGGTTTGCAGTGGCGAATAGGAAATGAACAGACCTTTCCAGCAACGTAAAAATTTCGACAAACTTTTTTCAAAATTTTTTTATTGATTTTTGAAAAAATGATGGACTAACCCCTTGCAACTTTTTTTCGGCTTTTTAAAAATGTTTCTAAAACCCATCGAGCTGTACATCAAAAGAAAGGTCTTGTCAAACTCTATCCGCACATATAAACCAAAAGTGTGTGGAAGGTCTGGTTCTCGAAATATTTTCATCCAAAGTGATTGTTTGATTTTACTGCATTTCCGTCCAAAACATTCAAACGCGTTTGTGTTTGGATAGTGATATATCCGTAATCGAGCCTCGAAATGGGTTGCGGTTTTCAGTTAAATTTTCAAGAGCTTTCTAAAACTCAAAACCAAATTACTGTTAGAGGTTTGGTTCACGAAATATTCGCATCCAAAGTCAAATTACTGTATTTCGATGCAACCCTAAAAAGGGCTTTGGATTACAATATTTCCGCAACCAAGCCTTGTAAGAGGTTGTAGTTTTCAGTTTCGTATAGAAAATTAACAGTCCTTTCCGCCAATACACATCAAAAAATTTTGCCAGCTTTGGTTCTCGAAATATTCACATCCGAAATTTAATAACTTTATGTACTTCGATCCAACCATAAAAAAAAACTGTCGATGGCGATATTTCCGCAACAAAGCCTCGAAAGGGGTTGCGGTTTGCAGTGGCGAATAGGAAATGAACAGACCTTTCCAGCAACGTAAAAATTTCGACAAACTTTTTTCAAAATTTTTTTATTGATTTTTGAAAAAATGATGGACTAACCCCTTGCAACTTTTTTTCGGCTTTTTAAAAATGTTTCTAAAACCCATCGAGCTGTACATCAAAAGAAAGGTCTTGTCAAACTCTATCCGCACATATAAACCAAAAGTGTGTGGAAGGTCTGGTTCTCGAAATATTTTCATCCGAAGTGATTGTTTGATTTTACTGCATTTCCGTCCAAAACATTCAAACGCGTTTGTGTTTGGATAGCGATATTTCCGTAATCGAGCCTAGAAATGGGTTGCGGTTTCGAAAACGTTCAGTTAAATTTTCAAGAGCTTTCTAAAACTCAAAACCAAATTACTGTTAGAGGTTTGGTTCACGAAATATTCGCATCCAAAGTCAAATTACTGTATTTCGATGCAACCCTAAAAAGGGCTTTGGATTACGATATTTCCGCAATTAAGCCTTGTAAGAGGTTGTAGTTTTCAGTTTCGTATAGAAAGTTAACAGTCCTTTACGCCAATACACATCAAAAAATTTTGCCAGCTTTGGTTCTCGAAATATTCACATCCGAAATGATATAACTTTATGTACTTCGATCCAACCATAAAGAAAAGCTGTCGATGGCGATATTTCCGCAACAAAGCCTCGAAAGAGGTTGCGGTTTGCAGTGGCGAATAGCAAATGAACAGACCTCTCCAGCAACGTAAAAATTTCGACAAACTTTTTCCAAAATTTTTTTATTGATTTTTGAAAAAATGATGGACTAACCCCTTGCAACTTTTTTTCGGCTTTTTAAAAATGTTTCTAAAACCCATCGAGCTGTACATCAAAAGAAAGGTCTTGTCAAACTCTATCCGCACATATAAACCAAAAGTGTGTGGAAGGTCTGGTTCTCGAAATATTTTCATCCAAAGTGATTGTTTGATTTTACTGCATTTCCGTCCAAAACATTCAAACGCGTTTGTGTTTGGATAGCGATATATCCGTAATCGAGCCTCGAAATGGGTTGCGGTTTTCAGTTAAATTTTCAAGAGCTTTCTAAAACTCAAAACCAAATTACTGTTAGAGGTTTGGTTCACGAAATATTCGCATCCAAAGTCAAATTACTGTATTTCGATGCAACCCTAAAAAGGGCTTTGGATTACGATATTTCCGCAACCAAGCCTTGTAAGAGGTTGAAGTTTTCAGTTTCGTATAGAAAATTAATAGCCCTTTCCGCCAATACACATCAAAAAATTTTGCCAGCTTTGGTTCTCGAAATATTCACATCCGAAATGATATAACTTTATGTACTTCGATCCAACCATAAAGAAAAGCTGTCGATGGCGATATTTCCGCAACAAAGCCTCGAAAGAGGTTGCGGTTTGCAGTGGCGAATAGCAAATGAACAGACCTCTCCAGCAACGTAAAAATTTCGACAAACTTTTTCCAAAATTTTTTTATTGATTTTTGAAAAAATGATGGACTAACCCCTTGCAACTTTTTTTCGGCTTTTTAAAAATGTTTCTAAAACACATCGAGCTGTACATCAAAAGAAAGGTCTTGTCAAACTCTATCCGCACATATAAACCAAAAGTGTGTGGAAGGTCTGGTTCTCGAAATATTTTCATCCAAAGTGATTGTTTGATTTTACTGCATTTCCGTCCAAAACATTCAAACGCGTTTGTGTTTGGATAGCGATATTTCCGTAATCGAGCCTCGAAATGGGTTGCGGTTTCGAAAACGTTCAGTTAAATTTTCAAGAGCTTTCTAAAACTCAAAACCAAATTACTGTTAGAGGTTTGGTTCACGAAATATTCGCATCCAAAGTCAACTTACTGTATTTCGATGCAACCCTAAAAAGGGCTTTGGATTACGATATTTCCGCAACCAAGCCTTGTAAGAGGTTGTAGTTTTCAGTTTCGTATAGAAAATTAACAGTCCTTTCCGCCAATACACATCAAAAAATTTTGCCAGCTTTGGTTCTCGAAATATTCACATCCGAAATTTAATAACTTTATGTACTTCGATCCAACCATACAAAAAAACTGTCGATGGCGATATTTCCGCAACAAAGCCTCGAAAGGGGTTGCGGTTTGCAGTGGCGAATAGCAAATGAACAGACCTTTCCAGCAACGTAAAAATTTCGACAAACTTTTTTCAAAATTTTTTTTATTGATTTTTGAAAAAATGATGGACTAACCCCTTGCAACTTTTTTTCGGCTTTTTAAAAATGTTTCTAAAACCCATCGAGCTGTACATCAAAAGAAAGGTCTTGTCAAACTCTATCCGCACATATAAACCAAAAGTGTGTGGAAGGTCTGGTTCTCGAAATATTTTCATCCAAAGTGATTGTTTGATTTTACTGCATTTCCGTCCAAAACATTCAAACGCGTTTGTGTTTGGATAGCGATATTTCCGTAATCGAGCCTAGAAATGGGTTGCGGTTTCAAAAACGTTCAGTTAAATTTTCAAGAGCTTTCTAAAACTCAAAACCAAATTACTGTTAGAGGTTTGGTTCACGAAATATTCGCATCCAAAGTCAAATTACTGTATTTCGATGCAACCCTAAAAAGGGCTTTGGATTACGATATTTCCGCAATTAAGCCTTGTAAGAGGTTGTAGTTTTCAGTTTCGTATAGAAAATTAACAGTCCTTTACGCCAATACACATCAAAAAATTTTGCCAGCTTTGGTTCTCGAAATATTCACATCCGAAATGATATAACTTTATGTACTTCGATCCAACCATAAAAAAAAACTGTCGATGGCGATATTTCCGCAACCAAGCCTCGAAAGGGGTTGCGGTTTGCAGTGGCGAAAAGGAAATGAACAGACCTTTCCAGCAACGTACAAATTTCGACAAACTTTTTCCAAAATTTTTGTATTGATTTTTGAAAAAATGATGGACTAACCCCTTGCAACTTTTTTTCGGCTTTTTAAAAATGTTTCTAAAACCCATCGAGCTGTACATCAAAAGAAAGGTCTTGTCAAACTCTATCCGCACATATAAACCAAAAGTGTGTGGAAGGTTTTCAAGAGCTTTCTAAAACTTAAAACCAAATTACTGTTGAGGTTTGGTTCACGAAATATTCGCATCCAAAGTCAAATTACTGTATTTCGATGCAACCCTAAAAAGGGCTTTGGATTACAATATTTCCGCAACCAAGCCTTGTAAGAGGTTGTAGTTTTCAGTTTCGTATAGAAAATTAACAGTCCTTACCGCCAATACACATTTTGCCAGCTTTGGTTCTCGAAATATTCACATCCGAAATTTAATAACTTTATGTACTTCGATCCAACCATAAAAAAAAACTGTCGATGGCGATATTTCCGCAACAAAGCCTCGAAAGGGGTTGCGGTTTGCAGTGGCGAATAGGAAATGAACAGACCTTTCCAGCAACGTAAAAATTTCGACAAACTTTTTTCAAAATTTTTTTATTGATTTTTGAAAAAATGATGGACTAACCCCTTGCAACTTTTTTTCGGCTTTTCAAAAATGTTTCTAAAACCCATCGAGCTGTACATCAAAAGAAAGGTCTTGTCAAACTCTATCCGCACATATAAACCAAAAGTGTGTGGAAGATCTGGTTCTCGAAATATTTTCATCCAAAGTGATTGTTTGATTTTACTGCATTTCCGTCCAAAACATTCAAACGCGTTTGTGTTTGGATAGCGATATTTCCGTAATCGAGCCTAGAAATGGGTTGCGGTTTCGAAAACGTTTGGTTAAATTTTCAAGAGCTTTCTAAAACTCAAAACCAAACTACAGTTAGAGGTTGGGTTCCCCTCACGGTTTTCGCCTTGACGGTGGCGAGGGGACTTACGTTTGACCAGGGACATACAACTAAGAAAAACCAACAAAAAACAGGGATGTTCATTTAACAAATAAAATGGAAAAAAGTTTACTAGAAAAGGAAATTGGAGTGGGGATATACACTCAAGTGTCAGCAGAAGTCACGGCTGTCGGCGAGGGCTTGGCTTCGCAAGAAGCTAAGTCGCCAGTGACAAAAAAAGAAGTAAACAAAGATATAAAGAAGCCCGACTTAACAAGACAACCCAATGTACTCAACCTCACAGCGGCTCTTCTTCCTGCTCTAGATAACTTGGTTATTGACGGTAGGGAGACCTTGGACGGACCTCCTTCTATAGGAAGTCAAACCGAGGATGAGTTGCTAGGAGAATCGAATCCAGAAGAGACTAAGCTGAAGCCTACTGCACCCCTCAAAGCTTCGAGGCAACGCAGTAACTACAGATCCGCTAAAAGATTCATGAGTGCTACGGAGAAAAAGGATCCAACTACTCTCAGTTCGAGAAACAAGGCCCTTTTGAAAAAGCATAGGAAGTTGGTGAGAAACTATGAACGTCAGTTGGCAATAACTGCTACTGTACCCATTGTTTCCCCCCAACATTTGAACG
Organism: Leucozona laternaria; assembly: GCA_932273885.2. Taxonomy (NCBI): domain Eukaryota; kingdom Metazoa; phylum Arthropoda; class Insecta; order Diptera; family Syrphidae; genus Leucozona; species Leucozona laternaria. The sequence goes on along the minus strand of OW026366.1, from coordinate 26,947,898 downwards.
CTAAAAAGCCAGACAGCGAAAGAGTAAATGCTGCCACATCTAAGTCTATCCTTAAAAAGATAGACCGTGAACAGGCTGGTAATAACCCTACTGCTCGTACTGGCTCAACTACGAAACTAGCGACCTCCAGTAAGAAACGGCAGACCAACGCTGCATCGAACCCGAAAAGGAACGAGGAAGCACAGGTAGGCAACTCTTCTGGAACGAAGCCAGGATCATCAAAAAGAATGAGATCAGAGGAGGCAAACACGACTGAAGGTTCGAAAAAGCTAAAAACCAACAGTTTTGACACCACCCCGATCGATCTGCAGATGGCCATAATAAGTCGAGACGACCCGGATGGGAAAATCACGGCTAAAATTTGGTTACTTGTAGAAAACGAAATCCTCAAATCCATGATGGCAATATCTGAAAATGACAGTTCTGATGACTATATTTTCGATGGAGCTGGATGGCGGAAAGGAGTGAAAGTGGTGTGCTGCGGGGACCAGAAATCCTGGGAGTTCCTCACTCACACAATCGCCAATATTGGCGAACTGTGGGAGGGCGCCTCTCTCGGGGTTCTTCCCGTCACAGCTCTACCACTTCGCCAGCAGGTTAAAATATGGATTCCCCCTCCTGCCACGCATGAGGACTTATCTATATTCAAACTGCTGGCGAAACAGAATAAAGAGTTTTCCATATTAGAATGGAAGCTCCTGACGTCCAGAAAGAGCAACAGCGGGGAAGGGAAGGACCTCTTGTTTGTAATAGACAAGAAATCTCACCTTCTCCTGAAAGAGAAAGGAGACATGTTGAGATACGGTCTTGGAACCGTAAAGGTAAGAAGGCATGATGGCAAAGGGGAGTCAAAAGCTGCTGGTGGTGCAAATAAATTTGCATCACGCTAAATCAGCAACGCACGACCTAATGCTCTACATGTCTCAGGAGACCGTGGATGTGGCCTTAATCCAAGACCCCTGGCTTCGAAAGAATCAGGTACAAGGATTGAGGTCAAAAAACTACAACCTTTTCCACTCCACGTCAGAAGGTGAAATTAACGTCAACGTACATGCCGTACGATGAAGATAACCCCCCAGCAAAGACGGTCCGCGATCTTGTAGAGTACATCACCACAGCACGAGGGACACCTTTGGTGATGGGATGTGACGCCAACGCCCACCACACTCAATGGGGAGGTAAGGATATAAACAAAAGGGGTGAGTCAATTTTTGAATACATTCTCTGTTCCAATCTTATGTTATGTAATAAGGGTGACCACCCAACATTCCGTAATAAAAACAGGGAAGAGATTCTAGACCTCACTCTTGTGAGTAATAATGAGAAAATTTCTGTAGGGAATTGGAGAGTCTCACCTGATGAATCCTTCTCGGATCACTTTAGGATACTCTTTACTTTAGACAGAAACCCAAAAGATAAAAAGCCTTTTAGAAACCCAACTAGAACAAATTGGACAGAGTACTCAAACTGGTTGAACGAACGTATCGATCCACCTGAGGACGAAACGCTTTCAACAACCTCAGCCATTGATACTGTTGTTCAAAACCTTACTAGTAAAATGAGAACGGCCTTCGAAAGACACTGCCCCATATCTCGTAACATTGAACCCACTAATCCACCATGGTGGAACAGTGAGCTTAATAAACGACGAACAGGGGTCAGAAAACTTTTCAATAAAGCCATTCCAGGATATATTAAACATCCCGATGGATCATGGTCGAACTCGTGCCAAGAAACACTTGAACTCTTTATGGAAACGCATTTCCCTGGCTGTAAGAATCCTGAAGACTCAGGTTATACACAACCAGAATCTTTAGACATTATTCAACCAGCACCAGAATTGGAACAGATTATCACAGAGCAGAAGATTATGTGGGCAATAAACTCGTTCAAACCCTATAAATCAGCTGGACCAGACGAGATTGTTCCGGCATTTCTTCAACATGCTCTACAGATAATCAGAATCACCCCATGGCTAAGGGTAATCTTCAAAAGTTGTATTAAACTTAGATACGTCCCTATCAGCTGGAGAAAGGTTAAAGTGGTCTTTATTCCAAAAGCTGGAAAACCGACACACTCGACTGCAACAGATTACAGACCGATAAGTCTCTCTTCGTTTCTCCTCAAGACACTGGAGAGAATCATTGATTTGCATGTTAGAGAGCTTCTCAATCCAAACAATTTGTGCAACTACCAACACGCTTACCTTAAAGGTAAGTCAGTGGAGACTGCGTTGCATGAAGTCGTTTCACAAATTGAGAAAAGTCTCGAACACAAAGAACATACCCTGGCAGCATTTTTGGATACGAAGGAGCGTTTAACAACGTAAAAACGGAGTCCATTAAGTCAGCTCTGGAAGAAGTTGGAGTTGATTCTGCCATCGTGGACTGGATTTATACCATGCTCAATGGTAGGATCATAAATTCCCAACTTGGAGATACTATTGTCAAGAAAACAGTTACAAGAGGCACACCACAGGGAGGGGTAATCTCACTTCTCCTTTGGGTCCTCGTTGTTAACAAAATTCTTACAAAATTTAACAATCGGGGCAATAAAATTGTGGCCTAATTTTGATATCGGGTAAGTATCTTACCACCATCAAAGATATTATGGAGTCTGCACTTAAGGAACTATCTTCCTGGGCAGCACAAAACGGTCTCGGGGTCAACGTTTTAAAAACTGAACTAGTTCTGTTTACGAAGAAAAGGAAATTAGAGGACTTTACTCCTCCCAAGCTAAATGAAATTCCTCTGAAACTATCCAACGAAGCTAAATATCTAGGAGTAATCCCTGATTCCAAGCTAACCTGGAAACGGAACACAGAGGAAAGAATGAAAAGAGCACTTTGTGCCTTCTACACATGCAATAAAACCTTCGGTACACGATGGGGTATGAAACCGCAAGTCATCCAGTGGATGTACACGGCGATTATTCGACCCATACTTACCTACGGTTCGATCGTGTGGTGGAAAGCTGTAGAAAAAGTTAGCTATCTCAAAAACCTGAACAAGGTACAGAGACTAGCCTGTATAGGAATAACGGGGCACAAAGATCTACGCCACAAGCAGGACTGGAAACTATTCTCAATCTTCCAGTCCTGGACGAGTACATAAGATGCACTGCAGCCAAGAGTGCACTTCGACTTAAAGAAATGGGCTCTTGGAAGCACAGCAGCTATGGTCATGGGTCTATCTTGCAAAGGTATGACACAGTGGCCGGACTTGATGTGACGACAGACTACGTTCCACCCCTAATTGATTTTAACAAAAAATTCTCTATTTCAATACCCGAAAGGCATGGATGGAAACCCAACTTACTAATCAGTGAACAGGGTATCCCATTCTACACTGATGGGTCAAAAATGGCTGAAGGAACAGGAGCTGGGGTGTTTTGTGAAACTCTTAATATTAGAGAATCATACAAGCTCCCAGATGAGTGTAGTGTCTTTCAAGCTGAGATTTACGCTATTGAAAAGGCGACTGAAATAATTCACAAGAAAAAACTGAACTCGTCGGAGATCACTTTTTTCGTGGACAGCCAAGCTGCCATCAAAGCACTTTCCAGTGAGACTATTAGATCCAAGGCAGTAGCAAAATGCCGAAGCATACTGAACAATATTTGCTACACCAACCAAGTCAAACTCTGCTGGGTTCCTGGACATAGCAATATAGAAGGGAATGACATAGCAGATGAACTGGCAAGGAAGGGGTCAGTATCAAATAGGAATAACAGTAGCCAAATAGATACATATGGGACCAGACGTTCCAATGGGAGTGATTAAAAAGAAGATAGACATAATTATGAAAGAGCAAATCAATAATTCCTGGATGTCCAAGAACGATTGTGTTATCTCTAGAAGCTTATGGCCTAGAATTAATGAAAAGAAAAGCCAGTATGTTCTATCGCTGAGTAAAAAGAATATTAGAATCTTGATAGGTGTACTAACGGGACACTGTGCCATTGGCACAATGGCCTCTAGATTGGGTGTATTAGCACCCGATTTCTGTAGGAGCTGTCAGGATGTCGAAGAAATTGAAACCATTAAACACCTGCTCTGCGACTGTCCAAACCTTCAAACAAGCCGCCTCCGATATTTTGGAAACAGATTTGTTGGAGAACTGGACGATCTAGCGCACGTCTCAATGGCACACATGAGGAAATATATAGACAGCACAGGTTGGTTCGTAAATGAACCAGGGTATGCAAGTCGCTAGTTGTCGCTGCTTTATATATTAAGGGGATCACAATGGACCAAAAGGCCCCCGTGTACGCTACAGCCTTCGGGTTGTGCACGCCCCTCCTTACCTTACCTAACCTAGAGGTTGGGTTCACGAAATATTCGCATCCAAAGTCAAATTACTGTATTTCGATGCAACCCTAAAAAGGGCTTTGGATTACGATATTTCCGGGATGGGTGGAGATACTTGTTGAAGGAGGCCAGGACCGGACTCCGGTTATCGAGCCGACGATGATGATGATGACTATTTGTTAAATTCGTCAAATTTCGAAAAACTGTCTAGCTTTATAGACCTATAGGAATAATTTTATATTCAAAATTATAAAAACAGATAATAAAACGAATTGTGTGTGAATTCCTCTTTTTGTATCGATTGTTAGATCAGTTCTTGAATACGGTTGTATAGTTTGGGCCCCATACTTTTCGGTTCTTTTAAATATAATAGAAAGTGTTTATAGAAGGTTCATGTGATTCACTATACGTTTTCTTCCATGGTCGGACAGAATTATTTTGCTTCCGAACACCCATAAACTTCAACTTATAAATTTTGAATCACTTACAATTCTCAGAGTATTTACATTAATGTTTTCTTATTGGTATTTGGTACATAATTGGATCCATATCTACTTCTTCAGTTTTGAGTCGATTGAATTTTAATGGATGCAGGGTTACTTTAAGAAGTAGATTGCTAATTCGTACTGTTTTTAGCAGATTTAACGATGGCATTAATATTTCTGTTAATCACTTATTAAATGTTTTTTAATGGAAAACAACTTCGATGTCAGCTCTGTTAATGACAATATCAAATCTGATAAATTTAAAAATAGTTTTTTTCACAATATAAATACTTCAGTTTTGTTTATAAATTATTTATTTTTAAGAAAATAATGTTATGCAACGTTAGCATTTTACGTATTAAAATGACGTATTAAAATAAAAAAAAAAATAAACTATTGACATGGCAAACCTAAACAATTTAATTCGATTAACCTAAAATTATTATGAACTTAGCAGCCTTTAAAAAATGTTTACGAATACAAGGTAGCATTTTGACAATGTTTCGAACTAACATTGTGTAACCCCCTGAAAGTGATCAAGGTACATATACCAAAAATTCTGTCTGTATATCGGTTAACGTTATACATACGTAGTTTTTCAACTTTTTTACTTAAATTAACATCTTTAATAATTAATCTCTTATAGAAATAAGTAAAGGGTGATTTTTTAGCTGGTTTGGTTTTGGCAACACTGGTTTTGACAGCTGACGTGTGTTTAGTACCTTGTGTCACTGTCAAACAGCTTCAGTTTGGTTTGCAATTTAACCATGGATCGTCTAACAAATGAACAACGCTTGCAAATTATTGAATTTTACTATCAAAATTCGTGCTCGGTTCGAAATGTTCACCGCGCGCTGCTTCCATTTTATGATCGGCATTCTCGACCTTCTGAGCAGTCTATTCGGAAGATTGTGACCAAATTTCGCACCAAATTTACTTTGTTGGACATTAAACCACCAACACGTTTACGTACTGTGCGTAGTGAAGAAAATATTGCGGCCGTATCAGCTAGTGTGACAGAAGACCGCGAAATGTCGATTCGGCGCCGTTCCCAGCAGTTAGGCCTTTGTTACAGCACTACGTGGAAAATTTTGCGGAAGGATTTGGGCGTAAAGCCTTTTAAGATACAGCTGGTGCAAGAACTAAAGCCAGCCGACCTACCACAACGCCGAATTTTTGGTGAATGGGCTCTTGGAAAGCTGGCCGAGGATCCGCTTTTTTATCGAAAAATTGTGTTCAGCGATGAGGCTCATTTTTGGTTGAATGGGTACGTAAATAAGCAAAATTGCCGCATTTGGAGTGAAGATCAGCCAGAAGCATTGCAACAGCTACCAATGCATCCCGAAAAAGCCACTGTTTGGTGCGGTTTATGGGCCGGCGGCATCTTCTTCAAAGATGATGTGAATCGCAGCGTTACTGTCAATGGTGAACGCTACCGAGCGATGATAACAAACTTTTTTTTGCCCGAAATGGAAGTTCTTGACTTGCATGATATGTGGTTTCAACAAGACGGTGCCACATGCCACACAGCACGCGAAACAATGGCGCAATTGCGAGGCGAGTTTGGTGAACAGTTAATTTCACGTTTCGGGCCGGTCAATTGGCCGCCTAGATCGTGCGATTTGACACCATTAGATTATTTTTTGTGGGGGTATGTCAAGGCTAATGTCTATAGGGACAAGCCCGCTTCGATTGACGCACTGGAAGCCAACATCCATGCATTCATTCGTGAGATACCGGCCGATATGTGTGAAAGAGTATGCCAAAATTGGACTCAGCGGATGGGCTACCTGAGACGCAGCCGCGGTCAACATTTGCATGAAATTATCTTTAAACATTAAACTGCAAGGTTCAAACTATCGATTCAAATAAATATTTCATTCATTTTTTTGAAGTTTTTGTGTTTTTTTTTTAAAAAAAAGTTCTAAACCTCTTAAAAAATCACCCATTATTAGACATGTAAATACATAGTTAAAAATTACTCCCGGTTTTTGAATTATCCATACTAACCGAATACTGGAAGTTGAAAATTTTTCTTAACTATGAATCGAAATTGAGTTCCATATTTCAGTAGAACAGCATTTTTAAGAACTTTAAAAAAATTATACAAATGCCAAATGTTTAAATTTTATTTTAGAAGTGATATTCCAACTTCAGCAGACCACAAATAGCAGACAGATTCTCTTCTTATATTTACAAGTGTCAACGTAGTTTATCTGCCTTAATTGTTCTTTTGAAAATTTTAATGTTCAACTTTAACGCTGCTACTTCTACTTTTTTCACAGCTTAAACTGTCAATTGAACTTAAAAATGTATTTGAATTTCGTTTCAGAAAATGAGCCCAGTATTATTTTCGGTGGGCATTTTTGGCATGAAAGTCTTTTAATTACTAAATAATTACTAAAAAAAAAAACTAGAAACAAAAGACTATATGAAACATTGAAATGAAACTTAGCAATATTAGACTATAAGTTTCAACAAGATTCTGTTTTGACATTAGAGACCGGAATATAATTTCCACATATAAAAATAAAATTGACTTGTAGGCTATGCCGTTTTTGGACATTTGACCTTATTAGGTCCCTAGTCATATTTAGCTCACCTATAACTTAGAGAAAGTTCGACCTGAGACAAGAAACAATAGATTTGTGAAAGATTTGCTCTCAAGTCTCAACATCGAGAATTGTTCTTTTGAATTAAATATTTCGAACGAATTTTCAATAGAATTGGTGACTATATAATTCACATAAACATACACATAATAAAAAAGTTTGTTAAGTGAGTATTTGGTCAGATCAGAACAGCACAAGATTATTGTCAGAAGAATTTAGAGCAGACAATTCATTGAATTTCACTTTTGAAAACAATTGAATGTTATTCAAAAACAAACAAAAATATTTGGTAATAAACAATAACATCAGCTTGTTTTTGACAGTGGGGTCAAATTTAATTATACTGAACAAAAATGCTGAAAATCTCCTCTAGACTGTTCGAGACATACTCACTGAACAGCAAGCAGAACATTGTGGAACACCAAAAGTTATCGACAGAAGAGATTTTTTACAATAGTATTTACCGAAAAGTATAATCAAGTGAACTTATTTGAAACACGTGGTTTATTTGTTCTTAACTATATGAGGTAAATGGCCGCGTTCGGGTAATGATCCAAAGCTATCCGGATTGGTTTCTGTTGTCGCATAGAAAAATTCAGCTGATAAACCAATCAGCTGTTGTCAGAAACAAATCCCAAGCTATCCTAAAATTTCCGGTATACTAAACTATTTGAGGAACAGCTGATCACAGCTGATTATACCTACAGCCGACTACTTATTTTCATTTTTGGTCGTCTGATTTTGTTCGTTTAAATAATACAATAACAAATAAGGGTTAAAATGTATAACAGTGTGATCTGAAATGGTACTAAATACTTAATTGATGATTCAGAAGGGATTTGCAATAAAATGGAAATCAAATCGTCGCGTTAAAAACTCAATAGTTTTCCCTTTTATTAGCTGCCTTGTCTTTTGACAGCAAATGTAACCTATCTGGTTTTGGTCGTTCGAAAACATATCGGATACTAAGGTATCTTGGATAGCCTATCGGATTGGCATCCGAACGCGGCCAATTACTTCGCTTGATCCTAAACATAACTATTCTATGGCTTCAAACAATAGGTACAATGAAATGCTTACGAACGTACAGCGGACAGCGGACAACATTGACTTATTATATATGGACTGCCAGGAGCCAACTTCACGTTGACGCCACTTTAAGCTATGCGTTACAAGCGCCGAGTTCAGTCCTATCGGAAAATACAGATACTACTGTTTGACATTTGTATCGAGGATTTTTTTGAAGGATTTTTTTTCCATCTGATTTCATTTTTCATTGGGTACGTTCAGCAGACACAAGGGACTACATTTATGTAGTCAAGTGCTTTCATTGAACGCAAATTTTACAAAGGAAACTAGTTATTTTTTGAGATGTCATTAATACCAAAATTGAAACTTTACTTCCAACCTTTACCTTCCGCCGATAGTGCAGATAGTATTTATAATAATATTATTATCTGAAAAACACCTCACACAAATGAATTACGAATTGTATATTATAATTTCTTCAATACATGCATTCTGTCTTTCCGACATCCTTCACGTTGTGTGACGCTGAACGTGACTGAGATTTTTCACTTCTTGTCTAGGAGCAAATAAAATTTTCTTTCACTTAAATCGATAACCATTACCGCTGTTTGTTGATTTCATTGGTTGCTATTGTTAATTAGTTTCGCAATGATTCAACTTTGTTTTCATACTTTTTTTAATTAATAACAACAAACTTATAAACAAACATCATCGAGAAGAATTCTGAAACTGAATTGCAAAATAAAAACAAACAATAAATGTCAAACCAGTGCTAAGGGTTATTTGAAAAAAAAAAATCCCTTAACCAAATCCGTAAATTTCCTTTTTTTTTACAAACAACTTCTCGCTTAATTTTCAAAACTGTTAATTCATACAAATTTTAGTCATGTCGAAGTTCATAAAATAAAATAAAATTAGTAGAAACTGTCAGATTTGAAAAGTAAATGAGTAGAGGTAGTATTTTGCTTTACACTTTTTGCTAAGAATATTGAATATATTTAGTAGGCGTGTTTTTTGCAAGTCCATATGGATTTGTCGAAAAAACGACATCGGGACTTCTTACTTACAGTACGTAAGTCCCGATAATTATCTGGACTTAGCTAAGTCCATATAGATTTAAGTTGTTGTTGTATTTACGTGTAAAACAATTAGTTCCGATGTTGTTTTTTCGACAAATCCACATGGACTTGCAAAAAAAAACGCCTAGTAGTTTTAAGTACACAGTTTAAGCGCATTTTTATACGGAATTCTAATCCTCTACTATTTCGGTTATGATCAATTTTACTGATAAATTAAAAGTAAGGTTCGTTCCTTTACTCCAAATTTTTGGGCATTTTTGTACAATTTTATTGTTTTTTTTATGAACTTTGACAGAACTTTGGACTGAAATGCACAAAAATCTGAATTTTAAAATAAAGGAATGAACGTATGAATAAGTTATAATTAAAAAAAATACGAACGTTTTCAAGAAAAATAAGATATCTTGAAAGCTGCTCGGAAGTTGCCTAGTGGGCGAGTCGTATTTATTAGATTTTTGACTAGTTAGACAGTTTATAATTATTTCGAAATATTTGGAAAATACTTTATTTGATATATACAAAAAATATTGCAATATTGCAGGTTTAGACAATAGATTCCATTGTCTTAAGGTAGGTAAAAAGTTAGAAAACTTCAGACATTAAAAATGTTTGTTATAACTTGGACGGCCGTCTAAAGTAAGACGGCGTTTGTAAATACGATTGTACGAATTTTTCCTTGAAATAATGTTTTAAAAATATCTTCCTTCACTATACATCTCTTGAAATGGAGAAAATAAATTTCATTGAAAAATCTTTTATTTCGAATATGACTCTAAAATCAAAGGTTTTATAAAATAAATCAAAAAAGGATTTTTTTCAGTGCTCCCCCAACACTACGCCGATTGGTGACTTCCTATGACCATAGATGGCCTTACCTTCTATGAATGAAATTTCATTCTAAGGCGAAGTATGTAACAGATGGCGCTAAAAATAGTATTTATTATTGTCGGTAGGCCCGAACTTGTCGCTGATTTCGCTTTGAGAACTGGAACCATCATCTCCACAGGTTATGTATGGAATTGACAACCAACTAGCAGTCCATATATAATAAGTCAATGGCGGACAAATATCCATTTACAGTTTTACCAATTGAAAAGAAAAAAAAAAAACAAAACCAAACGCAAAAAAAAATAAATCAAAATTCAAAAAATAAAATTGAAATGGGCGCGTTCAACGCATTACGTTTTACATCTGAAATTTCAGATTTAGATGACTTTTAGTTACGTTTGCTTAAGTTTCATCTGAATTTTCAGCCAAAAATTCTCATCTGAAAATTCAGAATAAAGTGGTGGGGGAAATTTTGAAGTACTCTACATAGAAGTTGAACTTTATGATTTTCGCTCTGGTTAGTGGTTGATTTGAAGAACTAATTGCTTATTGTTAAGTGAGTTTTTAAATCAAAAGATTGACTATTCTCAGAAAAATGTTCCTAGAATTCTCCATCGCAATATTGTGGAATTATTTTTACTTGCGATATAGGTACTATATGGGAAGTTATGGATTCGTATAAAAAATCGAACTCGAGATTTTGATCAAACTTTACATTACGATGATGGAGAAGTCAAAAAAAGTGGGTCTCACAAAAACGTCCGTCTGTCTGTCTGTCTGTCTGTCTGTCTGTCGGTTCGACTACAGCCTAAACGGATGGGTCGATTTTCTTTAAACTTGGTACCTAGCATTTTTTGGACATTCCCCCCACCCGTTTTTTTCTCTTTTTTTTTAGGACCAAAATTAACAGTAGCAGTCATACAAAATTTCTTGGCCAAAAAGGAAAAACTTATTTTTCTCAAATCCAGCGCTACCGAATTTGTTTTTAAGAACTCAATAAATTTAAATAGTTATAAGTTGCCGTTTAATAAAAAAAATGGTTCCGAAAAATGGTTATTAATGGTACCTCCCAAAGAACCATTTTTTTGATTTTCGCTTTTCTCGAAAACGGTTAAACTGATTCTGATCAATTTTTTTATGAAGAAGTGTTGACACATTCTAAATAATATTGTGTACCAAAATTTTCAAAAAAATAGTTTTTAGATTTTTAAAAAAAGTTTTAATATTTTTTTTTGAAAACTCAATATTTCAAAAACGACCTGGTCGATTTTTATTAAACTTGGTAAATAGCAGTTTTTTAACTTTATCTAGAAGATTTTTGACAAAAATTATTCTAATACCCAAAAACAACGGTGCCTCCCATACAAATGTTAAAAAACCGTTAAGAAAAATATTTTGTTTCTCAAAAACGACTCCTACGATTTTCATAAAAGTTTTTTTGCGTGTTAAAATTAGTACGATCTATCATTTAAAATTTTTAAAGTTTATATTTTAGGTTTATTAACAGTACCTCTCATAGAACGGTTTCTTTGATTTTCGACTATCTCAACATTTGATCAACCGAATAAAATTAGATTTTTTATACAGAAGCTTGTAACAAATATAAATAAAAATGCGTATCCAAATTTTCTAAAAAATGATTTTTGGATTTTTTAAAAAAAAATCAAAATTATTTTTTGAAAATTCGATATTTTGAAAACTGGTAGCAGATTTTTTTGTGAAGTTCAATTTTTAACGCAACATTAATAAATGCTTTAAATTGGCGTACCAATTATTTTTCTCAAAAATGTTAACAAAATTTTGTGTATAAAAAATTAATTATTTTTAAAACCACTCATACGATTTTCAAAATTTTTTTCTCATAAATAAAGATTTATATAAGAATTCAGATGGTGTACATCGCGTTGGGTTAAAACGGATTCAAAGTATTTTAATCAATTTCTTTCTAATTTTGTTGATTTAAGCAATTTACCAGTTTAAATAGTATAATTTCCTTATATGCATATTGCATAATGTGCAACACTAGGCTATATTGTTAATTTTTGTATACTCACATAATACCACCTGAAACTAAACTAAGATTTGGCAAATGGATAAAATATATGCTCCTATAGCTAATTTATTTCAGACTATAGAACCACAATGTGGTCGCGCATAAGAGCAAGTTCGTGCGACCCAGTCGTGCATATTTTTTCATTGAACTTTGCATAGTCTTACTGTATTTTGCTGCTGATTAAGTTACATATATCATAACCAGAACTACGGACGCTTAATTTTTTACTTGAAGAAAAAAAAATGAAAGTTCTATTTTATTTCGTTTTAATGTAAATACTTCAGACAAAAGCTAGCATTATTGACACAACAACTTTCAACTGAAAATTCAGATCTTTTGTGCGTTCAACAACATAAATTCAGATCTGAATTTTTAGATTTTGTGATTGAACGTGCCCAATGACTCGACACTTCACTCTGTACTCTGGGTGGTTTGTCATGTTCTGAATGTTCAGATTTCGTTCACCTAAAATGAAGAAGAATATTTGTGAAACCTTTAGTTATGTGAATGAATTATGAATGAACACAAAGATTCTACAAACTCTTACGGGGGAGATACAAAGTGATTTTTGTATTCTCTATGTGTCAAACAAAAGAAAAAAACCAATACCCTGTTTTCATTAATTTTTCTTCAGAATTATGAGTGTGCACAAGAACACTTATGTTATACGTTCATAAATAAGTCATTTAAATGATTCATAGTGGTGTCTAATTGCCTAGGTAAAAGGATTCAAATTGAATATTAACTGCATTTTTTAGGTCGACTTATTCACTTTTGTGATCCATTTATGATTCTTTTCTGAATGAAAGTGTTTGCTGGGTTAACTTCTTATTAAGAGCACAGAAAATACCACTAAAGTTAAAAGTGTTAAATTTCCGTAATTTCAGTATAACTTCAAAGACCTAGTGTAAAGAAAGAAAATTAAACAAACAACAATTATGTCGTAGATGCATATTATGGAGTTAAATTTAAGACAAAACCTCAACTTTGTGGCTTCAGTGGTAGATCGAGAATATTTGGCGCCCTGTTTAATGTTTTTTTCGCTGTCTTATTTAACAATCTTTTAAATTAAAAAAAAAGCATCCGAGAAAAGTGTGTTGCTGGCCTAAGTGAAGTTTTAATGTCTAACTCTATAAATGCTATTGGCTCACGTCTACGGCTTTCTTTTATAAAGGGTCCGCCATCTAACGTTTTTTTTCAACTAGTGCTTATTTCGTGAATGGAAACACTTAGTTCATGTCTGATTTGACAGATAATTAGTTTTATCTTTCCGCTGAACGAATATGGTTGTGTATACGCTTCGCTAAGTGGGCCTGTGATCGACTTAGAGAAGATGCCGACTTTACCAAAAAAATCATCTTTTCAGATGAAGCTCATTTTGAATTTGGCGGGTAGTTAACAAGCAAAATTGTCGCATTTGGGGCACAGAAAACCCGCACGCATACATTGAAAAGCCAATACACCCAAAACGAGTCACTGTTTGGTGCGGATTTTGGTCCAGAGGCATAATTGGGCCATTTTTCGAAAATGAGCAAGGAGTGGCCGTTAGAGTCAATGGCGATCGTTATCGGGCCATGTTGAAAGAATTTTTGTTCACATAAATTGAACAGGACGGCGCTACGTGCCACACAGCCGAAGCTACACTCGATATTTTGCGCCATTTTCAAAAAAAAAAGAAGTTATTTGGAGGACCCTTTACTTATAAAACTTTATTTACTTACCAGCGTAGTAGCCGGTGGCATAATGGTTAGTTCGTAGAACTGTCATGCCGGAATTCTGGGTTCGATTCTCATGCCTCTTCTACCTAAAGAGAAAAAAAATGATTTTATCTTAAATTTTTCACGGCTGCTAGCGCTAGGTACCTCTTGTCTCTTGTCATGAACAACTGCCTCTCACCTTACCGTACAAGGACCAATTGTTTTTAATTTGGTCACTGTCACTTCCTCTCATGTCCTCATGTCATCAATGCAGATGACAGTCTAATATTGTAAGCAAATCAATTTTGTGAGTACCTAGTATTTTGTAAATACATACAACTTTTAATAATCAGCTTGCACTAGCAAGTGTAAAATAAAATTCAGAATACGGCGGATGGACATGACGGACGATCCACTAAAATAGATATGTACCTATCTGATGTTTATGAACTTCTTTTAGATAAACGCGAAGCATCTGAAAACGTTGGCGCCCTTTCACCGGCCACCGCCACCGCCACCCTATCTATTGTTCCATTACTTGCAAGTTCCATAAACCGTACCTGTACATTTTTGTACTTGTGTGAAATGTGTTTCATTTAAACTTGAATTCTTTCTTCGCGCCACAATTTTATTAAATGACGAATGTGCATGATTATATTTCTTGAGCATGCACCGTGACGAATAATAAGGGTCACTGTGACAATTAATGCTTCAGTAGAAAACATAAATGTCTCAAACTCAGCAGCGCCAACTCTTCTGTCAAGAAAGACAAACATTCTTGAAGTGGCAGATCGAGATAATTATACCTAGTACTAGTGTAATCTCGTTTTACCATAGTGACAGTCAGACATCAGCACTCGGGAAGAACTGATGGAAACAGTGCTTAAATTTGTGTTAATTGCTACAATATTTTGCGGTAAAAGTTTTACTTTTGCGGTGAAATTTGTCACCCGGCATGATCCCGATAGTACGATTTTCATTCATGAGCCGTTTTATCATCCGATCAATTACAGACGAGCTTACAATCTGCGCTATGAACCTTCAGATAAGTCTCGGGAGGTCAGTTCAACTTCGAACACTTATCTTAATGAGATCGCAAAAGGTGAAATTCAAGTTATGGAAGATGATGCTGTTGATAAATTTGAAATAACGACAGAAGGAGGGATATTACAATCAGCAACCCCAGCCACAATGACTGAATTGCCAATTCTGGTGACGGAAGAAACTGCCTCTTCAGAGACTTCTTCGAGTATAATGAGGCCGGATAGCGCGTCGAAAACCAAAGCCGCCCACCTGATCGGTGTAGGCTTAAAGAATCTGTTCTATGGATCAACATCTGATGCGACAATTTTTCAGGCGCCCCACAGCAAGGGAAAAGGATTTTTGAGTTTATTCGAAGTTTTTAAATTCGAGAATTCGAAATGCTCGGTTTCAGTTAGTGACATCCGGTTCTTGCATGGAATATGCTATCACGAGTTTGAGTGCAATAGTTTGGGTGGGAGTGCGATGGGAGCCTGTGCCAGTGGTGTTGGAGTTTGTTGTGTCTGTAAAATATGAAGAATTATTTTTAAATTAACAAAATATAACTTGATGTAAATGAAATTTTTGTTTTTTAGTTGTAAAGGGATGCGGTGACTTAACCGATCAGCAGGTTGTGTACTTTGAAAGTCCAAACTATCCCACACCAGTGACGGAAGGCTTAATATGTGTTTTAATTGTTAATTTAAAACCAAATGTTCGACAATTGCGGTTGGATTTTTCTATGTTTGAGGTTTGAAGTGTTTTTAATTTTGCTTTAGTGAAATATACAAAAAATGAATTTTCAGTTAAATCGTCCCACCGAAGGAGAGTGTCTGCAAGATCAATTTGTGGTGTCCGGACAAAATGTTAATTTCATAGTTCCGATTATTTGTGGTATTAACACTGGGCAACATAGTAAGTTTTACAATTTTTATCAATTTGTTTAAGAAGAATTTTGTCAGCGTGAAAGCTAAAAAAAAAATACGAGTTTTTCAGGAGAAGCAAAATAAGAAATCCAAAAAATGTTCATTACCTTTTCTGCTTTTCAGTTTGTTAGAAAAAAAAATTGGCTTATATACATAAGTTTTTAATCACGGATTTTTAATAAATTTAAATTATAAAAAGACACCATTCAAGAAAAATTATATGAAACATAAGTTTTGTGTATAATGACGAATCATGCGAGTTGAGTTCTGCACATAGAGACAGGTGTGCCGTAACTTCTAAAACTTTGTTCCTACTCAAAAATTAAGTCGTGAAGTTATTATTCTGAAGGTGTGATATTTCATTTGATAGAAATTCAATATTTTTAAAGTTTTTACTATCAGAAAAATATGAATAAAAATAATTATTTTAACAATTTTTTTATACGTTACTTACTTTGCTTTAGATTTCACGTGGTCCCAGTTTTTCTGTTCGATATCATCCTAGAATTTCGGGGTTAAACCCATGTTCACTCCCGAATTAACTCATCGAATTTGTCGAGTTCACGCCGGATTAACTGAATATGTATTTCTAACAGGATGTGTGTCAAAAATCTATCAAAAACTATGGGAAGAGCTATTTTCATAGTAGTGTCATCTCGATTTCGGTAGTAAGTAGTAGGTAGTAGGGTGGTTTTTATAGACGGGTGGTTTTCAAGAAGAAATAAAACGCATATAATTTAATATTATGGCCGAGAATTTAGCTTTATTATAAAGATATGAGTTTGCCATTATGCATGTTTTAAAAATGATTTCGGGCAAGTGGCAACCGTGGCTGGCTCGAACAAATTGCAGTCGAGAGGCCCATTTTTCAACCACTTTTTGCAGCAATTGGGGCCGTATGTCAGCAATAACGCTCTTAATATTCTCTGCCAAGGCGTCAATCGTCTCGGTCTTGTCTGTGTAGACAAGCGATTTCACAGAACCCCATACAAAATAGTACAGCGGTGTTAAATCGCACGATCTTGGAGGCCACACCACAGGGCCACGATGCGATAAAATGCGCTCACCAAAAGTTTCCTTCAATAAATTGATTGTTTCGTTGGCTGTATGGCATGTAGCGCCATCTTGTTGGAACCAGAGGTCGTCCAATTCATGCACGAAAAGTCATTAATCATAGCTCTATAGCGTTTCCCATTGACTGTAACATTATGGCCGGCTTCATTTTTGGAGAAATATGGACCAATGATTCCCTCTGCCCATAGACCACACCAAACAGTGACTTTTTGAGGATGTAACGGCGTCTCAACAATGACTTGTGAATTATGATCAGTCCAAATACGACAATTATGCTTATTAACGTAGGTACCCATTCAACCAAAAATGAGCTTGATCGAATATTGGACGCAGCGCGCGATGCCTCGCGCGAAACAAACCATTATCTTAGTAATAAATTTGCACGATTTGCAAACGTTGTTCAGGGGCTCAATTCCGCAAGTGTGAATAGTTTTCAGTGTACACTTTCTATTCACGCTCAAAATATACGTGAGTGAATTTGCTTATCTGTGTACGCTTTATCTGTCAAAAATATTGCACCTCACTCTTGCTGATTTTTGTGCACACAAACAAACTCACGCTTGCGGAATTGGGCCCCAGGAGTAAGTCTATTAATTATAAAATGGCAATAAATCAAGTGACAGCTGTCAAAAAAAACAACAACAACAGAAATGTCAAACAAACGTTTTCAGATCGGTGAACGGATAGATTTTCTTAAAACCCCTTACTTCGTGCTCTTTTCTCCTACAATCTGAAAGTTGCTGAAAACTTAGTTTCCTCGTGTGAAAGGCAATTTGCTGATTAAGGGCTCAAGATTGAATAATCTTCAGAACAGATAATACTTCTGTTCGTTTACTTCCCAAAACTGTCGTTTTCTATAGCAATTTTAGTCCAAAGTTCTTTTAATGTTTAAATAAAAAAATTAAATTGGATTAAATACGGTAGAAATTGGTACTTTTGGGAAGTTAACGAACATAACTAATCTCGCAAGCACTCACATAAATATTATACCAACAGGTTTATTGCCAAGTTTTGTAAAATTGTCTTGGGCTTTCAAGCTATATTAAGAAGTGTTATTTTTAATTTATTTCCAGTGTATGTCGATGTTGATAATGCCATTGAGAATAGAATTTACATATCAATATTCGCTAAAGGAAGCAGTCCACGTTCTTTCAACATCAAAATCACTCAGGTTTGATAAATCTTAATTATATACTTTGTATGTTGATCCTATAATTTATCAGTGTTACTTTTAGCTAGAAAGAGATCTGGCACCTGAATATTGTCTTCAATTCTATACGGAGCCTGAAGGTTTTATAAAGTCTTTTAACTACGATCAATTTGGAACTATTGTGGACTCTGGAGAAGCGACTTATCTTGTAGGTTATATTATGTGACTATTAATTAATAGAAAATAATTATAATTTATATTATTCAAAGAACAATCTAAACTATGCCATCTGTATTAAGCGTGTCAAACAAATGTGTACGATTCTCTATCAGATAGATGCAAACGGTGAGCCGAACGAGTTCCAAATAATCAACAAGGATGATGGTAAGGGACTTGCTTAATAAATATATATAAAAAAAATTATTTTCAATTGTGCAAACCAATTTTAATCTTTTGCTAAATGTTTTTTATTAGAAAAATGGAAACTAAAGACTCCGCGGGGCTTGAAGTCTTTTTCGACTTCACTTCATGGTCTCTTCCACTTCATGGTTAGTAAGATATAGGTAAATGCCATAAAGTCTTAAGGCTTTAAATGCACTCTTACGCCAACAGTATTGCCTCGCTTAACCGAGATTATGAATTAAATCCAGATTTAAAATTAATTAAATTGTATCCGACCGCGCTTGTGTGTTTTAAGAAACGTCTATTTATTATATTTTGTATGAGAATTTGTATTCCTTTTTTTCTGCACCTGGTTAATTTTTAAGAAAAAGGATTTCATTTTAATGTACAGGGTGGGCCAAATACGACCTTCCTATGTAAATGTAAACAGTTCTGAGGTACTCTTAACGTTATTCTGGATCACCAGGATTGAGCTTTTGGACCAAATGAAATTTTGTTGGGGTACACGTGCAGTTCTTTCTTCAAAATCGTGCCACGTGGTATAGCCAACAAGTGTGTTGAAAGTCGTTGTGTCGATGTTTCAGGGCCACCTACAAAATTTTCACGAACGAACGACCTAAATGGATTTGGCCACTCGTCTATTGGGTGTCCTGCTAACTTTTGACGTTAAGTAAGCAGGACACCCAATATTTCGGAATCCGAAAGTGCGATTAATTTTTTTTTTCCATAACTTATTTGCGATTAATTCATTTTCAACAAATATCTACTTCCGGATCATTTATACGTATTTTTGAGAAAGGTGTCCTCCTAACTTGACGTCAAGCAGGACACCCAATTTTTCGGGATCCGAAAGTGCCATTAATTTTTTTTTTGCGTAACTAATTAGCAACTAAAAAGCAGCTAATTACTGCATACTTTTTATTCCAAATTATGAAAAGTGTCCTGCTAACTTGATACACCTCATGCTGTGTAATATAGAAAAAAGTTGCACATTGAAGATGGTTCAATAATGTTATGATGTTTTTAACGAGAACATTTTAATATGTCAAAGTAGCTACTGAACAAATTAATTTTCTTACTTATTTTCTAATAATTTGAACAAATCTTAAATGCAACATTGTTTGAACTACATATTTAGAAACACCAAAATTACGTAAATCTTTCAAAGTCAGTTAAGTCAATAACGCGATTTACAGGAATAACCCAAAAATAGTGCAGTTATGGAGCAGTTTGAAAATAACAAAAATCGTTGTATGGGAGCAACTATCAAATTTCTTCTTTAGAGAATGACATAAAAACGCTGTGTACGAAATTTGAAGGAAATCGGGGTACCCTAGCTCAAAGTGGAGTAGACCAATACGACGCGATGGACGACGTGACGAAACCTACTTTTCCGGATTTCTTCGTTATTTATATGTATCTATAGTAAATTGAGAAAATTGCTCATTCCAGTTTCAAACCAATTAGTCTATTTCGAATTTTTCGATTTTTGACAATAGACCGTTTTTATTTCATGTAAATATTAGCATTTATATAGTTGCTGATCCGATTTCATAATTAATTTGAGGTTGTTCAATTATCCAGTATCAGGTTTTAGTCTATTCGTCTTGCTTTTTACTTTAATAACCAAAGAAATCACTCGGGAATCTTCTCTAATAAAGTAAAACTTCTCTAATAAAGTAAAACTTTCTCTTTGTTTGACAATATCACGTTCGTGCCAGGGCTTTGTTTTCCTTCAAAAGGATCGCTTTCGTTACATTATATTTTTAATGTATTTCACAATTAATCTTTGATTTAGACCTATCTATACACTTTTATTTACTGTATCAAGCCTTTTCATTATTTAATTCATGTATGTAGGCTATGTATGTACGTAATGTAACTGTACCTAATATTTTTGTGGACTGTAATGAATACCTATGGGTAATGTACTGTACACCTATATAAATATTACAAAAAAAAGAATCAGTTACCTACATTTAAACATCATTTTACTTTGTATTAAATTCATAGTGGGTGACTAATCCGGTATAGATTTATTCTGTCCATGAAATTTAATTTATTATTATAAATCTGCTGTTTCTATATTCACAGAAGACAACGACATTATCCCCAAAGACCAGGCTGGCGCTGGAGCCCTTAGTTGTCCCAACGATTTCATTATACTCAATCAAATACGACTTTGTGGTGAACGAATAAATGATGGCACTTTCGACGAGGACTTCACAAGAAATGCAGATGTTCGTGACTCAACAGGTGGACCAATTATTGCATCCTTTCGAAGTGATGGCGCATATGTTGGTCGAGGTTTCTTTATAATGTACAAACAAGAACTTTGTATTTAAACAATTTCATGAATATTTTAAGGCTTTATTTATTTAAATTAAAATGTTAAGAAATTTAAATAAATGTTCCTGATCATAGTATATCCCAACTTGTCTTTATATTGGTTTTATACATACATTTATGTTAAAAGCATATCAAAAGATGAGTAAACACCGTTCACAGATGCACCTAAGCACCATGCTTGCCTTGAGGGCTTTAATGATTTTTTTTATATTCTATTTTAGGTTGAATTGTGATTTGACATGGGAGCACTGTAAGTCCTTTTTCGACCGAGCCCAAATGAATATGCCATGGAGCCACCTACACCACATCTCATCCTCATCGGTGGTGGTGGCATTGGCATATTAAATGCCCGGAAAACTTTGGATACTTTTCCATTCGTTGTTTTTTTTTTGTTGTTGTTGTATCTGGCATGTTTCACTAATGTCATATTGCATGCAATCCACATGAAGGAAAAGCGCGACGACTTGGCATACGGAATTGAATTGATATAATGCACCTACGCCTTCTTTCTTTCAGTTTAACGGTATAAAACGACACTGATGTCACACAATGCACAATAAACGCTTAGTAGATCACGGGAACATAATATTTCTCTGCAGATCCTGAGGGTGGAGAAAAGCCATGGTAAACTTTCAGGAACGCCTTTTGTAATATTTAGTTTTCTGTCTATTTTGCATTGCACAACTGAAACAGTTCCTGCAATAGGTTCCAACTTTGCAACGATGGCGGTTTATTTTGATATGCAATTTGCATAAAATAAACGCCAAGATGGAGTTGAATTGATAAAACCAAAATATAAAAGTTCATATGAAAACAACGAGACCGATTTGCGGGAGCCATTGCATTCGTGTTGTCTATGATCGTAATGTCAGGTTTGGAGATGTTTTTTTTTTTTGCGAATGTAAACCTTAAATATATAATAAATATATCTCAAGTATAGAGAATGACAAATAAAACGAGTCTCAGATAACCTCGGAGAGTGACGAATGGAACGAGGCTCGGACCATCTCTTATTATATGTATATCAAACGCGTGCGTCACCTCAGAGGAATTCATTTAAAAACACCCAAGGATCAATCTATGAACTATGTTATTAATAAAATACGATGGAATTCCAAAGAATTTAAACTACATACATATAATTAAATTATTGCTACCCAAGTCACTGCGAGGTCTTAACCTATAACAACCAAAAAGGAAGAATATAGTTTAAGTTTGATCCCTGCAATCTCATAATACACACCAAAAGACTATAACCAATTAAATTTAAAAACCAATTAATTGTAATCATTATAAGGCACCCAAAGATGTTTCCATAAATTCAACATATTAATTTTCTTAGTCTTAAGCTGATGCCGCGAAATCTGTGTGTCCGAAGGAGTTGACCAACTCGTTGGGCTATATTTGTATGTCAATGATTATTTTGAGCAATATACGAGCGCTGTATATGTATGTATTTTTAGGGGGAAATACCAAATTATATTATGACTGTCTCAAGTTCTGACTTTGTTGAGCCTTCCATCCAAGAAAAAAACTTAAAAACTCATTAAGGAATGAATTCTCAACCAACTTTGTTTGGAAGTTCTAGGTGATACACCAGTAGCACAAAATAGTAAAATTTCGGTTTCACATTTTTTAATTCAGACTTTATTCAATCTTAAGTTGGTATACTAATTTATGTGTAATTTTTAATTTTCAATCTTTATTTTTTCCTTATTAGGTATTTTCTTCATCCCAAGAACTTAAATTTCTATGTTAACTAGGAGCATTATTAATTATATAAATTACTTCAATTGGCATTTCTTAAATCGGTGTTTTGTATTTATTCCGCTAATACTTCTTTAATACTTTTAAAAATGTGATTTTTGTGATTCTTTAATACTTCTTTAGGCCTTCTAAAAATGGTTTTATTAATTGCACAACTTCATACGAGTAGTCGTGCCGGAGGCCTGGCGCCCTACTACGTAACTCGATTCTACAATCAAATTGTTTGAATTCGCAAAATAGGAACTCTGTTATTCTATAAGTTCTGAAAACAAAACTCGAACAGCTCTAGTACTGCCAACGCTGTTTTTTGTTTTATTAGCGCGAAATTGGTACTACATATGGACCTCTGCTACTAAATGTCAGAAGTGTTAGTGTAAAATTTGTAAAAAAAAAAAATTACAATCTGACAGCACTCCCTGGTTGGAAAACAAAACCAAATACCAAAGGCACGAAGATGAGCCAAAAAAGTCGGGTCTCTAATAATATGTAGTGATTAATATGTACTAAAATTAGTTTTCTTGTATCAAAAACTTTTAACACCAATTAATAGGTAATTCGATCACAAATTTAAGTTCTCACTTCCAAATACAAAGAATAATCAAATGACCGCCTTTTTAACACTGAAAAGAGCATGTATTTTCCAACCAGGGCCTTTATTTGGTTTGTGTTTTTAAATGTGAATTTAGAAAGAGAAAAGACAAAGACAAATCTTTGAAGAGGTCTATTGTTAAAGTTAATGTCAAATTCGTGCGAATTGTCAAATAATCATAATGCATAAAATGTGTTTGCGAGAAGTTTTTTTTTTCAGATTGTAAGTAAATATAAGTTATAAATTAATAATTTATGAAATATTTCAGAAACATAGTAATAGGTTCCTATGCAGATATAATATAAATATTTCTTGTAGTAGGGAATCGTCTAAAAGCGAAAACACAAAAGTGTCCTAATTCGAAATTCTGGTGCAATATATGACCAAGCATCCAGATTTGTCTAAAGGGTATTTAAAAACACTCTTAGCCAGACAAAAATTCAAACATTTATGGACTAATTTGTCAAAAGATTTGAATGCTGAAGGTCTACCGCAGCATGATGCAGTGCGGGATGGGAAAAGGTTAACAAAGTTCCAACATTGACGAATTAATTAATTTTTTTTTTAAGGTTTGGGCTGATCTTAAAGAAGGTACATACCAAATCCAAGTTGAAGAAAAATAAAACTAATTTGTCCGGAACTGGTGGTTGTCTACCTTAATATCATTTTCTTACTCCACTGGAAGAGAAGGTCAGTGAGTTGCTCGACTTAGGTCAAGAAATCGGTGGAATGAATGGTTCCTTATGCTTTGGGTTACACGATATGAACTGCGTTAGTGAATAACATGTAGACGATGAAGATGAAGATAGTATATGTAGGTATGTACAATGGAGTAGTTGCTGACACAGAAATCGAAACAAATTTTAACGATGTAACAAATTAATACGATGTTCTGAGCGCTGAAAAAGCAAATTTTCGACAGCCGCGAATAACATATAAAAAAACTACAAACTCCTTGAAAAACATTTCGTCCAAAGCTGTGAAGGAGATCAATGAAAATTCGAAAGGAATTTTGAATTTTAAAAGAAGGGACTTTGAACTAAACGAAAAAAAAAATACAAATTAAAAAAAGGTAAACTCGAACTTAAAAAACAAAAATTTTAATTTAAAAAACAAAGTCACGTCGAAAAAAAAAACAGTTGCAAAATTGGAACTGAAAAAAAGATATCTTGAGACTTCTCCAACAAATGAATGCACCATACTAGATAACTATGTTACCAAAAAACAATTTCGTGAATTTATATTCTTTTTTTTAATTTTAAAAGTGAATTTATGGTTTTGTAGTTGTAAGAGGTAAATATTTATTTTTCATTTTAAAAGACTGATCAAAGGCGCTTAGAAAAATGCTTATGCTCCAAATGCATTTGATAAACAAAAACAACCCATTTTCAACCTGTGACGTCAGTGGTCTCAAGTGGCGGAATGCGTAGTGCATAGGTACGGCTTTTAAGACTGAGCAAATCTGATATACGTGGGTTCAATTCCTGTGGTGGGCATGTAGAAAATGTTTCATAATAAAATTGGATTATAAGTGAAATAGTTTCAAAATAAATATTTATGTACATATGTACGAGTACCTACATATTTATAAATTTTATAAACGATTTCTTATATTGTTTCTAATTCTTTTAGCAAAATAGAATGTTCCTCGTTTTCTAAGGAATGTTGTTCCAAAGGGAAATAGTTCCCATCTTCTTCCAACAATACCTCTTGTGTTGAATCAGGTAATACAACTCTGAACTTTAAACACAGATTGTGTAGGGCATAACACACGTTCATAATTTGAGCTACCTTTTTAGGTGATAATGAAGTTCACTAGCTGCCAAAAGCCATCGCAACCTTGCCTTTAGGACACCAAAAATGCGCTAAATAATCGAATTTCGGTTCCATAGATCCTTCACCTTCCGTTCTGTAAGGTGTCATAATTCAAGGCTCTTGGGATATCCTGAGTCTCCTAACAAAAGTTTTTAGGATTATTTAAGTTTAAAGTTGTATAGCTACTTACCTCAGATCCAGGACGATCTATCACCATCGACCTATTTTCCATCATCTGACATTTTGAAGTTGATAAGTTTACTTACCTTTTCTAATGATGTTACAACCTCAGCTATAATCTTGAAAATAGTTTGTTGTGCAAGTCAAGCAAGTAACTAAGCTGATACCTTAATGATATTGGTAACAGAAGTTTGCTTTCTGCCATAAAATATTGTTAAATAAGAGTACATACATAAAGGATAAAAGGGCATACTTTGAAATGCGGTAGTTTCTAACAATAAAGTTATTCATTTTATTAGACTTAAAATGCCTTTAAATAAATACTCAAAATAGGTAAACCTCTCCTCCCGCCTGTGGTCCATTATGCTACATATTTCTATAATCCGTCTTCGGTCAATTTGTTGAATTTGTTCCGAATTTTCGTCAGACTCCATTTATGTTTGTTAGTTATAGTTAATATCGTTAATTGTTTCACGATAAATTCGCTTTACAAAGGAACTATTATAATTTTTTTTTAACTTGGGTTATGTAAAAGACTCGTTCGAAAATTCCAAATTGTTTTACAAAAAGTTTGGCATTACTGGGATTCGATTCTTTTTTCACAGTGCCGAACTTTCACCGTTGGACACATCACCACCAGATTTTCACCACCAGCCTTTCAATGCTTTGAATTTTAGTTACAGCGGTTCCACCACTAGGTAGTTCGCTGTCGACACAAGACTTTTTTACACTGCCTACAGACAGGTAATGCAGTGCTAATTATTCAATATGGCTATTGTTTCTTTTCGAATAAAAATGTGGTTAGTCACAATAGAATACTGGGGTGGAATCGGCATAAGGTGACAGTTGATTATCAATTTTTTGACTGTCGCTTTCACGATAGCTGTCTCTATCCTATTTATAGGGAAGGATAGAGTGAGCAATCGTAAAAACGATAATCACTTAATAGAGCGATCACTTTATTCTTACGCGATACGGGCCCTGATTTTCCAGTAATACCCGTGTATTTTTTGGCAACTTTTGCATGGTGCAACATTAAAGAGCATTTTATTCATTGAAATGTAAAGTCAAATCTTGCTATGTTGCTTGTATGTTTCATTTTTGTACGCAAATTTCAATTTTCTATTATAGACAATAAAACATGAAAAAATTGCCTCCTGCTAGTAAAAATAAAGTTAATAAATGATTTTCTATTAACTTTCGTGTTTTATTTTGCAAAAGTTGCTGTTCTGCAAAATTTCCTAAATAAAATGCAAATGATTAAATAAGCTGAAAAAAGAATACGATTTGTTATTGAAAACAATATTAATTAATTCTTATCGTGAATTAACCATTTCCAAAAAAAAAAAACTACACTACTTTGCCAACATGAAAACAAAATATCCAGACACAAAAATCTGGCACTTAAATGGGTGGCACTCAAATATTGAACACTAAATGGCAGTGGCAGTAGTTAAAGATCCAAGATCCTACACTCAATCGGCGGTGGTGAAATATCCGTCTATAAATTTGCGGTGGCCAATGGTAGGTACCGTACCGATAATACCCATTGAATATAGAATCGCAAATAACTTTCGAATAGAATCAATAGTGGAATCGAGTTGCATTAGTAGGCCCCCTGGACCTAAACAATAAATAACGGTTACGGTATCTGTCATAGAACGGTTTTTTTTTCGATTTTCTCGTTGACTTCAATCAAAATTTTTATATAGAATTTCCTAATTGAAATAATATTGTATACAAAAATTTCCCAAAAAATAATTTCTCGTTTTAAATAAATTTAGAGAAAGAGTTACATGTGTATCTTTTCCATTTTTTCACATAAATTAATATATAATAATTATTATTATTAATTACATACATTATACATATGTATACAATTATATACATGCTATAATATAGTTGTATAGTCCTAATGTGTGAATTAACGAAAAAAATATACCTACTTTTGATTAAGTTGAAAGTAATTTGAATTTGAATCTTTAGTCAAAATTTCCTGTTTAGTTTCTTTCATTCTCATATCGTTCGGTAATATTTTTAGCCAGAACATTCTGAATATGTGTTAGTGAATGATGGCTCTGCCATATAACTTTGTTTCGAAAAGAAAAACATTTCCGGCTGATTGATAGGCTAATAAAATTCTCACTTCTATTTACTTAAATATATTTGTTTCGATAATAATTTCCCAACGCATATCGAATTAATTTATCGAACGTGGGAATCATAAATAAGTTAAATGTTATAAAATGATATGTTTAATAATTGATAAGTTGGATGTTTGGGTTCTGTCATGCTAATGGGTCAAACACGGCTCACAAACAATTTTATAATCTCTTTGGCTCATCTTAATTATGGTGTAATAAAACTGCGATATTTGTTCTACACTCCTTTCGATTTTTTATTATTTTATGCTTTGAGATACAAGCTGTTACATGGAATTAACGACTTCGATTCAAAAATGATATACAACGGCTGAGGCCGGCCAGCCGGCGTGGTGGTATTGTGATGAGATGCCGCATTTAACTTCATGTTTACTTATACTTGTCTGTTGTATCTGTATCTTTTGTGCCGTCATGTTAGTGTGTCGTACTTTGAGTTGAACCTGTGTTTCGGGCAACTTAATTTGATTACGATCCCGTTTTTGTTTTACTTGTTTTTGCTGAAATGCGTTAATTAAAAGATCGATTTAGAACTTCGAACCATACTCCTTGGACTGAAAAAAAAAAACTAAACGACGAATACTTATTGTGATGTTCGCAGACTTTTATCGTAACTTCATCGACTGCATCAGATTTTTTTGTAGTTTTTACTTTGTTATGTAAATAAAGGTATGGTGTTTATATTTCTAAAGGCAGAATAAAGAACACACGAAAAGTATAAGAATTTTGCAACCTCTACTCTAAAATTAGGAAGTGACTCTAGACATGCCAATTATAACAGTTTTGATTTAGGTGTAAAAGAACTGTTTATGCGGCCTAGCAGGGCCAGGGCCCTCCCCCGGTGGGTATAGTTCAGGCAGCCAGAGTTTTGTTTAAGTCGCGCTAAGCGCGTTAACGCAGACCCACTTTTAACAGCGAAAAACTGATATATGTAATTGTTATAAATTAGCATGTCTAAAGTCACTTTCCTTATTGAATAGTTAATACAAGTACCTATAGATATGAGGTTGGGTGTTGCGAAGCCAAACGTCGTATGAATGCCAGAAAGTGCGACCCATTCGTGTACTTTATTTATTCTTTTGGTTTCCGCAGACCAGCCGACTAACTACATCTTCTTGCAGTCTATTATAGTCCGAGATACACAAAGATAATGTGCAACTAAAAGTTTCTTGTAAAGTGAAACGACAGCGAATATGGTTGTTTGTCTAAACAATGCAATTAAGCCCCTGGAAGTCTTTGGTAATAGCATTTTTTTTTTGTTGCTGAATTAAATTCAGTGGAAGTTGAGGTCCCAATTTAACTCTATATGAATTTTATACATACCTATCAATTTGATTAAAATTTATTTCAAATTGCTGTTTTATAAAGGGACTCCCGAACTTTGACAGTTGATGGCGGCCATATTTTTGAAGCTACATCTCTCAAATTTTGCTGTCATTTATTCAGTCTGTTTTGCCATCATTTACGTTCTATAATCTGCAAAAACAATCAGATATATAACATAAAATTTATTTTTCTATACAATAAAACAAAAATAAATTAAACACATTGATTAAAAAAAAAGTACGATTCGTGCGCCACCCTGTAGTTGCTTTCGGTCAGTTATTGCATTTTGTTAATCTACTTATGACCTTAAACTGAACTTCTGTATTAAAGAAACTCTTTATTGCATTCATCTTCAGAATAATGACTTGTTGGAAGTTGTTCATTCATTCATTCATTCTTGATTTTATTATATTTCTAAGAAGAGTCGGTAGTCTGTAGTTTATAAGATGGAGTAAATAAATACAAGACAAAATCAAGACTTCCTTATACTAAAATTGTTTAGGGGGGTTGAGATTTTCTGCCCTTTTGGCAACGTAATCGTACATACTTTGCCGAAAAAAAACTTAAATATTTAAGTTCAACATAAGCGCTTATGTGACAGTTTATACACAGGAAAGGTAAAGCGTTTAGTAAGCGTTTAGGTAGAACCATTGAATAAATATAAATAGAAGTGACGAAAATGATTTTCATCCTCATAAATAAATTAAAACATACATACATACATAAATAATCCAATAAAAATTCAAAATTTCAGACCTAACACAGTCACATCCGTTTCCATAGAAATGTACAAAAATATGAATACAAAATAAAACACAACATTCGTTACCATAGCATTAGTGAAAAATTCCCATTCAAATACATGAATGGGAATAATAATTAAGGAAGTTTATTTTATTGAAGTCACAAACCTGGCATATTTTTTTATGCGACAGCAGCGACCACCCAAAACCTTAGCGGAGTTTT